>CM062296.1:179944958-180670245 GCA_031216915.1 Pictodentalium vernedei
CCACAATGTTGCATACCAAATATCAAAAGATTCTGCCTGCTGGATCTGGAGAAGAAGATTTTTTAATAAATTTGCCCGAAATGCACTAAGTGCGAATTCGGGCTTCTATATTAAGCCCAAATATGAATCCAGGGGGCCGATTTGAACAAACTTGAATCAGATCCACCCCGCAATGTTGCATACCAAATATCAAAAGATTCTGCCTGCTGGATCTGGAGAAGAAGATTTTTGAAGAAATTTGCCTGAAATGCACTAAGTGCGAATTCGGGCTTCTATATTAAGCCCAAATATGAATCCAGGGGGCCGATTTGAACAAACTTGAATCAGATCCACCCCGCAATGTTGCATACCAAATATCAAAAGATTCTGCCTGCTGGATCTGGAGAAGAAGATTTTTGAAGAAATTTGCCCGAAATGCACTAAGTTTGAATTCGAGCTTCTATAGTGAGCCCAAATATGAATCCAGGGGGCTGATTTAAACAAACTTGAATCAGATCCACCCCGCAATGTTGCATACCAAATATCAAAAGATTCTGCCTGCTGGATCTGGAGAAGATGATTTTTTAAGAAATTTGCCTGAAATGCACTAAGTTCGAATTCGAGCTTCTATAGTGAGCCCAAATATGAATCTAGGAAGCCGATTTAAACAAACTTGAATCAGATCCACCCCACAATGTTGCATACCAAATATCAAAAGATTCTGCCTGCTGGATCTGGAGAAGAAGATTTTTTAATAAATTTGCTTGAAATGCACTAAGTTCAAATTTGGGCTCCTATACTGAGCCCAAATATAAACCCAGGGGGCCGATTTGAACAAACTTGAATCAGATCCACCCCACAATGTTGCTTACCAAATATGAAAAGATTCTGCCTGCTGGATCTGGAGAAGAAGATTTTTTAAGAAATTTGCATGAAATGCACTAAGTTCAAATTCGAGCTTCTATAGTGAGCCCAAATATGAATCTAGGAAGCCGATTTGAACAAACTTGAATCAGATCCACCCCACAATGTTGCATACCAAATATCAAAAGATTCTGCCTTCTGGATCTGGAGAAGAAGATTTTTTAAGAAATTTGCCTAAATGCACTAAGTTCGAAATCGGGCTCCTATACTGAGCCCAAATATGAACCCAGGGGGCCGATTTGAACAAACTTGAATCAGATCCACCCTACAATGTTGCATACCAAATATCAAAAGATTCTGCCTGCTGGATCTGGAGAAGAAGATTTTTTAAGAAATTTGCCTGAAATGCACTAAGTTCGAATTCGGGCTTCTATAGTAAACCCAAATATGTATCCAGGGGGCCGATTTGAACAAACTTGAATCAGATCTACCCCGCAACATTGCATACCAAATATCAAAAGATTCTGCCTGCTGGATCTGGAGAAGAAGATTTTTTAAGAAATTTGCCTGAAATGCACTAAATTCGAATTCGAACTCCTATAGTGAGCCCAAATATGAATCTAGGGAGCCGATTTGAACAAACTTGAATCAGATCTACCCTACAATGTTGCATACCAAATATCAAAAGATTCTGCCTGCTGGATCTGGAGAAGAAGATTTTCAAAGAAATTTGCCTGAAATGCAGTAAGTTCAAATTTGGGCTCCTATACTGAACCCAAATATAAACCCAGGGGGCCGATTTGAACAAACTTGAATCAGATCCACCCCACAATGTTGCATACCAAATATCAAAAGATTCTGCCTGCTGGATCTGGAGAAGAAGATTTTTTAAGAAATTTGCCTGAAATGCACTAAGTTCGAAATCGGGCTCCTATACTGAGCCCAAATATGAACCCAGGGGGCCGATTTGAACAAACTTGAATCAGATCCACCCTACAATGTTGCATACCAAATATCAAAAGATTCTGCCTGCTGGATCTGGAGAAGAAGATTTTTTAATGTTTTTCCCATTGCCTACAGTGTTAAAAAGTGCTGACTCAGCACTTTTTCAAAGTCCCGAAACTGTACCCTATGATAAAACCGATGGCAATTTTTTTTTACCAATCCTTTCTGTTGGTCCTAAGGAAGCTGCACACCAAATAAAAATTCTCAGTGCCGTGCAGTTTTTGAGATATGGGCGTTTTAAATTTTTTCTATTTTTAGCTCCTGCGGTTCCCACGGGGCTGCGGGAAAATTTTTTTTTGCATAAATCAAGTACTCATGACCCAATAAGCCCTCACATAAAATTTGGTTCAAATCAGCCTCTCGGTTTGGAAAATAGAAATTTTGGGCGGGGCAAAAAATTTTGCCCCTCTCATAACAACGTCAAGTATAGCCCCACAAACTTCTCTTGAACAAATCTGAGTCTACACCTCAAAAGGAAGCTGCACACCAAATATCAAGTCTCTGCTACTGCTGGTTCATGAGAAGAAGATTTACAAAGATTTTGGTGCCCCTTGGGGGTGTGGCACCACCCAGGAGGAGGGGCAACTTCATTTGAACAAATCTGAATTGGCATTAGGTAATAAACATTTAGCCAACATTTGAATAAAATTGGGCTAGTGGTTTAGGAGGAGAAGTCGATAATGTAAAGTTAACGCCGGACGGACGACGACGGACGACGGACGACGGACAGAAAGTGATTAGTTAAGCTCCCCTTGAGCTTCGCTCAGGTGAGCTAATAAATCCAATTGTATGTTAATTTAAATTTTTGAAGGACCACTGCATGCACTGGTCCAGTCATTTTTTCACAAGGAACTATTTACAGTTTAAAAGTATGGCACACCCCACTAATCAGTAATCTAGTTTATCTCCCCTGCAAATATTAGCCATACAAGTGATATATTTGTTCTGCCCTCTTACACAGGTAAAACTGTATTGACATAAGATGACAAAGTGTATTGTCAAATCCCAATAATAGAAAATAAAAGACTGCGCGGCCAACCCCCCAACCCCCCCCCCACCCCCCCCCCCCCCCCCCCCCCTCCCCCCATCAAAGAAAAATTGAATTTTTCAAAATTGAAAAAGGGGCATAACTCTGGCAAAATTGTCGAAACAAACCCTGATTTGACTTGACCTGCATTTTATGTTGATACACCTGCACAACAAATTTTATTTGATTCTGTCAATTACAGCTCAAGTTATGGTTGGAAACTGGCAGCCATCTTGAATTTTGGACCGCATCCAGAAACACTTGTTCTCGTCCCAAGGTGATAACAAAGGTATCCAAGAAGTTTTTCGTGAAGATCGGTTCATAAATACAGCCTCTAGCCCAAGCCATATTGACATATGCACTTACTGTGTAAAAGTCGCACTGAATAAATCAAAGTTCATCTAATTTGCATAATTTCTGCACGAGAAAAAAATCCGTACTATATGTGATGTATTCCATGTTACTAAACATTCATACAAAAATTTATTCAAATCAGAACTTTCATACGGAAGTTCTGTACAAAAAACTGATTGCACTAATTCTGGTACAAAATGGCTGCTGGTGGTCCTCTTGAATTTCGAACCACACCCAAAAACACTCGTTCTCACCCCACCGTGATAACAAAGGCACCCAAGAAGTTTCGTAAAGATCGGTTCATAAATACGGCCTCTAGCCTGAGCCGTATAGAAGTTGTGTACAATGAAAGTGTCAATGACACTGTAGCTCAACTTGACAAACTTGAACTTGGTAAGTTATAAATGAAATGGCAAAATTGAAGATCATTGGGACCAATGTCAGTTTTTTTGCCAGTGGCAACATTTTTTGACAGAAACCGAAGAAAATCAATAGCTCCCATCTAGAGGTCACCGTAAATAAGCATACCAGGTTTCAAAGCAATCTAATCATAAATGAGCCCTGTAGGGTGAGCCAAAGGGAAATATTGTGGTCTGACTAAACTAAGTTCTAAGAATGTTGGCCGCGGCAACATTTTTTGACAGAAATTGAAGAAAATCGATAGCTCCCATCTAGAGGTCACCCCAAACAAGCATGCCAGGTTTCAAAGCAATCTGATCATAAATGTACCCTGTAGGGTGTGCCAAAGGGAAATATCGAGTCTTCTGACTAAACCAAGTTCTAAGAACGTTGGCCGCGGCAACATTTTTTGATGGAAATTGAAGAAAAATGATAGGTCCCATCTAGAGGTCTCCCCAAACAAGCATACCAGGTTTCAAAGCAATCAAATCATAAATGTGCCCTGTAGGGTGTGCCAAAGGGAAATATTGTGGTCTGACTAAACAGAGTTCTAAAAACATTGGCCGCGGCAACATTTTTTGATGGAAATTGAAGAAAATCGATAGCTCCCATCTAGATGTCACCCCAAACAAGCAAGCCAGATTTCAAAGCAATCCGATCATAAATGTACCCTGTAGGGTGTGCCAAAGGGAAATATTGAGTCTTCTAACTAAACTAAGTTCTAAGAACGTTGGCCGCGGCAACATTTTTTGACAGAAATTGAAGAAAATCGATAGCTCCCATCTAGAGGTCTCCCCAAACAAGCATGCCAGGTTTCAAAGCAATCTGATCATAAATGGGCCCTGTAGGGTGTGCCAAAGGGAAATATTGAGGTCTGACTGAACTAAGTTCTACAAACGTTGGCCGTGGCAACATTTTTTGCCGGAAATTGAAGAAAATTGATAGCTCCCATCTAGAGGTCACCGTAAATAAGCATACCAGGTTTCAAAGCAATCAAATCATAAATGTGTCCTGTAGGGTGTGCCAAAGGGAAATATTGTGGTTTGACTAAACTAAGTTCTAAGAATGTTGGCCGCGGCAACATTTTTTGACAGAAATTGAAGAAAATCGATAGCTCCCATCTAGAGGTCACCCCAAACTAGCATGCCAGGTTTCAAAGCAATTCGATCATAAATGTACCCTGTAGGGTGTGCCAAAGGGAAATATTGAGTCTTCTGACTAAACTAAGTTCTAAGAACGTTGGCCGCGGCAACATTTTTTGACAGAAATTGAAGAAAATCGATAGCTCCCATCTAGAGGTCTCCCCAAACAAGCATACCAGGTTTCAAAGCAATCTGATCGTAAATGTACCCTGTAGGGTGTGCCAAAGGGAAATATTGAGGTCTGACTAAACTAAGTTCTACGAACATTGGCCGTGGCAACATTTTTTGCCGGAAATTGAAGAAAATCGATAGCTCCCATCTAGAGGTCACCCTAAATAAGCGTATCAGGTTTCAAAGCAATCAAATCATAAATGTGCCCTGTAGGGTGTGCCAAAGGGAAATATTGTGGTTTGACTAAACTAAGTTCTAAGAACGTTGGCCGCGGCAACATTTTTTTGCCGGAAATTGAAGAAAATTGATAGCTCCCATCTACAGGTCACCCCAAACAAGCATAAGAAGTTTCAAAGTAATCTGATCATAAATGCGACCTGTGAGGTGTGCCAAAGGAAATTGTGGACGTACGTACTAACGTACTAACATACTAACGTACGTACGTATGCCGACGGACGAGAAGTGATGGCAATAGCTCAGCTTGACTTTGTCAAGTTGAGCTAAAAAACTGATTAGACCTAATTTCGGTACAAAATGGCCACTGGCAGCCATCTTGAATTTTGGACCGCACCCAGAAACACACATTCTCGTCCCAAGGTGATAACAAAGGTACCCAAGACGTTTCATGAAGATCGGTTCATAAATACAGACTCTAGCCCGAGCCGTATTGACATGTGTACTTACTGTGTGTAAGTAGCACTGAAAAAATCAAAGTTCATCTAATTTGCATAATTTCTGCACAAGAAAAAAACCTGTATTATATGTGATGTATCCCATGGTAATAAACATTCACACAAAAAATTATTCAAATCAGTGCTTTCAATGGAAGTTCTGTGCAAAAATCTGATTGCACCAAATTTTGTACAAAATGGCTGCCATCGGCCATCTTAAATTTTGGACCGGACCCAAAAACACTCGTTCTCGTCCCACGGTGATACCAAAGGTACCCAAGAAGTTTCAGAAAGATCGGTTCATAAATACGGCCTCTAGCCCGAGCCGTATTGGCATTTGCACTTACAGTGCTGAAAGTAACACAAAATACATCAAAGTTAGTCTAATTTGCATAATTTACGCACGAGAAAAAAACCTGTATTATATGTGATGTATCCCATGGTACTAAACATTCATACAAAGAATTATTCAAATCAGAGCTTTCATATGGAAGTTCTGCGCAAAAAATCTGATAGCACCTAATTTTGAACAAAATGGCTGCCAGCGGCCAACTTGAATTTCGGATCGGACCGCAAAACACTCGTTCTCGTCCCACGGTCATAACAAAGGTACCCAAGAAGTTTTGTAAAGATCGGTTCATAAATGCGGCCTCTAGCCCGAGCCGTATTGAATTGACGGACAGACGGACAGACGGACAGACGGACGGCTGGCCATGGCATAAGCTCAAATTTGACTAGCGTCAAAGTTGAGCTAAAAATGGAGTTTTCTAAGTTGAAAAAGGGGCATAACTTTGGCAAAAAATGTCAGATTGCACGATTCGAACTGGACCTGTATTTTATGTTGATACACCTGCATACCAAATTTCATTCGATTTGGTCAACTATAACTAAAGTTATCATAGGGAAACCACATTGGGACGGATACACGGACGGACACCGGCGATTTTAATAGTCCCCCAAAATATTTGTACAGGGGGAAAAAATGTACACGTTAATATTGCCTGCAACAGTAATAGACCGACTCAGCACTTGATGCTGGTTCACATCCCGTCCACAACAGAGACCCCTTTAACAATGGCACATTTCCAGATTGGACTGGAATCATGCAGCATTCCCAAGCCACCTTCAATTTCCACCTATATTCAGTATTTTTGTCGTAAAGGTTTTCTCTTGATTCTTGTGCCCGCTTACTAGTATATACACTGTGAAACCCATGCAGAAAATATTGTAAACAGTGAGTTCAGGTTTTAGGCTCAAGTGTTGACAGACTATGTTATTCTGATTCAATCTGTGACCTGCAGACTACTACCACCTCACCCCCAGTGGCATGTTACAGTTATGCATTCTTCTCAACCATTTTGCTTGACATTATGTTTTCCATTGACCCATTCAAGATGTCAAAGAGTCCCATGAAATGACAATCTATTACCTATTTATCACTATGTACTTCTATTTAATATAACGAGAAGACAATATTTATGACAACTTTCTTTTAAGTATTTACCTAACACACTGATCAAATTACTATTGTTACACAGATAAATGAGCATTCAGATTTCATTATTTGTACAAATTTTGCAACACAAACATAGCAGGTGATTATGATCTTCAACGGTAACTGATGAGCTTACTGGAGCCATTCCAAAGGGGGGTTATGAGCTTTGTTTTTTAAGGCAGAAAGTGTAAATATTCTGTGATACCAGAAAACATCACAGACGTGCCACCTTCCTCTGCATTATTGAAAGTGTTAATCATTTGCCTGCCATAAGCAATCCTTACCATTCCAACCAAAGCTTGTTCACGTGAGGTGTTGGTTGAGGTACAGAAAATGAAAGTGTCAATGACACTGTAGCTCAACTGGTCAAGACAAAGACATGTACATGTATAGTATGTGACACAGTTTGTTTGTTTGTTTGTGGTTAACGTCACATATTTATGCACCATGGCTAATCGTGACACAACATGGAGATGAAGTCAAGTTTAGTCAATCGTTGATCAACATGTTGCCCATTTTAGAGGACTTTCACCCCAAGCATTGGTGACTGGGTCCTATTTTACTAGTAAAGCGAAACTGGTTTACCACAGTAAACAAGTGCTGCTTACTTCCCGGGGTTCCCACGGGGAATGTGACACAGCAATGACAAACATCTAGGTAATGACCTGATAACAAAGGTACATATAAAGTATTGTAACGGTCTGTACATAAATATTGACCGTTGCCTGTAACAAATGTGTAGGTAAAGTATTGTAAAGGTGGGTGACAGTCAGATGCTAAACTAGAAAAGAAATCTTTGAGTCCCAGAGTGGGTCTGACTGAACCCCAAAATATGTGTTCACATAGCACAGTGATAAAAAGGCACCCCAAAACACACTCATTCCTGTCCCAAGGTGAAAACAAAGGTACCCAAGACGTTTCGTGAATATCAGTTCACAAATATGAGCTGTGTATAAGTTGTGACAAAAAACTCATTGGACCTAATTTCGGTACAAAATCTCCACTGGCAGCCATCTTGAATTTTGGACCGCACCCAGAAACACTCGTTCTCGTCCCAAGGTGATAACAAAGGTACCCAAGAAGTTTGTGAAGATCGGTTCATAAATACAGCCTCTAGCCCGAGCCGTATTGACATGTGCACTTACAGTGTATAAGTAGCACTGAATAAATCAAAGTTCAACTAATTTGCATAATTTCTGCACGAGAAAAAAACCTGTACTATATGTGATGCATTCCATGTTACTAAACAAGCATACAAAAATTTATTCAAATCAGAACTTTCATACAGAAGTTCTGTACAAAAGACTGATTGCACTAATTTTGGTACAAAATGGCTGCTGGTGGCCATCTTGAATTTAGGACCACACCCAAAAACACTCGTTCCATCCCACGGTGATATCAAAGGTAGCCAAGAAGTTTCGTAAAAGTCTGTTCATAAATACGGCCTCTAGCCTGAGCCGTATAGAAGTTGTGTACAAAAACCTGATTGGACCTAATTTCGGTACAAAATGGCCACTGGCAGCCATCTTGAATTTTGGACCGCACCCAGAAACACTCATTCTCGTCCCAAGGTGATAACAAAGGTACCAAAGACGTTTCGTGAAGATCGGTTCATAAATACAGACTCTGGCCCGAGCCGTACTGACATGTGTACTTACTGTGTGTAAGTAGCACTGAAAAAATCAAAGTTCATCTAATTTGCAAAACACTTGTTCTCGTCCCACGGTGATAACAAAGGTACCCAAGGAGTTTCGTAAAGATCGGTTCATAAATACGGCCTCTAGCCCGAGCCGTATTGGCATTTGCACTTACAGTGCTGAAAGTAACACCAAAAAACATCAAAGTTAGTCTAATTTGCATAATTTACGCACGAGAAAAAAACTTGTATTATATGTGATGTATCCCATGGTACTAAACATTCATACAAAAAATTATTCAAATCAGAGCTTTCATATGGAAGTTCTGTACAAAAAACAGATTTCTGCATCGTCGGTACAAAATGGTGGCTGGCAGCCATCTTGAATTTCGGACCGCACCCAAAAACACTCGTTCTCATCCCACGGTCATAACAAAGGTACCCAAGAAGTTTTGTAAAGATCGGTTCATAAATACGGCCTCTAGCCCGAGCAGTATCCAATTGTTGACGGCCAGATGGCCAGATGACCAGACGGACGACGGGCCATGGCATAAGCTCAAATTTGGCTTTGCCAAAGTTGAGCTAATAAAAAAAGAATACCTTTCAATTATATGTTGGGGAATGGTGCTGCTTTGACATGCCCACTATATCAGAGCTTCGTGTGGCCATGTTCTGTGGCCAAATTGAGGCCTCATTCCCAATGGGGTACATGCAATAAAATTCCTAATATCTGGCACAAAACATTATTACTCCTTAACTTATACAGCATTATCAGGTTACAAAACTAGGGTTTTTCTGACAGTTAATTCTAATAAACTGATAACCATTTTAATCTGCATTCTCTCTAAAAAAAAAAGCTTCCAGCGGGGTTTATGTCCAGATGGCTAAATGAATAATTTCCCCAAGACCATGAAAATGGCCCATTTCCCAATTTACCTGGATCAAACCCTGAACTGTACATGTACATGTAGGTTAGATACAGTGCTTTTCATATCCAGTCAAGTTAATACATTTAAAAAGCTGTGTTTCACCCATGGCTGCCAGGTTAAACGAACACACGGGAATATAAGAAGAAAGTTTGCTAGAATTTACTTCTTTTAACCTTTTTCTTAATACTGTGAATCCATCCATCCTGTGTTATTAGTAAGAATTTTAGAATACCTTGACCTGTTGAATAATAGTGCTGAATTACTAATACTATTATACATGAAGATTTGAAAAAAAAATTTCACTCACTACTATTATTTAAAAGACCGAAAAGTGAAAATGCCATCACTATTAATTTTCAATAACTTTTATCAAATGTGCACGACCTCGCCATTTTTCAGCCATCACTATTATGAGGCAAATAAGAGTGCAATTCAAAAAGTAAACCAACCAGCAGATGGACGGACGTACTTTGCCTGAGAATATATTGCCTGATTTATAAAATATATAATGTCATGTGAAGATTACGTAAATTTATTTTGTGTGTGTGTGTGGATCTCTTAAGACTCTTGTGCTATTCAGAGTGGCCGAGCCATTGACAATGAATTTGTATATAATCTTCTTGGTATTTTGGTTATGTAATTACTGTTTTTTAATTCCGTTTTCTGGATTTTTGATTATTTAGAGGCCCTATTTGTAACTTTGTGCAGAGCTTTTGGTGAAAATGCAGATTTATTAGCCTACATTTCGATAAGGCAAAGCACTCAAAAATTTGAAGCTCGATTGCGCCTTGTGTGTGTTGCCATACTTCACTTTCGTTGAAAATTTCTATGCAACGACTGATAAAAGAATTTCCTAGAGAAAAAATTGCACGTTCATCACTTCTGTCATATTTTAATTTGTGATTAGGAGGTCTAGAGGGTGGATAGAAAGAAAAAATATTATTTTTCGCACTTTGAACAAGCGACTTACCAACGTAACGTGACTTTCCGGTGACAACAACTTCAATCAACAATACTTGCGGACATGAGTCTAATAGCCCACAGATTATTCAAAATTATTGATGATCTTTGTGGACCGCAAGCAAATATCATAAAATACATCGTTTACAATGATTCGCAATGTAAATCACACCAGATCGCAAAATTAGGAGGCATTATTTCTGGAACTCACCGAAACCAGAACGAGACTGGGCCGAATGACAGACCAATAAAGTTGTACCATCAATATTACATGACAAACAATAGTTCTCCCGATTTGCGATTAAAAGAAGTGAAAAAGCAACCAGTTTATGAATATTTCAACAACGAAAGAATACAACATGGGTTTTCTAATTCCACTATACACTACGAGTCGGAAGTAGTTGTAGCAAAACCGCAATTATTTTGCGGTTTCAATTGCGGTCATAAACGAAAATATAAACGCGAGTAACGTTTGTGAAAAAAAATAAAACCGATAAACATGTTTGCCGATCGTTTGCAACCGGAGTGGGAAACGCAGATAAACGATAGAGCTTTTCACGTTGTTGGTCTGAAAAATCGTTTTTTGAACGTTTACTTAGTTTAGTTGAATTGCACAATTCCTGCAGCTTCGAAGTTCGGAGACAAGTTCATGGTGTCGGTCCAGAATTTGACACGCTGTTTTAAAAGCCCTGTGAATATGCAACGAAAATGCATAAGATAAAAAAAGGTATTGGTATGCCGCCAAACCAGTGATGAGAGTTAAAAACGAGACAGTATACCTCGTAACATTATGGATGGGAAAGAAATTATGAAAATGCAAGTGAGGCAAAACATGGAGTTGAAATGTGACTTCTTCAAAAATCCCCCTCCCCACCCCCGAAAAAAAGGATTATCTTTCATGCAAATCACACTTAATAACAGGGTTATTTCCATACCCATAAATAGAAAAAAATAACACACCTCCAAGCGCAATACAAAGGGAAATCCCCCCCCCCCCCCCCAACCACAATTTGCCAGTGCTTTTCGATTTGTTGGGAAAAAATAATTCAGGCCTTTTGTGCATACTGATGACGGTAAGGTAGCTTTTACTTTCCCTAATTATCCGGACATGAGCCGTTTCTGCCATTGTTATTGTCCCTGTGTTCACAGCAAAATAAAATATTCATATATTCACCCGAACAGCACAAGTCAGCCAGGTGCTCGACCCAAGTGGAAAACTCAGAAAAATTGACATTTTGATAACATTTTGGGGGGATCAAACCTCTTCACCCCGGGTCCCTTCTTATTACAAATGTACGTAGCCCTAGAGGTTCGACCCAAAAAATTATCAAATATCATTTTTTCTGTGTTCCCAGCTTTTACTCAGCAACTGTGAAGTCAACAGGTCTACTATTATGTCCGCTCATCAGAGGGGGAGGTTTTGCGGTGAATCGATATTCAGATCGCATTCATTTATCGAGTTGAATTGGATGAAGGGAAGCGTTCAAATGACAGAAAAAGAACAATGCAAGTGTTTTTCATGTATTTATTCATCAGTAACATTTGAAACGCCCCTTTTTCAAAAGGACAATGTGTATTTCACAGTCGTCAAAGTGAACACATGATACATTTGTGAGAAGTCTGAGAAATTACGTTTAAGACAATTTCGCTCGCAGCGCAGTTCGCCCCAACATGTTACATGTAAATCGGACACCGACCCCTCCCCCAAAGACGACCTTTATAGATATTTAGCTTTCCATTGCCTGGTTACATGTACCTCTTGCAGACCTGGTACACAGATCGTGGGTGGATTTGAAAACATCCACCGGGTGGAAATTCCACGCATACGAAATTGTCAGGCAAATTTGACTGAGTGTCAAAATACTTTGACACTCAGATTAGTCCTACAATCGGAAACTACAGACCAAGAATGGAAACAGTTCATAATACCACTGGATAGTACATACCGATTACATTCTTGGTCTGTCGTTGACTTTTTGTGGGGCAAATAATCTTGTTGACATAATTTGCTTTTGTGGGGCAAATAATCTTGTTGACATAATTGATCGCTTGCTTGTAGTCATGGGCGTGTGGGCCATTTTTTTGTGGGGTAGGGCGGAACATTTGGGTTTGTGAAATGATTCTGCAGGCATCATCCAGACCGCGTACATTACGCCGAGGTGGGTATAGGAGAATGACCCCCCTCCCCCCCCCCCACACCCCACACACACAAACACACACACATAGGCTGATGGGGGTCCGATGGGCCTCCCGGGTAAATTTAGAAAAATGTGATGGTCTGAGACCGATTCTAAGAGATCCAGTCGCTAGTTGCCTTTTCAACATTACAACTGAGGAGGTAATCGGTTACTTTTTGAGGTGTACCTGGATGAATATGTGGTCGAAAAGTTCTATTGGTAAAGGTCTAAAGTTGCATTGCGAAAATCGAGTTTTTTGAGGAGTTTTCATAATTTTGTCATCCCTAACATGCCCCGAAAAAATATGGAACTGCCCGAACAAAATGTTTTTCTTCCAGAATAGTGTGTGTGTGGAGGGGGGGGGGGGGGGGAGGGGTAGGGGTATTGCAGCTTGTAGCAGATCACTTTCATTCCGGGGCATACATGTTGACATGAAGTTCGCTGGAGTGCTGTTATGGTGCGTAGTAGGTATGTGTATGTGTAGAAGGGAATCATGAGCGGGAGAACCGCCACATCTACACCATCAAGACAGAACATAATGGGAAAATAAAGTATACCATTTGAAACATATATGTATTTATTTAACAGTGAGAAACCAGAAAATATAATGACAAAATATGATGAAAGTGTGAGGGTTGGGGATTCTCTTCTCTTGGGTCCAATTTTTAATTGTACAATGTTCATGTAAAAACAGCAAACAGCCAATGCTTCAATTCCAGGGAGATATTAAGCATTTAACTTTTATCATTTCTTCAATGACATTTGAAGAATCGAACAATGGGAAGCTGTTTGATTTGTGTCCCATCACTAATCCAGTTTCGGCGAGTGTCTAATTAGACATTTATTGCCACTGGTTTAATTACTACACAAACTCCTGTAATTTGGCACCTGTGCAGACAGTTTCGGTGAGTATCTAATTAGATATTTATTGCTTACTGGTTTGATCACTAAACAAACACCTGTAATGAACCACGTGTGCAGTTAAGTTAGGGTAGGAGTGGCTACTATTTTTTTTCGATTGGGTGTTTTGTATCGAAACTACCCACTAGGCCTACATGTATTTCAATAGGAATAGATGATTCGTTACGTTTAAATAAATGACATTTTTATTGACCTTTCTTCTGTCGTTAAAATCTAATCCCCCCAAAAAACACTTTACCTAACGTGGATAACATTTAGACTAACCAACAAAAAAATCTCAAGTTGCGTCCCAATAATTTCCGAGTGTACTAAATTTCTTGGAGTGGTGGGGGGGGGGGGGGGGGGGGGGGGGGGGGGGGGGGGGGGGGGGGGGGGGTATCTGAACATTGTCTAAAAAATCTAGCGTATGACCATCCCCCCCCCATACTCCTACTCTAACTTAACTGCACACGTGGTTCATTACAGGTGTTTGTTTAGTGATCAAACCAGTAAGCAATAATGGTCATACGCTAGATTGTTTAGACAATGTTCAGATCCCCCCCCCCCCCCTGAACTATATAGCCTAATATTAAAAACATATGAATTATGATTTTTGTGAAAAGTGCTGGGCGGCTTTGGCCGTTACGTTGGATAAAGAAAAGAGAAAGAAACGCATTTGTCAAGGCAGTTAGAGCACGACGGAGAGAAAATTTGTCATGAAATTGTCTTGAATAACACACAACCTCCAGGCTCCCTTTTGGGATGTGTTAGTAATTGTGTATATTTTGGGGGAGTGAAAATTTTAAGCACCCCATTTCCCCCACACACACACCTACCCTACTGAATGGTGGACACCCCCCCCCCCCCCCCCCCCCCACGTCACACACATTAAAGATGACACTTGCAAAATAATTTTTTTCAAAAAATCAAAAATTCAAATTACTGTTACAGCGATACGGTACCTTTTAGGATACCCATCAGGTGTCACAGCTTGGGTGACGGAATTTGAAGCCACACAAATAGCCATTATTACAAGTGCCGTGTACACATATGTGGATAAAGTACACAATTTTGCATTTGTTTTTGATGCACATGACGCAGTTCGAGCAGAATCACTCATCAAGGGAAAATTTATTCATTCAATTCATTATCGATGAATTTTGTGCACTGCTGTACAGGTAAGGGCAGACCTTCTCTTCAGAAAGAGCCGTCAGAAAATGCTACTAATGGATGTTCCACTTGATTTTCTTTCACAGTTTGCAAAAAAGGACGCTTTAATTAATTTCGATCGAATGTTTCAATTTGAACCGATGAAAAGTCTGGGTGAAATTGAGTAGGGACGAATTGTCCTCAATTCCCAAAGCACGTGGTGAGCAATGGCATTGTTTCGTGCGGTCTACGTTGCTGTTGCTCATTGTGCGCTGTCATTTTACTTGAAAATCAAAACTCTGGGTCACATTCCGAAATATCATTGCGAATAAATGATTGAAATGAAACAAATTCTCCTGTTTTCTGTCATTTGAACGTGTTATTGTTCAATTCCAATCAGTGAACGAAGCAAGTAGTTCAGGTGACCTCGTCCGTGAATATAACTAACAGGTAGGCAATTGGCATTTTTGGGATGGGACATTGCAAAGTGGTGGTTTTTGTAAGAGGCAGGGGATAGTGTTGAGTGATAAATATGGCGAAATGTTTGGAGGGAATTTCTGTGAGATAAAATAGCTACATGCTATGCAGGCGATTTCTGTGTTGCTATCTTTTCTTCAAGTTTGCTCTTGTACATTCGAGTTGAAGCACATGTGCCAATACTCGTTATTGGCCGAACGGATGAATGTTTATCTTCGTTTACAATCGGGAACAGAAACGAACTGTTACATGATATCCCCAGAGAATAACCACGAAAAAAAGCGATAAACGCGTTTATCTTCGTTTACAACCGGGAACAGAAACGAACTGTCAAACGATACTCCTGGAGAATAACTGCGAAAAAAACGCTAAACGCATTTATTGAAAGTTTACAACCGCGTTTCGATTCCTGATTATACCGCGGTTGTTCCTACAACTACTTCCGACTTGTAGTGTATGTCACCGTTTTGTTAATTAAAGATAACTGTAATTTTTGTTCTCTATTGGTAATTTTGGCGCATGAATACAAACTAATGGCAAGGTCGATTCATGTAAACAAATTGGTTGCTTCATTTGGTGAGGGAAGAATATTTACATAGAATGGACAATCAATGCAATTTGCCTCTATTAGTCGGCTTCCCTTGATATATATCGACAATTGGAATTTCAGCAGTGGCATTGTCATGAGAATTTACGGGACATGTGGCGAGATCTTTCGTCGCAATGTTACCCACAACCTTCAGTTTTGAATTTCCCACCGTCAACATGGCGGACACTTTTGAGACTGAAACAACCCAGGTTGACAACGTGCTTAGTCCTATCTTCGATGTGTTTTATTAAAAATTAAGACTCAACTGCTGCAGTACATTACTGATAACTCATGTTGGTTGTTCAGAAGATGAGCCGTCTCGCTATTTTTTGAAAACCTGACGCCATTTCCGACTTTTTTATCAGTACACATATTCTGATGTCTCCAAATGACTCGTAAATTTGTTAAATGCATATTTTGCAGGTCCCACAACGTTCTATGTGACATGACCATTCCCCCCAACCCTGGTATCCAAGGGCAAGGCTGTTTTGTTGCCAATTTATTGTTCAATGAAATGTTCACATTTTTCTAGGTTTCTGGCTTCCATGTTGCCAGCCATGACTTTAGAATCACCTTAAGAGAAGTTGTATACCCCATACATCTCGGACAACACAATTCCAACTGGATTTTATCGAAATTGTATGTAATTACGCTGTTGAATTTTTGGTGGCTGTTAGCAGTAATTTAATCGGCTGGTCTATCATATGTTATTGTCTGGTGGGAAGAGCTGAATACTTAGATCATATAAAGAGCTAAAATATTAATATAATAATAATAATGTCGATAAAGCAGTCGACACTTGCAAAAAAAAAAAAAATTCTTGAATAACTAATTTTTTTTATTTTTTGTCTCAAAAACATAGGTTATGACCCCTCGTTGGAACGAGCTCGTTCCAACGAGGGGTCATAACCTATGTTTTTGAGACAAAAAATGAAAAAAATAATGAAAATTAATTGGCGATTTTTGAGAATAGCGCTGGCCGGTTTTGGCCGTTACGTTGGGTAAAGGGTTAAACTTTTCAAACGAGGCAACAACCAAACTTTCAACAACACAAACGAAGTAATTTTCAGCAAGTTAAGAGTGAAATAGAATGTTTTCGATGCAAAAATAAGGGGCATAATATTGCTATTCATTGCCCATTGAAAAATAAAAACAAGACTAATTCTGTAAATCAAGCTACGAATTTTGTCAAGCCATCTGTGGGACAAAGACTGATTTATATTCCTGGTTTTGTCAACAGTCAGGAGGTTAACTTTGTAAAAGACACAGGTGCAGATGTTAATCTCCTTCTGGAAGATTTAGTTGACAATAGTTGCATTATTGAAAGACATTACATGGAGTTATTTACGGCTATAGGGCAGCCATTCAGTGCTAAAGTTGGCATTGTGAATTTGGATACACCATATTACAAAGCGTTAATGACAGTTGGGCTTGTACCTGATCTGGCCGCTGAAGGTTTGCTTGGTATGGATGTACTAAACAAGGTACCTGCACTCGCTGTTACACATGCTCAGTCAGCCCAGAATCAAAGATTTGAAAAAGAAGCTACAGAAAGCATGGCTTGATGTGATGTTCAATGTCGATCTATTGATGATATAAATGAGCTCGCGTCTGAGATTGAAAAGATATCAGAAGATGGTGATGATGATTTAGTGAACGCACAAGAGGATCAAGGCATTGTGGCTTTGACAAGTGTAAATGCTGAAGCGTTGGGTAAACTTCAGAAGGAAGACCCCAGCTTGAAAGAAATTTGTGAAAAAGCTGGTCATTGTGAAGGTGAAGTTGAAGATGAGACTAATGCTTTCTACTGGGACAACAACATACTCTACAGAAAATGGAAGTCTGTCAAAAATGCGAAGAGTGGTACACAGGTTGTATTACCAGAGAAATTGCGCAACGATTTAATACATTTGGCACATGATAGGCCATTGGCAGGACATTTGGCATGTGAGAAAACAAAACAACGAATTTTACAGTCTTTTTAATGGCCTGGAATGTTTAAAGACATTGCAAAACACTGTCAAGTTTGTGACGTGTGTCAAAAAACTGCTAAGCAAAAAACTAAAGATAAAGCACAACTGATTTCTGTACCAACAGTTAAGGAGTCTTTTCGGAAAATATCCATGGATATTGTTGGTCCACTGGAAAGAACAAAAAAGGGGAATAAATACATTTGGACAATTGTGGATGAAGTAACAAGGTACCCAGAGGCATATGCGTTACCAAGTGTTGAAGCTTCACGCATTGCAGACTGTTTAATTGATTTGTTTAGTAGAGCTGGTGTGCCATCTACAATTTTAACAGACCAGGGCACAAATTTTACCAGTGAACTCTTACAACAGTTGTATGAGAAATTTGATGTTCAAGGGATAACAACTCCTTATCATCCAATTGCAAATGGTAGGGTTGAGCGTTTCAATGGTACACTCAAATCAATGCTTAAGAAACTGTGTGCTGTTTATAAGCAAGAATGGGATGAACTGCTTCCATATACACTGTTTGCATATCGAGAAGTTCCACACAAGGAAACAGGATTTTCTCCATTTGAGCTATTATATGGTTGGCCAGTACGAGGTCCAATAAGTGTTCTACGTCAAATGATGACTGGAGAATATGAATCTGGTCAAACGCTAATTGAACATGTGACTAAAATTCGAGAGCGTCTAGAAACTGTAACTGAAATTGTACAAGAAAACCTGTCAAACAGACGAGCTAAAATTAAAGCTTGTTTAGTGCCTGAAATAAGGTTTTTTAATTTGTTTGGACAAATTTACAGACGCGCAGCATCTGCCTTGGCGCGTAGCGCCAAGCTGGGAAGGTTATCAGGAGCGGTGTCCCCTCCTGATGTTGAGAATTTTTTTTAAACTTACGTTGTAAATGGTGTTCTCTGGTGCATTCTCACACACTTGATTGACTTGAAACAGTTGATACTCCTTTGAAATTTCTGTGGTTATTAGATAAATGTATCATGTATGATGATGTCTGGAGTATGGACGTCAGACCCAGACTGACAGTCTGACACACAACTCAACCTTCCAAGTTCCGACCAGTACTGGCCTGGCTGGTGCCAGTGGTGGGTATTGGGTAAACCAGTGAATATAACGAATTCGAACGCCTCAACATCGTGGGATATTTTTACTGGAAGCACATGTTGTACTATACAATGCGAGTGCGCAAACTGCGAACTCGTCGACTGCACCGGTGGGTAAACCAGAAAATAAAATGAAATTGAACGCCTCAGTCAGATGATTTTTTTTAATGGAAGCCAGTGGTTCCAAACTCGTGGACTGCACCCGATTTATGTCTAAATTTTAGCACGGGCAATCCCCGTGTAACATGGAGATTTGGACATGTCAGATTTAGAATATATTTTCTAGGATTGCAATTTGCAATCGTAGAAAATATAATCTAAATCTGATATGCCAGAATCCCATTGTTAAGGCTTGTTTTCAAACTTACTGGGCACAATTAGCTGGAAAAGTCTGGAATAGTATTGATATGTGGGCAGTAGGCCTATGTATACAATATACACTTGGTGTTAACAACTTACATGTACATGTACCTACGTACCGTGTACAAATTTTGGATCTCAACTCACAACATTTAACCCCTTGAGGACCGGCCCGAACATTTCCTACATTCAAATACGGGATAACTATGGGTGGTTTTACTGGTTTACTGTTTAGCCCACCCATACATGTAGTTATCCCAAATTTGAATGTAGGAAATATTTGATTGGTTTTTGGAGTTGGATGTCACTAACAATCAAATTTGTCATAGTTTCAGAGTCGCAAATCGTGACATTTTGTCAACTTGACAAAATGCCGTGATTGGGGACAATGAATCTATGCCCCAAATGAAAGGGCTCAGTCTGTGTTAACTGTCTCCGACAGCCTGGCTGAAGTATGAAATCTATGAACTGCATGGAGTTTCGATTAAAATCGAAACTCCATGCAGTTCATAGATTCATACTTCATTAAAACTAAAATTAGTAATAATGTGTTTGCATTTTACAATTACAATTTACAAGCATTCATTCATTGTCACTAATATCGGAACTTCAAATGTCTGAAGAATTAGAAGCTGACTCGAAGAGGTCTGTAACTGATAGGCCTAATTCCATATCCCCCGAACTCGTCCCTGCGGCAGAACGCGTGGGCTTGCTTTCCCGCTTTGCATATTTTTTGCGTTTGCGTTGGTTTAACCTCCTCCCCTTTGAATTGAACCACCTATCCACTGCCCTTAAGGCTATACTTGATGAGAATGTTTGTAAACAAGGACCAAGTAAAACCCTGCACAGATCTTGCAGGTTTTCAGGTTTCAAACTGTTGCGGATGTCTGTTTTCACATTACCCATTCGTGAGAAAAATCTCTCAAGTTCTGCATTAATAAACGGGCAACACATACACAGTTCAATAAATTCAAATAAACAAGGGTATGTGTCTCCTCTGTTTTTTTTAAGAATTTGCCACATTTGCATAGGATTGTACAACTGGCACTCTGTGTGCGCAGTAGCGTAACGGACCACTGAAATATACTGTTCTTTAATTAAATCAGAAGACGGAGCTGATAGCACACATTTATAGCGTTCATATAAAACATCAATTGCAGCCAGATGTTTTGTCAAAACATTCGAAAGCATTTCCGTGTCACTGTCAGCTTTCGAGTGTTCAGTCAAGACTTCTTCACTTGTGCCAGCTTCGACCCCTGAATACCCCGTTTCCAAGATATCTGGGAGAACCCACATGCCTGTATCTAGAACAGTGCAGATATGCCGTGCTTTTGCATCCCCAGATCTCATAGCAGCAGTAACTGACTCAATGATAATTTTCTTCTCACCCTCAGGGAGCCAAGGATTAGTAACAAGAATCCCATATCGCTCATGCAAACGCCCCACAATTGATCGCACATAATCACACACATGGTTCTGTACAAACAGTTTTCCATTAGCTAAATCTATCAGTTTGACATCTTGGTAGCTGTTGTCAACGTCATTAATCTTACTGAGCACAGAGCTGAGAGTTGGGAGACTGAAGGCCTGAACAGGCTGCTTTTCTAGTTTTTAAAGTAACATTTCGTAATGCAAAATGGTATCATCCACACACTCAACTATACTAAGAAGTGTTTCTGATTGATTTTGAGACCGCAAACTCAACCGCTTGACACGATCTAACAAATCAACAAATAAAGCGCTCAGTAGCAAAACTTTTGCGTTTTTCATTCGCTTCAGTTTGCCAGTGAGAGACGCTTTGTCTGTTGCTTTAGACTCGGCTACAACGTTTTCAACATGTTGAACATACAGGCTGAACTTGTCTACAAAACCACACATTGCTCGCACTTGATGGTCAATCCACCACGACCCAGAAAATTCTGATGGGCGTACCTGCCCATGTTCAAAATTGTACACATTTTTCAAAATGTCATGCAATTTTTTCAACTCTCTTAACTTCTTTGACGATCGATGATATATGGAATATAGATCTCGCAAAGGGTCTTCCACAATTTGAATGGGTTCTCTCAGGCTGTCTTTCAGTGCCAACTCTAGACGATGTGAAACACACCAAATGAAATCCACCCACAGGTATTTCATTTGAAGCTTAGCTATGAGGCCGTTGTACATACCACTGTTAGCTGACGCCACGTCAGACATAAAAAAAAACCAAGCGATCTAATTTGTCAGATAAATCAGCTTTTCGGAATGCTGATTCGATACCATTAAGGATACCTTCGGAGGACTGATCCTCCAAGCTTTCCAATGCAAAGTATATAGTAACAGGTTGGAAGGAATCAGGATCAACAAATAAGACATAGATTACTTCAGTTTCAACGGTGCTGACATCTGTAGACCCATCACACAGAACAGATATAAAATTGGCGCGCTTGATTTTTGACTTGACGCTCAAGTCAAACAGAGTATAGGCTATGTCACGCAAAAATGCATTTTCATTAGAGTAGGCTGAAGACAAATCAACTCCGTGCAGTTTCTCCAATTCTATAAGCCCCGCAAAGTCAGAGTATGGTCGCCCGTTATTCCCAATATAATAGGCTATCTCAAATAAGCGTTTCATTCGCTGTCTTTCATCATCAGACATCTTCCTAAAGGCAACTTTTATCGCACAGTCTTCAGGTATGGACTTGACGATATGTTTTTTTGGTATAGTTCCAAACTGTTCACGACTCTCATGATCACATGCTTTTTTATGCATCTGACTGCCTGCGTGATCTTTCAACACGCTGAGGCGATAATTTGTACTGCCGTCGACCATCACACGACTATAATTTCGACAGCTCATCAACTTTTCGTTACATTTTGTACAAAAAGAACACTTAAGTTTTTTGTCCGAAAAATCAAGCCATTTGTACTTGTCTTTCCATTTCTGCAACGTGGCAATTTTAGGTACCTTCCGTTCCGTCATGATGCTGAATCTGATGGTTTGTGGCTTTGTGCCAACCAAGTATGTTAGTAATGGTACTACTCTGCTAGACAGAGTGGGCGTTTGTCTGGAATCGCGGTCACGACATCAAAGCCTCCGTAAGTCTCGTCGGAATATTTTCAATGTGCTACATGTAACATTTCCAAAGCACCGAACATTACTGGCACAATTTGAGACAAACAACCACGCCAAGTGATGTAGATCAAAGAAACTAAGCCGCGCCTAGAATGTAAATATGCCACTAAGCGGCCTTTGATGTCTATTGATTGAAACGCGGTGGTGCGTAGACATAACTTGCTGAAAAGTAGAAAAAAAAAAATAAATTTTTGAGATTTATTTTTTTTTTCCGACCGTAAATTTGACCGGACATGTCCGATGTCCGACCGTTATTTCAGAGCGTGGTATGATAAAAATGCCACAAAACGTGTGTTGCATCCAGGAGATGAGGTTCTAATTCTGATGCCTTCAGATACTTGTAAACTCGCGGCACTGTCGAAAGGTCCATATCGAGTGGTCAAGAGACTGAATTACTATTATTATTAGTATTATTTATTGGTGTTTAAGGTCACATATTTCTGCACAATGGCTAACCATGACCGTGACAGCTTTACGGGTGGAGGAAGCCGGAGTACCCGGAGAGAACCACCGAGCAATGGCGAGCAACTGTCAGCTCCCCAACATACCAACTCCACACAAGCAGGGTTAGCATTGGTTGAAGACAGGTGCACCATCGACGTGTAGTATGCCTTAGTACACAGCGTCACCGTGCCCCCACGTGGGCAATGGGGGTGAAGTGTCTTGCCCAAGGACACAACGCGGTTGCTGCAGGTGGGATTCGAACCGAGGACCTCTCGGCTTGCAGCCTGCACCTCTACCAACTGAGCCACCGCACCCCCAAGAGACTGAATGATGTGAACTATAACATAAATGTTGGTGGGAGACAAGGCATTGTCACGTATCACATTAATTTGCTTCGTAAATACAATAGACGTGTCATGCTTGTAACTAACAACACGCCCAGTGACTGTGAAGTTAGCTCTTGTTTACCAGTTGATTCTGTTGAATGTTCGAAAGATGTGAAAATTGGACAGAACTTATAAAAAGGCCAGAGAGATCAATTGAAGGCACTGTGTGAAGAATATAAAGATGTATTGACTTCAGTGCCAGGGTTAACTAACATTGTTACTCATAGTATAAAAACTGTGTCAGAGACGCCTATATCACAACATCCGTATAGAATTCCTAAACAACCTGAGGTGAAGTGTATTATAGACGACATGTTGAGGCAGGGCTTAATTCGACCATCCAAGAGCCCATGGGCATCACCCGTCGTGCTGGTTCCCAAACCTGATAGAAGTACCCGTCTGTGCTTGGACTATAGAAAGTTAAATGAAATGACTGTTTTTGATGCATACCCTGTACCGCAAATGGACGAACTGTTTGAGAAATTGGGGAGTGCGACACATATAAGTTCATTAGACTTGACAAAGGGTTATTTACAAGTACCCTTGGCGGAAGAGGTTAAAGAAAAATCTGCTTTCATTACCCCCTTTGGCTTGCATGAGTTCAATGTGATGCCATTTGGCAAGAAAATATCGCCAATGACTTTCGCTCGTCTCATGGACACTTTATTGGATAAATTGAAAAATGTCATAGACTACTTCGATGACACTGTGGTGTTCAGTTCGTCATGGGAAGACCTTTTACAGCATTTGAGAATCACATTAGAAAGACTACGTTCTGCGAACCTAACTGTATGACCAACAAAATGTGCACTGGGGAACAGAGAAATTAATTTTCTGGGACACATTGTGGGCAATGGTTGTGTTAGAGTCGACCCCAGGAAGGTCAAGGCGTGGGTTGATTTTCCGTTACCCCAAAGAAAGATGTCTGCTCATATCTCGGAATGACGGGTTATTACAGAAAGTATATTAAGAATTTTGCTAAAATAGCTGAACCACTGACAGAGCTGACAAAGAAAATGCAACCATCCAAGGTGAAATGGACAGAGGAAGCTGTGAGTGCTTTCAAAGAACTGAAAAGTGAATTGGTTAAAGCTCCCATTTTGGCCAATGCCAATTTTACTAAACCATTTACATTACAAATTGATGCAAGTGACAGAGCTATCGGTGTTGTGTTAAGTCAAAACAATGGTACTGGCGAACATCCGATCGCTTATTTAAGCCGAAAGCTCCTTCCACGAGAGAGACACTATTCTACAGTCGAAAAGGAATGTTTAGCAATAGTGTGGGGCGTTGAATCACTCTCATTTTACTTACAGTTAAATCTAGAAGTCCTGTCATGAAATGCGCACAAATAGCACGTTGATATGCGCGTTAATGTGCGCGTTATGACCCGATTAAAGCTATCATATTCTGTACATATGGCCTGTGCACAGGCAATGTTTCAGCCAATGGACCTCCGGGTAACCCGGAGGTCCATTGGCAGAAACATTGCATGCGTTTGCTATGAGTAACCAGGAGAACCTGCCGTGCTTTGGATGCCATTCGATATGGCAATTGCGCGCAATTCCAACGCGCAATTAAGCCTAGATAAGCGCACTATTCGTGACAGGACTTCTAGTTTTAACTGTATCAGGAGTGTCATTTGTTATTGAGACTGATCATAATCCATTAGCTTTCCTAAATCGCCTGAAGAACAAAAATCAGCGACTATTTCGGTGGTCTTTGATGTTACAGCCCTATGAATTTCAAATCAAGTACAGAAAAGGTGCTAATAACAAGAATGCTGATGGCCTTTCGAGGGTTAACTAAGAAAGTGAAAAAGCATTGAAATAATTGTGATCATTAACAGAGGGTGGTTTTTACCTAACTCTGTGGATTTATTAATTTCACTAACAGAGGGTGGTCTTCACCTAACTCTGTGGATTTATTACATTTAGTGTAGGATTTCCTCTTATTGGTTTAACTATATAATCCCTAGTAGTAAAAACAAAATATAGATATGTAGAATCCTGTACACCATTTTATGTAAGATGACATATAACATATGATAGTATACAGCATTTTTAAATGAGAAACTTTCTCGGTTTCATTTGCAATGAAATACGATAAAGTTGTCTCTTAAGGGTGGAGGTGTTACAGTCTAAGGCACTGTGACTATTGTACAGTTAAAGGGTTAACTTGAAGATAGAACTCTCTGATAACTGGGCGGAAGTATTTTGTCATTCTGGCAGATTGGAATGTCACCATATGCCCTCTGATACTGGTCCACTGATAAGGCACAGCATGCAGAAAGTGAGAGAACATTATAATATATAGACAGTTTTCTGACTTACCAGAGGGTGTGTGAAAACTTTCAATGTTGTGGACGAACATTTAAGTTGGTGGCTGTTAGGCAGTAATTTAATCGGCTGGTCTATCATATGTTATTGTCTGGTGGGAAGAGCTGAATACTTAGATCATATAAAGAGCTATTATATTGTACCAGTGCCTTACAAGTTTATTGGGTTGTAACTAGCTGTTCTGTTAACCCTAGACCACGAGACAGTAACAGTAGGCTTTGCAACACAGTTGAAAAAGCTCGTGTTTTTAACGAGAATAGCATGTTTCCACAATCAAAATTGACTGCCTTTTGTGGATAAAATCACAGGCGTCCGACACTGATTAAACCAAAAAATAGATACTTGATCGAATATATATATTCAAATACATCAAAATGAAGACTGAGATGTATAGAACACGAAACACATGTGTAATCAACTCATAGAGTCGTCCGTAGGCACCACTGGTTCCTGGAAGTCTGCTCCGTATTCGTACCAGAAATGATAATTTAATATTTCACGAGAACAACTTGTGGCCAAATGTGCTTTACATATCCAAGAACAAAGCTTGGGTACCAAAATTCTTCAAAAAACAGCGACAGAGCTGCATGGGGGTAAATTCCCAAAACTTTGCTTTTATTTACATATGAATTTACTTTCGGTTTCCGGTCGACGTCATTGGACAGAAAAAGCATTTATGTACAACTCCATTTAAAATCAAATAATGAGAAAGATCGCCTTAATACAGTATACTGTTATTAGCTAGAGTCTAGAGACTGCACAGTTGCCATATTCAATGCAAGGTATTACGGCTGAAACGATTAGTCGACTAGTCGAAGTCGATTCAATTTGCGGAAAAATCGACTCTGAAATCCGCCAGTCGACTAGTCGGGAAACTCAAAGATGAAGTCGTAAAATGGCCCAATAGTGGGGGGTTAATGATTACAAACATCAGACGTTTCTGCTTTGTGGTGGACCTATTTTAAATTGTATTGAGAAGTGGATATCAATGCAATCATTGTCGTTTGTTGATCCCAATAATTTTACAACTTAAGATTTCAGCTGCATTACAAGCACGTATTTCACCTAACCTAATCACTGACACGTGTTGAAGAAAAATACTTTGATGTACAACTTCAAAGATGCCGTTAATTCATGCAAGCGTTCTGTCCCTCACCCACGTCGCCCACACTTTTTAATCGATATAAAAATAAAATACATGCCTGAAACACCCAGAAAGCTGCTCCATATTCTATGATATTACTGTACTGGTTTGTGTGCGAGCTGGCGAAGACCGGATATGAAGGTGAGGAAACTGCATGTCACAAAATTTGACCCGGGAGTTTCTAATTAACTGCATCGGGTGAATGGCGGCACACTTCCAAACATTTTACAAATTCACGAAACTTCTGTTTTAACATCATTGGGTACTTTTTCCACTGTACGGACAGAGGACTAGGAGGCACGCACTTCCCAGGTATCCTAATTTTTTTACTGAATGGTTAAAGCTATAATATGCACGACGTTTTAAAAAGCTCAAAATACGAAGAAGAGAACAGCTACGTTCATGACTATGACAAGGAAACTTCATCAAACACCTGCCAAACTAGGGCTGGGCGGTTTATCAGTTTTTCGGTTCGGTTCGTTTTTTTTTTTAAAACCAAAACCGAACAGCCGCCTTAACAAAAAACCGAGACTTTCGGTTTCAACAAATTTCCCAGAATTGGTTAAGTTTATGACCACTCAATCACTTGCTTTCCGCACGCCAAAGGCTTAAATGTCAGACAAAGGTAATTGCTGTGCCATTTATGCTTACTTCGAGAGGACTGACAACAAATCCCCCCCCCCCACCCTCCCCCCACAAATAGTGGTAGCAAATTTCTTGTATCTTAAACAATATCTACAGAACCACCAGCAGATGGAATATGAAAAATTAAAAAGTTGTACGTAAAAATCCACACATGCAATTCAAGAATTGTTAAGTAAATTTACTGGACCGGGCACATTCGACCAAAGAGGTATTGCAAGTTACCTGACAATATATGGTGTAAAAGTATTATAAATTACCTTTGACCCCAAATCATCTGCGTGCGGCACGTTGTAAATTAGATTGGAGGTAAACATAAAATTTATTGAGTTTTAAAACCTCAAAGTTCGCATGGGAAAAATGACGAGTAAATTATGATAATTAACCGACCACTGGCAGGTTCTCTGAAGTCACATGCTCAGAGATAACGCTGCGCATTGGCAGTTATGTTTTTTGTCAACAATAAAATGGTTAAATTAAAATAGAACACATCCTATTAAATGGATGGCAGGTAACTATTGAAAGTTTTTTTTTAAACTTATTGGGAATTGTTTGTATACTATTTGAACTTACTTCAAGGAATCACGCAGTACTGCAGGTCTTTCAGGTACACACGCTGCATTCCCAATATGAAGATGTTATAATCAACACGTGTTTTCCCATGACCATGTGTATTTTGTAAACAAAACAAATCAAGCAAATTGCAAACTTTCTTTCAAATCCCATTATGCAGCAGTCTCCCTTCAAAAACATCAATCACCTGTCTTGACTGAGATGAAATCAACGCAGGGATCAGCCAAGAGGGCAGAGTAAAGTTGGTAATATCTTCACCTTGGCACCGCTCATTTCGCCAAATTTCTATGTTTGGGCAAAATAAAAGTAAAAAACGAACCTCTACAGTCGAAATTAGGAGAGATATTTTGAACACATTGGAGTGAGTTACAAATAAAAGTGATTTGTATATCACGACTTACTTCAATAATAGTTATCAAAATCAGAAGAAATATGATTTGTGTTCCTCTTATTCCACGGTCATTTGAAGCAGGAACCATCAAGAAACACGGGGCACGTCTATTTTCAAGCGATGTGATAATTACCGAAATAAGCACAACAATTGCATATTATCCACCAAAACCAGGGTGAGAGCTTAGCGACTCCATAAAAATAAGGAAATGTTGATTTTTGCTAAAATGTAGCTTTTCTTGTGAATTTCTGCATCTTGTCTTGACAAGGCCCCAAAGCTCACTGACAGAACAAGGCAGATCCCACCAGTGGTGGAGCCATGGTTTGAAATCATGTGGACCATGCTGGTGAAGAGGTTTTTTTGGGGTGGGAGATTTCAGGACCAGGGATCGATTTAATTTTGAAAAATTGCATAGCATTTCGCTACAAGTGTAGTAGAAATGTGTAGCAATTTTGAAAAATTGCGTAGCTATTTTCAAATTGTATTATTTTTGTTTTTTAAGGCCCCTAAAACACAGATTGTCGTGGGAATGCAGCACTCCATCTCTCCTCAATCAAAAACAAATCAATAAATGTTATATAAAGAAAAATCAATAAATGTTGGGTGGTTACACCATTGATCCATTGCCAACATTATTTCTTGTGATGTGTGTGATTTCGGGTGATTGTGCATGATTTTGTGAGATTTAGAGCGAGTGCCGGTCATTTCCTTTCATCCTTTGAGGTGTCGTTTCGCTCCAATACCCGTTCACCCCGGGTTGTTTCGCCCCCCAAGATTTGGGGCGAAACGACCTGGGTCAGAGGTGATCTTTTTTATTTAATTTGAACAGTTTATTTAAATAGTTTTTAACAATTTGTTCACTTATCATATCTATGTGTCGTATATGTGGTGAAAAATACCCCATAACCATTACCAATGAGCAAATGAGAAAACAGTTTCTTGAACTTTCCTCTCATCTTTGTGATCATGTCTAGAAAGGAAAAGATGGACTGTGAAGCTGTTTTAACAAGCTGGGCAATTAACAAATAGTAGACAGTATTGTTCTTGATTTTGAAAAAGTTAAATATCCCCATTGTCCTTTTTAACACATTGATATTGTGTTTAATAGCAGATTAAATACTGTCATTTTAACACATCGACTTACAATAATATACAAACAATTGATTTTTTTATTTTGTTTCCTATCTAATTATCGAATAGAATTTTTAAGTAATATTTAATTGTCAGTTTTGTTCTGAATTTTAAAGGCTTTGATTGTACACAATGTATTGTTTCGATGATAATTTATATTTTCAACTGTTATATTTATGAATCTATAGGTAGACTTCCCCGCCCCCCCCCCCCCCTCATTTGTAGATGTCTGGTACATGAGCCATGGGGAAGGTCATGCCCAGTATTATTGTCGGAATGGGAGCATGTTTGGAATTGCTGATAATAAGTGGGGAGTGGGGGGGGGGGGGGGGGGGGGGGGGGGGGGGGGGGGGGTATTTGTCTGATGCACAAATGTCAAGGTAGGCAGTTGTCCGAAGGGTGTCCGTGCACCACTTCGATAAACCTTAGATAGGGCCCTGCGAATCGGGAAATTTATGTTCGAATCGAATCGAATCGGGACTGATGTCAACATCGAATCGAATCTCGAATCGAATCGGGATAAACTCGAGAAATAATTATAACTGGCATTATCTTGTGCAGAGATGTCCGGAAAGCACTGCGAGAAGAGATCGTTGACATAACTTGACAACTTGGCGTTGTTTTAATTTTCTTTCTCGTTGAATGGCCATCCAGATGTTCACTTGGCCCGACAATAAATTCAAGACATAAATATGGACAAATTAAGGTGTTACTGCCCAGAGACATTTAAGACAAACCACTAAATTGAAACATGAGACTTAAAAGCACAAATGTAATACAAGTGGCACATTAATTCCCATGGGTTGAAGTCAGCTACAGCCGCTAACTTCAGGTACGTTAGCATGCCTAAATACATTATTGTTATGTTTAGTTGTTTTGTATTATCAGAATTTGGGTCTTGTAGATTTCGGTCCGTTCTCTATTCAATAACACAGTATACATCAAAAGCAGCGAAGGCGTTAAACTGTGTTAGTTTCTGCATTAGTTAACTCGAATAGTGACGCAGTGCTCATTCACACAAATTGCTTTTACTTCATTCCAACTTCCAAGTACCAACTCCGAACAATGCAAAGAAACTACAGAGGTTTTCCTCCCACAGTTTTCTAACACAATAATGGAAGCGCTCCAGGCGACATGTCTCCATTATTGTGTTAGAAGATTCCGGGACTGGGAGCAGGCCTTAGGCCCATAGCTGGATATTTCGGTTGTATAGATGGGCGTGAACAGGTTACAACTTGGACAGAGCCGCTGAGCAAACGGGATTCCGCGAATAACTCTCACACGAATTCCTGGAAATCTATAAATAGCGAATTTGCGGTGAGTGGTTTTCTGGGAATCTGAAACTGAAAGTGAAACGACAGAAATTTGCAATGAATTTGACTATTTTCCTGATAGAAACATTAAAACTAGAAGAGTTCGCTCCTTATTTCAACTGATGTCGACATTGTCGAACACTGATTCATTTTCCTCGAAGCTTCGTTTGACTAACGAATCGGCAAACTATTCGAGATCGATATACGAATACCAAAGCGATGTCGACATCGAATCGAATACTCGAAGCTTCGCAGGGCCCTACCCTTAGAGGAAACGTACCAAAGTAAATAAATATGCGTAGCTGGGCTATTCTATCATACAATATTACTCCAGAGTTGCAACTTCTGGAATCTAATTCTTTACTTTGCCGGATAAAGTGTACCAAAACAAAACAAATAAATTACATGTCTCAATGCATGTCCAATATAATTTTCGGGGAGAGAGGGCGCGAAACGACCCACTTCCGAATGTGGGGCGAAACAACCCAGGGCAAAACGACCCGGGGGGAAAGGAATTGGGACAAAACGACCCAAGGGGCGAACAGGATTTGGGGCGAAACGACCAAAATTGTGATTGTGGTATTTAGCCTTTAACGAATACCCATAATCGGACGGGGGTACGAATGCTGGCAGTTGTGTTGAATGATTCACCACTTGTGTCAGATGATAACTAAAATCATAATTTATTTTAGGGTACCTCCGGTGTTTGACGGGACCTCCTGTGTTAAGTGCGATCGGCATTTCACTGCTCGAAGACATTGTAATTCTTACATTGTCATTCAGGTCAACCATTTGAACTAAAGACAAACATTAAAACCATGTGTGTTCATACCAAGAGAACTTCTCATTGGTTAAACGTGAATACATGATAACTGACCCCTCTAGGACATAAAAACACAGCCACGTGTTTTTATGTTACAAGGTTTTCGATTGGCTTAATGAATAGCAGAAACAAGTTTTGTATCCAATGACGGAAAGTGTCTGTCCCAATGATTAACGTTCTATCGAAAATCAAAACAATAACGTGCACACTAGATAGATTACCAGGACGTGAGGACAGACCCAGGCACTGGTAATTAATATTTAAATAATGAATCGCAAAATGATATACAGAGAAATGAAATGCATCGCTGAAATCGAAAAATGCGTCGAAAAATGCGATGCGATACCGGTTAAATCGACCCCTGTTCAGGACTGAGGGTACTGTACTTGTAGTGAGGGCAGGAAATCAAAAAGAATCTTTTCAAATTTGGGGATGGGAGAAGCAAGTGGGATTTTGAGTGTGGGGGGGGGGGGGGGGGGGGACCAGGGGGGAGCTGGTCTCCCTAGATACCTCATGGCTCGAGCACTGTTGCCCACTACAGTAGCTCAACACAATATGTCCATTAGCTGTGATGAGTGGTGAACACTGAGTAACCCGAATGACTCAACACGCTATATGAGCCTCATGACTTGGATGACAAATACAGACACATTCTATATGTACATTACCCTCTAAAATGTGGATTTCTACAATATATTTTTTGAAAAACCGAAAACCAAACCAAAAACCGAGTTTTTGTACAAAACCGAAACCGAAATGCAAATTTCAAAACCGCCCAGCCCTATGCCAAACGAGTCATTAAACGAAAGGGTTATCAACTTACATGTAACAGTCTCTTATCACTTAATTCAGTGACGAATGGGAGCAAAATGGAGGCGAGTGGAAAATTGCTCATCTCAAATAAAGTTTGCGAGAGTGAATTTGAGTGTTGATTTCAATGTTCAACTTCAACTGACAAGCATCCTTCGAAACGAATGCATGAATACACCTGAACACGGATGGAAATTTTGAAGGTGAAAATACATGTAACCCACTAAAATTAGTTCTGGATTTTAAATGGCAGATTATTAAAATCGTGGAAAATGGATGCGTAAATTCCAAATCGGGCACATTAATTCATGTCACTGGTGAATTGGGGCGACATGTGTCACGTGCATAAAAGAAAACAAGGAACGGGGCAACATTCCACATGTCTTTGATAAAAAAAAATACGGAAGTATTAAAACTTTTCTTATATCTCAGAATGGACACCATTTTTTTTATCTGAACATGCGTGTTTGTTTTGTGGCGGGAGTAAGCTCTGGGCGAGTTGTCAATGTGAAACCCTCTTACTGTTAGTGTGTGTGTGTGGATGTATAAGCAAACTACTGTGTGTCATGTTCATAACGACAGAAAGGAAATTGTTTGGAATTGTACTTTAAACGCTTCAAATTGTGAGTGATTCTTAAAAATTTCCCAACATCAAAACTTAATTGAATGTTTCTGTTGACGCAACTCAAAAGGATGAAAACACACCCAAGAATAGAGGCGAGTGATTATTTGCACACCTTGTACAATTTTTGCGTGAGCGATGGTGCCCGATGGCGATCGCGCACCTTTCCCATGCATCACTGTTAATTTACTGAGACAATTATGTTTTCAACAGAAACGCTGACTAGTCGATTTTGAATCGGTTACTCCCATCGACTAGTCAACTTTGAAAAATAGGTAATCGTTTCAACACAAGGTACATGTATCATGATACTTGTTGAAATTTTTTTAGGATTACGATTTCGTTTTTCGATGGAAATTTGTGGTATCGAGTGATTTGCGCATGCCTGTCGAGCATGGAAACCTTCTTCAATAAAAACAAGCCATCTCCATAGGCTACACTGCCAATCCTTGAGTCCCTCAGGAGTGACATAAATAATCTGGGCATCATGCCTTTTCTTCAGCTGATCATAAAGTAAAATGTAGAGCTGCCCTTTGAAGCCCCTTGATACAACCTATGTGGATTAATCTTAGTTACACACCTCTAGAGGGTATTGAATACAAAATTTTTAATTCTTCAGCAAAATGGCCAATTCCGGCTCCCATAGAGAGCCCAAATATTAATCCAGGCTCTTGATTTGAACACAGTTGAATCTGACTTCCCTAGAGATGTTGCGTACCGAATATGAAAGCATTCTGACTGTTGGATCCAAAGAAGAGAAACTGTAAAGAAATTTCTTTGAATTGCACTAAGTTCATATTTGGGCTACCATAGCAAGCCCAAATATTAACCTATGGGAACCAGACCCCCCTAGAGATGTTGTATACCAAATGTGAAAGCATTCTGAAGAGTGGATCTGAAGAAGAGTTTTCAAGAAATTCCCTCATATTGTACTAAGTTAAATTTTATGTTCCCATATGGAGCCCAAATATTAACCTAGGCACTCGAATTGAACAACATGGAATCTGACCCCCCTAGAGATGTTGTATACCAAATATGAAAGCATTCCGACTGGTGGATCTGAAGAAGAAGATTTTTAAAGAAATTTCCTCATATTGCACTAAGTAAAAATTTGGGCTACCATAGTGAGCCCAAATATACATCTAGGGATCTGGTTTGAACAAACTTCAATCTGACTCCCTTAGAGATGTTGCATACCAAATATCAAAGCATTCTGACTGATGGATCTGAAGAAGATTTCTTTAAATTACCCTCCATATTAAACAAAGATAAAATTTGGGCTTCCATAGGAAGCCCAAATATTAACCTAGGGACTTGGTTTAAACAATCTTGAATCTGACCCTCATAACAATGATGTATACCAATATTAAAAGATTCTGACTGGTGGTTCTGAAGAAGAAGATTTTTAAAGAATATTCCCCATATTACCCTATGTTAAAACTTCGGGCTCCTGTAGAGAGCCCAAATATGAACCAATGAGCTTTATTTCAACAAACTTTTATCTGACCCCCCTATGAATGCTGTATACCCAATATCAAAAGATTCTGATGATTGGTTCTGGAGAAAAGATTTTTTTTTATTTTTGCAAATATGCTGACTCAGCATTTTTTCGATGCCCATTACAGAACACCGTAATATAACCGATGGCATTTTTTTTTACCATTCAATTCTAATGGTCCTAAGGATACTTCATTCCAAATAACAGCTCTTTGTTCCGTGTGGTTTGGGAAATATGGGCGTTTGAAAATATTTCTATTTTTAGCTCCCAGGGCTCCCATGGGGATGCGGGAATTTTTTTTTGGATAGATCAAGTACTTATGATCCAATAATACCACAAACCAAATTTGGTTCATACTGGACCATCGGTTCCGAAAATCGTCGGTTACAAATAGCAACAACCTCCACGATGTGCGGGAAATTCAAAATCCTGTAAGCGTTCAGAAGTTCAGACACTGCGAACAGACTATCAAAAACGTCCAAAAAGACGTGAAAGACTTTCAAATTATGTCTAAATCTTCAGAACAGCCAATGACAGTATCATGGTAACAAATGATATAAACCTTCTGTAATCTTACAGTAGCAGTCAATTATTATTTCGACCAATGAACGAGCGGGGGAGAATTCATTCCGAGTGAACCGGATAAGCAGGGTTGCCCGAGCTGAAATATTTCGCCTGAGTATATGAAAATGAGATAAAAATGGTGATAAAAATTAAAATTTTTTAGTAAATTTTGTTTCTTAACATACCTACCACAATTGTTTACAATTGGCTGTAACATAAGTGCAAGCCCTACTTCGGAACTAACTCAAGCTTTTAGAATCTTTTCCAAATGAGTTGGAAAAGTACTAGAGTGCAAAAGCACGAAAAAGATCGAAAAAAGGGTCGAGCGAGACCAGCGCTCGAAATTACAGGTACTCTCTCTGCACACCTCTTGCGTTTACCGAGCGCATGCGCAACAACCGTGACGTCAATTCCGTATTTCCGCCAACGAGAAGTTTGTGATTTAGCGGGGAGGCATCGATATCAAAGATATCCCCAAGGAGGGTGGGCCTCCGGTAAACAATTGTGGTAGGTATGTTAAGAAACAAAATTTACTAAAAAATTTTAATTTCTTTTCAACCTACTCACAATTGTTTACAATTGGCTGAATAAACAATAGGAGGAGGTGAATCACATAACCAATACCAACAAGAGTAGCAGAACAAAGCAAGGATGGCAGAGAACAAAAACGAAAACCTGTAATGAAGACAGAGAGAAGGCACCTGAAAAGAACAAGGCTGAGCGAAGCGCAACCTCGACAAAAACAATTTTAACGAGGGTGCACAACAGCCTGAGCAGCAACGAGAGGGCCTAAAGAATAAAGGTCCTCAGATTGCTGCTGAAGGTGGCGGAGATAAAAGGAGAAGGTAGAAGCATTCCTCCAGTAAGCCGCATTCATAACATCACAGAGCGAAACAGAATTGGAGAACGCCCAGGATGTAGAAATGGCACGAACCTCATGAGCATTAAGCCGGTTCGAAACAAGATCTGACGCAGACAAGCAGGAATACGCCAGCTTGATCGCAAGACAGATCCACCTGGAAATAGAATGGGAAGAGATATAGACTGCCTCTTAGGAATGAGAGACAGAAAGAATCTCTTCCGACCCCTCCTAATGAACTGAGTGCGAGTAAGGTAAGTCTTGATCGCACGAACAGGACAAAGAAGAGGCCTCCGGCCATTTACAGCGGGGAGAGCCCGAATGCAGATGGGAGGAGGTACCGAATCAGGAAGTTGATTCTTAGCCAGAAAAGAGCAATCAGTAGTGAAGGTGACACTGTCAGCCTCATTTCGGAAGAAGGCAGAATCAACAGATAGCGCATGAAGCTCACTGACTTGACGAGCAGAAGCAAACGCTAGAAGAAAAGCCGTCTTATAGGTGAGAAAACGCATGTCGGTCTCAGATAAAGGCTCGAATGGCGCCCCCTCCAAACAGTGCAACACCCATGCCAAATTCCACTTGGGTGTAAGACGCAAAACTTGAGGCCTCTTCAAAGAAAAGTGCCGAATAAGTTTGGAGAGAAAAAGATTACGACCGATGCACCGCTTTCCCACATAAGAGAAAGGATCAGACAGCATAGACCGATAGCCCTTAATCGTAATAGGCTGGAGGCCCTTGGAGTCAAAAAGAAAAACCAGAAAATCCGCAATTTGAGCGATTGACGGATCACGGTAATTCACATTGTGATCTGCACACCAGCGGCAGAAAACCTTCCACTTGGCGGCATAAGTCATGCCAGTGGAATGTCGCCGCGATGCAAAAATGCACTCCACTGATCGTCTCGAAAAACCTCTACGTCGGAGACTGGACCTGATAAAAGACAGGCGTGAAGGGACAGGCTCGCCAGGTTGTTGTGATACTTCCTGGGACGACCCTGTGAAAGAAGATCGCGACGTAGAGGTAGACGAATCGGTCGATCGGCCAATAGAGGCCGCAGCAGATTGATCCACACCCTCTGTGGAGACAGGGGTGTGATCAGAATGATCCTGCAACTGCAAGCACGAATCTTCGCTAATACTTGAGGAAGAATCGGTGCAGGAGGAAAGGCATAGCCGATCCAACCTGTCCAGTCCAGAGACAGAGCGTCTACTGCAAAAGCCAGAGGATCTGGACAAGGGGAGACAAAGGTCTCTACCTGATGATTCCAGCGAGTAGCGAAAAGGTCGACCTGAGGACAGCCCCACTGCTCGCAAATCGCCTGAAACACCGTCCGATGTAGCATCCATTCGGTTGGAAGGACACTGTCGCGCTGGGACAGGGAGTCGGCTAGGACGTTGAGACGCCCGGGAATGTGTCGAATGGACACCCGAGCGTTCACATCCCACGCCAACAGAAGAAGATCCCGAGACAGCCGATACATGGGAATCGAATGTGTGCCTCCTTGATTCCGTATGTAGGCCACTACTGTCGAATTGTCCGAAAGAAGTAGGACAACATGGTCCGACAGATGAGGGATCCAAAGCCGAAAACTCAAGAGAAGAGCAAGGACCTCCTTCTGGTTGATATGAAGGCCTACCTGCTCGCTGTCCCACTCTCCGTGAGTAGACAGGCCGAGAGGATCCAACGTCGTACCCCAGCCCCGATCGCTGGCATCCGCAGTAAGGATGCGATCGGCCAAAGGAAGATCCAACGGAACACCCTGTGTAAGCCAGGGAATATCTGCCCAAGTGCGGAGGTGACAAAGCAGAGACCGAGGAATAGTGAGTTCCAAGTCCAGCGGATCTACATTCGGACGCCAATGATCCAACAGAAAGTGTTGGAGAGGTCGGACAAACAAGCAACCGAGCGGAATGAGATCTGTCACCGAACCGCAAAGGCCCAGCATCCGAAGGAAAGTCCTGGCCGAGACCGAGGAAGATTGAAGCAGGTCCCGAGTCAAGGCGGAAAGAATCGTCGCCCGAGCTTGGGGGACCAACACTACATTGTGAAGAGTGTCGAAATCCATCCCCAAATGACGGAATCGCTGAGAAGGAAGAAGATCCGACTTCTCGCGATTGACTCTGAAACCCAGCGACGCTAGCAGGCAAAGAAACTGCCGGACATCGAACTCCAGAACAGCAGCATCGTGGTGCCGTTGGAGGATGTCGTCTAGGTAGGCTGACTAAGTCACTGCCGACTGAGTGCGGTGGAAAGCAAGCACCTGTGACATCAGTCGAGTGAAGGCCCAAGAAGCCAGGTTCAAACCGAACGGGAGAGCTCTGAATTGAAAAACTCGATCCCGAAACGAGTATTTCCGTGACGCCAGATGAATGGGTACATGGAAGTAGGCATCCTTCAGGTCGATACTGGCCGCAAAATCGCCCTGATGAACCGAACGTCGAACCAACCGGAAAGTCTCCATACTGAAACGAGGAGCTATTATGTACTCGTTCAGGGTACTCAGATCGATGACAGGACGATATTGGCCGTTTTTCTTCGGCACCAAGAAAAGTCTCGAGTAAAACCCCGGTGAAAGGGTGTTCCTGACCACCTTGATCGCCCCTTTGGTGAGGAGATTGTCGATCTCCTGCACCAGAAGGTCCTGACACAGAGAATCGGAAGGGACCTGAGTCGGAAGGGGCACCCGAGATAAACTGGGGTGCCGATGGAAGGACAGTCGCAGACCGGATTGAATGACGTCGAGGACCCAAGAGTCCGACGTTATCTCTGTCCAACAGTCGTAAAACAGCGACAGCCTTCCCCCGACTGGAGGCAAATCGAGGTGAGAACCTTCACTTGCGGCCTCGACGAGGCCCCCCCCCGAGAGGAGAAACCACCTCGGGAAGTGACAGAGTCCTGAGACTTTCCAGCCTGAGGCTGCCAGCGAGCCTGGCCACGACGGCGCTTCTAGGAGCAGAAGGAGCAGACGTAGCCGAAGGCGTAGCCGACGTCGCCGACGAGGCAGACGCAGCAGCACGCTTGGCGGGCCTGGAACAACCCCCACCCGCAGCAGCAGGTTGGTCAAGCTGTCTCAGCAAAAGCTGGTCCTTCGAATGACGAAGAACTTCGCCACAAACAGCTTCCACGGAACCATGGAACAACTGAGGTCCCACCAAAGAGGCAGACCTCAGAACAGCACGTTGCTCAGAAGGAAGGGATGGTAAAGAATCCAACACCGCATCCCGGCGTGCCAGCTCCAAATTAGCCGTGTTACAGGCGTGAGCATGTGTCCAGTTCATAAGAGCCTGTGACAAAATGCGAAAAGGCGCCTGAGCGTCATCAAACTCCCCTGGTGGAAAATATTCAGCCAGAGCAGCGACGACATGGTCCGCGAGAGATAACATACCCAGCATCTCTCGGGACAGGCCCACCATAGACTCAACTACCGACATCGGGAGAACTGCCGACTTAGGCTTAGTCAACCCAAGGGAAGAATCCTCATCCACAGTAGTCATCCCTTGGAAGACTGGTGGAGAGATGGAATCGTACACATGAAACCGTGATAGAGGCAGAAAGGCATCAGCTCTAGAAAAGAAGGAACCCTTGAGGGCCTTAGAACGCATGTTGGCATCTAAGCCCTGGAAGGACTAACAACCTGAGCCGATTGCAGAGGGCGCAAAGCCCCGGAGCTAGAAGGCTCAACAGGGTTACGGCGCTCCACAGTGGACCGCGGCCAAACGGTCACAGAAGGCTGGTCGGAAGGTTGAACGTCTGGCAATGAGCCAAAGACGAAATCCAAAGCCTGCCCCAAAACTGACGAGGGGGGCCCATTACCTTCAAGATACTCGTCATCCTCCGTAGCACAGGAGACGTAGCCCAACTCGGGCTGACCAGCAGAAACCTCCTGTGAATACTGTCCAGTATCCACACGGCCAGGCGAGACATCTCGGCGACCGACCAAAGGAGGTTGTGCCTCAGGAGGCACAGGGAGGCCAACTTGAGGGTTGCCAGAAAGCAACCGGGTGAGCGCCAAAACGGCCTGGCGCAGGTCACCCTGAGAATCCGTCGCAGCAGAATCGCCCGATGGAGTGTCCTCCCAATGGACCCTTCTGGTAGAAGAACCCAAATCCTCAGAAGAGACCGACGGCGAACGTCAATCGGCAGACAGAATAGGAGCACGGTGAGAAGACACCGGAGGATAGTCCCGATTGTGACGCCCAGGGGCCATCACTGACCTCTGCGAAACAGAAGGTCCTGCCTGCAAATCCTCTAAATTGACCGACGGCACACGTCGATCGGTAGCTGGACCTAGGACACGGTGAGAAGACACCGGAGGATTGTCCCAAGAATGACAGGAACCTGTCATTGGCCTCTGCGCAGCAGACGGCCCCAACTGCCTATCCTCTGAGACCGACGGCAAGCATCGATCGACACCCAGACCCGGAACACAGTGAGGAATCACCAGAGGAAGGTTCCGAGAGTGACAGCTAACAGGGGCTGTCACTGACCGCTGCCGAACAGCAGGCCCTGGGTGCCAACGTCCCAACACCATCCCGCTAGGCGGCACACTAGCAGGGGAAGGTGGTACAATAAACGATTCACTCGAGGGACGAGGAATCGCTGCCGGCTCAACCAACTAGGAGCAAACCTAGCCAGATGAGACGGAGCAGACAGCAAACCCGCACAGCCCCGCCGCGAGACTGGGGGAGGCTGAGAACGCACAGACACACCAGCAGATACAGCCTCGGTCCCCCGAGACTGTAGACCATCCCCAGAGGAGATGGAAGAGCCACCATCAGACAGAATAGGATCTGGAGTAGCAACTTCCTCAACAACGGTCGACGGTGTAGGAGGCAGATCGGAGAGGGTTACCGAGCTGACCTCGGAAAAGCTCTCAACGAAAACAGACGCCTCAATAGTGACATCAGAAGACAAAGAGACCACGGTCTCCTCGTCAGGTATCACTGAACTAACACCGCCAACAGTTGCAGAGGAACTCGCCACAGAAGGCAGATCCGAATCCTGTGTGACAGAGTCACCACGTGCACCAGCAGAAATGTCTGCTACGGCACGGCTACCCTTACCCCGAGAACGAGGGGTTCTAGCTCTGGAAAGAACCACCTTGTTCACAGAAGCCCAGAATTTAGAGGACCAAACCCCACAAATACCACAAGATTGGGCCTGAGTGCAATTGTTGCAAGTGACACATGTGGCATGAGAGTCGTCCACATGTTTCACTTGCAAACAAGAGGTACAAGGAATAGTCTTAGGCATTATATCAAAATAATAATCAAGCTTCCCGCCGACGGAAAACAGCACTAAGGTCGTGTTCACAAGTGGGGGAAAGACAAGACAAAGTGTGAAGAGACAAGCAATAAAAATACAAATTAACATGAAATAATAATAATTTGGTAGCTTGATAAAAGGATACTGGTGCCTGTGACTTTGAAGGGATCACGGGGATGAAGGTTATCATGTGACAATAAATGAAGAAATTGCAAGTAGATTATGTCTGCGTTTTGGAAAAGTGTGATGTAAACTGCAGGTAAGCTTAAATCATTCAATTACAGTAAGAGGCTGTTTTAATTTAAGCTCTATGGATCACGCACACCCCCCCCCCCCCCTTCCATTATTTGAACACAACAAATTAAACATTTAGGTTCACATTCAGTCAGTATTTTTTATTCTTTCAAATTGAAATTCAATGTTTCCATCTGATTTATTTCAGAAACTGAAACCAAAATTGAGGTGATCACAAACACAGCAAAACTTAATTTGCACCCATTCCATGCCTCCTTCCCCATCTTGAATACAGGTGGGTCAACTGTAGCAACAGATTTGCAAAAAAAAAATGGTTTTACAGGATGCAGACCAGAATGCCTTAAACATGTTCATCATATCCATGATTCAGATGAGTATAGCCTTAATAAAAATGTGTAGGGGGGGGGGGGGATGAGAGGGGGGAGGGGAGGGCTGGGGTGAAGTGCGGATTTTCTCAGTAAAATGTACATACATCATAACCAACCGTGGCCAGGCTGATCAATAGGCCAGGTAAAAGAGGATACCAGGCCTGACTGATCAGCCTGGTGAGAAATGTTTTGAGGCTGATTACCAGGCCTAGGCTGATAGGCCTGGTGAAAATGCAAGCCTGGCACCCCAACAGAATAAATATAAATGGTAATTGGGACTGATCTGAAAAAAAATTGAAATGAAAATTGATCCAAGTCTTCACAAAAATCATGGCAATTCGGACCAGGTCACACCAATTCATAATCGTAATCAGCATGTCCAAAAACTCTTCGCAATTTGGAAGATAAAAGAATATTTTTTCTGAAGAGCTATTCAGATGACAAACTTAATATTTCAATAAATTATATATTTGTGTGCTTTTTACACAATAAAACCAGTCCTTCCCAGGAGACGGGTGCTATAGTGCTCGCACCCGTCCACACCCGTCATTCCCGTTTCCAGAGTGCAAAAAAACGCACTCGTGTTTTGACCAGGCATATATTATTGTCAAGTAAGGAGAAAGGTTTCAAGCGACGCAATTACTATATTTTAATTATTTACTGTAAAATTACCGGAAATTTAGCGAAAGACCGGCATTTATGGCCCGGAATCATGATAATCAAACATACCATGTATTGCTGTCACTTAGTGTAATATGCATTTTGATTGGGCACCTATAAACTCATTGGGATACAAGACGATTCGGCAGAAATGCGAGTCGACAACAGTGCGCTTCGGCCCTGCTAAGAGAGCTAGAGCTATCAAAATCTGGTAATTCATTCCAGTTGAGAAATCATTTCTGTGTGAACAGTCAATTATTATTTATTAAGTAACAAGGGACGAATATCTGGCAGTGGGCTTTAGTAACAGCGTGAATGTATTCAGCACAAATCCTATTCACTTCTTCTGTTTGGAAATACCTGATGTTCTCTGAGAGGTTTGTGCTTCCTGGTCCAATCACCATTCAGTATTCACCAATGGAGCAAATTAAACAGCTCCGCATAAATTATAGCCGCAATGTGCTTTTTTTTGTTACTTGGTGCCTAACACATCGTCATGACCCAAAAGTTGGGATTCGGATCCTTTAATGAAAACCATGAAAGCACCAACTCGTCCAGCTTTCATGTTACCATTCTATACAGATATGCCCAAATACCGTACTGAATGCACAGTGCTGTCAATTGGTGGCTGCATTCTTCATTGCATGTTAATTGTTCTTGCCAACAACACGACACTCAGGCATCACTCCAAAGCATTCTCGCCAAAGAATTGCCGCTGACAAATCTTTTTTCTAATCGACGGGGCTGGATGCACGATAGTGCACATCACTTCAAATAGTAGCAAGCGATGTACGCTATAACGTACCTACAGTTTTCAAAATCGAAAGACTGTACCACGCAGCTCCGAATCCGACGAATCGCCTTACTTTTAATTTGGGTGGGAACAAATTTTTTTTCTGCCTGCATGTTAAAATTTTCACTGGAAAATTGTAACATGCTGTTATTGATTCACGAGTGCATAATGCCCCCGTCTCCATTTTTACAAGGGCATTTTATTGCTCCCGTGGGATTTTCTTCCTGGGAAGGACTGGATAAAACTAACGAAATTTGGACAAAAACATGTCCTAGAAAGGATTTCCTCGATAACAATAACGTTGGGCACGTGACGTCATCGCGCCCTGGATTTTGCAGCCGAGCAACTTTGCATTGAAACTAACGGGCATCCCCATTTTCAAATACATTTCCTTGAGAAGTGGCTGGAACAGTTGAAAAAATAATATTTTGGTGGGTTAAAAGAGATACCAAATTATATTATTTCGGATGTTACATGTTTGTAAAATTTCATTTTATAGGGGAAAAAAATCCTCAAAATCTTTGAAAAATCAAAAAAAGTTAAAAAATTTATAGTAATTTCTATATTTTTTATACTTACCAATGACCCAGACATAGCTGGTGCTAACTCTTAAAATATAGGGCCAAACACAAATTTTGCCCCCCAATCCCCAAAATTTGCATCTAAAACCAAAGAAAACATGTCCTTAAAGGCCCTCCACACTTCGCCTCTACTGCGCATGCGCAGTGTCAAGGACGTTCCGAAATTGGCGCCATTAATCATTCTAAAAACCAGTGCCTGGTAAGCGCTATGTACTCAGCGGGGAGGCAAGAGTTCCCAACTCCTGGGAGGGCCATCCCCGTCTGGGTCATTGGTAAGTATAAAAAATATAGAAATTACTATAAATTTTTTAACATTTTTATACTGTACCAATGACCCAGACATAGCTGAATAGTAAAAAGGCTGGAGGGCCAAGGACATAGAGCAAAATGGAATACGCTCAATAATATAAAATAGAGTCATCCCCTGTAGGGAAAAAGAAGTAATAGGCCTTACATGTATCTTTCTTATTTATGATAAATTAGAAAGATACAACACCTTCCAAAATTGAGCTTCATACATCCATGTACTCTATTAATATCCAATATAATCCTTATACTAATAATTTTTAAAGTAAGCCAAAAAATAAAGTAAGTCTAGAGAATAGAGACTTTTATACTCCTTAAAAGTGTCTGAGGATTGCATAATCATGTCCGTTGACATATGCAATATTCAAAAGCTATACTTTAAAAACTAAGACTTGAATGAATTTTTAAAACATAAACTTCTCACTAAACAACCATCCCAATAACAGCTCAGAATTACTAACTCCGGAGGAGGTATCCCCTTGTTTTCATAGTAAAACAGGTGACCCAAGGGAACACCCCCCCCCCCCCCCCCCCCCCCTTTTACTTGCCCTGGGCCAAATAGCCCAGAGCGAAGAGGGCAGCAGAACGGAGACACTGCCGAAACAGACAGCCTACCTAGCTATAGTAGCAACTGTTAAGTGAATGACATTCTGAGCAGTAGATAATAGACCTAACAATAGAGGCCTCCAGAAATGGACTCGATATTTCTGAGATAAAAATTCATGAAAGTGGATGGCTGAGCGCAATGAGCAGCCTTCAAAAATCTATAATAGCGACACTATTAATGTAAGCCCAAGATGTAGAAGAACTCTTACTTCATGAGCCGAAATCTTAAGCACAACTGCTAAGTCAATGATATACCATAAGCAGTACCGATAGTTAATAGAATCCATTAACAAAAGAATGGAGCGTAACGTCCTTCTACTAGGCATCAAAGACAGAAGAAGCTTACGCCCATAGTAATAAACAGATATCTGTTTATAAATACATAAACTCTACCCGGAAAGAGTAAAGGCCTATGCCTGTACGAAGACGGAAGGACCTTAATAACAATAGGTTCCAGATATTAGGAGCCTAACTCTTATGCAAAAATCCAACCTAAATAGTAACGGAATAGTGATTCCGAAACTACGAAAGTGAAAATCATCCATCGATAGTGCATGAAACTCACTGACTCTACAGTAAAAGAGAAACCAACAGAATTACTGTCTAAAAGGTCAGAATTTGAAAACTACTGTTTCCAGAGGCTCAAATGATTACTTAGCTAAATAAGAACCGAAGTTAAAATCCATATAGGAATTTAATCTAAAGATTCTAAGTCTATATATCAAAAAGTTACTAACTGACTTAAAGAGACATAAGACACAATTGTAAACTATCGTAGAGTGCATAGGTATGAGGTAATATAAACCTATAACCTTAAAATAACAGGCTGCAGTAGATCTTGTGAAACAAGTATACTAAAAAATTGCAATGAGTAGTATGGAGGGATCAACAATATGAACATAATGATCCCTACACCAACGACGGAAGAGCCTCCACTTTAGCCGCATAGAATAGCGAAGAAGAGGACCTCCTATAGTAAGAAATCGCGTCCAAAGCTCGTCCAGTACAATGCTTACAATGCAATACGGACCACACAACGGAATACATGAAGGTTGAGACCTTGCGGGTTGTGATAAAGATGACACGATTTACCCAGTGAAAAAAGATCCTCACATTGAGGAAGATTTCACGTTAAGACCCACAGTAGACAAGAGAGTAAATTACCCATGATCTCTGTGAAGATAGAGATGCTATCAACAGAAATGTATTGTGGTTGTTTATCTTAGCAATACCTGCTGAAACCACAGCGCCGGAGGATACGCGTATCCTATCTTTCCGTCCTATAGATCAATAGAGCATTAACAACATTAGCTCAGAGATCTGGACAAGCCAACACATACGTCGGCAATTGATTAGCAAGCTGTGTCGTAAATAAATCATCATTGGGCGCTCCCATAGATAGCAAATCTGATTGAATACTTGTTTGTTGAGAGTCCATTCTGACAGCAACAAGCGACCCGTAAGTGAACGGGAGTCCGGTAAAACAATCAGACGACCCGGAATATGACGGACCAAAACAGAACTTGGTGTATTATAACCAACAGACGGATTCTTTCCATTAAATTGAATAACGGAAAAGAAAGAGTGCCTCCCTGGTTCCGGAGATACGCCACTACTGTCGAATTAACGGACAGGATTTGGGCATGCGTTTCTGAATAATGTTCATGCAATGACATAAAGCAAGCCTAAAAAACATTATTCCGCGGAAGAAAATTGGTTGCTAAGAGACTGCGGAACCCAAAGACCCTGGCACTTCGAATCCATAGGGATCAGTATTATATCCCAATCTGCTTGACTGGCAACCGTCATAACAGCCACACTCGGGTCCAGCAACTGCGGTGGCACTCTTTGAGTCAACCACCGAATGTTTGCCCCAGTCTGAATCTCTTGAAACACTAGATAGACAAGAGAACGTGTAAATCGAGCAATTCATGGATTGCCGAAAAGTTGCCGTCGAAGAGTTGCTCCTCCGAGAACGAAGCGACTCTGAGAGAGTTCTTAACCTTACTATCCACGCGTATGGATGTAGCTAGGGCTGCGTCACGTCAACCAACTCCAATCAGCCACTGAAGGGCAGAGTTATACGTGAACAAACTACTGCCCTCAAAAGAAATTACATTGAGAATAATATCCCGTAAATCTTTTCTTGAAAACGTAATGATAACGCCTCCGTAAGGCGGATTACGTATGATAAAGCGTCTAAGTTAAGTCTACTATACATCATGTCGTTTCCAACATTGAAGTTGGAAAAGACATAAACGGCGAAAAAGAATATTTCCCGTCTTTAACCACACCGTCTAGACGCATATGAACTCTCGGTATGCCCTGCTCTGCCAAATAAACTAATCGTGTAAATGATAAAACGGCAGAAATGAGCAACGCGGACAAGAAACTAAACTATCATGCTTGGTAGCAGTTTTGTATGCATATATAGCGTCGAAAAATAAAACACATATTGTAATGACATTATTGGACTGCGTCGGTAAGTCAGGGACAATGTCCCTGAACCGATCGAAAAATCCGAGTCCAATGACGCTATAAGTCTCTTATCCAAGATCGCAGCAATGAAGTCCGAAGTAACAATCACTGGAAGATAATGCCAGAAGATATGAAAGGCAGCTTCCGATACTACTAAAGGGAAAACTCGAAATCTTTCGAATCCCTTTCGCCATCCTGTCGGACCCTATAAAGCGTTCGGTCGTCCGTACCTGATGCAGCCGCGGACCGCACCGACCCAGCGCCGTCGGATAATTCCTGATTCGACCAAGAAACTGTCAATTGCTGGGATGCTGCGAAACAACTGTGCTAACTCGGATAGCACGTCCGTCACTGAGGCCTGAGGAGAAGCGGTCCTACAATGCATTGCCGCTGGAAGCTCCGTGAACGTACCCCGTGCATACTACCAATATGCGAGCGAACGGAGTGTATAGGCCTCGTGTCCCTTGGCTACCGGATGGCGCGACCTATTCGCCGTGGAATCACTGAATGACGAAACTGATCGGATACTCGAGGTCACGTAGCCAATGTGCGGTCGTGTACCCTGCTGTGAGGATGAGGAAGCATTAAGAACAGTCTCTCGGACTGTCAATATAACGGAGCGTCCCGACCGACAGACATATGCTCCGAATGTAAAATATCTGAACCACAACATGCGGTCCCCTATGTTGTTGGACGAGAGAGGGACCTCTCTCGCTCACAGCCCGGACGGACCTGGACAAGCCAGGAACCGGATTACAGGCTTCCTCCGATCTGTCCTCAATCTGCCGTCACTGGGTGAGTACTAAAGTAATTAAAGTGCTCGCATCACCCAAATCTCCTTCCTAGACCGCAACGGACGAACCCGGCAGCCGAACCATTCGATGAATGTACGCTACACCGGGTGAGCTAGCGAATGTCACTCCGTAGGCGATAGACATATTCCATGAGCACTTATAGCCGCTAGCTCTTCATTAACTATGACGACAGAGGCACACTTTTGAAAGACATCTCCGTAACTTTGCGAACAAGAAACCAGAAATGCTTGGTTATAGCAAGCATATAATAATAATATATATAGCGTCGTTCAATAATTCGAAAGTTGCGTGACATTATTGGACTATGTCGGAACTGAGGGACGATGTCCCTGAACCGAACAAAAAATTTCTAAGTCCTCCGACGCTATCAGTTTCTTATCCGGCATCGCAGCATTCTGGTCCGACGAAAGAAGCTGTAGAAGACCAAGTCAGATGACATACACAACAGCATATGTTGTTCCGAAAGGGAAAGCTCGAAATCCTCCAAATCCCTTTCGGTATCCCGTCGGACCAGATGAAATTTTCGGACGTCCGTACCCGCTTCCGCGGAGCGTCCCGACCCAGCATCGTCGGATAAAAAATATGCGACAGATTCAGTTGATGCTGGGATGCTGCGATAAACTGTGCTATTTAGGAAGGCACGTCCGTTCCCGAGGCCTGTGCAGTAGCGGTCTTACGATGCATTGCCGCCGGAAGCTCCGTGTACGTTGACTCCCGCACACTTCCTATGCGAACGTCCGGAGTCTGCAGGCCTCGTGTCCCTGGCTACCGGATGGTGTGACCTGGTCGCCGATGAATACTGGCGAAGCTGACTGGATATCCGTGGTCACGTAGCCAAGAGCGGTCGTGTGCGCAACTATGAGAATGAGGAAGCCTTATTGACAGTCTACTCCGGACTGACTATATGTCGGAGTGTCCCGAGCGACGGACGTATGCTCCGAATGCGAAACATTTTGTACCACAACATCTGGGGCCAGATGTTGTGAACGAGAGAGGGGCCTCTCTCGCTTGCCGTCCGGATGGACCGGGACGAGCTGTGAACCGGACTAAAAGGCTTCCTCCGTTCTCCCTCCGATCCGTCGTCACTGGGTGTGCATTAGGTTGATTTATAGTGCTCGCATCACCCCAAAATTCCTTCTAGACCGCAACGGACGAACCCGGCTGCCGAACCATTCGGTGAATGGACGCTACACCGGGCGAGCTAGCGGACGTCAAAGGCCGTCGAACCTACTAGGGTCCTCTTAGGCAATTGGCGTATTTACATGAGCACTTTTCCGCTAGCCCTTCATTAATTGTGACGACGGAGGCACACTGTTGGAAGACATCACAGATAAATCACCCTAATCTTGATCGTCTGAAAATAGAAATTGATAAAGTAGAGTGACCCTGCGGGGAAAGGACCGGAGTGTCCATTTCCCCAATAACATACCGTGACATACGTTTCCCATATTGTCATCGAAATCATACGATACAGAACAGGAGTTAATGCGAGTACACTGACCACATATAGAATGATTATAAAGTCAGAGGAAGACTTCCTCTTATTACAATTGATCAATATCCTTTCAATGTGAAAAGAAAACAAGTCCTGGTACTCGCACTAACCCCTGGCAATCAAAATACATAATAATAATATGATCCATTAATATTGAAAAAATAATTGAAATCAAAATATTTTGAAAAAATATTTTTTCAGAACAGCCCAAGTTTCTGAAAAGTAACGTTGAGCCCCAATGGATCCCAAGCCTAAGTGTGGACAAAAATTTTAAAAATATTTTAAACAATTTATTCAACACTTACGAACAATAATAATGTATCTAGTTATGATTAAAATAACATCAAGATATTATTTTCCAGAAATCCCCCCCCCCCCCCCTCACACAGAGGGCTGTTGTAAATGTAAACAATGAATGTAAAAACACTAAAATAAGACTCCAGGCACCCAGGCCCGGAATCAGTTACCAAAAATACACTATCTGATGCAAAACAGAGACTTCCAGGGAAGAAACTGCAGAACATCAGATGGAAGATGCAGAACACAACGCCTAACCACCCGTAGGTGAAGACGTAAACATGGGGAAAAGAACAGAATTCATTCTGTTATTCAGCTAAAACTCCCAAGAAAATTTAGTAATAATAATTACAAAAACTATGCCAAAAGCATGGGAGAACAGCAAGGGGGGACTTAAAGGACAGGGAGAGAGGAAAACACTAAAAAATCAGTGTAACTAAATAATCAGAATGACAACAAAATGGCTGCTGCCTCGAAAATAGGTAACTTGACATAATTTCATTAAAAAAAATTTTAAGTTACAGCCCTGATAATATTCTGTCACACATTTTTCCTCTCCTCCTTCTCTATCCTCCTTAGAATCACCATTTCACTAATATTTATGTGTCTGGCATCATTTAAACTGAGATTTACAAGCATAAAGATCAGTCAGATGTTAACTGATGAAGGGCCAAACTTAGAATGATTAATGGCGCCAATTTCGGAACGTCCTTGACACTGCGCATGCGCAGTAGAGGCGAAGTGTGGAGGGCCTTTAAGGACATGTTTTCTTTGGTTTTAGATGCAAATTTTGGGGATTGGGGGGCAAAATTTGTGTTTGGCCCTATATTTTAAGAGTTAGCACCAGCTATGTCTGGGTCATTGGTATAGTATAAAAATATAGAAATAATTAGTGTAGAAAAATGTAACACATCATTTTGTAGTGCAAAGCCTCCGGAGGTCAAATGTGAAGACATTCCCGTCATAAGTGATGTCATCTCTCGCAGAAATCAAAAAATGTCAAGGCTCCCCGAAACAGCCGACTGGAAAAACACGGTCACAAAATGCCATTTTGTCACTGAACGTTAACTCGCAATATTCGAGTGATAATTTCTCAAAAAATAACGCACTGCTGTCAATAATACTTGGCCATATTATTAAAAGATTTTTTATGAACATAATGACACAAGTAAGGGTGACGAATTCAGCCCTGGGAATTAGGAAAATTGTCTACGGCAGATAAATGCCGTCGTCAAATCAAACTCAACAGCAATTTTAACATTTTTAAGATTGTCTACGGCAATTTTTTCCACAGGTGGTTGGAAACGTAAAATAAGGAAGTGAAGGTTTTTTTCTCATTGAAAATAACGAAGCCAGTTACTGTTAGTAATAGCAGGGCCATATCCTGGAATAATTTGGGGACACCGGTGAGAATCCGGCAGGTCGATCGTGGGGGTGGGGGGGGGGGTGGGGGAGTCCAAATACGATGCGAAGCATCGTCCGAGCCGCGAAGCGGCGAGGGGGGAGAGCACGACTCGAGAGGGGGTGTCCCCCCCTCGTTGGTGGGGGTCTGGAAAAATTTTTGTTTCTGGAGGCTCTCAGGTGGTCTCTGACGGCACACCGAGCTCCAAAATTGTGGAACATTTCAACAGAGAAATCTGTATTTTTGTTGGTAAAATTTGAGAAATTAAAAAAATGGAGCTACTAACCTCACTTCTAGTGTTAACATGACAATTCCCTGTCAAATATGGGGGCCCTGGGCATCCGCCCAGTCTGCCCATTCGTAACTACGAAGCAAACAATATTATAATTCACTTGACAATGTGGTGCATCGTGGTTTGAGAGTGTCCTCTGAACCGTCGGTGCTTGATGACCAATCATCATTCAGTTTTAATGTTGCACATCAAGGGAGCTAATTAACAGAGCCATTCTGATTCAACTTGCGTTTCGCTTTTAAGTTTGCGTTGCGCAATCGTTATTGAAAGAAATTCGAATCCTGACAAATTGTCAATGAATAAATTCAAACAAATCGTCATGTGAGATCCAGAGGGTCATCCTATGTCCCCAATGGGACAAAGGACGTTCTGGTTCTCAAACGACGAAATGGCACACGTCTGATCAGTTACTGAGTAAATGATCAGAGGTGTGCCATTTCGTCGTGTGATAACCAGAACGTCCTATGTCAACTGATCAGTGGCGGCGCCAGGATTTCGAAATAAGGGGGGCGTGTAAATATTAGAGGGGGGGGGGTTGACTAACGAAATGGAGTCGCATATGACATATGACGTTGAATTACGCATACTGTTGAATAGTGGAACTCCGAAACGCGAACGTCGTAGGGCTCGTAGACAGATGTGGTTTTTTATCAAACTGATACTACGGCAAAAAAATTGCCGTCGTCATTGGCGTTTTCATCGGCATTTACGGCGGCACTGCCGAATGCCGCGGTAAATTCCCAGGGCTGCGAATTGTTTCTATTTTTAATTTAATCACACTTCCAATTCAGAACATTGAACATTTTTCGCTGTGACAACAGAGTCACGCGACTAAAATCTCTAATGTTACATCGACTACACATCACTGTAAATCAATTAATGTTTGGTAAATTTGACAATGCTTGTGTTGACAAAAGAATTATAACGTCTCGTGCCCAGATATTATTTATTATCCAGATGCCATCCCATCAACTATAGGTACAGTGTGGTATTTTTGGGGGATATAATAATCTTAATACACTAATACTTATATATACCACCCAATACCAAATAGTTACAAGCTCATCAAGTGGGTTATTTCCTCCAACGGACGGGTACTTTTAACTCACCAAATTAATGTTTCAGCAACCAGACGACGACTGGGTTTCCTCTTCCAATCCAGTATAAATACCATTCTCTTGGTGATGTCACCGGTTCTCTTTACTCTTCTGACCAGTTTACCATTCCAATTGCTGATTCCATATTGGAGAAGTAATAATAGGGGCAAATTATGCTACAATAGCGGTTACCCAGTTGACAGCTTTTTCAACCAGTTACACTAATAACCGGTTGCAAACCGGTTATTTTCAGCACAACTTCCCGGAACCAGTGATGTCTGCTGTCAACTCTATGAGTTGATTACAATTTACAAAATTACATACGACACGTGTTTCGTGTTCTTTTCATCCCAACCTTCATTTTGATGTTTAATTTGTGTATATTTTATCTGAATTGAAGGGGGTGCTGGTCAAAACGTCCCCAAACCAAAACGTCCCTTAATTTTTTTGGTCAAAACGTCCCCAAGAGTTGGTCAAAACGTCCCCAACAATTGGTCAAAACGTCCCCAAGAGTTGGTCAAAACGTCCCCAAGAGTTGGTCAAAATGTCCCCAACTCATTTATCCTTCTTTCGTAGTTTCATATTTAGCAATTTTTATACTATTTTTCGGTCGAAATCGAGATTTTCTGAGTCAGTTGTACCAGTACTCTGCTCTCAGCTGGGTATAAACAGGTCTTCAACAGACTGGAATTAATTATCAGATGAGAGAATACATGTAAATGAAAAGTTTCAGGGCGCCGAAAGCGCACTGGGACGATGTGGGATTAAAATCTCCTTCAACCCGAATATCTTTACTTGCTTATGGATCCACAAGGGTCGGAGGCGAGGGTCAATAATCTTCTTGATTGGGGTACTGGGGTCAGACCCCCCCCCCCCCCCTCCCCAATAACCTCGAACTAGAAGGTGACTTGGAATTATGCAAACTACGAGATTCTGCTCTGTGTTTACTTAGAAACGTGGGCATATTTATATGGATGGTAATACTGAAACTAGAGCTGTGCGGTATACCGAAACCAAAACCGTATACCACGGTTTTAGCCAATACCGGCAAACCGAACCGACCTCGGACGAAATACCGTAATACCGGACGCGAACGGTATGAGAACAGACTGCACTTTATACTCACCCAGAATCACGGGTGTTTTAGTATTTTTACGAAATTACGAACGTACCGTATATGTCCGTGTATAAGTCGCATCTTTTTGCTTGGAAAAACGGGACCAAAATTGGGGTGCGACTTATACAAAGGCAATTATTTTTCAGCAAGTTTTCAACAGTGATATGAGGACTGAACGGACACCAGATCGGCCCATGTCGACGGTTTGTATCACAGCGATTCACCTGCTTTGAAAATTTGTTTATTTTATTTCACCTCTTTATTTCTTATTTCTGTGTTGTGCATTAACTTGATCACAAAATAAAATTTAAACAAAAATAAATATAAAAAAAAATAAAATAAAAATAGGAGATTATACTCAATGTGTTCTTGTTGATTTTTTTTTTCTCGGTGACCCGGTGAGTGGAGGGGTGGTGAACAATCGAAAATTCGAAACCGCATGCAATTAATTTCCTTCAAAATAATTACGGTACCTGTTCATGTCTTCAACATCTCCAGTAATAATTCACAATAGAATATTCCATGGTTGTATATCTCAACATATTTTGGATATTGGTATGAGTTATTTACGAAATTCGCAAGGCAATCAAATTGTTTACACAGCACACCACATGCGTTTTTTAAGGGGAATTCCCTTTGAAGAAGATTAACAAGAATCATGCAGTTACTTCCCTTTTACTTTACATTCACACTTTCGGGAATTTCCGTCGCATCCCGACTTCATGACCTATTTGTTCGCACGTGCAATTCGTTTAAATGGCATGGGAATAAAGCATTTTTCTTTGTAGTTTTACATTTGGATTTACCATTTGAATTCAACTTACCTCGTTCTTACCTGAACACATGCACCGGAGCATTCCTTCTTTTACTGGCGTGAGTAATAACAAACACTGTTGACATATATCTTTTAATAAATACGATACACGAGTAATAACAAACACAGTTGACATATATCTTTTAATAAATACGACACATTATTGAATGTATCAATGAAGAATACAAACAAATATAATTTATAAATATACTGTAATCGGTCATCAAACATCCCTGTTCAGTCCACAAGACTTCCAGACTGACAAAGCCAATATCTTGTAACAAATCCTTGTTTGAACTTTGAATGCTACAGTGTTCTATGTCCCAGTGGGACATAGAATATTGTAGGTCTGAGGCGACAAAATGTCTACTATAAGCTTATGACTGAAATTATCTGACTTTATTTCACTACGTTTTGAATCTCTCACTGAATACCGATACCGAAACCGTAACCGAGGTATTGCAGTAGAAAATACCGAAACCGATACCGAACTCAAAATACCGATACCGCACAGCTCTAACTGAAACCGCACTTTGATGGTTGTCTTAGAAAAAAAGAAAAGAAAAAGAAACCCAAACAGTCATTCGGGGGCAGACCCAGCACATATTGTCCATAACGGTTATAAAAAAAGGAAATATTATACCAATATGTGCTATTGAAAGATGGGAGTTACCCATCAGCCTATAAGGCGGAGTGGACGCTGAGCCTTGGCCATCTGGTCTGCCTTCAGGGGATCGGACCCCACCCCCCACCCCCTCCCCCCCACAACGACAAAAAAATCCCCACTCACATACACTTAAAAACGCTTAAAGGGTTGTTATATCTTCATTCATATGTACACTGGTTCCAGCCTGGCAAGTTTGTTTCAATCCTTGCTTGGTGCATGGTTTACCGCGTGGCGAGGCAACCCTCACTGACTCCACGCACTTTAATCCTATTGTATAATTTTAATTTTCTGCGACTTTTATTACATCCCAAAAATTTGTCCATGCGTTTGTCGTCTGAGAACTGCGATAGTTCAACATATCAACTGTTTTTGTTACTGTAAGCCGTTGTTATTTTAAACACTTTGGTGTCTTACACAGTGACTAATATTCATACAAACTACGATGTGTTTCCACCATGCCAGAATTATCCCACAATTATTTTGAATTAACAAACGACAAATTTGGACAGAATAAATAAAGTAACAGGCCACTCCCACTTACAATATCGGTGACATAAACCAATGATATTTTTTAGTCCTTTTGCAATAAATTTCATCCAAGGAAAAATTCAACTAAATATTCCTACAAGCTCGAAAAATCAGTTAACGTTTTCTTAATAGTATTACTAGATAACGCTGCATAAAATCTACAAACAATATAAGAAAAAAATTATCGTTACACCTATTTGTTACAGCTTTTTCTTGATAATTTAATTAAGCGCTTCATCGTGTTGATTCCGATTGGCTATTCCACGAGCCATGTGATTGTCATATAATAGTAGTCTATTGTTCTATGCCTTCTTTGATCTCTATACAATTATTTCATTGGTTCATGTCAAAGATAGTGTTAAAAAACGGGATGGTCAATTAAATGAGTTGACTGTACATGTGTGCTTTAAAATTCGTTAACATTATTTCATTAAATTATGACCAACATAAATTCTGGTGAGTGACCCTTTTAAGCATTTCAGCATTCGCAAGTCTGGCGAAAATACTGAGTTAATTATGCAAAAACGGGCGGTGCTTTTCGATAAATACTTGCGAAATAATTTCAGGATCTGTAGTAATGGTAAGCCATAGTAGGCCGTATTTTAAAATTATTTCGCAATTATTTGCTGAGATGCTAATAGGCCAAATTTTCTAATGTTTAGGCCTGCCCTCGCCTCCAGTCCAAAAACAACCTCAAATAATGTATTTTTATTTTTTGGGCTTGGTACGTCTTTCAAAGGACATACCAAACGAAACTTAAAATACGGTTGTAATTTGTGACTGCGTGATTCTTGAACTAATAACTTTATTCAATCAACTTGACGTAATAAAGTTATCACTTCAAGAATTGTGCAGTTACATGTAAATATGTAAATGTGTAATTCTAGATCACTGGATACTCAATGATGAACTTGAGAATTCAAAACATGCTGCTAAAAACGACAGCCAACAAAAAAATAACGTGATTTTTGGGTACCAAAACCCGCCAGAAGTCTCCATTTATAAGATTTAATTTTTTTTTTTTTTTTTTGGGGGGGGGGGGGGGGGGGGGGCACCCCATCCCTATCATTGATCGTTAGTCGCATCCAACCCAATCAACACCCGTGCCTGCCTTTAGCATCTGCATCAGTATCCCGACACTTTTGAAAGCAGATCCGTAACAGAATTAACCCTGGGGTCCACATTTCCATTTCCCCGTCACTGGTATTAATTAGTGTTTTCTATTCATAAGGCACGCGGGAAATTAGGGGAGGCACGCATAAATATCGGCCTGACAGAAGCGAGGATATTTATAATTAATGTTTTGTAAAACAATAAATTTGTTTTAAAATAACATCGCAAGTTTTGTCAATGGTATCAGTCAAGAAACAGCAAAGTGGACGTTTTGACCAACTATTGGGGACGTTTTGACCAACTGTTGGGGACGTTTTGACTAATTTTTGGGGACGTTTTGACCAACTATTTGGGGACGTTTTGTCTTTTGACCAAAACATTTGGGAACGTTTTGGTTTGGGGACGTTTTGACTAGGATTCATTGAAGGAATATCAGTGGTGAGAATTTCAAAATAAACAAAATTCCATTACTTATATAGCCCCTTAAGGGCCTATATAAGTAATGAAATTTTGTTTAGTTTGAAATTCTCACCTCTCATATTCCTTAAACTCAGATTAAATATACACAAATTATACATCAAAATGAAGGTTGGGATGTATAGAACACGAAACACATGTGTAATCAACTCGTAGAGTCGACTGTAGGCACCACTGGTTCCTGGAAGTCTGCTACCGTATTCGCACCAGAACTGATAATAAAATAATATTTCATCAGAACAACTTGTGGCCAAATGTGCTTCATATATCCAAGAACAAAGCTAGGCATTCAAAACACTTTCGAATACAGCGATAGGTTTGCATTTTGGAAAAGGACAACACTGTCTGCATTTTTTATTGAAAATGGTTTCCATGTTCGACAGACATGCGTAAATCACTCGTTACCACGAATTTCCATCAAAAAACAAAATCGTAATTCTAAGAAATTTCAACAGGTATCATGATATCTTGCATTGAATATGGCAACTGTGCAATCTCTATCTAATAACAGTATACTGTATGAAGGCGATCTTTTTCATTATTTGATTTTAGACGGCGTTGTTTTTACATGCTTTTTCTGTCCGATGACGTCGCCGGAAATCGAAAGTATACCCACACGTAAACAAAAGCAAAGGCGTTGGAATTTTCCCCAATGCAGCTCTGTCGCCGTGTTTTGAAGAATTTGTATCCCCTAGCTTTGTTCTTGGATATGTAAAGCACATTTGGCCACAAGTTGTTTTCGTGAAATATTATTAAATTATCAGTTCTGATGCGAATACGGCAGCAGACTTCCAGGAACCAGCGGTGCCTACAGTCGATTCTATGAGTTGATTGCACATGTGTTTCTTGTTCTATACATCCCAACCTTTATTTTGATGTACATTTTGTGTATATTTAATTTGAATTGAAGGAATATCGGAGGTGAGAATTTTCAAAATAAACAAAATTTCATTACTTATATAGGCCCTTAATAACACGCCGAGGAACTTCTGCAAAGTTAAAAGTAGGCCTAGGCCTACTACAATTCAGGAAATAGACCGACCCGCAAAGAGATTCACTTTGCGATTTACAGTCCAGTTCAGTTCAATAAGTGGTTCATAAGAACTGAAGTAGACGTATGTCAAAAACCTTGACAATCTATTCAACATAGTATTCAAAGTTATAAATTTCTGCAACAAAAATATCATCTTATTATGAAAAGACAAATTAAGCACCTGAACCATCATATGTAGCGGCCATTTTGACGCTGGAAATTTACCGCCAAGCAACGAATGCAAGTACAACGCTCATACCAAACACAGTCTGTTAGAAACCGTGACCCGAGAACCGCGACAAATCAACGGCCGGCCAAAGTGTTATTATTAGGATTATAATGACGTTTCGGCATTGGGACGTTTCGGCCTCCAATCGGGCCGAAACGTCCTGCCTATCGGGCCAAAACGTCCCGGGTTTTAGTTAATTAATTCCCTTATCCATATTAACAATCAATAGTGATGGAAATTATCTCATTCGACAGATTAGATAATAGAGGTTATTAGGTTGTTAAATTGAAAAATGCTGATCAATTAACACCTCTTAATATCCTCTATTATCTATACTGGCGGGTGAGATAATCCCCTTCTCTATTGACTGTTAATATAGGAGGCCGAAACGCCCAGGACCGAAACGTCCAGTGCCGAAACGTCTCGAGGGCGAACGTCCCGAGGCCGAAACGTCCCAATACCATATAACACGACGAGAGAGAGCGCTTAGTGGTGGTATGAGTTGAGAGCAGATTTAAGGGGAACACCCAAACCGTCCCCTGGCTGAACCATCCTCTGCAATTTGACCCAAACCGGCCGCTACATTTAGCCCGAGCCCTCCTCCACAGCACCCAAACCGTCCTCTACAGTGTCCGAACCGTCCCCTGTGCAATTTGGCCCGGGAACAATTTATTTCAAGTTTGGAATTCGACAATTACGAAAACGAAGAATGGAAAAGAAATAACTTACACTTCTCTTAGTTCAGAGACCATGGCCCGCTCCGGTCGAGTGATGTTGAATGAGTCCGTTGATGCTGTATCCATGTTGAACTGAATATCAAATTGTCCCTGTTGATTATTACTATTCCTTTCTCCTTGCGCACTTGTTAACACTACGCTATCACAAATTCACAACCCTTCTTGAAAACTCCATGATTGGGTAATGATTTTTTGATTGTCATTGTTACCTTTTACAAGTGTAATTAGCTTCAAAGAATGATTGCCGACCAAACCTGTTCACCATTTGAAAACATCACTCATTAGTAAATCACTGAGTTCTTGATAAAAGAGCTATGAACCACAAAATAAATACGGCATTATCAAAACACCGCTGATCTCATGTAACAAAATAAATTTCCCTACCTTTTGGCTCACCCCATTTTGACTTTTCTATATATTTATTACACAACGAGAGAAGTTTGCCTGCCTGCCTGGCAGGGCTCTGCTTAAACAAGGTCCGTCCGAGCACACCGACGTAACATGCCCCCCCCCCCTCCCCTTAGCAATTTTCATATCTATTTATTAATAGTGTCCTTCCCTTTTTTATTTATTTACTCGCATACAGGGCGGACAGGTGAACCCGCTCTGTCGACGACTTCTTGGTGGCTGCAAGAGAAGAAAACTAATATAGTCATTGAGTGGGCAGGAAAGGTGGGGTCGTACCTCTATCTTCAGTCCCAGCGCGCCTTCGGCGCGCGAACACTTCACGCACCATTTCTTCAGTCAACTACCCGAGGTCCGATTCTTCCAAAAAGGTCCGATTCTTCCAACCACTCTGGGTCCGATTCTTCCAGGGTCCGATTCTTCCACAAAAGGTCCTATTCTTCCTGTATTCTTTGGCCCATACTGTCCTCTAGAAATTGTGGTGATCATTAGATCTATGTGGGAAACAAGAAAAAGGAACAGTATTTTCACAATATTTGCCTTTATTATTAACACTTTCTTCCAAAAGTATACAAACTTATGATATGTACCACTTCAAAGATGAGGCGGTTGTCTTCGTCATTCAAGAATTCTGAACCGAAAAGAAGTGTAGATGTGTTTGCTCCAAAGGGATAAGGTTAATTGTATAAGGCCAAGAAAAAAAAGTTGTGTGGTTCGGGTAACCCGACCGACCCTAATTTTGGAGTGCGACCCTAATAATTTTATGGGCCGAAAAAATCGTCGATTGTTTAAAAAATTCAAGACCGAAAAAGTAAGGCACGAATTCCGCATTTTGTTACCGCGAATGGGTTCCCGGTTTATACATTGAAACTGACGGCGCGTATTCTGTGTTTTAATACGTTTTTATGTTGATTTCTCGGTGCCGGTATTTCGAATTAGTTTCCTGTGCGCCGTGGAATAAAATTGATCAAAATGTCTGCTATTCTTGCACTTATAAAAAAGAAATGCTGTCACTCAGATGAAATAAGAATGCTGAAATCTGTTCAGCATTCAACGACATTCAAAGATATCTTTACCGAAATTCACGGACAATCCAGCACAAATTCAAGCAGCGAGTGTGTACACGTTTGTTGCACGAATAACTCGGACTCGATGGTTTCCCCCCCTCAAGGCCTGTTCGATGTTTCCAGTGAAATGCAACTTGGCTCTGTGCTTGACAGATTCCAAATAAAAACTGTTGTTTTCCGATGTTTGGAAGAACCAGGCAGTGTTTGTAACACACCTGAGAATTTAGAAAGTACACCCAACACAGAGAATGTTTTCGATGTGTTAATGAGTCAATCAAAAAAACGAGGGTACCCCCCTGAAAAGGTTACAAGTCCCGGGGTTAAAACTGGTTTGAATAGAAAAGACGAACTGTATAATGATGTTTTAAAAATGATGCGTGAAGACGGGGTTGATTTTCCAGTCGCGGAACTTCGAACGGAAGGCTCGTATATAGCACAGGTGCTCTGTAATGCGTTGTGGTACGTCACCAATCAACACGTTACCTTCCAAGATTCGTCTCTTCATCATAAACAAGTGACACCGATACCAGAAAAATTCTGTGCCTTCAGTGGGTACAATGAAACCAAACGTAAAAAACAAAAAACACAACCAATGAACTCAAGTGAATTGAATAGTCACGGCCAGGCCCTGTACAGTGTTTGCTTGAAGCCAATCATGAAAACTAACTCAAAATGGTTTGTGTTCCATGATCACGTGAAAAGCCTTGCTGACTGTCTTTTGGGTTTCAGTGAATATTTGAAAGAACAGGCTTGCAGTTCTGATTTGAACCGCAAACGAGATGCCCCTGCGAGATCTGTTACCTCTGACATGACAGTTGAACACAGAAGGGCAACTCCATTTACACCAAAAGATAAATATACAGTTCTTGACAGTATAATGTCATCCCGAGACCCTGATGACCCGTTGTTCTTCAATGAAGAAGAACACATCACAAACCCGTTTCAGTCAAACATGCAGCGTTTTAGATTCTTTTCGGAATTGCAATTATCCGTACCCATTGATCTCTACCGATATTCTCCTGGCGGTTCAATTGTTACTTCAACATGCATTGTGAGGGTAGATCCCGACAGGACTGAAGATGACAAACTAACAAAACCCTTGAGGTTATTTCCTGAAATTCAGAAAAAATTCCCTGTGTATCACACCAGAGCCCAACGCAATCACTTTAAGGCACATATTCGAAATGTCGCAAAAATATCACCATCTACCGTTGATCTTATATACAAAGAGCTAACTATTGATGCAACAACAGCTAGCCACATAGACACACAGCAAAGATTGCGTGCGATATTCTTGGGTGAAGAAGGCTTGCTTGTTGATCTTCGTACATTGAACGCGGGGCGGCCGACAGTAAAATTTGATGTTTTTTTCACGGAACTCAGTAAAATTGTTGAGAACGTAACCGCGGCCGATGATAGGAGACACAAACAGGCACATTTGTCAGAGTGGATTTCCTTACCGGATTTAATTCAACAAGCCCAGGACAAATGCCCACCAGATACGCCGATACCATCCAAAACGTTAGTCAGGTTGCAGTTTGCCCCCACAAATCCCTACACGCGAGCAGCATTACGATTCACATCGAAGATAGATGTACAATATAAAATTCAGAGGAGGCAACTACGCGCATCCCACCCCGATGAACATTTCTGTTCAGCACAACTGAAATATATGAAGTCAATGGCCGTAGACTTGCGCGATAAATGTGCTATGTACTCTGTAGACGACAAAGCAAAAATCCCCATTGGAAGTCCGGATGTGGTTGTATCGACCGGAGTGCGAGGCAAAAAGACGCTGGCTCCAACAAGTACAACGCTCGTTGCATCTGATCATGATATGACTAATTGTAGCCTGACGCCTTCTGTTTATCTCCGGATAAACATTCCCGAGCATATTGAAAATTCATTCGTTCGAGGAAAAGTTACAACAGTGATCAACGATTCCATTTTTGAACAGTCTAACCCTTTTAGACATGCATGCACACTTTCGCAAATACACACTAAAGATGGACCCAAAATTCTTCTGAAATTTACTGACGGTGGGACTGACCAAAGGAACAACTTGGAAAGTGTGAAGTGTGCGACAATTTGCTTGTTCAGGGAGCTTGATTTAGACATGGTTGTGTTGGCAAGATGCGCTCCAGGGCATAGCTGGACCAATCCAGTTGAGAGGGTCATGTCGGTTCTAAATTTAGGCCTACAAAACTGCGCACTAAGTAGGAATGCTTCTGATGATCCTGCAGTTGAAAAGATTTTGACATCATGTAGTAGTATGTCAGATATTCGCACACGAGCAGATAAAAATCCAATTTTGAGAGAGAAATGGCCAAAACTGGTGGAGCCTGTGAAGGAGATTGTCAGAAGTCGGTTCGTGAGACTTCGTCTTAAAGATGACACAATTGTCACCGCCGACCCAGTTACTGTCGCAGAAATTGACAAAATGAAGGGACTCTTAACTTCAATGTTCCCCAATCTAGACCCAGATCATCTGACAAAAGCGCTCAATGATAAAGATCAAACCTACAAGGACTGGGTACAACGTCACTGTCGAGAACGCAAATATTCGTTTCAAGTTCGAAAGTGTGGAAATAGTGAATGTTGCTCGCCACCAAAAAGTGATCCTGAAGACTTAGCTTGGTTGCCTGATCCGGTGATGGATAACACAGGTTTCCACTTCAAGCCGTATGCGCAGTTGAAGGGAGTCACCAAAACAGATGAAGATTGTCCGACACAATCGACAAAGAAAGCAGCTCATTGCAACAAACCTAGCAAAGCGACTGCCAAGACAAATAGCAGTAGCACTGTTTGTAGTATTGGTGATGTATACGGGGAGGATGCTGAAATGTGTACAATGAGTGCACAGACTGCGAGGAGTACAGTTATATGCATTGAGTGCCAAAAACCCAGAGTGATATATTCCCAAACTAGACTTACTGAGAGACAAAAATTTAGTTTGGCGTGCTTACTATCTAACTTTGATTTCACCTGCGGATCGCCGATCTGCCCACCCCAGCATTTATTGAAAAAGAAAATTTTTGTGAAGCTGTCTGTGTCGTGTGAAACCCCAGTGGAGCTATCATACTACAGCGCAAAACTTGGTCGGGTGGATCTTTGCAGCTTTTGTGCCCTACCTGAAGCAAGGGTGCTTCCGGAAATTGTTTCAAAGTTCAAAACAGTCCTTCCAATATGTGACACGTGTGTTGAACAGGGTCTCTCGCCAATCTGCCAGCGCCCCTATAAACCATAAAACAGTATGATTTTCACTTCTGAAAGATATCGTTTGCAACCACCTGACAATTTGTTTATTCCATTTGATATACGTTCCACCACTTGGCAAGTGACCAAGTACAGTTTTGTTTTGTTTTGGGGTTTTTTTTGCCTGTCATTCAACGATTAAAAATATATTTTTGAGATTCACTTTCATTTATTGCCCTAGTTTGGATGTTTGGGAGTTTATGTTGTTTCAGTCCCTAGTCCAAAGAATATTAATGACGATTTTAGGGGCGGGACTAGGCGAGAAAGATTACATTAATGACGATGTTAGGGGGGGGGGGGGGACTAGGTGAGAAACATTATATTTCAAATCTAGTGCTATTTTATAGGCAGTGGATTTTAAATATAATATTTCTCACACACTCATCTAAAGTTATAAAGTACTGTTTAATAGTAATTCTGGGATTAACATGTATACATTTATATCAGAAGTGCAGTATAAAACTTTCAACTTGATAGAGAGAACTCTCTTTCAAGTTGAAAGTTCTATTCTGCACTTCTGATATAATGGCTTTTAATATTAAATATTAAAATACATTTTTATCAGAAGTGCAGAATAAAACTTTCGACTTGATAGAGAGAACTCTCTATCAAGTTGAAAGTTCTATTCTGCACTTCTGATATAAATGTCTTTTAATAATAAATCCAAGGCTGAAGTATTAATCCTTTCAACTGGGTAGAGGGGTGGCAATTGAAAGGGGTTTCTTCCAAGTTCCACGATGGACCGTCACTTGCCAGATTGTAGCATCTTTTTGTATGGTCGCCAACGTCTTCACATCTCTGTCTTCCACTTGATCAGTAGGCCCACTGGTCATCCTTTATTAAATCGTCACACAGCACCTGCATCCCTGAGTTCTCGGCGGTCTCGTCGGCCAGCCCAGGTTAGCCTAGAAGTGTTGTCCGTCAGCGGTCTCGCCGACTGATGTCTGTTGTCAAGGTGTTGTCTCAGGCTGGTGGAGGAGTCATCTACAATGTTGCTGAGTCTGACAGAGCCCTTTATTAATTTATTAATTGCATGCTCACGAGTTTTATACAACTTCCACTTTCCTGCTATAATATGCTGGTGACAAGTCCGTCACAGTTTTATGTGTATTTTGTACTTGCACATACATGTACAAGTCTGTTTCAGGTTTGTCACCGACATATTTTGACAAGAGAGGGGGCCGTAAACTCATAAATATGCAATGAATCCAATAGTCTGTGATATGGTCTGAAAAATGCGTACCGTTAATACTGCACACAAATTAACAATACAGGATACATATTCACCAAACGGAACAGCGAAATATACGGGGCGAAAACCATAGGGGCGTAAATGAGCACAACGTTACTGGTGCTTGGCCTATTATGGGATGCCATTCAATATGTCAGAATGAGAACAAAACAATTCTAAAGCGGTGTCAAATGAAAGTGAAACAATTGATTGCAAATATTAACCGTCTTGTGTCCAAAATGAAAGTGCATTGAAAAGTCTGTCTGCGTGATATCAGCTGTCACGCAACTTAAATTTAGACATCCAGGGAAATATTAAATGTGCAAATATTTACGTTTTTACATGTTCCCGTATAAAGGGCAAATAACAAAGATCTCGCCCTCCGTGTGTTGTGAAACATTCGCTGTCCCCCAAATCAAATATAAGAACGTATGAAGACCCGAACCTACCAATTCTACCATATCCATTTGAAAAACTGCCATAGAATTCCCCCTTTCAACGAAAGCAAAAAATACTTGGGGGAAAAAATAAATAAAAAAAAAAAAAAAAATCCGACCTACCGACCCTCTTTTTTTCTAGCATGTTACCCGAACCACACCATTAATTTTTTTTGGCCTAATTACGAGCGTCTGTGAAAATTGGACACTGGAAGAGAAAGTGATCAGGAGTCTTTTGCTCGCCACACTGACATCCGAGGTTCAGTTTAAAATATTTAAAAAAAAGATGGGAATAATTATTTTTTCCAGAGGACGGTTTGGGTAAATTAGCGGCCGGTTTGGGTCAAAATGTAGCGACCTGTTGGGTTCAAATTCCAGAGGACGGTTTGGGTGTCATTCGTTCTAAGTCCCTCAATTATTTTTTTTCTCGGACTATGTTTTCTGGTAAATTGTTCCCGTCTATTGATGTGCAAAGAAAGAGTTTTTCAGTTTTTGCATTCCGATGGGAGGGTATTGTTTATAAGTGATCGGGAAGATTCGGCCTTGGGTTTTTCGACCCTGGAAAGATTCGGCCGGGAAGATTCGGTCCGTATTCTCGGTGATTAACTGCTAATTGGTCTATTCATGTTCTGTCTGGGGGATTGGCAATTGACATAATTTACAAGTGACAATATTATTGACAATGACAGGAGATTAAAGGTAATTATTTATTAATTCTAATAACATTAGATAACATCATTTGACAACTTAACAACACAAAAAACTCGAATACTACAAGTTTACATATTATATACATATATAAAAAAAAATGTCACACAAAACACTGGTGGTGGTACAAGTATAATCATTTTAAGATATATAGATGTGATTACAAAAGTTATTTTTTAGTTTTTCCAAGTCTGTAAATTTCATTTGTAAAACATAGAGGCATTCAGTCGTTCTGGCATCTACTTCTCAAAGGTTGGTCCATATAGTGAATCTGTCTCCTGATCAATTGTAGTTTATTTCCTTTCATATTTGGAGTACAATGTTTCATATTCAGGATGAACGATGAAAGAAAAGTTTCAGCGCACTGAAGGCGCACAGGGACGATGTGGGGTTTGAAGTGCGACCTAAATAACTTTATTTGCTTATTAATTCAACTTCAGGTTATGTGACGCTCGGTGTATCATATGGGGGTCAAAGAGTGAGGGGGGGGGGGGGGGGGCTAATGTAGTAAAGAAACAAACAATCACGGCGGTAACTTCCAAGAGTAAGTCAACAACAATAAAAAGATCTCTACAGAATATCATAATAAAAACAAATGCACACTGACAATGAGAGAAACAGCTTTCAAAGAACTACCCAAAACTAAATAAATTAAGCGGAAACTTCCCAGTGGCAATAACAAACAACATTTCTCATTTAGTGAAGTCACTGTCGAAGTTAAGAAAACATTCCTGCAGACAGGGAACAATATGTTCCAAGCCAATTGGTGGAATAGTTCTAGTAGTGACTGGATATGTTTCGGTTTCTAATATTTTGGATTCAAGTGTTGAACTTTTAATTAATGGAATTACATTTAAGCAAAGAGGTAAGAATTTTTTTTCACAAAATAGATCAAATTCTTATTAAAACTCATTAAAATATTTGTTTCCACAAAATATGTAAAATTCTGGTAAAAAATCATTAAAATATATTTGATTAAAATAATAACTTTTTCTAAATAAATTAATAAATTTAAAAAAATTAAACTCAAAGTGAGGATATTCGGCCCACCACACGGGCCGAATCTTCCCGATCAAATCTACCCGTGGTCGAATCTTCCCCGACCCGTTTATAATATTTCTTCGGTCATACTCAACAGCGAGGGAAACAGAGATATACCGAGGTGAAGGAAAATAGGGGTGGGAATGGCGTTAAAAACTCTGAAAAGTGAAAAGGGCATGGGGGGGGGGGGGGGGTGTATTACGAGTATAGAAATAGATTTAAGCAGAATGTGCATGGTTTTAATGCCATATTTGAGAATTATGGGAGCTAAAGTAATAGCGTTCACTGAAAGATTGAAAGATCCCCCCACGGTATTTAGTTTAAACATTATTTATTTCACGAGCACAAAATAATATGAAAAATTTGTTACAAACATTAATCTGGATTCGGCAGGAAGCAATAAGCGTCTATAAGGCCATTTCCACGAAGAACAGGATTACAAAGAGTTACCAATTACAATGGCAGGTATGAGTGATTTTAGTATTTAGTTTAAACAGTATTTGTATAAACTGCAGATGTGTCTGGTATAAGTCAGTAGTAGAGCTCACACATCGTCGCCCGGAGACTCCCACCTGACTCCACCTGGTTAACCCAGTGCCCAACGCGGATAGAATACAGTAGTTGCACAGGAATGCAAGTGAGTTCGGACTTTTACCAGTTCGGCCCAGGTGATTTCGGTCAGAAAAAGTGAGTTCGGACCAAGTGAGTTCGGCCTCCCATGAAGTGATTTCGGCCCCATCGAGACAAGTTCGGACCATAGTGGTGAGCAAACAACTAAAAGAAGACAGAAAATTATACCGACCAACAAACTGTTTATTGTAGCAAAGACAACAATTGGTATACACAAAAATAGACAGCAATGGTATACATAACTAAAACGTCAAAGACAACATTGATAAACATAAACAGGGTTCATACAGACCAGGCAAAATAAAATTGAAATACGTTTCAAGGACTTTCTGACAAGAAAAAAAAATCAAGTATTTTTCTGAATGCCGTATATAAGAAAAATCTAATCTAATTTAATCTAATTTACTGAATAGATGGAGCGTATAGTTTTGAACACTTTTTAAGAAGTTTTTTTGTTGAAATTTCTCCCTTGCTAAAGGAGTCGCAGGCATCGAAGAGCTCATTTTGTATATTTCTATATTGTTTTCTCTGAAAACGCTGGAGTTTGTTCTCCGATACTAGTCGTACCTCCACAGAAGTAAAATTACTTTCACTAAATAATTTTTGAACGAGTCTGTAAAATGGCAGGCCGTTTTGTGCATGCTGGTTGATTCGGTTGTGCCAACCCTCTACATCATTGTTTGTTCTAATTGATCGGAAAAATACCGACCAATCTTTTGGCGTCCACATATCCCCATCTATCCATGTATTTTTTACATAGCTCATAAATGTACACAGTTTGTCACCCGTTATCTCCTCTGACAAGTGTTCAAGCATTGCCGGTATTTGCCCAGCGGGAATAAAGCACAAGGCCATAACTTTTCTTATGAATTTGTGAATACCTCTATTTTTAATATAGTCTTTGCTCAGTCCAACCTCTTGTACCTTTCTCCATAAAGCCCGAGTCCAATGAAAGGCACAACCCACTGCAGTCACTTCTATAAATTGATGCCTAACAGCATCGAACTCCATTACAACTCCCTGCAGTTTTATTTGTTCCCCCAAGAATTTCTTTGATTTTCTTAAAAACTTTTTTTGTAGTCCTTTTTTTCTTTTACCAGACATTAATACAAAAACTAGTGGCACTTGCTTCATATTGCCGTCTGACCTCACAAAAGCATGAACTGAAAATAACTGAATAAAACGCTTTTTAACAATTTTAAAAGTTGCGTCCATATACCATCGTTTTGATCCACGTAGAAGTTCAAGTTGTTCATCTGATGCGAAAATAAGATGACGGTTACTGTCGACTTTGAAATCTGCTCTCAGATAGTCAGTGGGAATGTGGTCATTGTGAATTTCGAATTCCAATTCTTGTGGTTCCTTGGCCGGGGTCTTGTTGCTTGACGAAGGTGTTAGCATTCCTCGCAAGATACGATGGATTGGGGACAGCTTCACATGGGTGATCTCGGAATTCATGTGTCAAAACCTAAAATGAAAGTCAAATAACTAACTAGAATATGACCTCTGACTGAACAACTTCAAGTAAAAATGACGTAACTTGCCTGCATGAACAAATTATCACCAGAGCAACTGGGCCGAAGTTACTTTCCCATGAGCCGAACTCAAATATACATGGTCCGAACTCACTCAGCGACTGGGCTGAAGTCACTTTCTTGTGGGCCGAAAGTCACTTTCTTGTGGGCCGAAGTCACTTTCACATGGTCCGAACTCGCCTGGGCCGAACTCACCAAACGGGCCGAAATCACCTGGGCCGAACTGGTAAAAGTCCGAATTCACCTGATACCGTTGCACAGAAGACTTGTTGAATAACTAGACATTCTTAATTTCAGCCCCAAAACACAGTTCTTGACCTCCCACTGGAACGAAGTCAACGAGCTCAATCCAGCGGAGGGACACGAGCCATATGTCCTATTCCAAAGTTGGAAAGATAATAAGATTTGAATGAGAGCGTTTTGAAATATGACTGTATGACTGACCGGTGCTGACCATCACGGGAAGCAGAGGCGGGAACCCCCGGAAAACGACATGTAAGAATATTTAGGCTACAAGGTGAACAAGATAAGAACGATTTAAGAAAAAAAACAAAAACAAAACAAACCTCGGTCAGCTTGAATACATTATGCATTAAATACACACGAAAAAGGAGTAAGTAGGTATAGGTAATGTCATTCAGTTCGTTTAGTAAAAGATTATGAATACAGACTATGGATACAGACCGGTGGCGTTGAGCTGCAAGGCAAGTTGAATGGTGTGGGGGTAGGGGTGTATTCGTTATGTTGAGCTAATTTGGTAATAACATTATAATAGTATTAAGTTATATTAAACGGGTTACTACTGTATTAGAAATTAATCATTGGAGTCGCTTACTTGATAAAATAAACTCATGCACTACTTCAAAGATGAGGCGGTTATCTCCGTTATTCAAGAATTCTGAATCGAAAAGAAGTGTAGATGTGTCTGCTCCAAAAGGGAGTAGGTTAATTGTATAATTACGAGCGTCTGTGAAAATTGGACAACACAGGAGAAAGTGATCAGGAGTCTCTTGCTCGCCACACTGACATAAGGGGTTTGGTGATAAATGATTATCATATAAGTGTTCACTGAGGTTACTTCACTCCAGTCGTAACCTGAAATGATATACAAGTAGAGATTTCGCCCTACTATAGAACCCTGGAGGTCGTTAATTGCCACCGTTTAGGAAACTCTTAAAATTAATTAATGACGAATTCTCGCGGACAAACAGGAGCAGGTTATTCCATTGGTCAGTAACGCTGGGGATGAAGGAAGACTTGTACAATTCAGTCCGACAAAAAAGAACACGGTGGTTTTGACTTGATTGGAGACTGAGTGATGGATTGGTTGAAGAAGCAAGCGTGGGAATTTTACTGGGGATATGTGGAGGTACCATACGGTGATACATTTTGTAAAAACAGGATTAACTTGTGTTTGCGACGTCTTTCTTGCAATGGGTCCCATCACGTTTCTAGATAAAGTAAGGACTTACTATAACTAATGGTTGCCCTCGTAATGATCCTTGCCGCTGCAATCTGTGTTTTTTTCCAGTTCAGCCACTTTGGTTTTAGAAGAGTTATCCCAAACAAATTCTACGTATTCAAGGAGAGGCCTAATAAAGGCAAAATATATTTTTTTCTATAACACTACGCTCTAAATTGAATTTGTGCCTCCTCAGTAAGTCTAAGCAAGACCAGACTTCAGACCAAATATGATCGATATGGTCGTTCCATGTACAAGTGCTGTTTAGTATGACTCCCAAGTGTTTATGGTTAGAGACCTCGGGTATCTGAGAACCGCCTAAAAAATAAGGGTGGGTGGATGGGGCTGCTTTTACGTGATATTAGCATACTCCCTGTTTTGTTTGGATTGAACTCCACCAACAATGTCTTAGCCCAATGTTCGATTGCAGCCAAATCATGATTGATTACGGTCGAGGTTCGGGGTTCTCTATAATTAGATATAAGGAGGTATCGTCTGCACAGATGCGTATATAGTCTCCTCCGCAGACCACTAGGTATTCACCTAGAGGTCTGCTATCAGCTTCAGCCATTTTAAAATGGCGGATAAAATGGAGTAGAAGAACTACGTTTCTCGGTAGGGGGTAAAAATTGTGCTGTCGTGTACTTTAAAATGGCCAGATCTGTCCAATTTCTGTCCCAATATTTTTTTCGAGAGATTGTGTGATCGACTTGAATAGAGCTGAGTGCATGTCACCGCCAAACTACAGCTTTCGACGCGTTTTAATGCACGAGAGTTACGTCGATTATTCATGTTTTCATCTCAAATGTTTATTTCCAAGAGCGGCATAGCATCTCAGTATAGTGTATCGTAAAGTACCCCCAATACCCGTAATTTTGTCACCAACCACACTACTGTACTGCAACTAGTTCAAAAGTTACAGCTGATTTTATCTTTTCGCCCCCCCCCCCCAACCCCTGAGCAGGCATCACGCACGGGTGATGGACGTGTGGGACTTCGCGTACAACGTGATGCAGTATGGTGAAAGGACACAAGTATAGATAACAGGATTTTCAAATGTTTATTTACAAATTCCAGGTGTGGTATCATGTCCTCACATGATGATCTGACAATAAAGTCCAGGGCTGCTATGGTTATACCAACTGCACCCCTTGGTTACACTTGTTTCAAATGCTGCAGGTAATTCTCTCTCCCTATCCCACCTCACCCAACCCATTGCCCACACACCCGCAGAGTAGACGTTTACAAAACGTGCTGCCATTTATCTCCAAGTTGAAAGAAAATATGCTAAAGAAAAACTGGGAATTCAAATGTTCAGTAATAAATATTTTTCGGCAGACGACTTACATAATTTTATATGTTGAGCTATTGCACCAGCACTGTTACTCTTCTGGTATTCAATTCTGAAACACGTAGCATATTCCTTCAATAAATATTGTTTAAACTAAATATTTTTTTCAACTGATTGACATAAACATGTAAAGAACGGGTATTAAAATGTCAGCCTGACAGCTAAAGCTTAATAGCAATTTATGAAATATCAGCAAAGTTAATAAATGCACTTAACTGAACATGAATGCATCTGGGGAGTGGATTGTCACTAAAACTCTTTCAGAATGAACTTTCAACACAGACTGCGGTGCCCATAGAGTAGCATAAAAACGTTTATCGGTAGGAAGTAGAAATTGTGCTGCTGTGCAAGTTCAAATGCCCAGATCTTGCCCATTTCTGTCCCAGTCTTTTTTTCCGAGAGATTGTGTGATCGACTTGAACAAAAATGAGTTCATGTCACCGCCAAATAACAGCAGCTTTTCGACGCGCTTTGATGTCCGAGAGTCACGTCTGTTATTCATAATTCGAACCCAAATGTTTATTTCTGAGCGCGGCATAGCATCCCAACATAGTGTGCCGTAAACTACGTCCGAAACCTGTCATTTTGACACCAATCACACCTCTGTACCGCAAAAGTTACAGCTGATTTTATCTTTCCGACCCCTACACCTCGGGGTATGTCTCACCCACGGACAGTGTACGTATGGAACTTTTCGTGCTGCGTGATATGGTATGGCGAAATAACACAATTTCTCACTTTAAAATAAACAAAATTATAAATGTCGACACAGACGATTGAAAGTCACGGTCTAATTCCCAAGAACAGGTAACAGGATTTTCAAATGTTTATTTCCATATTCCAGGTGTGGTATCACGTCCTCACAAGATGGATCTGAAAATAAGACTGATGACTATTGTGGTAATACCAACTGCACCCCTTGGCCACACTTCCTTTATATGCTGCAGGTACCCCCCCCCCCCCCACCCCAAAAAAGAAGAAAAAACACCCTCGCCCCATCAATCCATTGCACACACACCTGTCGAGAGGAAGTTTACAAAACGCGCTGCCATTTATTATTCCAAGTTGAAAGAAGATATACGACAGAAAGAACCAGAAATTCAAATTTTCAGTAATATAATGTTTTTTTTCCCGCTTATTCAGATATACACGTAAAGAACATTTACTAAAAAATAATTTCAACATGACATTCACCGATCCGATAAAAATGAATGTAACAACTCACAAAAATATAAATATTCATTTATGAAAAGCAAAAGCTAAATAGTGTCAGGGGACACCCGAGGCCCCGTAAGGCCTGGGCTGACGTGGGGTTATTTAGTCCCGCTGATGAAGTTGCGGGAAAATTAGACCAACGTGGAGGGTCGGAATCCAAGTGTCGCGAACTCGACGCAGAGAGCTCAGTTAGACCGACGCCGTGATTCCTTCTCTGCCAAATTGGCCTGAAATAGGTTCGATTTCCGTTAGGTGTGATTCCTAATCACTTCAGGCTGTATAATGGAAAGAATGATTTAAAGTAACAACGATTCTTTTATTTACACATAAAAATAAATCCGTTTCAATATTTCAACAATCAACAATTCAATTCTTTTCACAGAAAATGGGTCTCTACGGTTAAATAATTCTAAACAATCATATAGTCATTCTATAGCCCTGTACTGGCACTATAGTCTACACACTGGAAATGTTACTACCGTGAGCTCGCCATAAGAGCTTCACAAATCTGAAATGTTACTACTGTGAGCTCGCCATAAGAGCTTCACCCGCTTAGGCTCAAATGTCAACGTCTGCGCGTAACTGTACCTCTGGCTGTCGGAGGGTTCCGACCAGCAATGTTCGTCATCTATAAAGGACACGTACTTCTGATTTGGGTCAGATATTGTCTATTCATACCTTATGTGCCTTTGAAAGTCCTCCGTGAAAGTCCTATTGAAATATTCACTGGTTGAATTCACGATTCACAAATGCCCCTTTTGTGTTAGGGCGAAATTGTCACTCACACCGATCTCCAGTCGGTATTACGATGCTTCGACAGCAAAACAAACTACTCAGAACGCAATCAGTCTGACGCTTCAAAGGGTTAATACGCACAGTACAATTAACCTACACTTCTGACTATTGCAGGCCGATACCTGCTACTCGACAATCTAAACTTTATCGTAACACCTGGGGTGTTCCTTCTCACGAATTCGGCCCCGTAGCCGCCTATCAACGTTAAGCTAAATCAATCATGGAATGCCCTCTCTGGCGATTCCAGCCGTGTCAGGGTCCTGTGATCGAAGGTACCCTTGTGCCAGGAAACAGAGTCCGCCTGTCCTGGACTTCACCAACGCGTGTGTGACCCCAAGTGTGTGTCTAATGCTCTGCTCTTCCAGGTATATATATACTTTTTACCCTAAACTGTCAGGTGGACCGACGCTCATCTGTCCACCTGTCAAAACGGTGGGAGATGACGTATATCGAGGCAGAATCAATACAAGTCCTCTCACGCGTGACTTAACGGTGATTCGTTCCTGACACGCATTGCTATAACTAACGATGACACGACATTTCTATCTTTTAGAATCTCGTTTCTCAATTAGCCGTGACGAAAACCGATTACGTCTCGTAAGACTCCGGCTACTGTAGAAACTAAACGAGATTAGACCTTATCTAACATACCGTTTCTCCCCTGGGTCCCTGCGCTAAAGCTGGATATACACCACGTGTGTTTTTCCAGCTTTACAGAGAAGTGAAATTCATGTAGGTTTTTCGCCTTGATGCGGAATATATTTTGAACTTACAGTATCTTTAAATATGAGGCCCCTTGCCCCTATATTTAGGCTGGCTTTGCCCTGACAACTCCCTTCCCGAGAGAAACACCCTGTGTATCTCTTAAAACACGAGGGGCAAAGCCACGCACGTTCGCCTCTCACACCTTTTTACAATCTACCCATCATGTTCAAGACTACAAAACCGTGCCCTAGTGGTCGTGGGGTTCATGACCGGGCTCATGCGTCGGCCATACCGATTCCCACGACACACACGCTACCACATGCTCCCGTCTTGCGGGTTTACATATGGAGAGTAGCCTTGCTCTTAGATTTGCAGCACTCTCTCTCTGTAATACTATATATTTACACCTAAACATACACATTTTTATACACGTTCGCCCATTTTGCAAACAGTTCACTTGGCACTCACTCCGACGAGTAACACCGTCCGCGCCTTTGCGTCAGATGGGTTAATTCCAACGGAGTATAACTTCGCCTCCCGTTCCCCTATGTCTTGTGAAGGGGCAAACGACCCCTGCATTATGTTGAGCCTCACCCTCGCAAAGCTCAACCAGGGGATTAAAATTGTGCCTCACACACTCACACATTCAACACACAGATTTCCCGACCGCGCCTTTGCGACAGACGGGGTTAGTGTATCCCACACTTACACAACTCGACACGCAGGCTCCCCGTCCACGCACATGCGACGAACGGGGCAGTATACCTCACATTCGCACTCACAAACAACTCTAGTCAGCAGTCAGAGCAATAATAACACTAAAATAAGAAAATTCCCCCGGGCCTTAACACCGAGTTTACGAAGCCCATCACCTCACCAACAAAAATATTTGCGACTGGAGCCCCCGTCCCAGACACCAGGCCCACAGCCACCCAACTATTGCTTCTTTATAACCACCGACCATTGGTAGGGGCCCGGTTCCCAGTATCCCCTTGGGTAACCCTTGACACACCCCTACTTCTCGCCCCGTCATTTCTACGGGTATTCCACCAGGGTCCCCATACCCTGTCGTTGTCGCATTCCCAAGAGCTTCCCTTGGCGCTATATCCCCCAGGCTCACTCGTCCCGGCGATTACCGTCGTTCGAACGACACTGGCCGTCCTTGGCTCTTGTGCCGTCGACCCCCCGGTCCATTGCGACGACTTCTTGCGCACATTGGGCGCTGTGCGCCCCCGGCACTCTCTACGTGGTCTCCGCCACCTAGGATGCTTCTCCTTTGATTTGTGGACCCTTTTCTCGGTCCCCTGGGCGCCCACCTTAGCGGTCCCATCCACTTTAACATACTCAACTTGTGTTGACCCGTGCCCTCTCAATTCTGGGGAAGTTTGCCCAGCCATTTGCGTGGGTCTGGCCTCCCCTCTCCACACGGGTGACACCGACTTCTTGGAGCGCTCAACTCCCCCACATAAATTTGCTTGAGGGTCTTTCCCCAATGATCCCATTGGGTTCCCTCGCTGTTTGGCGTTTCGCCTGGACCGCCTGCGGCCCCTTCTCCCTAATAGGACAGGAGTCGTCCCTCCTGAAACTTCCCGACATTTCGTCGTGTAGGGGCCATCCCCTGGACCATCGGATTGGTTCCCCCTGGGAACCTTCCCTTCATTACTCGTTGGGCCTTCACTTGGCCCCCTATCCCTGGACCATAACTCATCAGGGCTTGCCCTCACCCCTGGGATATTACCTATGACCAGGTCATACACAGGTGATTCAATGCACATGGCTTCCACTTCGCCACAATAAAATGGGGTATCCACAGTTATCCTCGCGATGGGGAACCTTCTAACGGTCCCATCTATCAAAATACACAAATGGTCGCGCCCCAACAATTGCTTGTCGTCAACCAGTTGCTTTCTAACCGCTGCAGAGGAGCACCCAGAATCCCGGAGCAGACGGATCTCCCTTTGTCCCACATACCCTGGGTACACTGGCATATCAACCTTCTCCTGCGAAGTTGTGAGCCTCTCACACATGCCACTTATTATCGGGACAACCTTCCCGCCTTCCAGCCTTAATTCTCCTTCTTGTATACATTCCCGGAGGGTACTGTGTTCTGGACCGATAGTTTGACAGAACGCTGCCGTCTGCCTACTGGGCCCTGGATCTACGCGGTCACCTTGCTTCCAACCCCTTTGCGCTGCGTTCCCGGCCCCCTGCTGAGGTGGTCTAATGTTCCCAGTGGTCCTTACCTGCTTCTGCCAGCAGTCCCTGGCAATATGACCCCGCTTGTTGCAGATAAAACAAGTGGTGTCCTTGGGAGCGCTCCCCTTCCGGCTGGTCTGCGACGCAGGAGGATCGGGGTGGTGTTGCCTTACGGGTGCCATTGCCAACCCGTTTGCCCCACCCCTAGCCGATTTGGGTGCGTTTACACTCCCACCGTGGGCCTCGATGTAGCGTTCTGCCACAGTTGCCATCTCATCATAGGTGGGCGGACCCCTTTCCTTGATGAACAGGCCCAACTCCTTGGAGCATGTAGTTAAAAACTGCTCCCGGAGAAATAGATCTCGCAGGGCTCCATATGACTCATTCACTTCTGCGAGATCAGTCCAGCGGTCAAAGTACCGCCTAGCACGGGCAAAATACTGAGGTACTGTTTCTCCCTTCTCCTGCTTAATCTCTCGGAACTTGGTCCGGAATCCTTCTTCAGTGAGCTGGTATCTCCGAAGGATGGCATTCTTCAGCTCACCGTAGTCATTAAGAAGTGCAGGAGGCATACTGGTGTAAGCCTCGAGGGCTTTACCTGACAACAAAGGGCTCAAGCACATAGCCCATGTGTCTTCTGGCCACATTTGACTGGAGGCAAAACGCTCGAACCTCTCCAAGTACGAGTCCAAGTCATCTGTGTTTTCATTAAAATGAGCGAGGTGGGGGCGTGGGGCATGAATTGCTACCCCTGCACTCCCGTCCCCTGAGCGCCGACTTCCATTCTCCATATCGGCCCTTGCTCTGAGGAGCTCTAATTCTCTCTCGTGCCTCTGTTGTTCTAATTGGGCTTCTCTCTCTCTCGTCTCATTCTCTCTCTCCCTTTCTAACTGAATCTCTCGCTCTTTTGCCTCTCTTGCCTCTTTCTCGCGCTCTCGTTCTAATTGGATCTCTCGCTCGTTTGCGTCATTACGTAAGGCAATCTCCTTGGCCTCACGTTTCTGCTCATCTTTAACGAACTTCTGAAGTTCAGCTCCCTCAAGGCCCATTTCCTTGCCTAATGATACCAGTTGGGCGAGGGGTGTAACAACATCCATTTTGATTTTTTCTTTCTATCTTCAACACTCGTCAGAAAGAATGAAGAAGGAAAAGAAAGAAAGAAAAAAAAAATATGGCAATTGATCCTAATTTACCTCTGTAATTTAACGTAATTAAACGCACCAAATATTCTGAAACCTACCGCAGTTATAGTGGGGGTTAAGTATCCTTTTGGGGACTACTGTATTGCGATATTAAACCCTCGAACGGCATCGACTGACCGAACGCGTCAAAACCTAAACAGAACCGCCGTTAAAATAAAACAAAATTTCCATATAGCCATTTTTTACCTTTTTAGAAATATCCTGGCTAGCGCTCGCCAATCAATGTCAGGGGACACCTGAGGCCCCGTAAGGCCTGGGCTGACGTGGGGTTATTTAGTCCCGCTGATGAAGTTGCGGGAAAATTAGACCAACGTGGAGGGTCGGAATCCAAGTGTCGCGAACTCGACGCAGAGAGCTGAGTTAGACCGACGCCGTGATTCCTTCTCTGCCAAATTGGCCTGAAATAGGTTCGATTTCCGTTAGGTGTGATTCCTAATCACTTCAGGCTGTATAATGGAAAGAATGATTTAAAGTAACAACGCTTCTTTTATTTACACATAAAAATAAATCCGTTTCAATATTTCAACAATCAACAATTCAATTCTTTTCACAGAAAATGGGTCTCTACGGTTAAATAATTCTAAACAATCATATAGTCATTCTATAGCCCTGTACTGACACTATAGTCTACACAGTGGAAATGTTACTACCGTGAGCTCGCCATAAGAGCTTCACAAATCTGAAATGTTACTACTGTGAGCTCGCCATAAGAGCTTCACCCGCTTAGGCTCAAATGTCAACGTCTGCGCGTAACTGTACCTCTGGCTGTCGGAGGGTTCCGACCAGCAATGTTCGTCATCTATAAAGGACACGTACTTCTGATTTGGGTCAGATATTGTCTATTCATACCTTATGTGCCTTTGAAAGTCCTCCGTGAAAGTCCTATTGAAATATTCACTGGTTGAATTCACGATTCACAAATGCCCCTTTTGTGTTAGGGCGAAATTGTCACTCACACCGATCTCCAGTCGGTATTACGATGCTTCGACAGCAAAACAAACTACTCAGAACGCAATCAGTCTGACGCTTCAAAGGGTTAATACGCACAGTACAATTAACCTACACTTCTGACTATTGCAGGCCGATACCTGCTACTCGACAATCTAAACTTTATCGTAACACCTGGGGTGTTCCTTCTCACGAATTCGGCCCCGTAGCCGCCTATCAACGTTAAGCTAAATCAATCATGGAATGCCCTCTCTGGCGATTCCAGCCGTGTCAGGGTCCTGTGATCGAAGGTACCCTTGTGCCAGGAAACAGAGTCCGCCTGTCCTGGACTTCACCAACGCGTGTGTGACCCCAAGTGTGTGTCTAATGCTCTGCTCTTCCAGGTATATATATACTTTTTACCCTAAACTGTCAGGTGGACCGACGCTCATCTGTCCACCTGTCAAAACGGTGGGAGATGACGTATATCGAGGCAGAATCAATACAAGTCCTCTCACGCGTGACTTAACGGTGATTCGTTCCTGACACGCATTGCTATAACTAACGATGACACGACATTTCTATCTTTTAGAATCTCGTTTCTCAATTAGCCGTGACGAAAACCGATTACGTCTCGTAAGACTCCGACTACTGTAGAAACTAAACGAGATTAGACCTTATCTAACATACCGTTTCTCCCCTGGGTCCCTGCGCTAAAGCTGGATATACACCACGTGTGTTTTTCCAGCTTTACAGAGAAGTGAAATTCATGTAGGTTTTTCGCCTTGATGCGGAATATATTTTGAACTTACAGTATCTTTAAATATGAGGCCCCTTGCCCCTATATTTAGGCTGGCTTTGCCCTGACAAATAGTATTCATAAGATATCTATATCAGCAAAGTTAATAAATGCACTTAATTATTTATATTTATTTATTTATTGGTGTTTAAAGTCACATATTTCTGCACAATGGCTAATCATGACCACGACAGTTTTACGGGTGGAGGAAACCAACCGGAGTACCCGAAGAGAACCACCGAGCAACGGCGAGCAACTGTCAGCGCCCCAACATACTAACTCCACACAAGCAAGGTTAGCATTGGTTGAAGACAGGTGCACCATTGACGTACAGTACGCCTTAGTACACAGCGTCACCGTGCCCCCACGTGGGCAATGGGGGTGAAGTGACTTGCCCAAGGACACAACGCGATTGCCGCAGGTGGGATTCGAACCGAGGACCTCTCGGCTTGCAGCCTGCACCTCTACCTACTGAGCCACATGCACTTAATTAAACATAAATGTATCTGGAGAGTGGATTGTCACTAAAACACTTGCAGAGTGGCATTCCAGCACAGACTTTACATTCATTTTTATCGAACAGGTGAATGTCGGGTTGATATTTTAATACATGCTCTTCACACAGTGGCGGCGCCAGGATTTCAATTTAGGGCGGGTGGGGGTGGGGGCTAAGTAAGGTAGGGGGTTCAAGGTCGAGATGCCGAAGGCATGTCCCAAAGACCACAGGCCTTAGCTGGAGGAGGGGAGGGAGGAGATTCCACCTCGCTTATGTGAGGACGGGTGGGGGGGGGGGGGGGTAGTCTCCCCCATGAAAAAATTTAATATTTGGACACCCTGGGAGCGTATTATATAATATTATATATCCGAACATTTGAATTCCTAGTTTATTCTTTTGTATATTTTCTTTCAACTTGGACGAATAAATGGCAGCACATTGTGTAAACTTCTACTCTACGGGTGTGTGGGCAATGGGTTGGGTGGGAGGGGTGGGAGGAAGTTATCTGCAGCATTTAAAACAAGTGTAACTATGGGGTGCAGTTGAAATCACTATAATATCCATGGACCTTATTTTCAGATGCATCGTGTGAGGACGTGATACCACACCTGGAATTTGGAAATACGAATTTGAAAATCTTGTTACATGAACTTAGGAATTAGACCGGGATTTCCATTCATCGTTGCCGATACCTGTAACGTTTTTATTTTAAAGTTAGAAATTGCGTCCTTTCGTCATACCGAATCACGTTGTACGCAAAATGCCACACGTTCATCGCCTGTGGGTGAGGCCTATCCCCCCCCTCCTCCCGGAGGTCCGAAAAGATCAAATTAGCTGTAACTTTTGAACTAATTGCAGCACAATAGTGTGGTTGGTGTCAAAATGACGGGTATGGGGCCTAGTTTACGATACACTATACCAAGATGCTATGCCGAACATAGAAATAAACATTTGGGATCAAAATATGAATAATCGATGCGACTCTCGCGCATTAAAACGCGTCGAATGCATTTGTTTGGCGGTGACATGCACTCATTTCTGTTCAAGTCGATCACAAAATCTCTCTAAAAAAAATATTGGGACAGAAATGGGAAAGATCTGGGCATTTTGTGCTTCGTACCGAAAAACGTCTTTAGTCTACTCTATTTTATCAGCCATTTTAAAATGGCCTGAGGCTAATACCTAGTGGGCTGCGCATGAGAGGTTTAAAGTCACATCTTTAAGCACAATGGCCAATCGTGACAGTGTTTACGGGCGAAGGAAGCCGGAGTACCCGAATAGAACCAACGAGCTCAAGGGTTACAGCAGTTGAAGACAGTGCACCATCGACGTGCAGTACGCATTAGTACACGGCGTCATCGTGCCCCATGCGAGCAACCGGGATAAAGTGCCTTGCCCAAGGACACAACGCGGGTCGTCCCGGACGGGGATCGAACTCGGGACCTCTAGCACAGAAGTCCAACAGTCTACCACTGAGCCACCGCGCTCCCGATCAAAGGCCTTAACGACATCACAGAAGACATCACAGAAGACAACCCTAACTTCTTTGCCTTCATAAAGGGTGCGACAGAATTCATCAAATATGTCAGTCAGACGGAGGACAGGTGAGCCACCGGGTGTAAAACCTGACTGAAATTGACTAAGAACGTTATTGTCAATTAGGAGCTCCCACACACGGTTGAATATGCATTTTTCAAATATTTCTCAAACGCAGCTGATCAGAGATATTGGGCAATAATTAATAACAGAATTGGAGGGCTGTTTTTTTCAAGATCGGAGAGACGTTTGCTTTTTCCACAGTGACGGAAAGTACGAGTTATTCAAAAGTATATTAAATAAGATCGAGAGTGGCTCGCATAAAGAGGATTTACATTCAGGTTTCAAAAACTTCAACCAGTGGTTAACCAATAATTGCGTGAGCATTAATCATGTTCTAAAGAATTGAGTAAACTGGAAGAAGCAGCCACTTACTGACTTAGTTATAACACTATATGATGTTGTGCGCTGTGCATATAAAGAGGTAGAAAGAAGTATTGTGTGGTTTGGAAACTTCAAACTAAGTGAAGGCTTCCAAAGGAACTCAGTGCCGGCTCAAGTATGGGCAACAAAGCAAAACGGTGAGAGAGAAAAATACATTGCCAAGTTTATGAGGCACAAAAAAAAAAACAATTAGACTTTAAAAAAATTACATCAAGTGACGAAAACAGGGTTGTAATCTTTGAGGCAAATGGTAGAAAAAAACGAGTCAGAGAAAAAGATGCCGCTCGGCAAAGACTTCAGCAGCCCAAGTAGAAAAAAAAAAATAAATCATAAGATGCAAAATATTTAAGTTAATTTGAAATTTCTCTGAAACCATGCCCATAAGCCGAATAATTGCTATAAGCCATCATTAGCTTTTGAACCATCAGGTGGAAACCAGTGATCCATGAGCCGCGAGTTTCCTAGTGCGTTTTTTGGACCAAATACATGAACAAGCTGAAGACAACAGAGAGTTACATCCATTGGGTCGTTAAGTAAACAGTATTTTGGTGACAAATCGTCATTCGGGTTCCAATGTGTTCTAGCACACAGAACACATTGAAACTAAGGGGACGATATTTGCTCTTATTTTATTTTTCTAAAGTTATTTCATTTAATTATTCGACTACTTAACAGCAAATTATGATTGAATTGTCAGAAATCTGATAATATTTGACTATTTTCAGTCTTTTTGTTCGAGACCATATACCCTTGATGTTTCGCGTGCCCATATTACCCTGAATGTTGCACACTCTCATATTGGATGTTGGGTGCTCCCTTTACCATGGCTATTTGTCCAAGTGAATCTCTCGGGAGAGGCTTCCCAAGGAACCATCAAAGGTTGGAATTATCAACGCCGGGAAAATGAGTAACGAAAATTTCCAACTCGTTTGTAGTTTATAGTACACGAAATGCATTCAGTAAATTAGGTCTGTATCTCGCTGAAGACTCGGCCAGACGAAATTTAATTAACCCATTCCGTAAATTTATGGCGCTCAACCAGTTAAAAAGTAGCATGGTATTGTACTTAAACACCGTGGTATATCAGGAATACCCTGGGATATCGTGATGTTTGGGGTCAATACACAGGTAAGGGGAAAGTCGCCCGAAAAGGGAATATTAAATGCAATCAAATTAAATGGAATTAATTTTGACTTCTTTCTGATCTAGTCCGTTTCATTTGACCTTGTTTGTGATAGTAATTCGGTGTAATTGGGGTAGTAAGTGTGTGTGATTCGGTAGTAAGTGAGTGCAGTTGGGTGAAACAACGGATCGCAAAACTTAACTTATTCAATTTATAGGGTATTAATTGGGTATTGATGGGTAAACCGAAGCGCCCTCACATGAGCACGTCACCAAGCAAAATGTTGATCGCAAGTTGCAATGAAGATTTTGCTTGGTGACCTCATCACTTAAGGGCGCGTTGTGTTTATAATTAAATGTACAGGTTTCTCGCAAGTTGTGTTTATATTTGTTCGGGTTTCTTTTTTTTCACGACTGTCTTGTTATTTTGTATAATATTATATATTTTTGTATATATCATGTGCCAGTCTTGAGACGAATAAAACAATTGTGTTCTAAAGTTTAGGACTTAATTCAGAAATCCCAGAAATAAGCTGACAATGAAATTTCCGTGGGTCAATCACACGAATAGCCCGGTTGCGATCAGCCAAGCGCCAAGCAAATGCAGACACAGAACATGTATGAATTTGAATAAATTCAATTTCAGTTTCTTTTTGAATGCTAAAATAAACTGAAAATGGAATATTTTCTCCGAGAGCAGCGTTCAAATCTCATTTGGAGGGTGGTTTTGGGGAATTCTGTGCGGTACTGGGGGTGGGGGTGGGGGTGGGGTGGGCTGGTATTTAGACACTGCGCAAATGTAATTTTGAGGGGGTTCTGGGGGGGGGGGGGGTCTGTACGGTTCTGGTGGGTTCTGGTATTTAGGAAAATCCCTTATCAGATCTGGACCAGACGCCTTGGACACTTTTACCGACTTCATTGCAGAATATAATTCTATACAATGTAGAGTAATAAAATCAATACTTTCAGAAACACGGGGTGGTGCGTCTGGCAGGGAAGCATTCAAGTCATCAACTGTTGAGATAGAGCTGAAATATTCATTGAATACTTCAGCTTTCTCAACACTTGAGGAATATATTTGTTTCAGTGGATGAGAGTAGGAATTCCAACTGCGTTACTACTGCCGATGAATCTTTCCAGGGTCTTCCATCACCTTGATGGTTCTGTTTCGCTACTTCTTAGAGTGGACTGGACTTTGGACAAGTATAACGATTTGGCCTTCCAAATCGCTGATACAACTTCGTTCCCTTTCAATTTATATTTTGCCCAGGCATGTGGAATATCGGTCCGTTTAGTAATGCGATACAAACGTTTTTCTCTGTCCGAAGACCTCACAACCAAGCATTTTTTTATTAGGGTGTAACGACACATTAACGGCCAGGGTCATCATTAAGGGTTGAGGAAGTCGGAGTACCCGTAGAGAACCACTGAGCAGCTCTCCAACATCGTAACTCTGAACTCTGCACCGCGGCACAGGCAGGGTTACATTGGTTGAAGACATGCACACCTTCGACGTGCAGTACGCCTTAGTACACAGCGTCATCGTGCCCCTTATGTAGGCAATTGGGGTTAAGTGCCTTGTCCAAGGACACAACGCGGGAACGCGAATCAGTCGCTGAAATTGTCACCCGTCCAACTACTAACCGCGCTCGACGTTGCTTAACTTCGGTGATCTGACGAAAACCGGTTACCGCGACGCCACCGCGCCCCGGTCACTAAGCATTAAAAGATCTAATAATGGAGCCGACGATTCTGTGAAACAAGTTGGCTCACGCACGACTTGTCTTAAATTAAAATAATGTAATATCTCCGCAAAGCCGCTTCTTGAGGGAACTACTTGGTTGTCATTAAAATCACATGTGACAATTAAGTCGTATCTGTAGCTTTTTCGGTGGATGTTGGTATGGCTTCCCATGTATATGGGAGGAAGCAGGTAATTAAGACACAAATGGATATCTTTTTCGGCAAATAATACTTTAAACTACTACAATAAACTTTTGAAGTTGTAAGTGCCTATCCGAGCACGATATGATTCACGAGAACACATATAATAAACTGCTGTGTAACCTGTTGATGTTGATAAAATGATTTGTTCGGAAGCAAGATTGTATTCAAACTGGCAAATAGCGCAATTGATATGTGAAAAATACTGCTGTGTATGAGACGATAACAGTAACTTATATACAGATAAGTAACAGAAAAGGTTAAGAAAATTGAAATTTAAAAAGTGAAGCGTTTCTAACTTTGTTAACAAAGAGTTTGTGAGTTTAAGAGAACTTCAGAGTTACTGAGCTATTCGGGTGAGTATTGGTTTAGAATATCATTTAATTTCTATAGCGGAAAAGAGTCAAATAAAATATAGCCGCTTTTGAGCAGATGACAGTGTCAAAATGCTTGGAAATTATTTTTCTTCGATGGTGAAGTGTAATATTGAGCATTTAGTACTGTTTTATGTTTTGCTAGTTCAAAGGTACTCGAGGTGACATTATTTGGTTTGTATGCTTTTGCCCCGCTACAGCCCTTAGATTGCACCAAGGCAAAGACATATGCACATATTATGAGAATTCTCATATTTAGTCATGATCGCTGTTATTATTGTTGTATATAGACGAAGGAGTCAGTAAGATATATTCGTTGCACAGATTGATTTTTTGGCCCAGGATGACACATATGGCATCAGGCAGTTCCATATTGGACTCGCGCTTTGCTCTCGTCTGACATGGAACTAACCGACACCACACATACCACATTAAAACACCAAAAGCTCACCAGGAGTGAGCTGTATCACCCCCCCCCCCCCTCCCACCACCAAGCCGAGTGCAACCACCATAAAAACTACAGGAAATAACAGAACTTCGAAAGCAGAGAGTTAAAACTGAGATCTTGCAAAACTCTTGCTGTTCTTTTTGAGTTCAATTATTCAAACAGACTCTGAAACCTTGGCCTTTTGCATTGGTGTAATAAAAGTTTTCACCAGCATTTGATCACCTTCGCACACAGTGTGGAGTTATAGACGTTTTTCCCAGCATCTAGCCAGCATATATCATAATAATCTACCTATCATCTCCCATAATTCTATGAGGTTGGCATGTAACTCTTCTATGTTGTTAACCCTTTACCCAACGAATCGATAGCATCCGTCCGCGAAATATGCAAATTCAGCAGCTGAAAAAATATGATTTTTTAGAAAAATTGCAACAAAACCATATCATGTGACCCCTCTTTGGAACGAGCTCGTCGAGCTCGTTCCAAAAAGGGGTCACATGATATGGTTTTGTTGAAATTTAAAAAAAAAATGTAAAAAATGATATTTAAAATAACAAATTTTGAAATCGTCTGCGTTGGGTAAAGGGTTAAAAAATAACAGCACACAATGCGGTATTGTAAAAGCTTTCCCAGTATCTAGCCAGCAGATGGTTCAAGATATTTTTTCTTATCTTATCCAAGAACTTCAAGAGGTAAATATGTAACTCTTAAAATGATAGTTTCTTGAGATAGAAGTGTTTACTTACAGTTTATTTGAGGGTGTTCACGCACTCTCCGTAGACCTGTGAATGAAAAGATATTCATACAGATTTTGAAACCTTGACTTTTGTATTTGGTGTACATGTAATAAAAGTTTCTCCCAATTTTCAGCACGCTTGCACATGGTGGCGTTATGGACGTTACGTTTTTCCTAGTATCCAGCCAGCAGATGACCAATGGTAATTATTTTTCCCTCTCTCTACAGTAGAAGATGTTGGGGCACTGTTTCATTATTTTGTAAGAGACTTCGTCTTCTCCTGGGGATGAAGATGATTTACATTTTCTGATCATACACATGACCTCTTTTTCGCTTATTGGTTCGGTTAATTCATGGTTGTCACCGTCTTCGTGCATTTGGTCGAAGTTGGGTTCATTGAAAATTGAGTTGTTATCTTGGACAAATTTAAATTTATTTACTTTTACCTTAAAATCGTTGTCATATATGTTCTCTTCTTGTGGACGATGCGCTTTCTCTAGAAGTTCGGCAAAAGCGCTGGCATTTGCCTTGTCGTCCATGGCCATAGTTCCGTCGCTAGTCTTCAGCACATTATAACTGGCACTTTTGCTCTTTTGGCCAGTAAGAGTTTTAAATGTATCCCAAAACCTCTTAGGTTCTCTCAGCCCATTTAGGTTTTCTGTTGCTTTTTCCCATCTCACGCGATTGTCGTTAGATATGGCCTTTTTTACTTCTCCATGTAGGCGAGTATACGCGGTTTTAAGTTCTGCTCTTTCATTTGATCATTCTCTGATTGGTAAGTCCGGGAGGCTTTTCTTTTTTGTTTGATTATTTGAAGAGTTGTTTGGGTTATTCTGTTTATCCGCGGCGTCTTTACTGTTTGCTTGGGACAAATTTCATCTAGTGTAGTGTTGATAACCTCGTTAAGATGGGTGCAGGCTTTTTCTAATTCATGAGAATTTAAGGGGTCATTTGCCTTTATTTTTTACTTCGATAAGGTTTCTGATGAGGTTGCAGTAAATTTTTAATAAGTTCCTCCTATTCACGAGAGGATACCTTGTAGGACCTGTATTACATTTCAAAGTGGCGTGAACCGGCAGGTGATCATCCCCTACAAACATGTCTTGCATTTGGTTGGTTAGTGATTTGCTGGTGATAATCAGGCCTAGGATGTCTGATTGATGGAGTGGGTTGTTGCTTATGTTTGTTACGTCTTGTTCGTTTTTTACCACGAATAGATCGAGTTCTTTAATGATGTTGAAAAAGGCGTCACCATTAGGTCCAGTCTTATGACAACCGAATACCTGGTGTTTGGAATTGAAATCACCCAAGAATATGCAGTGCTTGTACTTTTTGGTAAAGAATTCAAATACTTCACTGTATACTGCTGCGTGTGGCTTGTTATAATATGATATGATGGCCACGTGTCTGTGGTCAAGTTCAATTTCAGGCGCAATCACTTCAGCATTGAGGTGGTCGCATGGTATTGTTTTTGTATTTAATCTCCTGTCTTATTTGCTGAGCGACACCGCCACCTTTTTGGACGGGGCGATCTCTTCTAATAATATCAAAGCCACATAACGAGTTTAAGCCATGTTTCGCTAAACCAAATTATGTCCGCATTTTGGAAATAATGTGACATTGGCAAGTTTTTTTGATTAACGCTTCGAGCGTTCCACTGGACTATTTTAGTGTATCCATGAATGGTTTAGGAATAACTGTACTAAGTTTATTTAAGTTTAATTCCTATTTGTCATGTTGTTACATAATTATATTTTGTTGACGGCCGCTTCTAATAGCGTATGAGATATTTGAGTTGTATATAACTTAGAGGCTGTTTTGCTAATCTCTTTGCAAACATCCGAAAGACTGGTGTCCACGTGTTTCTTCATTTTGCTGAAAATGGAGCCAGCCATTGGAGTACACGTGAAATAAGGGGAGGATGAGTTCTCGACATTACTTACATTTAGAGCTTTAAGCTGGATGTTTGTTTTAACTTTTTTGAAGTGGCTACATCCTCGGTAGTTGCTGGGGTGTTGACCACCGCAATTGGGGCATTTCAGAGTTGTAGCACTACACCAGGGAGAGTGACATAATTACAGCCCACTTAAAAGGTTTAAGGGTTCAAAGAAACTGTAAAAACAGTAAATGATCGCCTAATCAAGTGTGATTAAATCAATCAAGCTTCAGTCGCACTATCAGGGGTCAGAACTTTGATCACTACTTCAGAAGAACTTATAGAAAAAAACACATTTTTAAAGCTGAGTTGTGAGGGTTTTTGTAACCGTTAAGGATAACATGCTGGAGCTTCTCCCAAACCACGACTGTTTTGGTTTCTTTTTTTTTTTTCTAAAATAACCACCAAACTATGGTTTCAGTATTACCATAAATATGCCCACTTCTCTGAGCAAACACAGAGCAGATTTTTTGTAGTTATGCAGAATTCCTAGCCATCTTTCAGTTCGGAGTTCTCGGGAATCTCAACCAACTACCCTACTGCCAGTTCACACACTCACCCTAAATAAGATTATTAGCTCTCTTCCGAAACTCATGGATTCATAAGGAAATAAAGCTATAGAGCAAATGAAGGTCAAGTATTCGAGACGCAAGGGATTTCAATCCCACATCGTCCATGTGCGCCTTCGGCGCGCGGAAACTTTTCATTCATCTGAGTTGTGCCAAACAAATCCAAGAAGAAGTACATCATTTCGGGTTTGCATGTCGGCGCACACGTATATATTGTCATTCTGGTATTCAATACAGTGGACACGCAAGCAAACACGGAGCAGAACTCTTGTAGTTATGCAAACACGGAGCAGAACTCTTGTAGTTATGCAATATTCCTTGCCATCTTCCAGTTCGAGATTCTCGGGGATCTCAACCCACTACCCTACTGCCAGTGCGCACACTCAAACTAAATAAGATTATTGGCTCTCGCTTCCGACTCTCGGGGATTTATAAGCAAATAAAGTTATTCGGGTCGTAAGAGATTTCAATACCACATCACCCCTGTACGCCTTCGACGCGCTGAAACTTTTCATTCATTCAATGCAGTGGATTTTATACAATGGATTTTATATTTCATAATAATTCATCATTCATTATGGATCGGTCTCGTGCTTAATAAATACTACTCAAAGTTTGCTAAGCACCACATATTTGACACATCATTGTGAAATTTGCGATATTTTTGGTGGATATGATTGAGGAATGTATTGAGATGGTCCTCAGTGTTTACATTAGCTCTCTTGACAGGCAGACTTTTCGTGGCAGTCATGGACCGCATGTACCCCTTGATTTCCATGATGATTTCGTGTACTGTCTACATGTACATGAGGTGTGTAGGGTATTCAGTCTTCATTTCAACACAAACCCTTGATTTAATGATTGAATATGGCGAATGCAAATGAAAGAAGACATTTGTCTGAAGCAGAAATGTGGTGGGCTGTAGGGATGGTGGATCAAGAGGCTGCCTATCGTCAGGTTGGTGAAGCCCTTGGTGTGCACCATACGGTGATCACCAGAGCCTGGACAAGATTTCAGCAGTTTGGCACACCAGTCCGACGACATGGTGGTGGCAGAGACAGGGCAACATCTGCAGCTGAAGACCGATTTTTGATCATTCAGGCTCGTAGGAATCGCTTTGACACAGCAACCCAGCTTTGCAGTGACCTTCAGAATGAATCCCGGGTAAATGTTTCGATGCAGATTGCCCAGGCAAGGTTGCACGAAGGTGGTCTCCGATCGAAAAAGACCATGTATTCGCATTCAACTGTCCCAGAACCACCGCCAGACACGATATGAATGGGCTATGGATCACGTTGGATGGACAAGAGATGATTGACGACCTGTCCTTTTACAGATGAGTCAAGGTACTGCCTAGACAACACAGATAGGAGTTTTAGGGCATGGAGAAGACCAGGCGAGCGATTCCATGTAGCCAACATTGTTGAGCATGACCGCTATGGTGGAGGGTCAATAATGGTCTTGGGCGGCATCAGCTGGGATGGACGCACAGAGTTCTGTGTCCATGACCGTGGTACATTGATTGCACAGCGGTATATTGATCCTGGATGCCCACGTCAGATTGTATGCAGGTGCAGTGGGTGGTAGATTAATTCTGATGGACGATAATGCCCGCCCTCGTGTTGCCCATGCTGTCCGAGAGTATCGACAGAGGGAGGGGATTGAGCGTATGGACTGGCCAGCAAGATCTCCTGGCCTCAATCCAATCGAACATGTCTGGAATGAGTTGCAGCTTGCAATTTCAGTCCGTCCAGTCCAACAAAGAAGTGTCCAGGAGCTTGGTGCCATGCTGGTCCAAGAATGGAACAACATCCCATAAAGGACCATCTGGAACCTTATTGGGAGCACGAGAAGACGTGATCAAGCTGTAATTAACAATAATGGGTCTCATACTCGATACGGAACCCATATCAGTTCGCTCCGTCAACTTTTTGGCAAATTTGAAAAATTTCCTCTTTCATACCAATAATATCCATTTTCCATGGTTATCGTATTCAAAAGCTAAAAAATAATGTCAAACACAAACAAAATCTCAATTTCTGTGCTTAAATCATTAAAGGTATAATTAAATATAAAATATATACACTTTTCATAACAATATTTCAACTAAAACGTAAAACAGGTAGTTGGATACACTTGGTGCTCAGCAAACCTTGAGTGGTATATTTAGACTTGAGGAATAAAGGTAGGTACGCCGTATATATGGATTCCGGTCAATTCGTAATCACGTCAATTCGTAAATAAGTCAATTCGTTCTCAGGTCAATTCGTAATTAAAAGTCGGGTCAATTTGTAATTAAGTTCATTATAGTTCTTATTGAAACCTAAACAAAACTACCAGCAGACAACAATAACACAATTTATTTTTAATATATTTGTTTAATAATAATTTTTAACTTAACTTGACATAGTCAAGATGAGCTATTGGCATCACGCGTGCGGAAGTCTGTTAGTCTGTGAGTCTGTTAGTCTGTGAGTCTGTGACGTCTGTTCACACTTTCCTTTAGCACGGGCTACACCCCGCAGTTCTTGTCTGATCGTCACGAAATTTCATATGCAGGTTTGGGGTCATGTCTAGATGAGAACGTCCCCTTTTGGTCGTGATCGGGCAACCGGTATGGCTGCCCGAACCCAAAACCCGAGAACCATTAGCACAGTCTACAGGTCGTATTTATGAAGGGATTTCATTGTAACTTGGTAGGATGCCTCTGTATAATGCCTAGATGAGAACGTCCCCTTTTGGGCATGATCTATCAACCGTGATGGCTGCCCAAGCCCGAAACCCAAAAACTTTTAGCACAGTCTGCAGGTCATGTTTAATGTGGAGGGATTTCATTGTAACTTGGTAGAATGACTCCTTATGATCTCTAGATGAGAATGTCCCCATTTGTGCATGATCTGCCAACCGTGACGACTGCCCGAGCCCAAAACCCGAAAACCTTTAGCACAGTCTGCAGGTCATATTTATTGAGGAATTTCATTGCACCTTGGTGGGTTGACTTCATACAATGTCTAGATGAGTAAGTCCCCTTTTGGACGTGATTGGGCAACTGTGACGGCTACAGGGGCCCGAAGCCCGAAAACCTTTAGCACAGTCTAGAGGTCATATTTATGAAGGCATTTCATTGTAACTTGGTAGGATGACTCCAAATAATGTCTAGATGAGAACGTCCCATTTTATCGCGATCATGCAGCCTTGATGGGTGCCCGAGCCCAAAAACCTTTAGCATAGGCAAAATGTCATATTTATGGAAGGATTTCATTGTAACCTGTTAGGTAGACTTCATATAATGTCTAGATGAGAACGTCCCCTTTTGGACATGATTGGGCAACTGTGACGGCTAAAGGTGCCCGAAGCCCGAAAACCTTTAGCACAGTCTAGAGGTCATATATATGAAGGGATTTCATTGCAACTTGGTAGGATGACTCCAAATAATGTCTAGATGAGAACGTCCCATTTTGATCGCGATCATGCAGCCTTGATGGGTGCCCGAGCCCAAAAACCTTATCATGGGCAAAAGGTCATATTTATGGAAGGATTTCATTGTTTTCTGTTAGGCTGACTCCTAATGCCTAGATGATGACATCCCCTTTTGGTCATGATTGGTCAGCTGTGATGGTTACAAGTGCCCAAAGCCCGAAAACCCTGAGCACAGTCTACAGGTCATATTTATGAAGGGATTTCATTGTAACTTCGTAGGATCACTCCAGATGATGCCCAGATGAGATTGTCCCCTATGGTTGCGATCCTTCAGCCATCATGGCTGCCCGAGCCCGAAGCCCGAAAACCTTTAGCGCAGTGTACAGGTCCTATTTATGAAGGGATTTCGTTGTAACTTGGTAGGTTAACTTCATATAATGTCTAGATGAGAACGTCCCCTTTTGGAAATGATCGGGCAACTGTAACGGCTAAAGGTGCCCGAAGCCCGAAAACCTTTAGCACAGTCTATAGGTCATATTTATGAGGGGATTTCATTGTAACTTGGTAGGATGACTCCAAATAATGTCTAGATGAGAACGTCACATTTTGATCGCGATCATTCAGCCTTGATGGTTGCCCGAGCCCAAATACCTTTAGCATAGGTAAAAGGTCATATTTATGGAAGGATTTCATTGTAAGCTATTAGGTTGACTCCATATAATGCCTAGATGATGACATCCCCTTTTGGTCGTGATTGATCAGCTGTGATGGCTACAAGTGCCCGAAGCCCAAAAGCCTTGAGCACAGCCTACAGGTCATATTTATGAAGGGATTTCATTGTAACTTCGTAGGATCACTCCAGATGATGCCAAGATGAGATTGTCCCCTTTGGTTGCGATCAATCAACCATGATGGCTGCCCGAGCCCGAAGCCCAAAAACCTTGAGCACAGTCTACAGGTCATATTTATTAAGGGATTTCATTGTAACTTGGTAGGTTGACTTCATATAATGTCTAGATGAGAACGTCCCCTTTTGGACATGATTGGGCAACTGTGACGGTTAAAGGTGGCCGAAGCCCAAAAACCTTTAGCACTGTCTACAGGTCATATTTATGAAGGGATTTCATTGTAACTTGGTAGGATGACTCTAAATGATGTCTAGATGAGAACGTCCCATCTTGGCCGTGATCGATCAGCCCTGATGGGTGCCCGGGCCCAAAAACCTTTAGCATAGGCAAAAGGTTATATTTATAGAAGGATTGCATTGTAACCTGTTAGGTTGACTCCATATAATGCCTAGATGGTGACATCCCCTTTTGGTCGTGATTGGTCAACTGTGATGGCTACAGGTGCCCGAAGCCCGAAAACCTTGAGCACAGTCTACAGGTCATATTTATGAAGGGATTTCATTGTAACTTCGCAGGATCACTCCAGATGATGCCCAGATGAGATTTCCCCTATGGTTGCGATCATTCAGCCATGATGGCTGCCCGAGCCCGAAAACATTTAGCACAGTCTACAGGTCATATTTATGAAGGGATTTCATTATAACTTGGTAGGTTGACTCCATATAATGCCTAGATGATGACATCCCCTTTTGGTCGTGATTGGTCAGTTGTGATGGCTACAAGTGCCCGAAACCCGAAAACCTTGAGCACAGTCTACAGGTCATATTTATAAAGGGATTTCATTGTAACTTCTTAGGATCACTCCAGATGATGCCCAGATGAGATTTCCCCTATGGTTGCGATCATTCAGCCATGATGGCTGCCCGAGCCCGAAGCCCGAAAACCTTTATCACAGTCTACGGTCATATTTATGAAGGGATTTCATTGTAACTTGGTAGGTTAACTTCATATAATGTCTAGATGAGAAAGTCCCCTTTTGGACATGATTGGGCAACTGTGACGGCTAAAGGTGCCCGAAGTCCGAAAACCTTTAGCACAGTCCACAGGTCATATTTATGAAGGGATTTCATTGCAACCTGGTAGGATGACTCCAAATAATATCTAGATGAGAACGTCCCATTTTGATCGCGATCATTCAGCCTTGGTGGGTGCCCGAGCCCAAAAACCTTTAGCATAGGTAAAAGGTCATATTTATGGAAGGATTTCATTGTCACCTATTAGGTTGACTCCATATAATGCCTAGATGATGACATCCCCTTTTGGTCGTGATTGATCAGCTGTGATGGCTACAAGAGCCCGAAGCCCCAAAACCTTGTGCACAGTCTACAGGTCATATTTATGAAGGGATTTCATTGTAACTTCATAGGATCACTCCAGATGATGCCCAGATGAGATTGTCCCCTTTGGTTGCGATCATTCAACCATGATGGCTGCCCGAGCCCGAAAACCTTAAGCACAGTCTACAGGTCATATTTATGAAGGGATTTCATTGTAACTTGGTAGTTTGACTTCATATAATGTCTAGATGAGAACGTCCCCTTTTGGACATGATTGGGCAACTGTGACGGCTAAAGGTGCCCGAAGCCCGAAAACCTTTAGCACAGTCTAGAGGTCATATATATGAAGGGATTTCATTGCAACTTGGTAGGATGACTCCAAATAATGTCTAGATGAGAACGTCCCATTTTGATCGCGATCATGCAGCCTTGATGGGTGCCCGAGCCCAAAAACCTTATCATGGGCAAAAGGTCATATTTATGGAAGGATTTCATTGTTATCTGTTAGGCTGACTCCTAATGCCTAGATGATGACATCCCCTTTTGGTCATGATTGGTCAGCTGTGATGGTTACAAGTGCCCAAAGCCCGAAAACCCTGAGCACAGTCTACAGGTCATATTTATGAAGGGATTTCATTGTAACTTCGTAGGATCACTCCAGATGATGCCCAGATGAGATTGTCCCCTATGGTTGCGATCCTTCAGCCATCATGGCTGCCCGAGCCCGAAGCCCGAAAACCTTTAGCACAGTCTACAAGTCATATTTATGAAGGGATTTCGTTGTAACTTGGTAGGTTAACTTCATATAATGTCTAGATGAGAACGTCCCCTTTTGGAAATGATCGGGCAACTGTGACGGCTAAAGGTGCCCGAAAACCGTTAGCACAGTCTACAGGTCATATTTATGAGGGGATTTCATTGTAACTTGGTAGGATGACTCCAAATAATGTCTAGATGAGAACGTCACATTTTGATCGCGATCATTGAGCCTTGATGGTTGCCCGAGCCCAAATACCTTTAGCATAGGTAAAAGGTCATATTTATGGAAGGATTTCATTGTAAGCTATTAGGTTGACTCAATATAATGCCTAGATGATGACATCCCCTTTTGGTCGTGATTGATCAGCTGTGATGGCTACAAGTGCCCGAAGCCCAAAAGCCTTGAGCACAGCCTACAGGTCATATTTATGAAGGGATTTCATTGTAACTTCGTAGGATCACTCCAGATGATGCCAAGATGAGATTGTCCCCTTTGGTTGCAATCAATCAACCATGATGGCTGCCCGAGCCCGAAGCCCAAAAACCTTGAGCACAGTCTACAGGTCATATTTATTAAGGGATTTCATTGTAACTTGGTAGGTTGACTTCATATAATGTCTAGATGAGAACGTCCCCTTTTGGACATGATTGGGCAACTGTGACGGTTAAAGGTGGCCGAAGCCCGAAAACCTTTAGCACTGTCTACAGGTCATATTTATGAAGGGATTTCATTGTAACTTGGCAGGATGACTCTAAATGATGTCTAGATGAGAACGTCCCATCTTGGCCGTGATCGTTCAGCCCTGATGGGTGCCCGGGCCCAAAAACCTTTAGCATAGGCAAAAGGTTATATTTATAGAAGGATTGCATTGTAACCTGTTAGGTTGACTCCATATAATGCCTAGATGGTGACATCCCCTTTTGGTCGTAATTGGTCAACTGTGATGGCTACAGGTGCCCGAAGCCCGAAAACCTTGAGCACAGTCTACAGGTCATATTTATGAAGGGATTTCATTGTAACTTCGCAGGATCACTCCAGATGATGCCCAGATGAGATTATCCCCTTTGGTTGCGATCATTCAACCATGATGGCTGCCCGAGCCCGCAAACCTTTAGCACAGTCTACAGGTCATATTTATGAAGGGATTTCATTGTAACTTGGTAGGTTGACTCCATATAATGCCTAGATGATGACATCCCCTTTTGGTCGTGATTGGTCAGTTGTGATGGCTACAAGTTCCCGAAACCCGAAAACCTTGAGCACAGTCTACAGGTCATATTTATAAAGGGATTTCATTGTAACTTCTTAGGATCACTCCAGATGATGCCCAGATGAGATTTCCCCTATGGTTGCGATCATTCAGCCATGATGGCTGCCCGAGCCCGAAGCCCGAAAACCTTTAGCACAGTCTACGGTCATATTTATGAAGGGATTTCATTGTAACTTGGTAGGTTAACTTCATATAATGTCTAGATGAGAACGTCCCCTTTTGGACATGATTGGGCAACTGTGACGGCTAAAGGTGCCCGAAGTCCGAAAACCTTTAGCACAGTCCACAGGTCATATTTATGAAGGGATTTCATTGCAACCTGGTAGGATGACTCCAAATAATATCTAGATGAGAACGTCCCATTTTGATCGCGATCATTCAGCCTTGATGGGTGCCCGAGCCCAAAAACCTTTAGCATAGGTAAAAGGTCATATTTATGGAAGGATTTCATTGTAACCTATTAGGTTGACTCCATATAATGCCTAGATGATGACATCCCCTTTTGGTCGTGATTGGTCAACTGTGATGGCTACAGGTGCCCGAAGCCCGAAAACCTTGAGCACAGTCTACAGGTCATATTTATGAAGGGATTTCATTGTAACTTCGCAGGATCACTCCAGATGATGCCCAGATGAGATTGTCCCCTTTGGTTGCGATCATTCAACCATGATGGCTGCCCGAGCCCGAAAACCTTTAGCACAGTCTACAGGTCATATTTATGAAGGGATTTCATTGTAAATTGGTAGGTTGACTTCATATAATGTCTAGATGAGAACGTCCCCTTTTGGACACAATTGGGCAACTGTGACGGCTTCAGGGGCCCAAAGCCCGAAAACCTTTAGAACAGTTTACAGGTCATAATTATGAAGGGATTTGTTTATAGCTTGGTAGGATGACTCCAAATAGTGTCCAGATGAGAACGCCCCTTTTGGTCACGATCATTCAGCCTTGATGGCTGCTCGAGCCCAAAAACCTTTAGCATGTCTGTAGGTCGTATTTATGGAAGGATTTCATTGTAACTTGTTAGGTTGACTCCATATAATGCCTAGATGATGACATCCCCTTTTGGTCGTGGTTGGTCAACTGTGACGGCTTCAGGGGCCCGAAGCCCAAAAACCTTGAGCACAGTCTACAGGTCATATTTATGAAGGGATTTCATTGTAACTTTGTAGGATCACTCCAGATGATGCCCAGATGAGAATGTCCCCTTTTGGTTGCGATCATGCAACCATGATGGCTGCCAGAGCCCAAAGCCCAAAAACCTTTAGCACAGTCTACAGGTCATATTTATTAAGGGATTTCATTGTAACTTGGTAGGTTGACTTCATATGATGTCTAAATGAGAACGTCCCCTTTGGACGCAATTGGGAAACTGACGGCTACAGGGGCCCGAAGCCCGAAAACCTTTAGCACAGTCTACAGGCCACATTTATGAAGGGATTTTAATGTAACTTGATAGGATGACTCATTTTGGAATAATTTCACTTTAACTTGGTAACTTTCGTTGATATACATTAACTGTGAGGGCCACATACATTAACTGTGAGGTCATATTAACCCACCCCTCAGCTCTTTAGTACATTGTACACCTCATATTATTTTTTATCATAAACATAGCATACGGGGAACAGAAACGAACATATTCCCAATTATCACAATTCTTGTCTTATTTCATAATCCCTTCATGAACATTGAACATTATCCTTTTCATCAAACACAACACACAAGTTAAGCTACAGTGTCATTGACACTTTCATTTAACCCTTTACCTAACATGAAAAGCAGACGACACTTGCAAAAAAAATTCTTGAATAACTAATTTTTTTCATTTTTTGTCTCAAAAGCATAGGTTATGACCCCTCGTTGGAACGAGCTCGACGAGCTCGTTCCAACGAGGGGTCATAAACTATGTTTTTGAGACAAAAAATGAAAATATTTTGAAAATTAATTGGCGATTTTTGAGAATAGCGCTGGCCGGTTTTGGCCGTTACGTTGGGTAAAGGGTTAATATGCTAATTTAATGTTCATTTATAGCATATAGCAACTATACCATCTTAGCATTGAATAACATTTATACCTTTACTTTTGCAGGCTGGCATCGGCGCTTGAATTACAGAACCAGCTGCATTCCACCATTTAACCTGTTATTTGACCGATTATTTGAAGAAGCAAGTTACTGAAAATACAATGCAAACTGATCTCTGAAAGAAAATTGAAAAAACCCATGGAACAACCACAAGAAAATTACCCCAAAAATGTTTGAATTACGGGACAAATACAGCCATGGGAGAAACAGGGTCAGTGAAAATGCCGAGAGCCAGTGGTAATATATATACTCTAAGCAATGATCTTCCCGACTAATCGCGATGTGAATTCATAGTGACCGCCCTGTCGATCGAGTCTCAACCCGAAAGATCATTAGCATCATGACACTGACACACTGACCCCACTTTCCTCACTTACTTCACTCTCAATCTTTTTTCTCCATCTCTTTAACCAGTCTGAAGATACATGTACCTTTATTGTATCACTCTAAACCTACGTTAAGCTGTTGTAACTTTACACATTTAGGAGACGACTTACAGGCTTGACAGGGGCGCCGGAGCGAATTTGGGATTGGGGGTGGGGGTGGGGGGGGGGGGGGGGGTAAGGGCATGAGGGGCCGACCCTAGTTTATTAACACTCAGTATACAGTTGTACTCAGTATACAAACCACGAATACTATTCTCGATTGAGTCTCAATCGAGAATAGTATTCGTGGTTTGTATACTGAGTGTTAATAAACTCAATTTTTGACATGATGTGAAAAATATACGCAGTTCGCGTTTGATAAGATTATGCCCCCCCCCCCCCCCCCCCACACACACACACAGGTGGCCTGTGTGAAGGGCTGATTCTTATCAAACGCGACTGGTGACTTTTACTTGATAACCCGCACATTCATTCAAGGGGCGAACAAAGAATGACTAATGATCATGTCCTTTTGGGCTATCCCCCTTTAACCGTTACACAAGACAGTGACTGACATTTCTCGCGGAAACTGGATACAAGAATGTCGTCGAAACATATTTAGGCTTGGTCGTTAATCAGACAGAGCAGCCCCATCCAATGAAAAAGATATGGTTGGGGGGGGGGGGGAGGCTCCGGCGTCACTGCTTGATGGCGAATCCTGTTATTACAGTTAACTATACAAAAGTACAATACTTTGTACTGTTCGTGTATATTTTATATATTTGTTCCATGTAACAACCAACCATTTTTCAATAAATATTGTTTAAATCATATATATATACTCCAGGTAACTGAATCTGCAAAGTCTGTTCATATGAGTAGTAGGAGATGTGGTTTTCGGGCCTCATCAGGTGGACCTAGGCTGGTGGACCTAGGAAGTGATATCATACCGCAGTGTATTATGGGTATTACGTGGTTGTCATGGTAGCTCAGGTGAGCGGCCATGCTGTGACGTCATTGACATGGTGACGGATGATGCGAGTGCGCATGCGCAGCTCGTGTTGTTAAGGTGATAAGTGTTTCCGTCGTCCATTTTGTATGTAGGTGGCCGCCATATTTGTTTCTATGGTTACACGTGATTGCTATGTGACCTAAAACCTTCTTATGGGACAGGGGTATGTTCAGCGGGTGTGTTCCTTTGTACAAGAGTAATTTCCCGATTCGTAGAATTACCACAAACAACCCGAGAATGCCCGTAAATCACCGGAAAGTACCCTTTTTAACCGAAACGGACCTGTTTAGAGTAGCACGTGGTGTTATAGACCCTTAAAAGGTCGTGTTCAATTGAAGTGGAGTATTCTTTTTGGAACGACTTCCCTAAATAATTACCAAATAAACCCGACCAAATCACCAAACTCCACCGCAAACTACCGAAATGGACTTGGTAAAGCCTTATTTTGGACAGGGATGTTTTATGAAGGCTCGAATTTTGTAATTCCGAGTCAAAATCCCCGTTTCTCCGACCTGCTTCCCTAGAGTACTATTCCGTTCTTCTGGAGTATGACTTGCTCTCTTCCGTCTGTTTTGTTACTACTTCTGATAAAATAACCAATCAGATCACTTCTTAAGGATTAAACAACCAATCAAATTGCTCTATTAACCTTAGCCCCCGTCCATCATCTTCTTCGTCCCAACGATTGTGATCTACATACACAGCGTGCAAATAGCACATGCAGCACATCAGCACATGCAAAATGTGCCAATATGTGGCTGTGCGCACAAGGCATGCGCACATACGGGTATTTGAGGACCAGTGGGGACCAGTTTTTGGGGACTAGTGAGGACCATGCTTTGGGGACTAGTGGGGACCAGGCTTTAGGATTTGTGGGAACCAAGGCTTGGGGACCAAGGTTTGAGGACCAGTGTCAGAAATATTGCCTAACCACCGTCTTAACTCAGTACTAAAGTTTCTGCTACCAACAGTATTACCGTTTGAAACCAAGGTCTTGGCTTATTCCGCCACTGTGTTAAATCCATCACTACTACTATGAGATGTGATTGTACACAATGTGCAAATAGCACATGTAGGGGCGCATCAGCACATGCAAAATGTGCCAATATGTGCCTGTGTGCAAGTGCACAATGTGCTCACTAAACATGCAGCAGCACATGCGCACACACGGGTATTTGAGGACCAGAAAAAGGCCAACTTTTGGGGACAAGTGCGAACCATGCTTCATGGACTAGTGGGGACCAGTGTGAGGACTAGTGACTACTGTGAGATGTGATCGTACACAATGTGCAAATTGCACATGTAGCACATGCAAAATGTGCCTGTGTGCAAGTGCACAATGTGCACACAAGACATGCAGCACATGCGCACATACGGGTATTTGAGGACCAGTGGGGACCAGTGTTTGAGGACTTGTGAGGACCTGTCTTTGGGGACTAGTGACTGTGAGGGTCATTGTTTGGGGACTAGTGAGGACCAGGCTTTGGGGACTGGTGAGGACCAGGCTTTGGGGACCAATGCATGGGTACCAAGGTTTGAGGACCAGTGTCAGAAACAATGTCTAACCATCGCCTCTTAACTCAGTACTAAAGTTTCTGCTACCAATAGTGTTACCGTATGCAACCAAGGTCTTGGCTTATTCCACCACTCTGCTAAATCCGTAACTACTACTATGAGATGTGATTGTACACAATGTGTAAACAGCATATGTAGCGGCGCATTAGCACATGCAAAATGTGCCAGTATGTGCCTGTGTGTAAGTGCACAATGTGCTCACTAAACATGCAGCAGCACATGGGCACACACGGGTATTCGGGGTCCAGCGAGGACGAGTGTTTGGGGACTGGTGAGAACTAGGCTTTGGAGACTAGTGAAGACCAGTGTTAGGACTATTGACTACTATGAGATGTTATTGTACACAATGTGCAAATACCACACGTAGTACATGCAAAATGTGCCAATATGCGGCATGTGCAGCACATGCACACATATGGGTAATTGAGGACCAGTGTTTGAGGACAAGTGAAGACCAGGCTTTGGGGACTAATGGGAACCAAGGCTTGGGGACCAAGGTTTGAGGCTCAGTGTCAGAAATATTACTAAAGTTTCTGCTACCAACAGTGTTACCGTTTGCAACCAAGGTCTTTGCTTATTCCGCCACTCTGCTAAGTACATCTCTACTACTATGAGATGTGATTGTACACAATGTGCAGATAACACATGCAAAATGTGCCAATATGTGCCTGTGTGCTATTTGCACATTGTGTACATTCACATCTCATAGTAGTAGTGACGTACTATACTGTGATGAATAACAAAATACGAGCCTTCATAAAACATCCCTGTCCACAATGAGGGTTTACCAAGTCCGTTTCGGTAGTTTGCGGTGGATTTTAGTGATTTGGAGAGATTGTCGGGTTTATTTGGGTAATTATTTGGGGAAGTCGTTCCAAAAAGAATACTCCGCTTCAATCGAACACGACCTTTTAAGGGTCTATAGCACTACGTGCTACTCAAAAACAGGTCCGTTTCGGTTAAAAAAGGGTACTTTCAGGTGATTTACGGGTATTCTCGGGTTGTTTGTGGTAATTCTACGAATCTCGAAATTACTTTTGTACAAAGGAACACACCCTCTCTGAACATACCCCTGTCAGAAATCCGGCTCTAGCAATCTGACAGTGGGGAGTCAGTGATCTGACATTGTGAATATTATGCTAGAAATCAGTTCTCATTTCAGTCTGTATTATTTGGCAGGGTATCGTTTGCAAAATGTTCTCACTCAAATAAGAGGACTCATAATGCCAGAGTATAATTTCATCAGTGCCAGATTGCCACGATTCTGGCAGCGATGAGCCAATGATCTGTCATTTCGAATTGTCAGGGCAAAGCCAGTCTAAAAGGGAGGAGGCCCCCCTCCCCCTACTTTCAAGTTCAAATATATGTACATATATTTCTTCTCTCTGTGTTGTAAGCACACGTCTTAATTAGATAATTAGCCTTAGGCGGTTCACAGTGGGATACTTCTCTGGCATATCACTGGTCAGAATAATATGTTTCCATGCTACACTGGTCAGAATAATATGTTTCCATGCTATCTAAAGTCAATTAATATCGTAGTGACAGACACTTTCAATGATCACGGCTATCAAGTATATTATTTCTCGGGATACGCTTGATAGCGTATCCCGAGAAATAATATACTTGATGGCCGCAACATACTCGATCCTTCAGCCTCAAAAGTTTAAAGCTGATAGAGCTGCAAAACCATGAGTATGGCCTTCTCAGCACAACTAAAATATCCAAAATTCAGGAAACGTTGAAAAGTAACCACATAGATTCATTTTTTCAAGAAATTCACAACGACAACAAAACTGACGGACTGAATAAGTTGCGAACCTACAGATTAAGATTATTTAAACAGCATTTTGAAATTGAAAGTTATCTAAAACACTCCAAATCATACCGAAACAGATCAATCTTCTCCCGTCTCAGAATAAGTAACCATTCATTGGCTATCGAAAAAGGACATTGTCACCCACCCATTACACCGGAAAACCGCAAATGCCAATATTACAAAACCGACGAAATAGAGGATGAGAATCATTTTGTAATTGCATGTTCCAAATAAGCAGAATTACGTAAGGAACTATGGGAAACGATCATCAAGGTTGAAAAATCATTTGGTAACATGAATAACAATGAATTCCTTTTCATAATGAAAAAGGAAAATCCTGAGATTTGTTATGTGATTTGCAATGCAATAAGTGCGTTCTTCAAGGGGCGGGGAGTATAGCCTAAATGTAAACAAAAAATCGCCCAATGACCGCCATTGAATGTATTGAGTCTCTTAATCATCTTCTAAAGAAATTGTTCTTGTATGTTGTTGTATTATTTTATTTTATTTTCGATGTTTTTTTGTAATATTCTTGCACGCTGCCCGATTGGGTGTAATTTGCAAATAAATTATCTTATCTTATCTTTTCTCCCCCCCTGCATGCGTAACATACGTGTGTTCGGGGTGAGATAGCAGGTGTATCCCACCCCACCCACGTGACGTTATACATTTATAACGTTATTATGATGTTATGCAAGTTTCTTGCTACCAACTAACTAATTCATATTGACGTTATCGGAATGCAGTGTGATCAAAGTTCCATACTCTAAAGCTCTTCAACCCTCAAGCTGCCACCGTTCCTAATCGATTTTGTGGTATATACCTTCGGTATGTACATAACTTGTGCATTCTCTTTCCGATGGTGTCATCAGTTTTTCAAAACAACGAATACAAAATGAGTTGACTGAATCAGCACGTGACTCCCAATTACCTCTGGCTAACGTAATCGCTGCATGTTGGGGGGGGGGGGGGAGAAAAATAACCCATGATGGGTGCGGGTGTGGGATGGGAAAACCTCACCCTCAGGACCGCCGAGTGTCTGGACTAAATATGTTGTCCTGAGGGTGAGATTTTCCCATCCCACACCCATCAAGGATTATAATAATCTTATGCATTAGCGCGAGTTGATTTTATATTCAGAAATGTCGCTTGCCAGGTTTAGGCATCTTGACATATTGCTATCTGACCATCACAAGACGAAATATAAAGTGTGGGGAACAAGCTATTTCGGAGAGACTTGGGTTCCGACCGTTTAGGAGTGAGATGCCACACAGGGTCTCGTGCGAGTGGAATTGCTGGGCAATCCACGAATCTCCGTTGTACGCCGCTATTTTCAGATTAGGCACAGGAGGGACTACAAGCCCTAATTTAGAGGTAGATTACGAACTCAAGTAACGGCTAAGTTTAGATGTCATAAGCGAGTCTGTCTCAAAGTGTAGGCTATCGTATTGTGGTATTAACCCTCAGGAACGCAGATGTTGATCGCGTAGTAGCCTGTTTAGTATCCAAAGACTGTGAATATCGACTCAGAGACGACAGTGACAATTCGCACAAGCTCGAAGCGCATATTGAGGTTGTGAGTTTTGCATGAACTGTGTGTATTTCAAAGGACAGAAAACATTCAAGGAGAGTTCTAATCAAAGGACACATGTATAAAGTATGTGACGTTGACTTGCTAAACTAGCCGACGGAGTGGATAAACTGAATCCAAATCAAAACTGTGTTGCCTCAAAGTAACTAACATTGCTAGTCGGGATCCCCCGGCAGTCAGAGCTGCAAACGAGCACAGACGCAAAAGATTAAGACTTGTTTTTAAGCTCCAGTTGCGAGCCCGCGACAGAGACATTTTGAGAGTGTACTATAGTGCCAGTGCAGGGCTATAGATAAACTGAATTTGATGAAAAACTATTAACCCCTGTGATAAATCTTTTACCATGTTGATCAAATTGTTAAATGTGTGGAATAAGGAAATTAGTTCATTTTGAATGTAAATAAAAGAATCGTTGTTACCTCAATCATTGTTTCCTTTCTGCAGCCTGAAGTGATTAGGAATAACACCTAACGAAGAACAAGCCTGCATTTCGAGTTCATTCGGCAGGGAAAAAATCAGAGTGCGGTCCCAACTCAGCTCTGTGAGCCGAGTTTGGCCCGTGTCGGAATTATGACCCTCCTTGTTGGCTCGTCCCCCCAATGTTTTTAATGGCAAAGCTAAACAACCCCATGTCACCCCTCCCACGAGGATAGAGATGTTCTGACACGAATATCATGCCTCAAATCCTGATGGATAATTAATAGTTTCTAAGTTCAGGTTGTACTAATCTATGGTAAAGTAGGTCGAATCTCCAATCTGGCAACAGTGGGTGAATGCTCAGTTAATATGTAGATTATGCTTGCAATTCTGGTCAATAGGTTCTTAGTCCATATTGTATAAATGTCTTGTGAAGTAGGTCAAACTTCCGACTGACAAATGAGGCACCATACCAGTGCTCACCCTGTCCGTGATGCTCTCGTAATATGAGTGTAACCTGGGCAATAGCTATATATACAATATGGCAAGAGTGAGTCAATGCTCTGTCAACATGAACGACTATGCTTGAAATCCTGATCAATAGTTTTTTATACACTAGCATGGCGGGGGTTCGAACCCACGCCGAGAGAGTTTCCTTCGGCACCAACCGCCTAGCGAAACTATACTGAACCACGCACACCACTCGGGCCGATGTAAACAAAACCAGCGTCCTTTCTTAATTCTATGGCATCCGAGAAATCTGAAAAGGACAAGTACTGTCGCTGATTTCTTCTGAGGTGCAGTTCGTAGAATTAAGTGCTTAGATGCAACTATCTGATGAATAATTAAATAGTTTTTTAGTTCATGTTGTGCAAATGTATAGTAAAGTATGTCAAGTCTCCAATCTGGCAGTAGTGAGTCAATGCTCGGCCAACATGAAGATTATGTTTGAAACCCCGACCAATAGTTTCTAGGTTCGTGTCGTGCAAATGTCTAGTGCTAACTTCCTTTCATGTTTGATTGTAATACCTTGTTGTATGGATGTGAGTTTCATAGTGCTCGCGATAATCGAATTCTATTTGAAGCGGTGCATCAGTTTATTCTTAAATCTGAGCGCTTCACTTAATGTTTGAATAACCATAAAAGGTCGGGGAATGGACTGCTTCTGTAAATATGGACACTCAACATCGTTACTCCTGGAGATCGAGTTACCGAAAAATCAGTATCGATTGAAATGATTGTGCCTCACTGTGTTTTTGACACAGGTCCTTCTTACCCCATGGCCACTCCTATCATGGTGTTAACACGGGTTGCTTCGATCCCCAAAAAGTCACGAGAGCAGAGGACGCCACGTTATAGTATTTTCAAATAACTGTCTTCACTATACTTATATTACATGTCTCAGTGCCTGGAGGGTGTGTTGTGGATGAATCGCCCGTGGAGTGGAAATTCCGCCTAAGCAATAATTGCAAATCTGTTGCAAAGTACGGTAGGAGCAGGGAAGGCTCCGGCCGACGGACCTCCGGGTTAATCCCGGAATCCCGTTGGCCGGAGTATTGCTTGTGCTGCATGTCGTAATGTACAGAATTTAAAGTGATACATCGGATGATAGTTTCGCTCTGCGGGTGGTTTGGTTGCAATTCGCTCTCCACGTTCTGAAGTTATCCGATAAAATTCTAGCTGGTTTGGTGAACCACTCCATTTCTGATACTTTACATACAAATGAAATGGCTGTTAGTTTTGGTCTATCACAGAATACCTAACTGTACCTAGAGTAGTGGAGGTTATACTCTGTGACCTTTGGATCCGTATTGGTTGGATTGCAGTTCTTGACAACACTGCAACTGGTAGAAAAGTACATTTATTTTTTTGAAATTCGTGGCACTTCTCTCCTACGTAAATAAACGTGCCTATTTGAATACTATTGTCTCATTCTGACATTCTTATTTTTATGTTTCTGTCCTGAGTCAGCAGTCAATACTTCTTGATAAACATTATTGAAAGTTACTTACCGAAGAAAAACTATCGTAAAAACCGACAATTATCCAGATACCTCAACTGAAACAAAGTACGGAACGGAGATGGTTCAGCAGCATGCAGTTATTAATTCCCATTCAAACAAAACCCATTTTCTACCATTTCTTCCCATTTTCTTCTTATCTCCATTATTTAGTTAACAACATATACAATTGTCTCATATTTCCCCCTTTACCAAACCTACTATCCAATCATAACTATACTTTGAAAGTGTAATGAATAATTCACCATTATAGGGTTTGGACGATAATCTTGATATGTGTACCTGTATTATGTTCAAGTATTTTACTGGTGGACACAGCCTCGTATAGGTTTACGTCTTACTGTTGGATCCACACTAACTATAACTGATATAACTGTATATACTTGAGAACTGGAAGCATATATTGTTTACACTAAACTAAATGTCTAGTAAAGTAAGCCAAAACTCCAACTGATGAATGAGTCACCATTAACCTCCATACTTGTGTTCCCCTATCCCAAATGGGTTAGTGTTGCTGGCGTAATATGAGTGTGACCGGAGCAGTAGTTATTTTTATGACACAGCCTTGTTCCCCTGTCAATGCTGCTCTCGTAATACGAGTGCAATACGAGCAGTAGCTACATACGACACATCCTGCCAGAGTATTGCCTCACTGTTGCCAGATTGCTGAAGCAATCTGGCAACAATGGGTCAATGCTCTGTCACTATGAATGATTTTGCTTGAAATCCTGATCAATAGTTTTTTGTTCAAGTTGTTCAAATGTATAGTTAAGTAGGTCAAGTCTCCAATCTGGCAGCAGTGGGTCAATGCTCGCCCAACATGAACAGTACGTTTGAAATCCTGACCAATAGTTTTTAAGCTCATGCTGTGCAAATGTCTAGTAAAGTAGGTCAAAACTCCAGCCGATGAATGAGGAATCATACCTGTGTTCTCCCTATCCCAAATGGGTTAATTTTGCTGTGGTAATATGAGTGTGATCAGAGCAGTAGTTATTATTGTTTAGTAAATTAGGCCAAAACTCCAGCCGATGAATGAGGCATCATACCTGTGTTCTCCCTATCCCAAATGGTTTAATTGTGCTGTGGTAATATGAGGGTGATCGGAGCAGTAGTTATTATTGTCTAGTAAATTAGACCAAAACTCCAACCGATGAATGAGGCATCATACCTGTGTTCTCCCTATCCCAAATGGGTTAATTGTGCTGTCGTAATATGAGTGTGATCGGAGCAGTAGTTATTTTCGACACAGCCGTCAATTTAGTGTAATATTTTGTAACGTTTCCCCTCGATGATGCCAGAGTACTTCCTGACTGTTGTCAGATTGCTTTATCAATCTGGCAGTTGTGGGTTAATGCTCTGCCAATATGTGGATTATGCTTGAAATTCTGACCAATATGCTCTAAGTTCATGTTGTACAAATGTCCAGTAAAGAAGGTCAAAACTCCCACTGATGCATGAGGCACGATACCTGTGCACCCCCTCCTCCCCCCCCCCCCCACCTTAAATGGGTTATGTTGCTTTCGTAATACGAGTGTCACCGGATCAGCAGCTATATACGACACAGCCTTTGAGTAAGTGAACCACTCTTATTTTTTCATTTTTTGTCTCAAAAACATATGTTATGACCCCTCATTGGAACGAGCTCGTCGAGCTCGTTCCAATGAGGGGTCATAACCTATGTTTTTGAGACAAAAAATGAAAAAAATTAGTTGTTCAAGATTTTTTTTTTTGCAAGTGTCGTCTGCTTTTCACGTTAGGTAAAGGGTTAATGATACAGAGTATTGCCTCACAGTTGCCAGATTGCTTTTGCAATCTGGCAATGGTGGTTCAATGCTCTTCCAACATGTGGATTATGCTTGAAATCCTGATCAATGGGTCTTATGTTCATGTTGTAAGAATGTCCGGTGAAGTAGGTCAATACACCTACAGATGAGTGAGGCACCATACCCGTGTTCCTCCTGTCCCAAATGGGTTAATGCTGATGTCGTAATATGGATTTAATCGGTGCAGTAGTTATATATGCCACATCCTTTAAACAATGAATATCTTTTTGCAACGTTTTCCCCATAAGGTGCTATATAAGTAATGGAATTTTGTTTATTTTGAAATTTCTCACCTTTGATATTCCTTAAATTCAAATTAAATACACACAAGTTGTACATCAAACTGAGTTCAGACGAATAGAATTCGAAACACATGTGTAATCAACTCACTGAGTCGACCGTAGGCATCACTGGTTCCTGGAAGTCTGCCTGCTATTCGTACCAGAACTGATAATTTAATAATATTTCACGAGAGAAACGAATAATTACGACGAGTTTCCCATCAGAACTTCCATGAACATCTATCCAGTTTACTAAACTGAAACACAAGTATGAATCCTCAGCCCGGGTCAATAAATCCAGTGTATCTCCTCCCCTGTGTCATTTAACTCCAGTCAACGAAATTGTAAACGCAATTTTGCACGAACAAGAGCCTTGTAATATGAATGGAAACGCCCAACACTTGTTTATAAGCTCCCCTGCTAGTCGTGTCTCATAATTATTGGAAAGTATTGCTTCTGAAATGGAAAAACTCTTGCACATCACTGCTAACGTATCCAATCTATTGACCTGGTTATGGTAATAAATGCAGCGGAACAAACATTTACAAAACCACTTGAGGGTAAGTGCCCTGTGTCATTGACTTTGTGGTCCACCGAATCTCGCCAACTGCGAACTTATACTCCTTGTTATATACAGTAATAACACGAAGTTAAGCAACGTCGAGCCCGGTTAGTCCTCGGATTGGTGACCGTCTGAGCGATCGACTCGGACATCCGTGTTGTGTCCTTGTGCAAGGCACTTAACTATGGTGTACCGTTTGGGTCAAAAGTTTAAATACACGTCCGACGTATATCTTTTATCGTTGCACCTGTATTTTTCAGTTGCATCGCTATTTCTCAATACAGGTGCACCTATAAAATTTAGCGGTCAGACCGGAGTCTAGCTGAGATCAGTGTCACATGAAAGAGGAGTAATTCTCGTGTATGTTTATGAGATGAGATCTAGGTCACTTTGGGCTCCTGAAACTCTGAGGTATCCAGAAAACGTGTTCTGAAAAAATCTAAAATTTTCCAAAAATTTTAGAAAAAATTACTGCATTTTCAATTTTCAAATTTCCGAGGCCAGTAAATCAATCTTAACTCAAAAACTGTTATCCATATGAGCATAGCTAATGGTTAGAAAACTGCCCCGACCATTTCTGAACATGAAGTATATCAAGTTACCTCTTTTCTTTCAACGGATATTGAAATATTCAGATTTATGTTACCGTACCCCCAAAATAATTGATATTTTGCAAGTCTGCCGCTATGACTATAAACTGAATCATAAAAAGCTTCAGTAGGATAGTTATACACTATATTGATTTAAAAGATGTACTAAATGAAGTATTGAATTAAGACTTGGAATGGACAGAATTTTTACCCCAAAAGAATGGATTTTTATCTTAAAAATGTACAAAAGTTGTCAATTTTTCGAATTTCCATGGCCAATAAATCAATCTTAACTCAAAACCCGTTTTCCAGCTAATGTTTAGAAAACTTTCCTAACCATTTTCGAGTTAAATCTAATCAGACTACCTTCTTATTTTGGTTAGTTAACAAAATATGCAGATTTATGTTATCCCTACCCCTAAAATACTGCATAGATCTCTTCCACCAAAAGAGAAATATGCCTTTTGTAAGTTAAACTAGTGTTCATGTTATTGGATGTTCTATGTTTCTCAGGATTTGCAGAGAATCTAAAATGGTTTTGAAGATTCAAGCAAATAAGATGCATCACATTTTATTCACTTGAATCTTCAAAACTGTTTTAGATAAAGATGACACAACCCATACTGACTAGATAAATTAGAATGCAGCGATGCTCAGTTTTCATCTGCACTGTCCTCATCACTATCTGAGAAATCAGCCCATTCTTCTTCAACAAGCATTTCTTCTATATCTGATGGAAACATATGGTCACACCACAGAGGATTTAGCTCTTCACCCCAGCCATGTTTAGTGAAGTCCAGAGATGGAACCTTTCTTTCATATGCTAACCTCCACAGTCTATCAATACAGTTGGTTCGCAAAACATGCTTGTATAAGGTTCTTTGACAGGGTGGTAGAAGTGACATATCAGCAACTTTATTGTTATCAAGCTTTCTTCCATATGGGATATATCTACCTTTGTTTACAGTTTTCTCTTTCAGTCCATAAAGACTACACACAAAATGTTCAACAGATGAGACGAGATCATTACTTACATCCCATGCATCTCCAAGTTTAGATGCCATCTTAAGATGTTTTTCTTTCTTGTTCAGGAAATTCCAGCACATTTTTTTTCCTTTTCGAAAGAAAACTGAGTTGTAGTCATTGCCTGTGAGAGCATGAAATGCTATCAGTGAGTCTTTTTTGCAGTTGTGTCACTTCAGAAATATGAATTATTTTCCTGGATGCCTCTTTATTGGAATCCAAGAAAATTTTATCAGGATTACAAGAAGATGCTATCGCAAGAACAACAATGTCAGTATCACCAGAATGAGATTTGATTACTATCACTCCTTCTTCCTGCAATGCATGCTTGGCATGCAGAAAAACCTTAGTATCGACTTCTAGTTGGTTCGAGCAGAGATCTTCTTCAATAGTGATATCATCTTTACTCAGTTTCAAACATTCATTATAAGATGAAAGGAATAGAATATGAGTACACAAAGTATCAAGGATCTCATTTTTCCTTTTTGTAAGAACACAAGAGAAGAGCTCAATTAGTGTTGTTTTGTTTTTACCGCATTTTAAAAACTCACAGAAATCACGAGGAAGTTTAGTGAACTCAGATTTTATCACAATTTCAGCAGAAGACCCTCGTTTAAGATGCTCATTTGATTTTAACCCTTCATCCACATAGGAATGACACACAAGGTCAATACGTTTGTAGTTTTTTTGGGAGCGAGAATATAACTTGCATAATCAAATCTCCATATGTCAAAGAAGATGACCCCTGCACTCGAATAGCTGCCATAAGATCTACAATATATGCTGCAACTGTTTTTTGGGGGAGGCAGCTCAGTGTTGGAAGATTCAATGAACTGCTCCACTGTTTTCAACAAGACACCTTTCTGAGTTTATCTCATGATACCATCAGGAAAGGAAAGGCCGAGAGGAACAGGTGACAGAGGGTACTCTAGTGCCCTTTCAAAATAAATAACTCTGCCAGATTTCTTTGATATTGCAAGTAAATGTCCCAAGATATCTCTATTGGCTTCTATGGTTTTTGTTTTACCCTTCGCACATACTGGTTTTTCTTTCACAGATTTGGAGAACACTTTTGCCGATATTCGCTTAATCGGATCATGAAAACGTTTTACAGTAGAGGCCAAGCATTTATCATGAAAGTTTGTACTTGCTTCCTTCCCCTGAGATAGAATCTTGAGAAGCTGATTACCCATTTGACTGTCAAGAGGCGTGCCTGAGCTCTAGATATACAAACAGTCGGGATTTAGCTCAACACTGAAAGGGTTAATGTTTTCTTCCGTCAACACGGTCATCACCTTAGAGACATTCGCTTCTGATGACAAAATTTGAGATGGTCCAGTTTGCTTGTAAATGTTATTTGATGGGTTTACATTGGCAAAAGACTTCAGTGCTTCAGTATTCTTTGCTTGTTGAGCTCTGTTAAGAGTCCACTTAAGAATAACACTATCATCAGGATTCAGGAACTTCATGCCACCAGTTACTTTTGCATCACGATCTATTGTCTGTTCTCTTTGGTTAATGGCAGTTCTTATAGCCAAAACTTGTCTTGGCCTTGCACTGACACATCACATGTCTGCAATAACTTACAGTTTCCTGGATAAAACACATCAATGTTATCTAAAGTCATAACGTAATATGACCCATATCTGGATTAATTTATCTTGTCCAAGGCAAAATAATATGGAAGCATGATCATCCGTGCATAAGCCTCATTTCAAAGTCATTTTCTTGAATCTCTGTATGCATGAGATGTTGACAGTCCATGACATCCAAGTAATAGGTCAACCAAAATTGTGGCGTCTTTCCATGTAGACTCTTTCGAACATCCCCTTTGAATGCTTCCAAGGAAATGAGAAATGATTTCACATTCTGAAGTTTTGATAACTCTTCAATTCTGGCCTTATCAAAAGTAGAGGCATCTGTCTTGAGTTCTTCCGGAATGTCAGTCTTAGTATACTGACAAATCTTTCCATTAAGAAGCGTGACAGTGCCTCGTGTAGAACAGCGTGAATATTCCAACACCGATTGTAGCGGCTTCCCTTCACAATACCATTCAGGCATCCAAATGAGCATAAGTCTGCCTGAAAGACAATGTCTTCAAATCCAGAATTGGCAATAAGATTACCAATTATAGACAAATTTTCCTTGAGGAAATGAAAATCTCCTAGATGAACCATCACATTTCGAAATCCTTCTGGAAAAAACCATCGCAGTTTGTAAGCGTTTATCGCAGCACCAACATCAAAATGTGATATTTACGTATGGCATATCAGCAGAAATCGCTAGTCGCTGTAACTTAGGGAATAGATTATATATTTGGCTTAGGAATTGGACGTCAATATGTAACCTCAGTCATTTGCACAATCAATCCTTCTGTTCAGTTTCGAAGAGACATCAACCATCCTGACAGCATAGGTATTCTTTGATCCCCAGATGTTACAAGTCTCAATAAGGACCATATGTAAATAATATCTAGTCTTCTGGACGCATCTATCGAACATGGCTTCTTTTTTGGCTTCAACTCATCAGGGGGTTCCTGCTTTTTACGGACAGAGATTTTTGGCAGTTCCTTCATTTTTGGTTCAATTCTGCGATGTGAATCATCTTTGGGGATGTTTCTTCTAGAAGAATGACTATGTGACAACTTCGATTTTTCTTGGAATGCGATAACATGAGTTGTGTTCATGAAGGCTGCTTCTTTCTTTGGTGTGTCACGAGACATATTGAAGTTATCAGCCCAGAAGTCCGTGATGACTGCCTCTTGCGTGTTTGGAAGGATGGCTAGGTTTTGATTGTCAGAGTCTAAATTTTGTGCAGCTTAAGCCTCAGCACTCTCAATCTCACAAACAGATTTGTATGGAATTGAATGTCCTAAATGAGAAAGTATGTTCATTGGAGCCTTTTGTCCTGTCATGGTATGAAGACCCACACCAACTAGGAAGTGTTTCAAGGTTAAGACATCTCCTTTGGTCACACCAAGAATAACATCACTTGAAAATGACCTAATTAACAACTTGGATCGTTCTGGGTTAGGATGCATCCCTGACGATTTCATTAAAGTTTCAAAGAAAGTACTGGCCAATTCTGGCATTCTTTTCTCCTGATCTTCTAATTCCTTAATATCTGGTGGCCAACTCATTTCTGATAGTGATTTTGAAAATGATAAAATTTCATCACGCATGTAAAAAGCTGCCTGTTTTACAAGATTATTTTTGCACTGAAGAACGGTAGAAGAATTCAACCCCTCATTGCTGATAACAACTTCTGGAGTATGTTTGTCAATTTCAACAAACACGATTTGGTCTTTGAAACAATTCTTTAGTCTAGTTTTCAACCGACCTCTAAACCTATGATCACCAGCATGACCATCATCATAAACTTCATGAAGTATAGACATTGACACAACCTGATTAAGGTTCAACACATGACTTGTAACAAACTGCTCAACTATTTTCATTTTATCAGGACAAACACTGCCTTTGTCTTCTGATGAATTTGACTGCTTTCGTAAATATTGTTTATAGCACTAGTTATGGAACTGAAACTACTTTGCTATCAAGTCATAAGGTTCAATCTAATATATAAATGCGAATGTCTGTATCTATATATATGTATATATATCTCTCTCTCTCTATCTCTGTTCTGGGTAAACTCCTACATTTCTCGACCGATCGATCTCCAATTTTCTACACTGGGGTAATTCGTCCCTGCGAGTAACATGAGGTGGGTGCCGTGCCCATGCGGGGTGACCTTGACCTTGAAATTGATGACCTTGACCTTTTATTTCGAAAATGGCTGGGCCGATTGGGCTAAAATTTCATATGTGCGGGTGTATTGACCCATCGATCATTTAACTTTATCGGGGTGACCTTGACATTGAAATTGTGACCTTGACCTTTTATTTCGAAAACGGCTGGGCCGGTGGGGCTAAAATTTCATATGTGCGAGTATATTGACCCATCGATCATTTTGACTTTATTGGGGTGCCCGCGCGGGGTGACCTTGACCTTGTAAATTGGTGACCATAACCTTCTATTTAGAAAACGGCTGATATAACCACCTTCTCCCACGCAACGCCCGGTATCACCCGTTAGTATGTAACAAAAACATTATCCCGAAGCTCTTTAGCTTTATTTTTCAACTTTTCTTCTGCATCTGCTGTTGCAATGCGATGACAGTTCTTTCTCATATTGTTCATCTTTCTTTGTGCACATTTACAGAAGAAACATACATTAGGAAAAAGTTGAACAGTGTCAGATTTCTGTCTCTTTGGCCGAGGTATGTGTGCTTCACCTTCAACTCTATCGTGAACTGAATAAAGTAAACTTCTTGTAGCATGGCTTCATATGTACTCCATGCTTTTCAGGATCAAATTGTACAGGAATTGAATTACACTGTTGTTTATGATCATGGTCGCCTCCATGTTCTGTTTTCAATTTCTTTGCTGTTTGCAGTCTTTCGTGTGTGCTTTCAGTCAGTGGCACTAATTTTGAAAACTCCCTGCTACCAGTGTAATGGACTACACACTCCATATCATCAACATTAAACTATCTCTGAATCTGAAAAGAAGAAAACTTCATCAGGAACACCACGTTTAAAACAATCAATCTGAAAATCTGAAATCACCATATTCGAATCTGAAAGAAAACTTCATAAGACCACCCCATTAAAAACAATCAATCTGTAGACATCATCTCTGAATCTGAGGGAAAAGGTAATTTTATGTTAACTAATCAAAATAAGTAGGTAGTCTGATTAGATTTAGCTCAAAAATGGTTAGGAAAGTTTTATAGTTTTCAAAATCTGGATAACGATTTTTGAGTTGAGATTGATTTATTAGCCATGGAAATTCGAAAAATGGACAATTTTTGTCCATTCTTGAAAAAAATCAAATCTTTTTGGGTACAAATTCTGTCCATTCCAAGTCTTACTTCAATATTTCATTTAGTACATCTTTTAAGTCAATATAGTGTATGACTAACCTACTAAAGCTTTTTATGATTCAGTTTATAGTCATAGCGGCAGACTTACAAAATATTTTGGGGGTACGGTAACATAAATCTGAATGTTTCAATATCCATTGAAAAAAGAGGTAACTTGATATACTTCATGTTCAGAAATGGTCGGGGCAGTTTTCTAACCATTAGCTATGCTCATATGGATAACAGTTTTTGAGTTAAGATTGATTTACTGGCTTCGGAAATTTGAAAATGCAGCAATGTTTTCTCAAATTTTTAGATTTTTTCAGAACACGTTTTTTCTTTTCAAAGTTTTACTTCACAAATTCATTAAGTACATCATTTAAATCAATGTAGTGCATGATGATCCTACTGAAGCATTATTTTGATTGAATTGGGTCATATTTGTGAAAACAGCCGACTTTGCTCTAATTTTTCGACAAAAAAGCATGGTTTCTGGAAAACGGACCAAGAGAGATCCTTGGATACCTCAGAGTTTCATGAGCCCGAAGTGACCTATAGACCTCATAAAAATACACGAGAATTACTCCTCTTTCGTGTGACACTGACCTCAGCAAGACTCCGGTCTAGGTGCACCTATAATTTATACGTCCAACGTATATTGAATTACACGTCCATCGTATATTTTATACGTCCGATGTATAAATACACGTTAGACGTGTGTTTTTGGAGAAAAATAGCGATGCACCTACATTTTTTCCAGGTGCACCTACATTTCAAAATACCGTTGCAACTGTAAATACCGGGTGCATCGATAAAATTTACACGTCCAACGTATATTTCTGACAAAATACACGTCCATCGTATATTTTTTCGGTCAAAATACAACGTATATTTCCCCTAAAAAACACGCCCGACGTATAATTATTTATCGTTGCAACTGGATTTTACAGCTGTATACAGGCGCACCTGTAAAATTTAGCGGTGCACCTATAAATTATACGTCCATCGTATATTAAAATCCACGTCCAACGTATATTTATACGTCCGACATATAAGTATACGTTGGGGGTAATACTTTTTGCCGGTAAAAAGGACGGTATCCGGTAAAAAGGACGGTAAGTGTATAAAAACTACGTTTTAAAGTACTAAATGTACCTTTGAATGTGTGAAAAGTGATTTTTTAAGGAAGCTTGCGCGATAATATGTATATAGAAGGAAGATTAAGTATTGTTTGTTTTATTGTAGACTATTTACAAGACAAAATAGATCATTTTTCCATCGACACTGATCGACACGCCATTTTGTGCATGGAAAACAACGATTTCGCTGAGGTGCTCGGCGGGGTGAATATTATCATACTTGCTCGATGGAGGTGTAGCTAATTTTAGATGTTTCTGTTCACCACGTGGGGATTTAACAGAAAGTGTTTTTGGAGAGAAACCATTTATAATTTGAAAATAGTCTAAAATAAAACAAACAATACTTAATCTTCGTTTTATATTGCGCACGCTTCATTAAATTGTCACTTCACACTTTCAGAGGTACATTTAGTAAAACAGTTTTTATACGCTTACCGTCCTTTTTTACCGGCAAAACGTTGTGTTCAAGCTTTTTTTTAAAACGGGGGTTCTGATATTTTATTTTCAGCTAGCGTTTCGCCAAACACATGCCGAGGTGATAATAAATATTAAAACCATACATACATCAGTGGATACTAGTTCTAGATTCCTGTGAGTCCCATCTAAGTGATACCCACATGAGCCTGTTAAGACTAGGGCCCCCTGTGCTCACTCCACCAATCCCTATGTGTGAGCTCACAGTGGTGGGCCCTGAGGGGGGTGGGGGGGGGGGGGGTTGTGGGGCCCCAAATATGCAAACCGTACCTTACTGTTTTTACCCTTACGCTTCCTCAGGAGGCACCGCAATCGACCTGAGAGCTTCAGAATTTGAAGAAAAAAAAATATACGGGGAAGGGACCACAACCGTGGGAGGGAATATGCCCAATTCCATAGTTCCAGCCATTGAAATATGACAGCGTTGTTGATCTTGACCGCCCCCCCCCCCCTCCACCCCATTTCGAAATTATGGGAAATGGATTATATATCTAGCGGGGCGTAGCCAGGATTCTGTAATGGTGTGGGAGGGGGCAATCATGATATTTGGAACTAGGGCTAGACCTCCCCAGAGACAAATTAATGTTCGTTATATATATTTATTATTGCGTACGCTTCATTAAATTGTCACTTTTCACACATTCAGCTGTACATTTAGTACTTTAAAACATAGTTATATACACTTACCGTCCTTTTTACTGGCAAAAAGTTGTGTTCAAGCTTTTTTTTAAACGGGGGTTCGTAACTTATTTACAGTTAGCGTTTCACCAAACACACGCCGAGGTGATAATAAATATTAAAACCAACCACACATCAGTGGATACTAGTTCTAGATTCCTGTATGTCCTACCCCAATGATACTCACGGGCACCCATTAAGACTAGAGCGCCTTGTTCTCACTCCACCAATCCCGATGTGTGAGCTCCCAGTGGCAGACCGGGGAAGGAGGGGGGGGGGTGGGGGGGGGGGGGGGCTGAGTGTTATCCAAAACTAAAATAACACCATAAAAGCTGTCCGATGCAAAATTAACAAGAGGCAACTGAAAGCATTCGTTTTGCAGTTTTTTTTTTTTTCATTACTTTAAAATAAACCGAATGGAAGATATCCCAAGCTAGAAAAGATCATACGATATTTTCCAGCAACTCAACCTTTGCATTTGGGAGCCCCATCCACATCCCATCACTGGGAAGAAGGTTAAGTTGCTAGACACTGGGGGAGATCGATCATGTGCCTCCTGAAGAAAGGAAGGGGTTAAAAACAGTATGTGCCAGTTTGCATTTTTGGGGGGGGGCGGGGGGGGGGGGGGTAGGGGCAAACCCCACAACGACCTTCCAAATATCATGATTGCCCCCCCCCCCCCCAAAAAAAATGCCCCCTCCATTATAGAATCCTGGCTACGCCCCTACTAAATAAAAAAAATCCATTTCATATTTTCGAAATCGTGAGGGGGGGGGGGGGGGGCGACAAGATCGATTTAACGCTTGAACTATGGAATTGTGCGTATTCCCTCCCACGATTATGAGCCCTTCCCAGGATATTTTTAATTGTGGTTTGCATTTGGGAGCCCTTGCCCCCCCCCCCCCCCCGGTCTACCACTGGGAGCTCACACATAGGGATTGGTGGAGTGAGAACAAGACACTCCAGTCTTAATAGGCGCCTGTGAGTATCATTGTGGTAAGACATACAGGAATCTAGAACTAGTATCCACTGATGTGTGGTTAGTTTTAATATTTATTATCACCTCGGCATGTGTTTGGCAAATCGCTAACTGTAAATAAGTTATGGACCCCCGTTTAAAAAATAGCTTGAACACAACTTTTTGCCGGTAAAAAGGACAGCAAGTGTATAAAACTGTTTTAAAGTACTAAATGTACAGCTGAATGTGTGAAAAGTGATGACAATTTAATGAAGCGTCCGCAATAATAAATATATATAACGAACATTAAGTATTGTTTGTTTTATTGTTTACGATAATTTGTCTCTGGGAAGGTGTAGCCCTGTCCAAATATCATGATTGCCCCCTCCCACCCCATTACAGAATCCTGGCTACGCCCCGCTAGATATATAACCCATTTCCCATAATTTCGAAATGGGGGGGGGGGGGGGGGGGGGGGGGCAAGATCGACAACGCTGGCATATTTCAATAGCTTGAACTATATAATTGGGCGTATTCTCTCCCGCGGTTGTGGGCCTTTTCCCGGATATGTTTTTCTTCTTCAAATTCTGAAGCTCTCAGATCGACAGATCGATTCTGGTGCCTCTCGAGGTAGCGTAGGGGTTAAAACAGTAAGTTACGGTTTGCATAATTGGGGCCCCGCACCCCCCCCCCCCCCCCGGCCCACCACTGTGAGCTCACACATAGGGATTGGTGGAGTGAACACAAGGGGCCCTAGTCTTAACAGGCTCTCATGTGGGTATCACTGAGGTGGGACTTACAGGAATCTAGAACTAGTAGGCCTATCCACTGATGTATGTATGGTTTTAATATTTATTATCACCTTGGCATGTGTTTGGCGAAACGCTAACTGAAAATAAAATATGAACTCCCGTTTAAAAAAAAAAAGAAGCTTGAACACAACTTTTTGCCGGTAAAAAGGACGGTAAGCGTATAAAAGTTGTTTTACTAAATGTACCTCTGAAAGTGTGAAGTGACAATTTAATGAAGCGTGTGCAATATAAAACGAAGATTAAGTATTGTTTGTTTTATTGTAGATTATTTTCAAATTATAAATGGTTTCTCTCCCAAAACACTTTCTGCTAAATCCCCTTGTGGTGAACAGAAACATCTAAAATTAGCGACACCTCCATCGAGCAAGTATGATAATATTCATCCCGTCGTGCACCTCAGCGAAATCGTTGTTTTCCTTTGACAAAATGGCGTGTCGATCAGTGTCGATGGAAAAATGATCTATTTTGTCTTGTAAATAGTTTACAATAAAACAAACAATACTTAATCTTCCTTCTATATACTTATTATTGCGTAAGCTTCCTTTAAAAAATCACTTTTCACACATTCAAAGGTACATTTAGTACTTTAAAACGTAGTTTTTATACACTTACCGTCCTTTTTACCGGATACCGTCCTTTTTACCGGCAAATAGTATTACCCTACGTTGGATGTGTATTTTTCGTAGATATTAGCGGTGCACCTGTAAATTTTTATAATGGCACCTCCATTTCAAAATACCGCTCCAACTATAAAATCCGGGTGCATCGATAAAAATTACACGTCCAACGTATATTTTAGAAGAAAATGTACGTCCATCGTATATTTTCCCCGTCAAAATATAAGTTCAACGTATAATTTTCTGAAAATACACATCCGACGTATATTTTTTATCGTTGCACCTGGATATTACAGTTGCAACGCTATTTTCGAATACCGGTGCACCTATAAAACTTAGTGGTGCACCTATAAATTATACGTCCATAGTATATTAAATTACACGTCCATCGCATAATTTATACGTCCGACGTATAGATATACGTTGGGCGTGTATTTTTATCGAAGAATAGTGATGCACCTACATTTTTTACAGGTACACCTACATTTCAAAATACCGTTGCAACTGTAAATTCTGGGTGCATCGATAAAATTTACACGTCCAACGTATATTTCTGACAAAATACTGTTGCACCTATAAAATACAGGTGCATCGATAAAAATTACACGTCCAACGCATAATTCTGTAAAAGGAAACAAGGTGACCTGATTACCTAAAATGGAGATATAAGTTCAACGTGCGTTTTGTTTCTCGCCAATCAGAAAATTACCGTTGCACCCAGTTACTATAAACAGCAGCTAATCAGAAAATACCTTAAAAACTTGTAAATCCTGGACCGACATTCGACATGCGAGATAGGATATACGACATACAACATATGCCATAAAATATCCGTGATCATTGCGACCAATCAAGTAATTCGTGTTTTGTTTGACCAATCCCACTGATGCTTTTATTCTGTTTAAATATGAATTGAGGACTCGTATTCGGACTCAAAACACATACTGAATCAAGGACTCGGACTCAAGTTAAGTGCTTAGTTTTTTGTTGAATTACCAGTGATTTACCACGTTATAGTGATCTTTATTAATCACTGTGCCGAAAATAAAAAATTAACCATCCCTGTGAGGTCAGTCCAGACTGTTTAACACGTCAAACTGCCGTGACATTTTGCCGGTGGTTGCCGCACTTGGGGGAGTGCCCTAGAGTTTGTTATGTAATTATTAAGTTAGAATTAATAGATTTCATAAGAACTTTCTATCGACGCCTTTATCCGCGTTGTTTCATTTAACCATTTGCGCGTGATATCTGTTAAACGTCCATCCACTGTCCCCTATGTATATCTGTCAATTCGACAATCTGAGCGACCACTATTTCCTCAAGCGTTTCGCTTTCCGTACAAAATACCGAAGTATGAACTCCCAAATTCCGTTACTGTTGTGTAAATCACTATAAATAAATTTCCCGTTCACAGTGGGAACCCTAACAAATTGAGGCCTGTTCTGTTCTGCTTGGCCCGTGGACGTACCAAATCCCCAAAGATTATATTGCGGACTTTGGGTCCAAGTTTGGTCTAGCTGTGAGGGTAATTAGCGCGCCTCCTTTAAACAATCCTGGATCCGCCTCTGTTCTATGCAGTTGACAGTTTCTTAACGCTATGATCGACGACAGCACCGATTATTCCGAATGCTACCCCCCCCCCCCCATCCTATAAACTCTGGCAGACGCATTTGCCGCCTTGACAGATTGATCAGCCTGGTCAGAAATGTTTTGAGGCTGATTACCAGGCCTGGGCTGATAGTCCTGGTGAAAATGCAAGGCCTGCCTCAGTACGTTTTCATATAATATATTTCTCAGTACGTACCCACGCCCTCAGTACGTTTTCATATAATATATTTCTGGTCCATTCACCTGTGTGTGCATGTGTTTGTGTGTCCGGTGTGTGTGTGGGGAGGGGGGGGGGGGGTGGATGTAGAAAACAAATGTAGCCAGTTTACAAATAGTTTATTCACTTGTTAATAAACTGTTAAATTGCCAAGCACTTGGGGCCTCCGATTTCTATTTTTGTAGCAGGTTAAGGTATCTTAGTTTAGTTAGTCCATAAATAGCGTTTATATTTTATGCAAGGAGAAAATAAATTGTTTTTAGACTGAATTTTGGATATTGAATCCCGCATGAATGCCGAAACGCAAGAAAATCGGTTGCCGAAATATGTCAGTAAAGTGGGAGTGGCCTATTCCATGCAATTATTTCATTGGTTAAACGCAAAAAGCTTGAACCATTTAGTAAGAAAAACTCAACTGATAATTTATTTTACAGCGAAATTAATAAAATACACCCTTTAATATGTATCAAATCAATTATTAAGGACATCAGACAAATTAACTTCGCAACACTTCGTGTTTGTACAAAGTATTCTAATTATTCTAATTCTTTGATTTTGGGTATTTTGAATATTTTATTAAAACATGAAAGATGTTGCAAACTTATTTTGTCTAATGTCCTGGTTTTGTTTTGGGACATCCAACACATCTTTAGCCGCAGATAGTTTTTATATAACTTCTCAACATGTCCAGTAATGAACTTATGATGGAAGCACAGTAGCCGATTTTCAGGAACCACTGGAACCCGTTTCTGCCAGTGTAGTCGTGATATACATTTATTCATGTTCTATGCAACACAACCTTAATTTTGATTTACGGTATGCCTATGTTCAGATACCAGTCGAATTTTTATGACAAGACGTTTTGCCAAAAATATACTGGATATAGCAGCTGGGTGTAGCCTTAAATGAAGTCGCAAGTGTTTCAGATGGACGACCGACCATTTTCTAGTCTTTTAAATTATTAATTGTGTGAGTACTATGGTCTAAATGTTTGTACATTTTTTATAAAAACCACTTGCTGTCTGTTTGCGTCCAGTGGTCTGGGCGGGGGGGGGGGGGGGGGGGGCTGAAAGATTTTGCTCGAAAAGTGATTCCGCGGGCATCATCGAGGCACGTAATATCGCGGTGGGTGTGGGAGAATGCGACGCCCCCCCCCCCCGCACTGGTGGGGAAAGTTTGAAAAAAATTATGATCAATCTATGTAGAGTGCCACACGCCAGCTGCCTTTCCCACCTTGTAATTGAGGAGGAAATTGGTTCGCGTTTCGGGTGTACCTGGCTGAATGGATGGGCGCATTTGTGACAGGGAGGAGGCAAAGTCTACGCTTATGGGGTAAAATGTCATCACCTCCCCCCCCCCATCCCCGCCCATGAAGCGCCGCCAATGCTTGGACCCAAAGATCGTAATATCTTCTCTTTCTGCGTGACAAACCCCACTGCTTCTAACGTACACCATATCGATTTTGTGTTGAAAATGTGTTCCAATTCATACGTTGCCTCGCCAGAACAATACATCATATCTCGATGATAAAAAGAGGTATACTTCTAGTTCTCAACTCTCACATTTTCGTAGATGTAAAGCATTAACTGTCATCGAAAATGAAAATCTGCCATCCGTGGATCACGGAATACCGTACCGCCGTACCGAATACACCGGGATATACACGTTTTAAATTGGAAACACATTTTCAACACTAAATCCATGTGGCTTGTATTGGGCCCACAGGATATTCCACACCAAAATAATATTAGGCCTACGGCCTTTGGTTCCAAGATTGGAGAAGCATTGAACGAATATTGTGAGTATTGACTTGGTCGAGTTTGGTAGTTAGTCGCAGAAAAATGGATAAATGAAGCCATGGAGATGGAAGGGAGTCGATCGATAGTTCACAAAAAGTCAGCTTATCCCAACTAAATAAATGAATGATAGTCTTTATATAAAAATATAGGGGCTTTCCACAAAGTACGATGGCTATTGGGAATATGTTGCGGCAGTTTAACAGTTAAACGATTTTTGCTGATCATCACAACGACAAGATCGCTGTTACGTGTGGTTAATCACTGGTAATTCAACAAAAAATCTGAACCCTAAACTTGAGTCCGAGTCCTCGATTCAGTATGTGTTTTGAGTCCGAGTCCGAGTCCTCAATTCAGTGTCCATCTTTTATTCTGACTTGTTCATGATCGGGACCGTGGGAGGTTATGAGCCACTAAATAAATCCCATTGACCACAGTGTTAACATTCCACTCTCTGTACAACACACCAAGTTGTTTTGAAAAAAAATACCTATACATTTACAAAGTACATCATCTCTTGAAAAAATTAAACTGGAAAAAAATATATGTTGCCACACCAAATTTCAGTTTAAATTTCGAATTTTCACAACTACCGTATGGTCTTGCACTGAATGACCTTCACACTTTTTTCCCCATGCCTCATGTTTTTGAGAGATTCTCACACATTCCGGCACCAAATTACAAACAAACTTATTAATCCTTTCTAAAGTGGAGGAATCAAAATTTTAATTAATGGTTTCAAAGTCAAAATATATTTAACCAATCAACTGATCAGCCCTATTTAATCCTACTCACAACATTTGCACAGAGGTTCGTTTCAAACAATGATCCAGGGAAAAAATAATATTGTAAAATAAGTATAACTGGACTTTATAATATTATTTTATTCCTGAATCATTATTTGAAATGGCGTTGGTGTAGACTCAATTTTTTCACGAACGTTCGTTGTATCTGGGCACAGGTACTCGGCACAAGCTGGGAAATCGAAAGAAAAATGATATTTGATACCATTTTTGAATCTATGTTGACGTGCCCCTGTAATGGTATATAAATATTAACAAGGTTCACAACTCGCTTTTCGAAAACGATAGCATTCATCTTCGTTATACCCCCCTCAAATTTGATTCACACAACGTATCCAACAATACCCAGTATCAATGGAAAGGGGAATTAATAAGCTTTGCAGTGGTGTATTACATGACCGTTGGGTGTTCTTGGGATGTTCATGTAACTGGGAGAAGTCGCAGAAAAGGTACACATAAGAAACACTCTTTTGATGACCCCGAGATGTGCTTATGTGCTAATTCACAACGTGCAATAATACATGCAATACATATACACATATGACTAAAAAGAGAGTAACCAGAGACGTTTCTCATGAATGGAGTCTCTATTAGTGGAATTCAAAGCTCTAAAACAGCTCCAGATGGTTTTACCACCTGCTTCCACCATGTCTTCAACTATCTATCCCATGATTATCCTCTATTGTATTCATCATTACTATAGTGTTCTAACAGTATTTTGCCATTACTACTGACTTGTAAGATTACTAAAGATTTGCTATCTCAGATATTTACCTCTTCCCTCGACCAAGTGTTAGAATGTCAAAATATCATCCATCCTCTACTACGAAACTAGAAACCAATCATGTACCACACAACACTGCATGACCTAGCATTCCGAACTACCCACGGGGTGGCACAAACCATTGGTTGATTTTGATCTTCCATCAAACACTGGAACACTGCCTGACAAAGAGTCCTTTGGTAAGGCATTGAGAGATTTAACCTATCCCTGAAGCCAGAATCGATTGTTTTTAACCTGATTTTATCTTTCTAAACACTGTTTATAAAATACTAGTCTATCATCTTTTTTTTTCAGGCCTTACTATTCTTATTTTCATCTCTTTTCACACTAACCCCCGACGTTGCACCTTTTCCTGCTCATAACACCCGCAAGGGATGTGCAGCAGTATTTAAAGAAAGAAAGTATCAGATATATGATTACATTACGCTTTTTGTTGGACAAGAGAATTTGAAGTTTTGGCCCCAAAGTTGGATTCTGATACACAGGGGTAAATTACCAGATGAATTATGGGAAACAGAGGCTTCGAAAAATTGGCTATTTTTTAAAATGTAACTAAAAAATGAGACGGAAACATATAAATTTTTTTTTTGCATTTTAGAAACAGGGGATGCTCTGTTCGGTTCCGGGTCAAGTCGGCCCCGGGTCAAGTCGGCCCCCACAATTTTCCCGGGTCAAGTCGGCCCACCGAATGGGCCGAGTTGACCTGGCCTTGTGGGCCGAGTTGACCTACCAAGGTTTTTTGAAATTTTTCACTCGGGGAAGTTGTACTCACCTATATGTCCGACTTCACGGCTGCCAGTTACTGAAATGACCCAGGAATGAGAAAAGACAAATTCCACAACAAAACAGCACCCGTCCAAACCACCTTTGATCTTTTACTTGTCGCTTGCAAATCCAAAGGTGTTTGTGATTTGTAATCACACTGATGTTCTCAGTTGAGTTGTTGTTTGTGCTGCAATCATTGTGTTGCAATCACACAGATTTTCTTTATCAAGTTGTTTGTTTGTTTTTCAATCACTTTGATGCTGAAGGTCTTACCGTTTGTATTTGTTGTAATCACATTGCATCGTTTTTCTGTGGCAGTAGTGTGTCTCGGGCTTTTCACCTCCAGGTTGCAGGACCTCGATGCAGGACCTCGGAAGTGACGTCATGTCACATGACGTAGTGGCGCCATGTTGTGTTGTCATGGTAACCCGCGAGAGCGGCCATATTACGACGTCATCCCCATAGTGATACGTGGTGTTAGTGCACATGCGCAGCGCGTGTTGTTAGGGTGATACGTGTTTCCGTCGTCCATTTTGTATACTGGAGGCCGCCATCTTGGTTTCTATGGTAGCACGTGATTGCTATGTTACCCAATTTTTCTGCAATAAGACGGGGTATGTTTAGAGGGTGTGTTCCTTTGTAGAAGAGTAAATCTAATTACCACAAACAACTCGACAATCCCTCCAAATCACCAAAATCCACCCCAAATCACCGAAATTGACTTAATTTGATACGGATTTCCCATTTTATCTGCTTAGCACGTAGTGCTATAGTACCGAGAGGGTACCGGGCTGTGTTCCTTTGTAGAAGAGTATTTTTCTGGTTCGGATTTTCCCAGAATCCTCGTTTAATTACCCAAATAAACCCGTCAAGTATTATTTCGAATTCTGTCAGAATCCCTTTTTTTGGATCACGAAACTTTTGGTTTATAATATAGTAGCACGTAGTGCTATAGATTTTTAAAAGGTCGTGTGTTCGATTGAAGTGGAGTAATGTTCCCATTTTAGAATATACCATGACGTGTTATTTCCCTATTAAGAATAGCACGTAGTGCAATAGGTCAAATTTACCCAGAATCCATTATTTAAATTACAAGTAGGACCCATATGTGTACATGAAGGCCATGAAGCTAAGTTCCACCATATACTCATATGAGGATCTACCCAACAGATGTGCCGTACGAGGCCTAATTTACTATCCCTCATTTCGATTTTTTGGAGGATACCTTTTTGGATTTGTTAACAAAATAACAATACAGAATATAAATTTTAATTTCTTTTATTCAGCAATAATAATACATCTTTTTATGGTATGTAGATTGTCAGATATTCATAAACAGTCTTTCTGCAGATTGGACATCTTCTCAGTGGTTTACAGCAGTCTTTGCACAGGCACAAATGGTTACATGGTCGCAGAGCGACATTGGCTTCAGCTAATAAACACACACTACATTTTGTCCTCCGTGAATCTTTCTTCTTGAAATGATGTGTCCATTTCTTCTTCTTTGATGGCCATTTCTTCTTCTTTTTCAACGCCCATGAATTCAGGCGGTAAATTATGAATGTAATAACAGTCCGGAGAATATTTTCTGTGTTCTTCTATAACATCATCTTCTGTTTCCCAGAAACGAACAATAATACCACAATGAAAACATTGAGTTCTGTCTCCTGTCCTCAAATAAAAGAATCCAGCTTTTGTCAGTTCATTCGGGGTTTTCACACTTTCACTTTGTAACATGAATTGAAATGTCTTGAGACGATTTTCCTCCAATGCATACTTGATGTGTTTTGGTGGTCTTTGTTCTGCTGTGTTTCTTATTTTTTCTTCTCCACGTAATAACTGCTCCAGTACTGGTGGCGGAACATCACGAAAATACCTTTCGAATGAAACGCTCATTCTCTCTACAAAGTCTCTTGGATTTCTTGTTTCTTGGTTTCTTGATTGATAATCATTCAGTGCCAACCTGATCAAACATGGAATAGTGAACATTCTTCAATCCTTTTTATCTTCATTCTTCTTTGGTTTTCTTTCTCTTTTTGGTTTGGGTTCTCCTATTTCAAGGCTTCTCTTCTTTGCAATATCCACTGCTTTGGTCACTTGTTCCCAATCGCTTGTGGTAAACTGGAACCCAATGTCGTTCTTGAACAGTTGAATCTGTAAATCGTTAAGTTTGAAGACGGTCACATTAGTAGACATCCTTCTTCTCTGGCTGTCGAAACACAAATGAGCTGAACACCAAGTGCACCAGTTTTTATAGTTTTCCTTCAATCCAGTGACATCTAGTGGCTGGTTTCCTCTATTACGTCATTAACCAACAGATCATTATCCATTAGATCAGTGGTAAGCATGTTGGATATGGTTTCCTTCGGTACACCGCGACAGCGATGTTTCAAGTAAAACAAACAGTATTGTCCACACACTGGTAATGGTCCTTGAAGGCGTTTTGTATTATACTTCTAATATCTGGAATTCTTCTTCAGAAAATTCTTAAATGGTCTGTGTTGTGGTGGTAATCCATAGGAATCAAAGTATTCTGCGTTATGGTGACTCACAAAGAGAGCCACCCAATGTTCTCCTTTTCTGTGGTCTGGATCCGTGTTGGGTATCAAAGCCACTGGTCTGTGATCTGGTAATCTTCTTGGTAATTTGTTTCTTGAAAATACACCCAAACATATTCTCTTCAAACAACTATCTGATCGAAGTGCATTCTCTAACTGCAATGTGTTCATGTTGAGTAATCGAAGATTACTTGTCTATTCTTATCCACTTCTATGATGTTCTGGAATTCTGCATACACCAGTACGTTGATTGTGGTTGGTAATGGGTTTTCGAAATGGACTTCTAGTCTCAAGTTTCCTCTCTTCACCAGATCGAAGTGTTGTCCATGTGATAGATCTGGAGTCAGGTCGAATACGAATAGGGTGTATCCATTTATGTACTCTTCTCGGCTGATGTGGTTTCCTTCATTCTCATACATTTGTCCAGTTCCTTGGAACAGAGTCGCATAACATCTGGCCACTTCTTGTTGTTCGAATCTAGGTTGTAATGGTTTGGCTGGAATCTGCTGCCCATCCACGTACAATGCCAAGTAAATGATTTTGTAGTTCTTGAAATTATATGGATTCTTTGAAAAGTTTCCATTGAAAGCATCGTTGTCTACACATCCCACTACGATGCGTTTAGGTAGTTGGCCTAAAAATAAGTTTTCTTGTGTAATGCTCAGATTTCCTTTTGGCACTGAAAACACCTTGGTTTCCACACGGTCGATAGGATATTTTGCAGTTGCTTTTTTGTTAGTGCTTTCTCGTGAGCCATTCTCACGAATGATTGGAGTCTCTCTTTGCGTACAAACATGGATACATCTAGAATTTTGATCTTGTATGTATCGGCATCGGCCATCAATGCGAAAGCATCTTTGGCTCTATTCATTTTAACATGAACATTAACTCCATTCAGCAAGTAACGAGTTTGGAAAAACATGTCCAAATGCAATCTTCCAGTCATGTCCATGATTTTACTTTTCTCTATAAATTTCGTTCGAAGAAGAAATCCCTTGTTATCATCTGTCAAATCTCCCATGTGTCCGGCCGTATCCTTGTACCATAATGCATTAGTCAGTTGTGACTTCTTGGCAGCTGGTCATTAACTCAACAAAGTTTCTATGAAAGCTCTGTAGTGATAAGTGTTGTTGGAAGGAGATACCAGTTTTTCATTCAAGCTGATATCGATTTGATTAAATAAGGAATGCATCCATAAATTGACTGGGCCCACTTTGGCACCGAGTGCAATTGATGCCCCATTGGAATCTACAACCCTTGCTTTAACATACAGGTATGTCTGTGCCAAATTCAAATAATCATCTCCTAATCCTGCAATGTGGAATTCTATTGGACCACTGTTTCCTATAGTCGCCAAAGGCCTGTGTTCTACCCATTGCCCATGTTCCACACTAGTCTGTGTTGGTGGTATGGAAAACAAGTCGAGTTCGCTGTTGACACACTCACAAGATTTTTCATTAATGAGAGACATCATGCACCGAGATGGTCTTGGGTCTGAACAGTTCTCCTTCTTTTTGTCGATTTGCTAGTTTTGTGTGGTGCGGGCCTTTTTATACTTTTCCTGCCAGGTGGTTTTGAACCACCAACCACTTCATTCCAAGCTCCTGCACCAGCCTCTTTGACTCTTTTGATTGCTGCCTTTTTTACATTTTTCCCTTCAATGACATCTTCGGCAAAGACTGCTCCTTTTCTCACGAGTTGTTTTCCCACGGTCCTGGCTGTAGTTTTCAATAAACGTAACACCATATTCTTCAATCCTCCCAATATACTTCCCAAACCATATCCTCTCTGTATTTGAGTTCCAGAAAAAGCTGGTAGACCGTTGTCTTGTTTCGTGTAATATTCTTCGTATAATTTGAACTTACAACAGTAAGTCATGTTTATGTGAAATGAAGAGATCTACGATTTCTGAAATGAAGTGTCACTGTCACTTTCCCGAACTCGAATGGTGCTATGGCTCCTGTGTCACCCCTTATATACACCTGGACGGTACTGAAATTTTTTCGTTCTACTGGTACATAATACACATTCTCAAATGTTTTAGAGATGATATCCCCATATTTTCCACGCACGGGTACGATACGAAGAAGTGGTATTCTTGTATCTCCTACAACTTGGTCACGAACCAAGTCACAGTATACATAGAGTGAATAAAATCCTTGGTTGACATCGGCAACTCTGGAAGAATTGTAAGTTCCTGATTTAAAAACACACTCATTAAATCCCAAAATATTTTGAAGAGTAGGGCTCAATGTGACCACGACTCCATCACGTACCGTGATACGAACTTTACCAGTCACTTCATCCAGTTCAAAAGCTACCTTATCGTGACGAGGCAAGAGTAATTCTTTAACACCATTGATAGCTCGTATCGCATCAATGGGATCCGAATAACGACCTTCCTTGAGAGTAAGTCGGTAATTTTTTTTTTGAAGACCAGAACACTGTAACGAAAGTTTCTTCTCCACAAATATTGAACCAAGTATTTGGATACTGAATCTCTGCCAGACCTACTTCCCATTCTCCCGTGAGATTCACTGGTTGTGATAACTGAGTGGTGTACGTAGTCAACGTGTTTTCTGGAAGCACGTTCATAGAACTATTACTTGGTAGAGTCAAATAAAATATTACTTTTTCTTAATGGTTGGATTTGATAACAAACATCCTATGCTACTACTCAAGAGAGCAGTCCACAACTTGCTGTCTGTGTTTTCGAGAGTGAGATTAATGACACTGGTAATGATGATGATATACAAAATGATTATTTGTGAAAAGTAAGTGATCTCGCTCCTTGGAATTCTTTTACCAAACAGAGGCCAAGAACCATTCGATCCTTCTTCCATTTTGAAGAAACTTCAGAGGTTCACTTCCTTTTATAGGTGAGCTGACTCTGTTTGATCCACGAATTGAACGAATTTGGGTATCCCAACCACTTTACGAACAATTCCCTTTTCTTACCTCGACCACATTTCTTGAGTACTTGTTCGATTTTGTAAATAGTTTTATGTGAAACTCGCTGAAGCTCTTCAGTGTAGAATGACCCTTTCAATATTTCTCCATTATCATCTTGTAAGATGCACGTGACTGGATGTCCTTTCTTGATGGCTACTACTGTGAATAACTCTTCGGTCCAATTGGGCAAATAACCTTTCTCAAAAGTTTTCTTAACTTTATTGATTCACACTCTCTCTCCTACTTTGTACTCTGGTGTCTTGTGTTTTATGGGTTGCCCATACAACCTTTGCCAAACCTCTTCTTGATTTTCAAAGTTCACGGCAATGGGGGCCATACCTATACTACGATGATGAGAATGATTATATGATTTCACCAAGTTTTGAAGTGGAAAAGTTAGTGTATTGTTCTTGGTAAAATATTTCCACATCTTGGTTTTCAAAGTTCTGTTGAATCTTTCTACTATGGAACATTTTGTTTCCACATTTTGTGTAGTGAAAAAGTCGACTTTGTGATCTTTGAGAAAATTCAGAAATGTTCTGTTTAGAAATTCTTTGCCTTGATCAGTTTGTAATTTTTCTGGTTTACGACCTTGTTTGAAAATTTTACTAAAAGCTTTCAGGATGGAATCACCAAGTTTGTTTTGTAATGGCATCACCCAAGCATATTTACAAAATACATCTATACATGTCAACAAAAATTTTATGTTTTTGTTGAATTTACTTATGTTTGAAACATCTACCAAGTCAGCTTGCCATTGTGCATCTATACCACTAACTATTACTTTCCTTCTAGGAAATGTACAACGAACAGGTTTGTGAAGAGTGTTTGTGTCTTGAGTCTCTAACCATTTTACAACTTGTTTAGTTTTTTTCTTGGACGCTCTACGAAGAGCGTCTACACCACCAAAACTACCAGGCACTTCAGAATCATAGTACAATGCTTCCATGACTGCCTTGTTCAAGTGTCAACTCTATTTATACCTTTTTTTCGGTCCACTTTGGCGTTTCTGTTTTCTTTAGTTGTTTAGGTTCCGACTTTATCAGTGCCTGTTTCATAAAATCCCAACGTTCTTTATGACCAATTAATTCTTGGGGTATGTTACTATCTCTCAAAGCTTTGGCCAACACTTCCCATCCCTTTGGTTGGAAAGATTTTTTCGTCTTCTAAGTAAATGGTTTAGAAGATCTGTTACATTCGACCCTACCACTGTTTGATCTTTGTTGACTAATTCACCCTTCTCATTCCAAGATATATTTGGGTCACCTCTGATACGATTCAACAACAACTTTCCCTTTCTCTTCATTATCATAGGTACAGAATCGAGAATGTCTTCGTCTTTATTATCTTTCTCGAATTCGACTTTAGTTGGTCGAGGAGCCATTACCTTTTGTTGAAATGTCAAGTATCTTTGTAAAATTTGATTATATTGAGTCATCTTTTCATCAGCCGAAAGAAAAGGGGCATCGAGAATATCTCTCATTTCTCTATCAAGTGATGAAACAGCCAGTTCATTCAGTTGTCTTGGAGTCTCTTGTAGACGTTCCAATAACCTTGGCTCTATCAAAGCTATCTTCTTTGCATATTCCATCATCCAAATATACCTTTAACAGCACCCAATAGTACAGGAGGTAGCAATGCCCCCAAGAATCCCCCATTCTGCAAGATTTGTGTCCTCTTTTTGTCAGAGGTACCTTTGTTTGCCACTGCCCTCACTAGTTGTTTCTGACGGACGATTTTGGTTCTCTGAGCTTTGATCAGAGGTACTGCTCCCTTCAGTATATTCGAGGCACAGTCACACAAACAAGTTATCAATTCTTTGTCTGCATGTTTTAGTATGGATTTGACGAGTGCGGGTTTCGATTTAATAAGAACCTTGAGAAGAGCGATGTTGCGCTTGAGACGGTCAGGCATGCTTCTGACTCAAGTCAGACTTGTTGCTCCCCTTTTATACTTTTCGGAGGTACACATATTGGGTTTCCCCAGGAAAAATTTGACTTCTTAATCTCATGTGTTCAGGAGTATCTTTTTTTTAGATCTATTAAAAGGTAACCATATGGTGTCGAAGTGGCATCTTCAAAAACTTCTCTCAGAAACTTGGAATGACCAGGATACATCTGTGCTGCCAAGTGTGAGATCTGAGAACGATCCCTAGGATTTTTAAACAAGATCATGTAATGACTATTGATAGCTACAGTCCTATGGACTTTATTTTTATCGAATAAATTTTGAACAATGTAGATCACACTAATGTTATGGTGATGACTACCTTTAGTAAATAATCTAGACACTCGAACATCTGCATTGAGCATCCGATCATCCAATATGACTAAACTATCAGATTTTAATTCTTGAGGGAGACCCTCTACGAATTCTACTTGGGGTAAAGTATTGTATAATGGTTGCCATTCACTATAACACCAAATGATGTGACTTGGGACAGGTGATATAATATTTTGAATATTTTGAATAACCCGATTTACAAAGGATGATTTACCACTACCCGTGGGACCACACAATAAACAAGTGAATGGATGCTTCCAACGAGGATCCATCTTTGTTGTTCTATGTGGGTACTACTTCCCTTTTATACCTTTTGGGGAGGTGGCCCCACTGAACGTGGGGACTACTCCCCCTTTTATACCTTTTGGAGAGGTGGTCAATATGGCCGTCATCCAAAAAATATTTAAAATTGGTGGCCCTCTGACTTACTGGCTGGGGACAGTTTAAATTTGTTTGATATTTGTCCAGAAGATAAACATCAAATAACTTAAGCGTCATTACCACCTTTTTTTCTTGTTTCTTCATTTTATACTTTTTTCCTTCTTTTTTTTTTTTTATAAAAATCATCTATTTACATCTTCAATTAGAATCCAATTGTAACAGGTTTCTTGATGGTCATAAATTCAATCGCCAAATCCATAATACAACGTCTCTGTTCATTTGTGAGAGGTTTCTCGAACATATCTTCATACTCTTTCTGTACTGGTGGTGGATTCATTCCAGAAGTATTATGGTGCCACAGTAGATGAACTTCATTCTTGTTAACTCTTTCAAGTGCGTCACTATTTAAAACATGTTATAATCTTCTCTTCTTCAGACATCATTAGGCATACATTATGCTGAATCTGACTTGGGTGATCGACTGTACATCCATAGCATTTTTCTTTCACTACAGCGTCGAGACATACTACTTGTGGCATCTTTAATCAACTGATTCCTTTTCAAATTGTTTTAGAGGTTGCTTGGATCCATTAAATTGAGTTATCTTTTGTCGGCCGATGATTCCGTATAAAAAACCCTGTCCACTTCAGAGTGGCATTCACTTATTCTTCACAATAAGTAAGAACATGTATCCCTGCATACAATGTAACTTGGAAGTCAGATGGAGACAGCAAGCCGTTTCTTGTGATGAATGTCAGAGGTGGCAACATAGAAAGTGTGGAACAGGGATCAGTTACCAACATTATATGGACGCAAGAAAGGGTCTTACCCAACTGACCTTTGTGTGCATTCCATGTAGTCAAGAAGGGGAAAACACCGCAAGTTTGGCATCAACTATTCTTAAAGAAGAAAGGTACGACCAATAGTTAGATTAAATTCTGTTTATTTGGTATTTTTATGACAAGCTGTTCATTTGCGGACTCTCTGCCCTGTGTTATGAAAAATGAGTCCGTATGTAGAAACATGCATTATATTCTAACTTTAACCCATAAAATTCTGTTATTCCTGTATCGGGCGTATTGAATGTTACGGACTCATTTTTCGCAACGCGGGACAGAGACTCCGCAAATGAACAATTTGTCCTCTCTGCCCTGCGTTGCGAAAAATGAGTCTGTAACTTTCAATACGCGCAATACATGAATAACGGAATTTTATAGGTTAACGTTTCCAAACAGAAAGTGTTTATTTGGTATTTTTATGACAAGCTGTTCAGTTGCGGCCACTGGAATGAATGAATGAATGAATGAATGGACGAACGAACGAACGAACGAACGAACGAACGAACGAACGAACGAACGAACGAACGAGAACGAACGAACGAACGAACGAACGAACGAATGAATGAACTAATAGTTGAATTTTTTTCCCTCTTCCTCTTTGGTATTTTTATGACAAGCTATTCATTTGCGGACTCCTTATCACTGGACAGGTATATTTAATCCATTTTTTATCAATTTTTGTAGAGATACGTCCCATGATTTTCACCTCAGAGAGGAAAGCATGGAAGCAGAAAACACTGACCAGCAAAACATTGAAACTCTAGTGGACCCGATAAACCAAGACCTCAAGAACCGAAGGAGCTAAACTTTGAGATCAACAAAGATTTCCTAAACCTGGATGAATTTTTAATAGAACCTGAAAGTACTGTGACGGTTTATTATTTGGTTGTGTTGAGTTGAGTGAGTTTATACATGTAGCCATCAATATTCATTATCCCACTTTGATATGGTATTAGAGTAAACGCTATAATAATATAATATTATTATGTTACCATAATATATGGTATAACAGTAACCAATGATTTAGCTTGTTTTAACCAATGATTTATCTTGTTTTACAGATTGTAGGACAGCCGTTTACACCAAATGGACAGTTGTTAACCGTGAATGGCTTTGTACAAAAAGAAGGCAAGAAAAAACAGTTCCCGATGGTGTATGCATTGATGTCAAGAAGGAGAAAGACAGACTATATTGCCGTTTTGGAGGCCGTAAAAGAAAAACGGGACAGTCCTGTAGTTGAAAGTTTTGTTTTAGATTTTGAAAGTGGTAGGTCGCTTGTAGTTTTCATTATCCCCTTGAATTTCAATTCCATCACTAGTGCTTGATTCGTAGTAATTCTTTGTTCTCTTTTCATAGGAGCATGGCAGGCTATCAGAGAAGTGTTTCCGGGCACCGACATTAAAAGCTGTGTCTTCCATTGGACACAGGCCGTCTACGGAAAGGTAAACAACTTAGGATTGTCGACGGCTTACAGAGAGAAAGGGTCTGTTTATTCTTATGTTAAACTTAGACTTCTTCTAGGTTTACCTTTCCTGTCTGCAGAGCACATTGGTGAAACGTTTTAAAGAGCTTTGAAAGAAAAAGCCAACACAACTGCATTGATAGAATTGGTTGAATATATTGATAACCAGTGGATGGATAATCCCGTCTTTCATGTGGCTGATTGAAGCATTTATTACCACACTACTCGTCCGTTTTCTTTTTTTAGGTTGGCATCGACGAATCAATGCTAATGGTACAGGACTCAGCTTCTATAAATTAATCCCAATCTTACAAAAAGAGTCAAAGACAGTCGAGCTTCATATAAGATCAGAAGATTTGGAGGCAGATGGCCGAACAAAGTACACAAAGATATCCAAGAAACTGGAAGAGATATGGAATCAATATCGGCATAATGTAATCACAACCACCTGTTTTTTTTTTAGAAAATGTTCTAAGTCTTATAATTAATTGTTGGTGTATGTAAACTTACTTATTTTCTGTAATACGTTTGTATTATTGACTTATGTAAATCATCATTGTTTTGTGTCTTTTATGTAATACTAAACGTATGTGAACGGTATTTAAAATACATAATCATAATTTAAAAAAAAAATGTACGTGATTATTATCTTGCAATAAAATGCCGTTTTTTCTCTCTCACCAATGTCAGAGTTTCTTTTCAAACCACGTTACGCGTCATTTGAAAGTGTCGTGGGCCGATTGACCCGGGCCGACTTGACCCGGGTCGACTTAACCCGGGGCCGAGTTGACCCGAGGGTGAGTTGACCCGTTCCCCTCTGTTCCAGGGGTGGGTAGGTGCGGTTGGTGGGAAAATTCTGCTGGTTGAAGTCTGGCCTTTGACAATAAATTATTCCACCCACATTCAGATTGTTTATTTCTACTTAGTCAGATAGTGTTATATGTTTTTTTGAGGATTTGGGAAATGTAATACATGTTATAAGTTAGATAACTAAGCTACAGAATATTTGCATTTGAAGAGAGTGTATGGCATGTCATATTTGGAAATGCCTGGAAAATTCTGGAGCGGAACCTAAACTGTCTTCGCATTAATCGCACCGTTTATTTAACCACAATTCAGGTTTACATGGAATAGTAAACCGGCATACTTCACTGAAACATACCCATAGCTATCTATTCGATATCTGTGGTTGAAACTGGCATGCAAACATAATTATTATAATCAAAACAGAGCCCATTGAACTGAAACACGGAAATGAACTACAGAGGCACGAGAAAACCAGGTATTCACAAATATCAATTATTCTACTACCACATTTTATTTCCGATTTCAACCTCATACGGTAAGCTGTCCTTGGCATATCGGATAGTTTATTAGTAGCTTTCGAGTCCCACCAACTCGGGCGTTTCGTCCCCCACTTTATGAGTGTGTGGTGCTTGGACATTTCGCCAGATACGAATAGGAACGATTTTGAGTGGAGTGAAGAAAACGACTTACACTTATCGGGAAGATTCGACCCCGAGAATATACGGACCAGTATTTATCCGCACCAGGAGGATTCGGCCTCTGTGGACTCAATGGTTGTCTGTTAATTGGTCTATTTATATTCTGTCAGGGGGTTTGGCAATTGACAAGTGGATTATGGTAATTATTTATCAATTCTAATAACATTAGACAAAACTCAAACACTACAATTTTACATATGAAATACACAATGTCATCAATACACAAAACACAGGTGGTGGTATAAGTATATAATATTATAAATATTTATACAATGACAATATTTATTACTTTCAATCTTTGCCTTTCCAAGTCTATAAATTTTATTTATTCCAATGAGGAACTCTGCCATTCTAACACATGGTTGGCTGCTTTAAATCATTGATTTAAATAATGATTTAAATCAATGATTTTTTTTCCAAAAAATCATTGATTTAAATAAAAAAATTACAAATATTCAGGAATATTTTCAAAACAACTTGGAATGAGTTGAAACAAGATGGAATGCATACATGTATGTACTGTAGAAATACAGTAATTAGTCCTTGTTTATGACAGAACTAATCTATGGAGTGGGAATATACATCCCACAGTGTCTTGACTGCTGGAATGTGCTGTAGGTAAGTTAAATGTTCCTGAAGTTTTATGAGTTTATATAATTTTCAGCTGATATGAGTAAAATTATATTAAAGTGAAGCTAGTGAGCTGATATGAATAAAATTATATTGAAGTGAAGTTAGTGAACATAGATTTTAATTTTTTAACCCTTTTTTTACTAAACCCGAAAAGCAGACGACACTTGCAAAAATAATTCTTGAATAACTAATTGTTTTCATTTATTGTCTCAAAAACATAGGTTATGACCTCTCGTTGGAACAAGCTTGTTCCAATAAGGGGTCATAACCTATGTTTTTGAGACAAAAAATGAAAAAAATAATGAAAATTAATTGCCGATTTTTGAGAATTGCGCTGGCTGGTTTTGGCCGTTACGTTAGCAAAGGGTTAAACCATATATATGATAATCTTTCAATGAACCCATCAAAAATACTAGATCAACTCTGAGAACAATGATCAGTGATTTATGTATCAAAAATGATTCTCCAAAAGTCATTTTCCTTACAGCAGTGCGTAATAATGAAAAAACACAAGTTTCAATGATTCCTCCTGGATTGTTTTGATTTAAATCAATTGATTCAAATCATGATTTAAATCACTTTAAAAATATCATGAAAAAAATGTTTTTAAAATTTTTTTTTTTTATAAGTTTGTCCATCATGATGTTCTGTAGAATATTTACTTCATATATTATATATATTATCCTTGAATAACTTGTTTTAATTATATTTATATAATAATATACATGTATGTGTTTTATTCACTTGACCTGATCCCTGTAATTCTTTGCAAGAATATTATATACATAATTGAAAGGTTTGACCTTTGAAGTACCGGCACATGTAAGAACTAACAATTAAGAAATCATATCTTGTTTAATTTGTGCCATGATAGACAAGTATTGAAGTCCTGATATCATATTCCATGTCATGTGGGATCTTGACCAATAAAGTCTTGAAAGTCTCTCAATATTTAAAATTGTCTGTTGGCAGCAGTTAATTGACATTAAGTCTAGACAGTACATTCTGTGTGATGTCATTCAGTGTCAGTGTGTATTATTAATAGCACAGTCACAGACACAGAGTCTGACTCAGATTGTCTGACCCCTAAAGTTGACATTTTTCTCAGAAACAGCTTCTATATAAGGTTGGCTTACTTGGAGCTTTCATTCGAGGGTCGAAAGGGGCTTGCCCCACAGCGTCCCAGTGTGCCTTCGGCACGCAAAACCATTCAACCTTCCTTTCATTCTAATACTGCATTTCCTGGAGTACATGTCTGATCAGTGCATCATTATAAATCACAATGCATGAGGCTGGTAGAAAGAGTGATTGCGTGTGGCAGTATTTTGACAAAATTGTTGTCAATTGCAAGACTGGATTCGGGCCAAATACAGAACTTGTGGTAAACTGAGGCAGGGGTTTGTGGCCTGCATGGAATCACTCTAAACAGGCTTGGCAATTTCAGGAGAGCGATTTTTTAGCTCTCCTTACTGCCCTCCTGAAAGAATTAAGGAGAGCGAAAAATTGCCCTCCTAAATATTTTGGTCTGGGATGATTGAGATTACATGTATTATGCTCACATTAAATTTTTGTTGTAAAGCAAAAATGTAATTTAACTTCGAAGTCACATAACATCACGTAATTTCATTTTGAAAGTCGTTCAGTGGTAAAAGGTAATGGCTGCAACCATACCCAAACACAGTTGCAATCATTTGAAGCAAAATGGGTCACAGCAATATTTTTTTTTCTGTCAGTTTCAAGTTAAACAACTGACATCACAGTTTGAGGGGTAATTATTCAAGGAATATTGACACTATAATATACTACCATTACTACTCTCCTGTCACTTGAAGCACGTGCACCAGGATGTGACTGTAGATTCAAGCAGACCTGTTGTCCAAGAAAGTCATACGCCTACCACTACCACCTTCAACCCCCCAAGGGGGGTATGACTTTCTTGGACAACAGGTCTGGGTACACACACAGGTCTTGTCAAGTGTGTGTTCGGTTGTTGAGTGAGACATCTAGATGTCTAAGAGATTTTGCTTTACCTTAGTAAAGTTAATAAAATCACTGATGCAGTCTGTTGGTTTCAGTTTCAATGAGTTCGTTCAACTGGATACTTAAAATGCTGTGTAAAGCTAATTGCTCTCCTAAGCTGATTGAGGAGAGCGATTTTTTGCCCTCCTGCATTTTTCAGAATGCCACGCCTGTCTAAATAGTCTATGACTCATGCAAGAGCAGTGCTTTTACTCCTACTGAGTCTGTAATTCCTCTCTATTCCCATCTTTGCCAAATGTCTATTCTATGCCAAATGTATTATGGAATTCTTCCCCTCTTACCACCTCAAAGACTGAAATGTTTAACATGGGTAAATGTTTTAGTATCTAGTCATGTGTGTCCATTCTTTGGACAGCCTTTGATACAAACTGCTGCCAATACACTCTGTTTCTCTTATCGTAAGGAATCATATGAGAAAAAGAATCCTCAGGTGAATAATTTATAGTATGAAAATAAAAATTGATTAAATCAATTTAAATTAAAAAAAAAATCTGATTTAAATCCCCAAAATCAATTTTTTTGAAAACAATAAAGAAAATCACCAACCCTGTTCTTACATCATTGACTCATTGTCTCTATACCTGGTCCACAGTGCATCTGTCTCCTTGTCTAAAGCAGTATACTTGTTCTTGATATCTGTTTCCAGGTCTCTGGCCATCACAGACATTTCCACTTGTGCCTCCTGCTACAACACCATTGCAAGTTTGTTAAAAGGCAGGTGCCATCTATAAAGCATCTATGACCCCACCCCCCCCCCCCCCCCCCACCCCCCAGCTCCTCCAACTCCAAAACAACTAGTGGAGTACCGCCAAAACTAAACAAATGTAGCGGTCGAGGTTTTAAGGCCATTTACCAACCAGCCTGGTTGGTCCGGATCTCTTAGTCTCGTTCTAAACTTGAGAAGCACATGTACATGTACCACCAAAATTGAACAAACAAAGAAACAAACAAACTCTATAAAAAGTTTATAACCTTTCTAAACTGAACATAATTAATTTAAAAAAATTGAACTCAAAGTGAGAAGATTCGGCTGACTACCAGGGCCAAATCTTCCTGGCTAAATCTTCCTCGACCCACAGTATGTGGGAGAAATCATAGTGCCACCCATGGGAAAAAAATGAATAACAAACATCTGCTTATTTCCTAACATTGCTGAGTTATCCTCTAGGTGCTACAAATGTATGTAAGTAAAGGAAATTTGTTTACTTTGAAATTCCCACCTCTGAAAATGTATATTCCATAAATTAAAATTACATATCCACAAATGGAAATTGTGATGTACACAGCACAAAAAAATATATATGCAGTCAACTAACAGGGTTAACGTTAGGCACCACTTACATCCTGGAAGTCTGCTTCCCTATTCATACCAGAAGTGATCATAAAATATTTTAGAACAACTCGTTGCCGAATGTGCTTCAGAAATCCAAGAACAAAGCTTGGAAATCAAATTCTTCAAAACCCTGTGACAGAGCTGCATGGGGGTAAATTTGCAAACACTCGGCTTTGTTTTCATTTTCAGTTTGTTTACATTTCTGTCAAAGTTATGAGGGCTGAGAAAGCATTGATATACAGTGCTGTGTAAAATCAAATAATGAGAAAGATCAACTTAATACTACACACTGTCATTATATGGAGACTGCATATTTGCCATATTACATGTACTTGCACAGGCCTGGCAAAAATGCAGGAGGGCCAAAAATCGCTCCCCTCGCATGGCCTAGGGGAGCGTTTTCATCTCCTCAACTCAACCTTACAAAAGCTAAAAGTGTCAAAATGAAGTTTTTCTATTAATGAATTCTGCCTCGTGGGTTTTGTACATTTTATTTGGTGCTGCTAATAAAGTAGTCTCTGTAAGACGGCTACACTGCCCCTCCCACCCCTCCGGGCCTTGGCAAGGCCCCGAGGTGTGGGAGGGACAGTGTGGCCGTCTTACAGAGATCACTAACACAGCAGAGATCTGAAAAGATGTGGGTTTCAGGAATAGGCTGTTATGGCAATCATTTTTTTTCTAAGGCCAGGAGGGCTAGTTTTCGCCCTCCTTAATTTTTTTAAGGCGAGCAGTAGGCGAGCAAATAAGTTGCTCTCCTGAAAATGCCAGGCCTGCTTGCAAGGTATAATGACATTTGCATGAATTGCTTAGAATTACGCAATTTTTTTTTCAATGAAAATTTGTGGAATTGCATTTTATGAGCATGATCATAGGCCTTGAAACCCATCATCAGTAAAAAATGCACACCGCGTTGTCCTTTCCCCAAATGCTGTCCTGTCACTGCATTGTAAAGTGTTTTGAATGCCTAGTGTTATAGCCCCCATATGATATCAAGATTGATAATTCTACGAAATTGATATTTTTCTGAAGGCATGTTTTGTTTTTTACCATAAAGCAGATTCTAGCTGGTCTGACTCATTTGCACTAAGTGACATTTGAGTGTATCTACATGTTGTTTACATCTAATGTTACACATAAACTATTTTTAGATTACTGAACATATAGCTGTTGATTGTTTAATTGTTTAAGTAGGTCATCCTTGTTTACATCCATTAAGACAGAATCACCTGGAAACTGATAGAGAACAAAACTTTGGAGAAACTTCATCTTCTAGGACATTCTATCTGATGACTTTTTAAACCCTTGTCCACAGAATTCAAAAACCCATTTCAGGAAAACTCATTTCAGATAAACTCATTTCAGATAGACATTGGAGATTATTATCATTGCAGAACAGTGCATTTATTATAGAAGCAGTTCTTCTTTCTGAATTTGGAAAAGTGATTCCAAAAGAGAATTTTGAAGAGAATTTATTCATCTTGTAAAAGAGAATTTATACTTTCTGTGAAACAGAATATATTTTTGTGAAAAGCCAGGATTCTACTGGATTATTTGGAAATTACCTGTGGCGCCCATCCTTATTGGATTTTTACTCCATTTGAATTTTGCTGAGCATTTTATAATATTTTATTGGAGACTACAGTAATTTGTAAGTGAACATTTCATTACGAATCTACAGGACAGTGTTTCTGAGGACACATTCTTGGACTTAATACTTCCAGCTGGAAAATTTCTTCACAAGATTCTTCAGCACTGGATTACTGGATTCTGTCGAACAGTATTTTGGACTAATTCAGTAATTGATAAGTACCCCCCCCACCCACCCCCCTCCCTAATTACATGAAGGGGTCATAATTACAGGCCTACGCATCCCCACCATAAAGTCAGATTCAGTTTCATATATGCCCAGGTAGAGGTATTAACCCTTTATCCATAGTTGAAACTAAAAGTCCTTTCACTGTATTGAGCACAATTTTGAAGCAATAGCATGCTGAGGAGGTGCACTTTTATCCCTATCAAACTCAATCTTCCTCATTTATTTGTTGAAAAAACAGCATGCCCAACAATTCTGTACAAGTGAATAGAGATCATTAACACCATTCCTGACCTCTACTGGGTTACATGTACATGTAATGATGTAAAGCCCCTGTTATACTGTCATGCACTGAGGCATGACTGCCCATGACAGGCCACGGTTGACCACGACTTCCAAAATTGTGGTGTGTTGTAGTAGTTGGTCCCGATTTTTGCCAGCTACAACTATTGTACGCTGTTGGTACTCTATTAGTATGACTGACGGTGATGTTCATACATTTTTGCTATGAATCATCACGCTGTTGCTATGACATTATAGTGATTATGGAAGATTTCCCTACAATTGTTCAAGACTGAAGACGCTTGCGTGCAATGTGTCATGTACCCCTCATTGCTGTACTATGACTTATCACACTGTTCCTTTGATGAACGAAAACTTGTGACGATTCATTACGATTCCCTGTGATTCTATATATTTTCATTCTTGTCCTGGAGCTTGATGAGGATATTGCTGAAAATGATGCCACCATTCTCCAGCATTTGCAGGGGGAAGAAGAAGGGAAAGAAGATTTCGGGCCCAACGCTGGGTTTTAAGAAGTCCTCTGCTGGGCCAGTATGAGCGATTGATGGCAGAATTGTTTGATGAAGATGTGCCTTCCTTCAAAAACTTTCTGTGAATGGATTCTGAAATGTTCCAAGAGCTGCTCCACAGAGTTTGTCCCAAGAATCGAGAAAAAGGATACATTGTACAGAAAGACACTGGAGTCTGCCTTTAACCCTCTACCTAACACGAAAGGCAGAGAACACTTGCAAATAAAAGTTTTGAATAACTAATTTTTTTCATTTTTTGTGTCAAAAACATAGCTTATGACCCCTCATGGAACAAGCTCTTTGAGCTCATTCCAATGAGGGGTTGTAAGCTATGTTTTTGAGACAAAAAGTTAAAAAAGTAATGAAAATTCGATGGTGAATTTTGTCTGTCAACAGCATTGGCCGGTCTTGGCCATTACGTTACGTTGGGTAAAGGGTTAAGTTGGCCATAATCCTTAAGTTATTTCTAATGGGAAACAGCTATGTCGTTGATGTATGGATTCCTGGTTCCCCACAACACCATTTCCATGCTTATCCCAGAAGTATGTAACGCCATCCTCACGCCCCTGCCCACAGTACCTGTTGGCCTAGCCTACATACTACCTAAACAAGTCATAGGATAACATGAAGCATTAGGCAGATTAATAGTACTAAGGGCTAACATTAGATCTGTAGGTGGAGAATGCGTACATCCTATACTACCACACTAGACGACCATGCATTGTGCCCACCCACCTGCAGTAACGTCTGGCCCCGCATTTCATACTACCTATATTAATCATGGGATGACATAAAGCATTAAGTCGATTAGTAGTACCTTTCGGGGAGGGGGGGGGGGGGGGTGGCACAGAGGTATATATCGCCCATAATATACTGCTGTTATATACGACCAGGCATTACCCCCACCCCACAATGCCACTTGACCTGCCATAACATACTATCTATACCAGTCATAAAATAACATGAAGCATGAGGTGGATTAATAGTACTAAGGGCTAACATGGAACCTGTAGGGGGACAACGCGCACATCCTATACTTCCACACTAGGTGACATGCATTGCACCCACCCACCCCACAGTTACGCCTGCCCCTACATTACTATACTAGTCATGGGATGACATAAAGCATTAAGTCGATTAGTAGTACCAATGGCTTTCAGGTGGGGGGGGGGGGGGGGTGGCACAGGGGTATATATTGCCCATACTATACTGCCATTCTATACTAACCAGGCATTACCCCCCACCCCACAGTACCACTTGACCTTCCATAACATACTACCTATACCAGTCATAGAACAATACAAAGCAATCGGTTAGTTAATAATACCGAGGACTAACAGGGGACCTACAGGGGTATATACCATGCATCCTATGCCCCCATTCTAAACAATTATAATATTGCCTGACCTAGCATTACAAACTAGCAATACAAACCATAAGACAATATAAAGGATTCGATAGGTTAATAGAACTAAGGGGGTAATACACCAACAGACCATTCATCCTATACTGCAAATCTAAACCACCAAGGACTACCTCCCACTAGGTGATCATGCATTACCCCATCCCCCATACTGATTGACCTAGCTATAGCAGACATGGGATAATATGAAGGCACAAGGCTGATATTATACTAACATTGATATATACCAGTACTACCAGATCACCCCCCCCCCCCCCCCTTCCGAGACGCCCAAACCCCCTGACTCAGACGACAGTGGTGAACGTCTCTATGACGTTGTGCACATCATGATGTCACAACGTCTATAGCAACGTCAACTGTTTTGCAGGGAAACCCTTCAATAAAACCCAATGTTCCCATCATCTTTCCACCACATACCCACACTACAGTTAAAACTAGAAGTCCTGTCATGAACTGTGCGCTTATCTAGGCATAATTGCGCGCAGGAATTGCGCGTAATTGCCACATGGTATGGCATCCCTAGCACGGCAGGTTCTCCTGGTTACACATAGCAAACACAGGCAATGTTTCTGCCAATGGACCTCCGGATTACCCGGAGGTCCACTGGCTGAAACATTGCTTGTGCACAGGCCATATGGACAGAAGTTGATAGCATTACCATGGTTATAACGTGTAGATTAACGCGCAAATCGACGTGCTATTTGTGCGCATTTCATGACAGGACTTCTAGTTTTAACTTTATAAACCCAGAGCTCTGTGTGTAATATATCACTATACAAACCACAGCATACTATATATGCAGTACATACACCATTTAAGGGGGCACGGTGGCTCAGTAGGTAGAGGTGCAGGCTGCAAGCCGAGAGGTCCTCGGTTTGAATCCCATTGCTCATGTGAGGGCACGGTGAAACTGTATACTAAAGCGTACTGCACATCGATGGTGCACCTGTCTTCAACCAATGCTAACCCTTCTTGTGTGGAGTTAGTATGTTGGGGAGCTGACAGTTGCTCGCTGTTGTTCGGTTGTTCTCTCCGGGTACTCCGGCTTCCTCCACCCGTAAAACTGTCATGGTCATGATTAGCCATTGTGCAGAAATAAGTGACCTTAAAAACATCAATAAATAATAAATATATAACGTACACCATTTACCGGATCTAGATGTATGATGCCGACATTTTGCAACGAAAAAGTTGTTCCGGGAAAAACCTGGTTCCTATGGGAATTTTACACTAGCTGCTCTGGCAAAAATCTGGGTAATAGGGGTTGATTCATACATGCTATACTACTGCTAGTAAATGTTTTTGTTGGAATCACATGTGCTTGAAGTAAAAGCCTGTAATTTAATTAGCTTTTCATATTGTATACTTCCTGCAGTGGCAATGAACACGAAGATTCCTTGATATTTTCATGGTTGATCTGGATAAATCACAGGATAGAAATCTCTTGTTACTGAATAGTACATGTAGAACGCACACCTCTGTGCAACCGAAAATGTCAGCATTTCATTGTCACATCCACATCTGAAGCTGTTCACAGAATTATCTTTGCTCTGGCCAAGTCTAAACCTACAAAACACATTTACCAGTAATTTTAATAATCAGATACTGAATCCAAAAGAACACCCAAAAGATAGCCTATCTCTAAAATGTTGTGTTTGACAATTAAAATGACTGATGTGTTTCAGTTTGAATGATTCAGTATATCATTATACCTTATATTCAGTATCAGATGATCAAGCATAACTATTTAATAGTTGTATAACCCATGTTTATTACCCCCTGATACATGTATCTTGAATATCATTTTTATTGGTTCATTAACTGGTAGAGTGCTGAATTATTTTTGGTCATCAAAATTTGTTCACATATCTTTGCCTTATTACAGTTTATGGGAGAGTGCCTTCAGGCACTCTCCCATAAATTGTAACAAGACAAATCCTCACAGACTAAATAATTTCACTTCAAAGGTGATATGGAGAACATCCACTGAATATGAAGCCTTTAAGTTGTGGTACTGACACTTCAGAATAAAGCCCTAATATGGGCTTCCAGCACTCTACCAGTTAATGGTGAGCTATAGATTTTCATGTAAAATGTCCAACCAAATTGTACCGCAAAAAAAATTTTGAGCACTCAGAAAAAAACTGGTTTTGGCCTTCTTGATCACCCACCCCGGCATCAGAGTCTACAGTTTTTTATCATGAAAATTGCACATTTCTGTCAACATTTTGGTTTGGTTTCTGATTGTAGTTTGTCATCTACTTTTGTCCCAGATTTTTGCTCCAGTTAACTTTAGATCAATTTATACTAATAGGGGTTATTAATTTTGTTGGATGAAAACAGTGGTTATATATACATGTAGTATTAAAAAAGCCTACCAGGCATATTATGCTATGCCAGGCATAACTCTTGTTAACACATCAAAAATACAACAGCTCTATAAAATATGAATACAAAATACACTTAACCCTTTACCCAATATAACGGCCAAAACTGGCCAACGCTGTTCATAAAAAGTGCCATTCAGTTTTCATTTTTTTGCCTCAAAACATAGCTTATGACCCCTCATTGGAATGAGCTCATTAATAAGGGGTCATAAGCTATGTTTTTTGAGGCAAAAAATGAAAAAGTAATTCAAGTCATTTTGTTTGCAAGTGTTGTCTGCTTTTCCTGTTAGGTAAAGGGTTGAGTCAATAATATTTTTATGCTTCCTGAAAAAATTTAGGGGGGAGCATATAGTTGTCGCCCTGTCCATCTGTTCATCCAAAACAAATGGTTTCCAGCTAATAACTCTAATATGTTTTGATGTATGACTTCATAATTTTGGAACATTACTTTCTACCATCTACCATGAAATGCAGGTCAAGTTCCATTTTCACCATTATGGCATTTAACGTTCCAGAATTATGCCCCTTGAAAAGTAGCAAAATGGTAAAATCAATGGTTTCCGGATGATTACTCAGTTCAATTTGATGTGTGACCTTATAATTTAGTAACAGTACTACCTGCCATGAAATGTGGGTCAAGTTTGATTTTCAGTGTTAGGACAATCACCGTTTGAGAATTATTCCTCTTGAAAAGTTGCAAAATGGTAAAATCAATGATTTTCAGATGATAACTGCAGTTCACTTTGATGTGCTACCTTATAATTTTGCAGTATATACCTATCTTGAAAGGCAGGTCAGTTTTGACTTTCACCTTTGGGACAGTTACCATTCTAGAGTTATTCCCCTTAAAAAGTTGCAAAATGGTAAAATCAATGATTTCCGGATGATAACTTCAGTTCATTTTGAGGTACAACCTTATAATTTTGCAACCTTACCACCTACCTTGAGAGGCAGGTCAAGTTCGATTATCTCCATTATGGCATTTACCTCTCCAAAGTAATTCCCCTTGAAATGTCGCAGAGTGGTAAAATCAATGATTTTCAGATAACTCCTGTTCACTTTGTTGTACAACCATATAATTTTGCACCATTACTGCCTCTCCTTGAAAGACAAATCAAGTTCGATTTTCACTGTTATGGCATTTTCCTTTCCAGAGTTATGCCCCTTGAAATGTTGCAAAATGGTAAAATCTATGGTTTCCATATGGATAACTCTAGTTCGATTTGGTGTTTAGTGTACAATCTTATAATTTGCAGCATTACTACCGACCATGAAGTGCAAGTCAAGTTCGATTTTCACTGTTATAGAATTTACTGTAATAACCAGTTTATCTTATGATATCCCGCTCTTTCTTGACTTCTTCTCTTCACAAATATATTGACAACCATTCAGCATCTATGAATTGATTTTTTATAAATGATGATCGTATGATAACGACATGGTAATACATTCCTGAGCTGTGCATGACATAATCCCCATTCATTGTACCACTTGTACTATAACCGCCAAAGTTTATAGTATCGTTTTAGCTTTGTGTTTCTTTGTTTTATTTTTAGCTCACCTACTTCTATTAGAAGTGGTGAGCTTATATGATGACCTCAGGTGTCAGCATTGGCGTCGGTGTCCAGCGTGTCCAATATTGTAAGATTTAATGTTAAGGTTAATTTCTCAAAGATCAGTGGGCTCAGGCCTTTGATCTTGCATATGTAGGTTGTAGGGGACTATCAGAACAGTATTTAACCCTGATACTACAACTTTTTTCCAAATTTCACCTAAAATTTTCTGCCAAAACTTGTTGTAAGAATTTGCATTTAGGTGTTGTAAGAATTTGCGTTCAAGTCAGCTTTTGTGCAGTTGTGCTGCTTTAACTTCTCATTACTGTTGATTTTCATATTTCAATAACAACTGTAGGTATTAACCCTACTGTATACAGAAATTTAACGGAAATTTTCTTTTTTTTCAGTCAAAGTTTTCAGGTTTTTCTCGGACTTAGTAAATTTTAAGTTGTAAAACTTTGTAAACTTTGTGTTTAGGTGAGTTGTGTCTCAATGTGTCTTTCCAGGCGATTAATATTCTACACTTGGGTTACTGAACTCCATTGCAGTAATATTTAACCCTCATTACATGCATATTTGAGGAATTTGAGGCTGATTTTCTGCCAAAACTTGTAAGAATTAGCGTTTAGGTGTTGTAAGAATTTGCGTTAAAGTCAGCTTTTGTGCAGATTGTGGTGCCTTCACCTCTCATTACTGTTTATTTTCTCATTTCAATAACTACTTTAGGTATTAGCCCTACTGTATGCAGAAATTTAACTGATTTCTTTTCTTTTTTTTCAGTCACAATGTTCATGTTTTTCTCTGACTTACTCAATTTTAAGTTCTAAAAGTTTGTGTTAAGGTGAGTTCTGTTTCTATGTGTCTTTCCAGGCAATTGATATTGTACACATGGGTTACTGAACTACATTGCGGTAATGTTGCGCCCTCATTACATGCATATTTGAGGAATTTGAGGGGGATTTTTGGGACTTATATTCACTGAGAAGGGACCAGATCCGACTTCTCCTAGTTGACTCTGAATCCTAGTGACGCGAGCAAGCTCAACAGAGTGTCAACATCCAACTCCAGTAAGGCAGCATTGGAATGCCTCTGGAGGATATCGTCTAGATATGCCGAAGTAGTCACCCTGGACTGTGTGCGATGGAAGGCTATCACATGTGACATCAGTCGGGTGAAGGCCCAAGGAGCCAGGTTGAGAAAAGAACAGATTCATATTCTTAATCATAAACATTTCTAAAAGAAAAAAATGCTTTTATATCCAATGATTCTATGTTGAATTGATATATAATAAATGCAGAAATATAGACTTTCCAAAGCCATCACATAAACCACATTAATCATTTGATGCCTAGTTAATGATTTATATTAACTAAATATTAGGCATGTTACATTGGAACGACATTATCAAGTGCGAATGTAGGTGAGCGTTGGGATGTTACATCCCTCTTGTTCAGCTTTAGCCCTCGTTTGGCTTGGCCCATATAAAAATATCATCATGATAAAATTGATCTAGTCTAATTTATTTCTCTGAGTTGGTGATTTATTTGTCATGTAATTACGGTTATCAAAATGGCGACCTTAACATAGGTAATCAGTTTTTGATGAGTGCAGATAAAAGTGAGTTGAATGATCGCACATCATGCAGCACATGCTCACAGAAGTTGCTGTGGCTAATACAAATTTGTATCAGACGAGATGTTTTAGCTTGTTTCAGGGAAAAAAAGTTGATTGATTTGTAAGATGAAGCTTGTAACCATTCTGGTACAGAGTTTCAACACTGGTGGGACTGCACATGTTTTTGTTTAAAAAATAATATTTCATTTAATGACAACTATGATAAATTTAATGGTGAGAGCTCGGGAACAGTGGAACCCTGTTAATTGAATAATTTTTTGCCAATGAAAATTATTCAGTTAGCAGGGAATTGGTAACTTTCCTGTACATTAGAGATAAATGAACATTTTTACTATTTTATCTTGTTTGACAGAGCGTTGTCAGACAAGATATAATAGATTTAATGCCTGTGATAGATGTTTGGAGGACAATACATTTAGGTCTGTGAACAAGGTGAATTCTGTGACTGTCAGAAAAAGAATAATTTCTTGCCAAATTTCAAAACTTTTTATGCATTTACCAGGAGGTTCCTCTGTAATCTATATGTGCAGTTTATTTAATAGGTAAATTTGTTCTGAAGGTACATTGTATGGTAAATGGAAATTATAGTTTAATTAACAGAGTTATTCAATTATGAGATCTAAATTTAAGGGAGGTCCACTGTTCAGGGCATGTTAAGGCTATACCTGGATAAGAAAAGTGTAAGACTCTTGTGCACAGACCTAAAAATAAATGGCTTATATCATTACGCCATTTAGCATGCTCATAACCCATAGGAAAGGGTGTTTTGTGCTTCTCCACCCTCTGTGTTTTTGGGATTCCCACCTATACAGTGGACCCCACTTATTGGGATATCTATCACCCTGTTATTTGAATTCAATTTCTCAACACAAAACCATTTACCATACCATCTAGTACAAATTTGACATGTCAATTGAATATAGGTTATAGAGTAAACTCCTATTAATTGAATAAAAAATCTTGTAACCTGTCGATAAATTACCCTGACTCTTCCCAGTTTTCCTTTGTTAAATACAGACCTATTTGGCCTCAGTACATTCAATACAGGCATTTAATCTATTATATCTTGTTTGACATGTCTCATGGAGCTCTGTCAAACAAGATATAATAGAATAAATGCTAAGTTTATCTCTAGAATACATGAAAGTTACACAATCCCTGATAATTGAATACTCCTGTTAATTGAATAATTGTCATTGGCAAAGTGTCAATTCATTTAACAGGGTTCCACTGTATAAACATCAGCAAATAATGTGCGTTCTCGCTGAAGCGCAATTACTCATTAGTTGTTGCTATTTATTTTAGCAAAAATTCTTTTAACACTTTACCCAACGTAACGGCCAAAACCGGCCAGCGCTCTTCTCAAAAATCGCCAATTAATTTTCATTATTTTTTCATTTTTTGTCTCAAAAACATAGGTTATGACCCCTCGTTGGAACGAGCTCGTTGAGTTCGTTCCAACGAGGGGTCATAACCTATGTTTTTGAGACAAAAAATGAAAAAAATTAGTTATTCAAGAATTATTTTTGCAAGTGTCGTCTGCTTTTCATGTTAGGTAAAGGGTTAAGATGGTAATTTAATAAATTTATGTTGTGTTACTTCATCGTAACCTGTCACAACCGTCTATAACCTGTAGTTCATTTGTGTATTTTACAATTGACTCAGCAAACACTTAACCTAAATGATCATTTGTGAATTATTTCCAGCCTGTGTGCAATACATGATAGTTTAGAGGTGTACAATTTGGTAGACAGTCTTCTTACAGTTAAAACTAGAAGTCCTGTCACGAAATGCACGCTTATCTAGGCTTAATTGCGCATAAGCATTGCGCGCACTTGCCATATCAAATGGCATCCAAAGCATGGCAGGTTCTCCTGGTTACTCATTGCAAACACAGGCAATGTTTCGGCCAATGGACCTCCGGGTTACCCGGAGGTCCATTGGCTGAAACATTGCTTGTGCACAGGTGATATGTACAAAATTTGATAGCCTTACTATGGTCATAACGCGTAGATTAACGTGCAGATCAACGTGCAGATCAACGTTCTATTTGTGCACATTTCATGACAGGACTTCTAGTTTTAACTGTATGTATGTGAAATAATACGAGCTTAAAACAATAGATGGTGTTTCCATTTTAGGCCACACAAAGTAGATCTTCTGTTTCTCAGATCATTATTTGTGAAATTCCATGCTGGCGAGTGGTTTTTAGCTCAACTTGACAAAGTCAAGCTGAGCTATTGCCATCACTTCTCGTCCGTCGCCGTACGTACGTACGTACGTTAGTATGTTAGTACGTTAGTACGTACGTCCACAATTTCCTTTGGCACACCTCACAGGTCGCATTTATGAACAGATTACTTTGAAACTTGGCATGCTTGTTTGGGGTGACCTCTAGATGGGAGCTATCGATTTTCTTCAATTTCCGTCAAAAAATGTTGCCGCGGCCAACGTTCTTAGAACTTAGTTTAGTCAAACCACAATATTTCCCTTTGGCACACCCTACAGGGCACATTTATGATTTGATTGCTTTGAAACCTGGTATACTTATTTAGGGTGACCTCTAGATGGGAGCTATCAATTTTATTCAATTTCCGGCAAAAAATGTTGCCACGGCCAACGTTTGTAGAACTTAGTTTAGTCAGACCTCAATATTTCCCTTTGGCACACCCTACAGGGCACATTTATGATCAGATTGCTTTGAAACCTGGTATGCTTGTTTGGGGAGACCTCTAGATGGGTGCTATCGATTTTCTTCAATTTCTGTCAAAAAATGTTGCCGCGGCCAACATTCTTAGAACTTAGTTTAGTCAGAAGACTCAATATTTCCCTTTGGCACACCCTACAGGGTACATTTATGATGGGATTGCTTTGAAACCTGGCATGCTTGTTTGGGGTGACCTCTAGATGGGAGCTATCGATTTTCTTCAATTTCCGTCAAAAAATGTTGCCGCGGCCAATGTTTTTAGAACTCAGTTTAGTCAGACCACAATATTTCCCTTTGGTTAGTCAGACCACAATATTTCCCTTTGGCACACCCTACAGGGCACATTTATGATTCAATCGCTTTGAAACCTGGTATGCTTGTTTGGGGAGACCTCTAGATGGGAGCTATCGATTTTCTTCAATTTCCGTCAAAAAATGTTGCCGCGGCCAACGTTCTTAGAACTTAGTTTAGTCAGAAGACTCAATATTTCCCTTTGGCACACCCTACAGGGCACATTTATGATCTAATTGCTTTGAAACCTTTCATGCTTGTTTGGGGTGACCTCTAGATGGGAGCTATCGATTTTCTTCAATTTCCATCAAAAAATGTTGCCGCAGCCAACATTCTTAGAACTTAGTTTAGTCAGACCACAATATTTCCCTTTGGCTCACCCTACAGGGCACATTTATGATTAGATTGCTTTGAAACCTGGTATGCTTATTTACAGTGACCTCTAGATGGGAGCTATCGATTTTCTTCCATTTCCGTCAAAAAATGTTGCCACGGCCAACGTTCTTAGAATTTAGTCAGACCACAATATTTCCCTTTTATACACCCTACAGGGCACATTTATGATCAGATTGCTTTAAAACCTGGCATGCTTGTTTGGGGAGGTCTCTAGATGGGAGCTATCGATTTTTTTCGGGTTTCTGTCAAAAAATGTTGCCACTGGCAAAAAAAATGACATTGGTACCAATGATCTTCAATTTTGCCGTTTCATTTATAACTTTCCAAGTTCAAGTTTGTCAAGTTGAGCTACAGTGTCATTGACACTTTCATTTATTTTATTTTTTATTTCAGTACGGTAATTACTTCTTAACCATCAAAAGTTTGTGTTCTTGGTTCAAGTTTTAGGCCTCATAATCTACAGAATAGCATGGGTGGTGGCGTATTTCATCCCTTGAGTGCAAGAAGGCTTTGCAGTGCTAAAGCATTGCAAAGCCTTCTTGCACTCAAGGGACAAATTCATCAATTGTTTTAGCTTGGGTAAAATATCAGACATAAACCATTTAATTTTAATTTTTTTTAAGTTTAAATTGGTTATAAAAAGAGAGCATGCGGCAGCCAAAAGGACCACGCAGCAGGGCCTGAGAAACAGATTTTTTATTTTTTTAGGCCTTAATTACCAATTCTTGTTGTACATTTTAATTGCTTCCTTTATATTTATGCTTTTCTTTTTAGACTTTGGTTATTATGAACCACCTCGAGAAAATGTAGGGCGGGATGATTCTTGCCGAGGAATGAGGCATCCATATGGAAAGAGACCATCACCATACAAATGGGAAGCTCCTCGAAGTAGGGGAAGGCCAACTTCTCCACAGTGTAGTATGTATTTATGTACTTTAAACACTGAGTAGAACATGTTTGTCTCTTCTCTTACCTTTTCCTTTACTATGGAGGTCACGGGTATCTAGTGGAAACCTCCGTCCATTCTTCTGTCTGCCCATCTTTCCATCTGTCCATCCCTGCAAATGATTTGGATTGTAATTTCAAAGGCATCGGCCAGATTTGGATCTCTTTTGGTATGCTGATAGACCCGTATGGGGGAACGGATATGCACAAGGAAAGGATTTTGTACAATAATTTTTCCCTGAGTATTGGCCCTTTTTCACTCTTTTGACATAGAAAAATTTTCTGTCCCACAGTATATTTAAGGCTACTTTGAACATGCCTTCGGGTCTGGGGCAGTGGCCCACACTTTGCACACTATCCCTTGTTGAATTAAGAGAGAACAATTTGTCCCTTGAGTGCAACAAGGTGTCATCTGCAATGGTTTAGCATTGTGAATGACACATTGTTGCTCTCACTAGACAATTCTTTAAAGTCACAATTTCTTAATACAGCTCATACTAAGAGTTTGTATCTCCCTATGTTTTCACAGCTTCCTTACTTTGTCCCAGAAGTCCCATTGACATCCAATTTCAACTTCAGAAGAGGGAGTCAATCCCTGAAACCTAGCAGAAATGAGAAGAAATAAGTGAAAGTAATAGAAATAAGCAGAAAGCACTTTTATAGCAGTTCTTCAAATTTGAGGCATGTGACAACACTCAAAACTTCACCCCACTTCTGAAACCTAGGTAGGGTATGTTGTTATCACCTCACTTCAGAGTGAGCACTATGACATATTAGGAGCATGGTGGCTCAGTAGGTAGAGATGCTGGCTGCAAGGATAGAGGTCATTGGTTTGAATCCCACCTGCTGCAACTGCATTGTGTTCTTGGGCAAGACATTTAATCCCAATTGCCAATTTGTGGTCATTGTGTACTAAGGCGTACTGCACGTCAGCCGTGCCCTTGTCTTTAACCAATGCTAACCCTGCTTGTGTGGATCAGTTAGTATGTTTGGGAGCCTGACAGTTACTCGCTGTTGATCGGTGGTTCTCTTTGGGTACTATGGCTTCCTCCACATGTACATGCTTAAAAATCCTAAAAATCTCAAATGAGATTCTGCAGTGCTCTTGAGAGAAAAGTGGACCGAGATGTTTGACTGTGATCCAGTCACAGTCTGTTCAAAATTCTCAGTCTGCATGATCACAGTCAAGTCTGGAATTAGCTGACTGTCATCTGTGGAATGAGGTCCCCAGAGGGTGAATTTGATAATGCTACCCTGCACAGCAGGGTAGCATTACTAAATTTACCCTCTGTGGATCTCAATCTAAATCAAGGTCTCAAGTCCAAACAGAAAGAGGTACCCAGAGGATAAATTGGAGGATTCAAGTCCACATTAGCAAATTCCCCCTCTGCAAATGACATATTGGTTATTGCCAGGCATAATCACAGTGAAGTAAATTGTCAAAATTTTCCAAAATGATCCAAAAATTAGGTCATGTAAGATTTCATGTCTTTGCTCTGAAGAACATGTCTTATCCCATAACTTTTTGGGCTCTTTGAAGCACTAAGTCATGCCCAAAGAGAAAATGATACAGCATTTATGGGAATTTTTTTTCCTAAGTTTCAAACATTGATGCCGAGTGTATGTATTTCTGTCTTCTCTAACTGTGTACTACAGTTAAAACTAGAAGTCCTGTCATGAAATGCACACAAATAGCACGTTGATCTGTGTGTTAACCTATCAATTTTACATATGGCCAGTGCATAAGCAATGTTTCTGCCAATGGACCATCGCGTAACCCGGAGGTCCATTGGCAGAAACATTGCCTGTGTTTGCAATGAGTAACCAGGCAAACCTGCCGTGCTTTGGACGCCATTCGATATGGCAATTGCGTGCAATTCCTACGTGCAATTAAGGCTAGATAAGCACACAGTTCCTGACAGGACTTCTAGTTTTATCTGTAGCATTTATGTTAGATTCTGGTGGATTCTTAAAAAAAAATTTTTTTTAAATTCAGCGAGTTTCTTGGAAAAATTGTTGAAAGATAAAGGCTGGCTGCCTTTGTGACAACTCTGGAAAGTCCATCTGTCCATCCATCCACTGTCCATCTGCTATTTGTCCATCCACATATAGGGCACATTGTTTGTCAGGCTAACTCCTCACAGTTTTCAAGCAAGGACTTTTTTTATTTCACAGGATGTTTGTACATGTACCAGAGGTGTGCGTATTGTCTGGATTTTGATTTGACTCAGTAGCTCACAAAATTACAGATTGTTAAACTTTTTTTTTGTAGAATTTCACACTTTGCAGGGGGTGGGGGGATGGGGGGCATCATATGTGTCTTACAGACACAGCTCGATCATGTACGAGTAACAAATCACAGTTTGCTCTTCAACTTCCTGTGTCCTGTTCTGTGTGGGGGCACGCTTCAGTCTAGTTAAAATGTGATCTGTAACCTCTGTCGTCTGTATTTTATTTCCCATACTACCCACAAGATGTGCCTTAGTTCAGCAAGAATGAGTTCATAAATAATTGTTTTGTTACACTGTTGGTACTCTCCAATGAATTGTTACAAAACTATTTTTTACTTTAACATTTTTAGCTCACCTACATCTGTAAGATGTGGTGAGTTATTGTCATAACCTCGGGCGTCGGCGTCCGGCGTGTCCAATATTGTAAGATTTAATGTTAAGGTTAATTTCTCAAACATCAGTGGGCTCAGGCCTTTGATATTGCATATGTAGGTTGTATGGGACTGTCAGAACAGTATTTAACCCTGATACTACGACTTTTTTCCAAATTTCACCTAAAATTTTCTGCCAAAACTTGTTGTAAGAATTTGCGTTTGCATGTAGGTGTTGTAAGAATTTGTGTTAAAGTCAGCTTTTGTACAGATTGTGCTGCTTTAACTTCTCATTACTGTTGATTTTCATATTTCAATAACAACTGTAGGTATTAACCCTACTGTATACAGAAATTTAACGGAAATTTTCTTTTTTTTTCACTCAAAATTTTCATGTTTTTCTCAGACTTTGTAAATTTTAAGTTGTAAAACTTTGTAAACTTTGTGTTGAGGTGAGTATTTCTATGTGGTCTTTCCAAGCGATTAATATTCTACACTTGGGTTACTGAACTCCATTGCAGTAATATTTAACCCTCATTACATGCATATTTGAGGAATTTGAGGCTGATTTTCTGCCAAAACTTGTAAAAATTAGCGTTTAGGTGTTGTAAGAATTTGCGTTAAAGTCAGCTTTTGTGCAGATCGTGGTGCTTTAACTTCTCATTACTGTTGATTTTCATATTTCAATAACAACTGTAGGTATTAACCCTACTGTATGCAGAAATTTAACAGAAATTTTCTTTTTTTTCAGTCAAAATTTTCATGTTTTTCTCAGACTTAGTAAATTTTAGGTTCTAAAAGTTTGTGTTTAGGTGAGGTGTTAAGGTGCATTCTCAAAGATCAGTGGGCTCAGGCCTTTGATATTGCATATGTAGGTTGTAGGGGACTATCAGAACAGTATTTAACCCTGATACTACAACTTTTTTCCAAATTTCACCTAACATTTTCTGCCAAAAGTTGTTGTAAGAATTTGCATTTAGGTGTTGTAAGAATTTGCGTTAAAGTCAGCTTTTGTGCAGATTGTGCTGCTTTAACTTCTCATTACTGTTGATTTTCATATTTCAATAACAACTGTAGGTATTAACCCTACTGTATACAGAAATTTAACGGAAATTTTCTTTTTTTTCAGTCAAAATTTTCATGTTTTTCTCGGACTTAGTAAATTTTAAGTTGTAAAACTTTGTAAACTTTGTGTTTAGGTGAGTTGTGTTTCTTTCCAGGTGATTAATATTCTACACTTGGGTTACTGAACTCCATTGCAGTAATATTTAACCCTCATTACATGCATATTTGAGGAATTTGAGGCTGATTTTCTGCCAAAACTTGTTGTAAGAATTAGCGTTTAGGTGTTGTAAGAATTTGCGTTAAAGTCAACTTTTGTGCAGATTGTGGTGCCTTCACCTCTCATTACTGTTTATTTTCTCATTTCAATAACAACTGTAGGTATTAACCCTACTGTATGCAGAAATTTAACTGATTTCTTTTCTTTTTTTCAGTCACAATGTTCACGTTTTTCTCTGACTTACTCAATTTTAAGTTCTAAAAGTTTGTGTTAAGGTGAGGTGTTAAGGTGAGTTCTCTTTCTATGTGTCTTTCCAGGCAAATGATATTGTACGCATGGGTTACTGAACTACATTGCGGTAAAGTTGCGCCCTTATTACATGCATATTTGAGGAATTTGAGGGGGATTTTTGGGACTTATATTCACTTTCTTTAAAAAAAAATTTTTTTAACTTTTTTTTTTTATTTAATACTTTCTCATACTTGTTAGTTGTTACTAGTAACATTATGGCTTATTTTAGTTGTTGATGTGATGTATTTTTGTTGGGACTTATAGTCACTTTCTTGAACGAATGTTTTTCCGCAACTCCTCTTTAACCAATGAATGTACTTCAATTACAATTTCAGTGATTTATGAAAGCCTTTCCTAATTCTTATTTATGATTTAATATCTGGCCTCACGATTCATATTCTTAATCATAAACATTTCTAAAAGAAAAAAATGCTTTTATATCCAATGATTCTATGTTGAATTGATATATAATAAATGCAGAAATATAGACTTTCCAAAGCCATCACATAAACCACATTAATCATTTGATGCCTAGTTAATGATTTATATTAACTAAATATTAGGCATGTTACATTGGAATGACATTATCGAGCGCGAATGTAGGTGAGCGTTGGGATGTAACATCCTTCTTGTTCTTTCTACTTCTGAGCAAACAACAATCAAATCCATTCAGTGTAAAGCCACTAAAGTGGCTTTCAGCACATTTCAATATGGCCACGATCCTCGTAGTGTCCTCCAGCACCCAACCAGTTAACAAAGCAGTCATATAACATTGTTGTGTATATGGGAGGGTTTCCCATTATAATTATAACAGTTGGAGTAGCTAGGTAAAAGCATGTGTTTGAATAATGCATTTTTATACCGGTTATTATTGTTTCGTCTCACAGTTCACATGTTATGCTTGAGCAGTGCACTCTGCTGATATACATGTACTCTGGAAAGAGAAATGTAAAAATGATTGGAGTCTATGTATTTTGTTAAAATTCAATGTTGTGTTTGCACAATAAAAGAAGTGTTTGATGGAAATGCCTCTCGTTTATGGAGCTATTCCCCAGATATCACCCAAGATGTGATGTAGAGTAGAAACATAGTAACATAATAACATTATATACATGGGAAATGCTTTGTTAATTACATTTGCAACTACAATAATCTGTTCTGATACTATAAAACCTTCTTCTAAATCCAGCTTCATACTGACTAGGGTCAGGCCTTTAACTCCTTGCATGCTGCTGGCGGATATTCCTGCCCAGGACAGTAAATCACTTGCCACTAAAGTAATAAAAATGTTAGCACACCTAACCAAATCTTCACCTATGAATTGTACCAACTTCTTGACCAGCGCTATCTTGAGTCAAATTTTAATGAATTTTTCATCAAATCTAGTCATGGCTGCTTCACAGCAGCCATGACTTGATTTGATGAAAAATATTTTTCAAATACTCAGCAAGTTAAGAGTAAAATTCATTTATTTTTGGCACACCGTTTTGCTCTAATTTAGGCACATTAAAACCAGAAATAATAGCCTTATCCTCATATCCTATTACGTTTTATTGCTATGCCTTTCGTTGTATTTCTATGATCATATTATGATGGAAGTTATACTCAGAGAATTTATATATTTTCTTGATCTGATCTCTTCACATTTTCTCTAATTTGGGCACACCTGTAAACAGTTTGAAATTGGGGTAATCCACACTTGAAGGCTGGCTAGGATAGCCCAGATACAGTTAAAACTAGAAGTCCTGTCATGAAATGCACAGAAATAGCATGTCGATATGCGCGTTACTGTGCGCGTTATGGCCCAAGTAAAGCTATCAAATTCTGTGCATACGGCCTGTGCACAAGCAATGTTTCAGCCAATGGACCTCCGGGTAACCCGGAGGTCCATTGGCAGAAACATTGCATGTATTTGCTATGAGTAACCAGGAGAACCTGCCGTGCTTTGGATGCCATTCAATACGGCAATTGCGCGCAATTCCAACGCGCAATTAAGCCTAGATAAGCGCACAATTCGTGACAGGACTTCTAGTTTTAACTGTATGTAAGATAGTTAGTTTATTGTAGCCACCGTGGACTGATCGCTTTCCATGGGTGGGCAATATTTCCACAGATGCAATAATACTAGGTTTCAAACACTTATTATAGGAATTATCATCTAAAGTGTAATTAAAATTTTGCTGATGATGATTTTTATTATCTGGTACACACATGCGTGGACATACATGTAACTGCCCATGCATGAATTATGACCAAACCACAGTCGCTGTACTGTATGGAATGGAAATTCTCCAATAATTTGTAATAAAACAAATTTATATAAACAAAATATCATTTGTATTTGACTATATCAAACATGAGCGAGGAAAATGTAGGATTTTGCTCTGGTACCCTCATTTTTAGCTTAACTTGACAAAGTCAAGATAAGCTATTGGCATCATGTGTGGAGCAGTCTGTGAGTCAGTTCACATTTTCTTTAGCACCGGCTACACCCTGTAGATCTTGTCTGATCATCATGAATGCATAGGCAGGTTCGAGTTCATGTCTAGATGACCGTGATGGCTGTGCGACCCCTGAAACCCGCAAACCTTCAGCACAGTCTACAGGTTGTATTTTATGAAGGGATTTCATTGTAACTTGGTAGGATGACTCTGTATAATGTCTAGATGAGAACGTCCTATTTTGATCGGGTTCAGTCAGCCATGACGGCCACTGGGGCATGTTATCTAGATTGCTTTAGCACAGTCTACATCTTGCATTTATGAAAGGATTTCATTGTAAATTGGTAGGATGACTTGGTATAATGTCTAGATGAGAACGTCATATTTTGGACGTGATCGGTCAACCGAGATGGCTGCACAGGCACATGACCTAGATTTGTTTAGCACAGTCTACAGTTCATATTTATGAAGTGATTTCATTGTAACTTAGAATGCTAGCTCGGTATGATGTCTAGATGTGAGTCCTATTTTGGTTTACAATCGGTCATTTGTTACCGCTGCTTGGTCACATGACCTAGATTCCTTTAGCACTGTCTACAGGATGTTTTTATGAATGGATTTCATTGTAACTTGGTAGGATAACTTGGTATGATATTTAGATGAGACTGTCTTATTTTGGACATGATAGGTCAACTGTGACCGCCAGACCATGACTGTCATGTGAAACAGATTCCTTTTGCAAAGTCTACAAGTTATATTTGTGAAGGGATTTCATTGTAACTTGGTAGGATAACTTGTTTTAGAATGCTTTTACTGTGACATTATAACGTTGGTTGACATACATTAATTGTGAGGGTCACATTAACCCACTCCTCAATTCTTTAGTACAGTCTACACCTCAAATTATTCTTATTGAAAACATAGTGTGTAAGGAACTGAAATTAACATATTTTCAATTATCAAAATTATTGTCTTATTTCATAATCCTTTCATAAGCATTGAACATTATCCTTTTCATCAAACACTGCACACAGTCAAGTTAAGCTAACAGTGTCATTGACACTTTCATTCTTAAAAGCCATCTTAGCCCTGATAGTGACTTCAAGCAATCAACCAGTTAAGTGATAAAATCTGTTTTGTTGTAGACAAGGTGAATTATTCAATGTCACATTCGTGTGGATCATCTCAGGCCGATCAGATGTCTAGTAATCGGTTAGTGGAAATGGAGCCTCACAGATCTGATATTTATGAACCGTCTGGTATGCCACGAACCTCTGCAACTTCTCATGCTGGACCACAAACATCTGCAACTTATCATGCTGGACCACAAACATCTGCAACCTATCATGCTGAACCACAAACAGCTGCAACTTTTCATGCTGGACCACAAACATCTGCAACTTCTCATGCTGGACCTCAAACATCTGCAACTTCTCATGCTTTACCACCTACTATGCCAGGACTAAGTAGAACACATATGGGTGTGGAAGCGGTGAGTATCCAAGACTGTACATTACTGTGATTAGGACTGTCATGATTATTTGATTACCAGGTAGTCGACTAGCTGTCGACTGTTGCGGTAGTCAGCTGTTTTTATTTTTAGTTGATCATCGTTCACGTTTAAAGTGGTACAAGTTGAGTTTAAATTGTAGTGAGTAATGGGGTGAATGAATAGTTAGATTATTAAGCTTTGAAATGTTTGCTCAAAGTTACTTGTAATATCCTATGGCCTTTGTTTTCTGCATGATTGTGCATCAACATAATTTTAAAAACACTGAATCTTGCCATTTGTTCAATCCCTGTTCTCTGTAGTACAGTGTAATCCTGTTAATTGAATAGCCACTTTGCAATGAAATTTATTTACTTAACAGGAGTATTCAATTAGCAGGGATTGTGTCACTTTCCTCTATTCTAGAGATAAACTTAGTATTTATTCTATTATATCTTGTTTGACAGAGCTCCATGAGCTCTGTCAAACAAGATATAATAGATTGAATGCCTGTATTGGATGTACTGAGGCCAAATAGGTCTATAAACAAAGGAAAACTGGGGAGAGTCAGGGTAATTTCTCAACAGGTTACAAGATTTTTTAGCTGCGACTAGCAGCTCTATAAGTGGCAATGTCGGTCTGTCTGTCGGTCTGTCTGTCGGTCGGTCGGTCTGTCTGTGACCAACGAGTTTGTCTGTGACCAATGAGTTTCAAAACTCAATAACTTTTGAAATACTTGATGGAATGACTTTATATTTGGCATGTAAGTGTATCTTATTGATGTCTAGCCACTGTTCAATGCATGAGTTGTTCCAAATATTTTTCTTGGAGTTATGGCCCTTGATGAACTTAGAATTTTGTGAGATTGCGCCACCTGTCGTAGCTACGGCGTCGATGTCACGATTTTTATTCAATTAATAGGAGTTCACTCTATAACCTATATTCGATTAGCAGGTCAAATTTGTACTGGAGGTATGATAAATGGTTTTGTGTTGGGAAATTGTATTCAATTAACAGCATTATTCAGTTAAGAGATATCGAATTAAGTGGGCTCCACTGTATTAACCAACCCCTTGTTGATCAGTACTAAAGAGTATTGTTCAAACAGTGTTCCTTTGAGTAATTCACTGTTTGGGAAGTCATTGCAGACCTCAGGGTGATAACAAATCTTCGGTCTTGTACGCTCTTATGACCCCATTGGAACAATCCGAACCACGAAAGTGAGAATATTGTCATAAGACTCACAATGATCATTTGACATGTGGCACTAAGTTGTAACTTGTGTAGGAATGGAAGATGGTTTATGTTCAAAAATTCTGAAAACATTAGTTACAGAAATTAAACATTTTCGCAAATGTTCTGTTTAAATTCTTTTGATCAATCAGAGATATTTTGATATTTCCATTTTATCTCAACTCAGGAGTATACACAATCAAACAGTTTTAAATTTGTTTTATAAGTAAATCAGAGATTACTTGTTAACTTTATGAGAAGCAACTACTGTACGGTTGCCGTGGACTGGTCATAATCCATGGATGGGCAGTAGGCCTTTACTTTGTAATAAAAAACATCAGCAGCAAAATTTTAATTCATGAAGCACCGGATTTTACCCGGTGCTTCATTAATTACATTTTTGATGATTATTCCTATATTTATTGTTTGGAATCTAATATTATTGCATTCATGGAAATATTGCCCACCATGGAAAGTGACCAGTCCACGGCAACCATACTGTTTTAATCAACTAATTGTTGATTAATGCAGGTAATTAGTCAACTGCGAATATTGATAGTCATCACAGCCCTACCTGTGATATCAAATATCCTTTTTTTTTCTTGATTAGATTGTCATGCATTTGGCCTCTTCTTACAAGTCTTCACCATGATTATTGATTCTCCTCCATCAGCTAATGTTTACTGGAGACAGATTCTTAGTTTTGTGGACTGAAGCTAAAGTCTTTTTTTTAACCCTTTACCTAACGTAATGGCCAAAACCGGCCAGCGCTATTCTAAAAAATCGCCAATTAATTTTCATTATTTTTTTCATTTTTTGTCTCAAAAACATAGGTTATGACCCCTCGTTGGAACGAGCTCATCGAGCTCGTTCCAACGAGGGGTCATAACCTATGTTTTTGAGACAAAAAATGAAAAAAATTAGTTATTCAAGAATTATTTTTGCAAGTGTCGTCTGCTTTTCAGGTTAGGTAAAGGGTTAAACGTAAATTAAGCATGCCATTTCGTAGGAACCGCCACCTATATGTTTATATAAGATCTCAAACTTTGAGTATCTGCTTATCCCTTGTTCGCTAGTGAAAAGAAGTCTGTTAACAGTGTCGACATGAATTATCTTTCAATGGCAGTTTTTTAAACTGATTTATCTATTGCATTGTTTCAGACAGCAGGTAGGGCCTAAACTTTATTACGTACATCAGGAAAACTTGACCAAACTCTGTATATATATATAATATATAGCCGAAACACTGCAAAACTTTTAAACTTTGCATAATTTGGGAACAGTTACACTATTTAGGCACAGCATTTACCACTGCTATTTGGGAGGAATTTAAAGGCCTGAGAATATGAATCTTGGCGATATTCTAAACACATCATAAAGGGTGATGTATGTCCTCTCTATACCAGACAGAATCTTGTATAGGATGGGTGTACCAGGTTATTACATGGCATCATGTGTCCATTTGAAGCCAAATGGCTTGAAATGGATGAGTGACACTAAGCAGTAGCCTAGAACACACCTCCTATACTACGCCTGATGTATAGGCAAAATAATTCCCAGTACCACACACAAAATCATTAGAAATACCATTTGATTTGAGGTTTGATTTGGTGTGAAACCTTTGGTCTGATTTGATTTGAGCAAAACACCAACATTCATCGGACCATAGGATTGGCTCATGACACGTTTCACTCGTATATAAAGATTTTATTGGTACTGATTAATTTTTTGTCAGTCAAAATTTATTCACATGTCTTTGGCTTTTTACGATTTATGGGAGAGTGAAATAGAATGGGCATTGTTATTTTGATTCTCGCAGAAATTTTCAAAAATCTGTCCCTGATTTTATGAAGTCTTTTTTAACCCTTTACCCAACGAATTGCCTACATCCGCCTGCGTAATATGCAAATTCAACAGCTGAAAAAATATTATTTTTCGAAAAATTTCAACAAAACCATATTATGTGACCCCTCTTTGGAACGAGCTCAACGAGCTCGTTCCAAAGAGGGGTCACATGATATGGTTTGTTGAAATTTTTTGAAAAAATTTGAAAAAATGATATTTAAAATAATAAATTTTGATATCGTCTGCCATGGGTAAAGGGTTAAGTTGCGGTACCTGCTCTTCAGAATGGAGCTCAAATGTGGGCTTCCAGTACTCAACCGATTAATAAATAAAATATTGTAAAATCACAACTGTATCATAGATAAAAACTAGATGAAGTGATTGTGCCCGCACAATACACAGGATTTTCCTCCTATTTTTCGTCTCAAAATTGAGAAGAACGCAGAAAAATGGATTTTTGATGAGCCTATTAACACATTGACGGTCGACGAGATAATGTCAAGATTTTTTTTTACAGAAACCCTGTTGTTTGATGTAAATCACTGGGGTCTTCTCGTTTGACCAGCAGCTATTGTTCAGGAGAGAAGTGTGATAACTACCATGATATTTGGAAGGTTGTTGTCGGGTTTCGGGGTTAGTACAGAAAAAATTGCAGAGGGGGTAATGTTCAGAGGGTCATAGACTCCAAGTAAGGACAAAGTCTACCCGAGAATATTTTGCAAAGTTCAGTACTCTTAAGATTCAATCTGAGCAATTGTAGCATGTGCTGCCCTATATTGGAGAGCATTTGTGGGGGCTCTAAGTTGTATGAAATTGCACTGGGTAAATTTTTTTTTTTTTTTTTTTTTTTTTTGCGAGAGGGGTACATTTAGGGGACTTGCCCCCCTCCCCCACCTTAATTCCGTAGCTACACTACTGAATCAAAACAGCAGCAATGTCGGCAGGATCTCTATGCAGTATGCCCGCTCCCAGAGGTCGCATCTAATGAAATTCTGTACTGACCGCCAAGGCTCCATATACTGGAACAACCATAGACATTTCAAACTGCGCGTTATTACTATGTCAACCTCATTAAATGTCGAGTGGACGACATTTGGCAATAAATCCATGTCACTTGTAATTCCCATTCAGAAGTATAATTCCAGACCTTCGTGGTGCTGTATTACTTTTGGCTTCCATGTCAGAATGTTAGGAAGCAAATGTTTTTTTGCAGGTAGATAACTGTCCGGATATTTCCTGTAATCAGACACCCCAAAGTTTCAATGATTTTTCACTCAAAACGTAAATGACACTGAACGCCTACCCTGTATAATCTAAAAGCGCATATTTTTCTGAATATAACTGTTCTCTGTCATAAATTTATTTAGATCGGAGTGCCAGCATGTCTCAATGTGACAGAGACAAATTGTCATAACGCCGTGTTGAGCAGTGCAGAGGCTTCTAACCACGTGAAGTGAATGACAATGCGTTTTTGAAACAGATGGCTTTGGCAAGAGAATTGTGATGAGTACTCTCCCTTGATGTGCAGAGCTTTGTTTTCAGCATCGGATTCCAAGTTTCCTTTCTTGCTTTCACAATTCCGTTTTTTGAAACGTTTTGTTTTCGAAATAACAGCATATCAAAATATTTCTTTATTGAGTAAAAATTCTTCCAATATATTTACCACTATGTATTGTTCTTTGGGGGGGGGGGGGGAGGGGGAGGGGGGGTCACCAAATTTCTTGCCGGTTCCCAAGGTAAACTATTTGATATTTGTGGGACATCACTATTCACTGGATTGCCAATGCTCAACTAACTTCGTGTCAACTCCAGAAAGTTGCCCGCCTTTAATGAATAAAGGTGGACCAAAAATGGCCCACCTGGACTCATTTTAGGCGGAACATTATGGCCCTCCTGCCATTCTGACAATGACAAACATGGATTTGTACGAGTACAACATGTGTAGGCCTAAAATCAAGATTAACCAATCATGTATTCTGTTGTCACTTTAGGGGAATTCCACCAGACATTGGTCATATTTCCCCAACCCTTCCTGTTGCTTCTTATCTACATGTACGTCGCAGGGTAGATGAATAATTCTCAGTTATTTATCTATGCCGTGAGCTCTTATGGTGAAAGCCTGAAATTGAAACGCGGTACCAGAAGGCAACTTCCCCGGCCCGAAGTCAGCATTATTTAAAAATTCGACATGGGTGTGGGGAGAGGGAGGGAGGGGAAAATTCTGTACCTAGGGCTAATTTGAACTTGGACCCAAAGTCCGTAATATATTGAGCATACCCAAAATGCACAGCCCCGCCGAGGTGAGGGAGGGTATTGGAGGGGGTCCCCCCTTCCCGATTTTTTTTTAATAAGAGTCTCTGATAACTCTTCTAGAGTCTCATAATGCCTCATTTGAGGATTGTCATGGCTCTGCGTTTAGTCAATGGTTAACACAATAGGCCTGCTTTTTAAGCGAACGATCTTTTGGTTCGCCTGGAGGTCGCCTGAATTGAAAAATACGCGAACGAAAAATGGGTTTCTTCGAAATCCCCGACGGTTCGCGCAAAGTTTTTGATGGTTCGCGTAAATATTGTTTGTAACGATGAGCCGTACACGTGTGAGAATTGTTCCAAATCGCTTCGTGGATTGCCGCAAAAATTTGATACAGTCCGATTCGGTAATGGCAGCCAGGCTAATTAGGGATGTGTCGCTATGTAATGTCTACACAGTTAATAACAATCTGGCAATACCGTCGGAATTGCCACCGTCATCAAATTCAATGAGGACGGGGGAGGGGATGAGTAGCTGGAGTCATATTCCCATAAAAATAACAGACGCTCAGTGTTCTACTTTCGATTTCAGTTTAGGATACAAAATACCATGTAACATTATGAACAACATTCACTGAAATTGAGGTCGCCGGGTGAAAAATGATCAAGGTTTTTCAGACGTGTTTCCTGGCTTGGACACCAGAGTCTGTAGAGTCTAATCTAATGCGTGTTTGCCTTGGGTGGGGGTTGGGTAGTCGCGTCGGATAGTTTTACTGGTGGAGGAAGAGCCTCAACATCCAAATTCTGAATAACGGCCACTTTAACCTGCCTCGTAGTACAGTTTTGTCAGGTCAAAGTGGTGATCTAAAAAAAAAAGTTTGTTTTTTGATCAGAAATTTTCAGTCCAAACTGGACCAAAAAATTTCCAGGTAAAAAAAAAATTGTTTTTGTCTCAAAATTGAACAAAACACATAAAAAAACAGAAACAAAAATTTCCGAATTTTGGTCTGAAAGTCCGAACCGGAGTGGTAGTTCTCCAGCCATCAGAAGCCAAGTGAAATAAAACCCTATTCCCATTTGGTGAGGAAAGGTTTAAAGATACCGTGAATGTTGCCATTTCAATCACGGAAGCCTTATACGATTCAAGAACGCCCAGTATTCTCATGCCGAAAAGAGAGTGTACGGACCGTTGAGAGGCCGAGAGTGTATTTTGGCGACCGCCCGAAGCCAAACTCAACAAAATTGTACTTCCAAACTACGGGGAATCTTTTTACCTGTATACGGGCTACACATTCTCAATCACCACCGCTTTTAACCCACTCCGGTAGAACAGTATAATTAGGTCAAAGTACCAGTCTGAAGACCGATTTTTCGTTTTTTGGTGTAGTGCAAAAAAAAAAAAAATTTTTTTCGTCTCAAAAGTGAACAAAACACATAAAAAACAAAAAAAAATTTCCGGATTTTGGTCGTAAAGTCCGAACCGGAGTGGTAGTTCTCCAGCCATCAGAAGCCAAGTGAAATAAAACCTTATTCCCATGGGGTGGGGAAAGGTTTAAACAGACCGTGAATGATACCATGTGAATCACGAAATCCTTATACGAGTCAAGAACGCCGAGTATTCGCATGCTAAAAAGAGGGTGTACGGACCGTTGAGAGGCCGAGAGTGTACTTTTGGCGACCGCCTGAAGGCAAACGCAACAAAATTGTGCTTCCAAACTACGGGGAATCTTTTTACCTATATATGCGCTACACATTCGCAATCACCGCCACTTTTTACCCACTCCAGTAGTACAGTATAATTAGGTCAAAGTACCAGTCTGAAGACCAATTTTCGTTTCTTGGTGGTGGTGTGTAAAAAAAAAAAAATTTTTTTTTTTGTCTCAAAATTGAACAAAACACATAAAAAACAAAAATAAAAATTTCCGAATTTCGGAAGTCCGAACCGGACCGAAAATTTTCAGTGCAAAAAAAATTTTTTTTTTTCGTCTCAAAATTGAACAAAACACATAAAAAACGAAAAAAAAAATTTCGATTTTTTGGCCGCCATTTTGGATTAACGAAAAATCGAAACGAAATTCTTTCGATTTTTATTATAAAGCGGTATTATTTCCTTCAATTTGGAACCCTTTTAGAGGGCTCTTTATATTTAAATCTCGATATTTCAATCCAAAATGGCCGATTTTTGAGATAACATAAAAAATGGAAAAAAATACTGATTATATTTGTTTTAGACAAGAGTAATTCTGACAAGTCTGTCAAAAAATTAAGTCGATAGCTTTTTTCTTTCATGAGATATTGGCCTACGAAGCTTTGGGCGTTTGGGGGCATTTTTGCCCAACAAGAAACATTTTCCCCCAAATACTGATGGTTTTATTTATTAGAACTCATGGCCGTCATTGATCGTGCAAAGTTTGAAAAAAATCTTAAAGACCGTTTTCGAGAAAACTCTTTCCCCGATGTGTTGGAAAAACAAAAAAAAAAAAAAGAATAATAATCTTGGCAATAACAAATAGATTTTCCTTTCAGGAAAATCCAAATAATAAAAATAGTATCTGAGACATAATGGTTTCACGTTGCTTTTCTGATTTGATGGGATTGTACAGTGTTATGGATGAAGGAATGGACTAAGAATTTCAACCAAATAAAGCCACACAAAGTAGATCTTCTATTTCTCCGGCCATTTTTTGTAAACTTGCATGAGGGTGGGCGTTTTTCTATTTTATTTTTGTAATTATTTCTTTGCCATCAAAAGTTCATGTTCTTGGTTTGTTTTATGTTTTAGGCCTCATAATCTACATAATAGGGGGTTTGGTGGCTTAGTAGGTAGAGGTGCAGGCTGCAAGCTGCGAGGTCCTTGGTTCGAATTCTACCTGCAACAACCGCGTCGTTTCCTTGGGCAAGACACTTCACCTCCATTTCCCACGTGAGGGCACAGTGGCGTTGTGTACTAAGGCGTACTACACGTCGATGGTGCACTTGCCTTCAACCAATACTAACCCTGCTTCTATGGAGTTAGTATGTTGGAGAGCTGACAGTTGCTCGGTGGTTCTATCCAGGTCCTCTGGCTTCCTCCACCCGTAAAACTGTCATGGTCACGATTAGCTGTTGTGCAGAAATATGTGACCTTAAACACCAATAAATAATAATAATAATCATCTGCAGAATAGCATGGGTAGTGGTGTATTTCATTCCTTGAGTGCAAGAAGGCTTTGCAATGCTTATGCTAAAGCATTGCAAAGCATTGTTGCACTCAAGGGACACATTTATCAATTTTATTAAAACATCAGATATATATAAACCATTCAATTTTTTTTTTTTTAAGTTTGCATTGGTTATAAAAAAGAGATATGCGGCAGCCAAACTGACCATGAGGGAGGGCCTGCTGTGAAACAGATTTTTAACTTTTTTAGGCCCAACTCTCTCTTCATCTGGTCAAAATTGCATGTCGATTTTTGTTATGTCTTTCATGCCATGATTGCTGTGTATTCAGCATTACCTAACACAATCCATCCATTGAGAAATGGGCTCGGTGCACCATGCATGCAATCTGACCTACAGGTTAGAATCTCACATAAGAACACATTCAGTTGGTCATTACACATCTGAATGAAATGCTTTGACACAAAATGGTGTCAAGCAAGATTGTAAACAGACCGTGGAAGGTGATATTTGTCTTAAAAAATATCAACCTCATTCATTGAATTCCAGTAGAGTTAGTAAGAGATAGGAGTCAGCAACCCTTGTTGTAGTTTTTACTATACTGACTCACACCTTCGGCGCTTGTGAAATACAAGAAAAACTCCAACTCCAATTTCTGTCTCAGGTTCTCCACTCTAATTGTTTTCTATCTCATTACCTGATTATCCATGGTCAGCCAACATAGCAGATAAGTTGAATGATGAAATCACTACATTTGGCTGTGAGTTGAAAGAACTACAAAATATTTCTCTAGCTTCTCTATATTGAGAGCAAAACTTCCTGTGATTCTTGGAAAGCTGTCAGAAGAAGTGCCATAACCTGTGAATTTCAAGGAAAGAAAAAACAACATAAATTGTGAATGACTTCTTGTGTATGTTACACCACACAGATTTTGTTGGTTGCTGCTGTTCATTGAAAGGGTTAATTAAAGAAATACAAAGCTGTGTTTGTGTGCTATTACGGGCAGCTTGAGTTGCCTTGAAAACCAAAATCTTTAACAGGTTGAGTGCTGGAAGCCCATATTTGGGCTTTTTTCTGAAGTGCAGGTACCACAGCTTGAAGGCTGATATTCAGAATCAGTGGATGTGCTTTGTATTACCTTTGAAATAATATTATTTAGTCAGTGAGGGTTCAGTGGCATAGATAGCTTTTCGTTGGCGGATGGGCAAGCCCAAAATTTTCCGACAGACCCAAAATTTTCTGACAGTGTAACAACAACAAAAACCCAAACAAACAGAAAGAATCTGTTGTTTACTGCAAATGTACTGAAAATTGGTCTTTTTTACCCCAAATTTACCCCAAATGGCATGTTTTTATCCCCAAAGCCAGCATTTTAATATTAGGCATTAATTCGCCCAAAAATGGTCTCAAAGAATTTCCGACAAAACTTCTGATGGGGGGCCTCTGCCCCCCACCCCCCCCCCCCCCCCCCACCCTAGCCCCCTTTATCTACGCCACTGTGAGGGTTTGCCTTGTTACAATTTATGGTAGAGTGCCCGTAGGCACTCTCCCATAAATTGTAACAAGGCAAACACATGTGTACAAGATTTGATGACCAAAAATAATTTAACACTCTTAATCTCTACCAGTTAACTGGTACAGTGCTAAATTATTTTTGGTCTTCAAAATTTGTTCACATGTCTTTGCCTTGTTGCAATTTATGGAAGAGGGCTCAAAGGCACTCTTCCATAAATTGTAACAAGACAAACTCTTACAAACTAAATAATTTTACTTCATGGATAATATTCAGCACCTTTGCTGAGTAAGAAACCTTGCACCTGCACTTCAGCATAAAGCCCAAATATGGACTTTCAGCACTCTACAGGTTAAGCTCTAAGTTCTTCAGTACTGCCAAGAGTGGCATATTTTCTTGCCCCCTTACCTTACCTAATAGCCAAAAATGGCCAGCACTATTCACAAAAATCTTCATTCCAGTTTTAGTATCTTGACAATCTTTGCTTCCAGTACATACAGTACAGTCACTGTGGACTGGTCACTTTCCACTGGTGGGCAATATTTCCACAGACACTAAACACTAATTATAGAAATGATTATAAAAAATTTGATTAATGAAGCACCGGGTACAAGCTGGTGCTTCATTAATTAAAATTTGCTGATGCTGAGATTTATTACCTGATAAATGCATGCATGGACATCACTGCCCACATGTGGTTTATGACAGTCCATGGCAACTGTACTGTAGCTTATCACCCCATCAGACATCCAGAAGTCCTGGCCCTGTGAACCGATTCCACTGAAATGTCAAAAATATAGTCACTGCAGACAAGACTTTTGTGTACTACCAGTTCTTCAGATTTTAACATTTTTCAGCTGAACTATCTCCTCTTGAACAAAAGATTTTAAATGTAAACATCTGCCTCCCATCACCATACTACATGTGTCTCTCATGGGTGCAACTTCTAATGATTTTTGATTTCAGAGACGCATTTTAAAAAATTTTGTTGTATATTTCTAACACCACTTCATTCGACAAGCATTCACTGGGAACTCAACTGTTAACCCTCTACCTAACAAACCAATGGCATATACCTGCATAATTTAAAAATTTAGCAGTTGAAAAAAAAAAACATTTTCAAAAAATTTTCAACCATATCATGTGATCCCTTCATTGGAAGAGGCTTGTCAAGGCCATTCCAATGAGGGTTCATATAATATGGTTTTGTGGAAAGATTTTTTTGAAAAAACAATAATTAAAATAATAAGTTTTGATATCCTGTGCGTTGAGTAAAGTGTTAACCATTGAAGCTTCAGGACTAATTCTGACAAATTTAGTGCTACACCAGGGCTTTAGATTGGTCTAATTTTGGAACACCAGATTCAAGTCAAAAATTGGGGACACCCTTTACTGACTTGAATTTGGGGTAATATAAAGGCCTGGCTACACTCCTCAGATAGAAAGGAATCTTCCCGACAACTTTAAAAAAAAATATACAACCAACCTGCAAGCTTCTGATATAATATAAATTAAAAAAAACTGTCCTGGCCTTAACTCTTATTTCTTCAAGATTAATTTTACGATAATGTCTATCCTTTATACATGTACATGTACACAGCTGCAGGTGACTTAACAATGTTTCTACATTTATTGTTGGCTGCCTGTTCAGGCAGGCAACAATGATGTAAAAACATTAACAAGATAATGGCAACCTAACAGTAGAGTCATTGTTAATTGTATATTGTCACTGCGAAGTGGGTATGGAAGAAATCTCTGCTTATCAAGTTTGATAGTACTAGAAATTTGTGAGGGCTTATGGTACACTTGACTGCAACCAGTGCTTATCCTGCTTGTACTATGCTAATAAATTTAAGATTCTGATAGTCACTTAGAATTTATGCCTTGGCTTCAAACTGGTTCATTGCCTACCAGGGGTAACTGCATTGTGTCCTTGGACAAGGCTCTTAATCCCAATAGCCCACGTGGGGACACGGTGGTGCTGGGTACTAAGGCATACTGCACATGGATGATGCACTTGTCTTCAACCAGTGCTAATCCTTCTTCAGTGGAGTTAGTATGTTGGGAAGTCTGACAGTTGCCTTCCGTTGCTCGGTGGTTCCCCCTGTTACTCAGGCTTCCTTCAAGTGTGAAACTGTCTGACTCGAGGTGACTGTGGCTGTCAAAAGTCTTGTTAAACCCCAATAAATAAATATATTTCTTGGTTAGATTCCTATCAGCTGAGATATCAACCCAATGTTACTTCATATCAGCCTGAGTTTGAGTTTGCGATGAATTTTCTGTACAGCTCTCTGGGGGCGCAGTGGCGTCGGGTAACAAGTTCTCATCAGATCACTGGATGGATCACCATTTCAGCGACTGATTCGCGCTCACACGTGTCCTTGGGCAAGGCACTTAACCCCAATTGCCTACATGGGGGCATGATGATGCTGTGTACTAAGGTGTACTGCACGTCGATGGTGCGCATGTCTTCAATCAATCTAACCCTGCCTGTGCCTCAGTGCAGAGTTCAGAGTTACGATGTTGGAGAGCTGACAGCTGCTCGTCATTGCTTGGTGGTTCTCTCCGGGTACACCGGTTTCCTCCACCCATAAAACTGTCACAGTCACGATTAGCCATTGTGCATAAGTATGTGACCTTAAAGGCCAATATATTAATAAATAAATAAATAAATAAATGTACACCTCCACCTAACACCTAGTTTTCTGTTTGCATTTGATGAATAACTGTGAACATTTCAATGTAAACAAATTGGTTGCATCTAGTAATGCATCAAGTGGGACAACTCTAGCTTGGTTCATATCAGCTGAGTTTAGCATCATATCAGCCTAGTTTGAAGCCATATCCACAGAGTTTGATAATGGACAATTCTGGGAAAGAAATTGCTATATAATAAATAATCACTGTTCCCTGATGACTCTCTCCACCCATAAAGTTGTCAAACATGATATGGCCTTGGCTGTTAAAAGTGCAGCCCTGGTAATTCATCCTTGTTTCCTCAGCAAAAATAATTGCTATGGAAAACTTGTGCATTTAATGCAATTGCTGTGAAGCCTGTTCTATTGTGTAAAAACCATCAGCAGGCAGGTCAAAGTCTCAGTTGTCATGTATGTGTAGTATGCGGTGAAGTGAAAATTTTTAAGTAAGTAACTTTAACATGTAAAAGTAGTTTGAGATACATGTGTATATAATCACAATCAATATGCAGAATCTTTCACTCAATTAGATCATGCCAATATCGTGAACCATGTGAATGCTGAGAAAAAACCTTGGAAGTAAGCAGGTGACTTGTTCAGTATGTATAGTGTGAATGAAAATAAGATGCATCATAACCACAAACTTAGTATCTCACTGCTTCTATGTTGATAACACCAGAGTCTGACATCAGTTTCTGGAAAGCTCTGTAACTTTTACTGTAAATCGAAAGATTAGCAATACAGCGTAGTGCAAACCACACGGTTTGATTCATTGTGTACCTGGAAGTTGTGCAATTTTCTGCCACCACAAGGCTTTCTGAGGAAGCCATTCTCGGCAGTATTTTTGCTGTGGATGTTTTTCCTTTCCTCGGCATTTTCCTCGGCACAGCTGATTGCTGAGGGTGAATTACCAGGACTGAAAGTGTCATTAAAACCCCAATAAACAAACACACTGGAAAGTTGCGAGAAAAAATAATCTAGCACTCAGTACATTAAATCTTGTTTCTCTCTGGGTACACTGTCTTTCTCCACCCATAAAACTGTCTGACATGATATAGCCTTGGATGGTGAAAGTGTTATTAAACCCCAATAAACAAACAAACTGGAATATTGTGAGAAAAAAATAATCGAGCACTCAGTACATTAGATCTTGTTTCTCTCTGGGTACTCTGTCTTTCTCCACCCATAAAGCTGTCTGACATGATATGGCCTTGGCTGTTGGAAGTGTTATTAAACTCCAATAAACAAACAAACTGGAATATTGTGAGAAAAAATAATCAAGCACTCAACACATTAGATCTTGTTTCTCTGGGTACTCTTATCTTCCTCCACCCATAAAGTTGTCTGACATGATATGGCCTTGGCTATTGAAAGTGCCATTAAACCCCAATAAACAAACAAACTGGAAAGTTGTGAGTAAAAATAATCAAGCACTCAATACATTAGATCTTGTATGACGCCACTTTCCAAATTCTTTCTGGCAAGATAAAGAATTGGGAGTTTTTGAATTATCAGTAGAAAGTAGGAAATGAATCGAGTTCTTGAAAATCCAGAAAGCAGAACTTAGGTCTAAAAAAGTTAAAAATCTGTTTCTCAGGCCCTCGTGCATGGTCCTTTTGGCTGCTACATGCTCTCTTTTTATAACCGATGCAAATTAAAAAAATAAAAATTAAATGGTTCATGTCTGATATTTTACTCAAGTTAATAAAATGATAAATTTGTTCCAAAATACACCACCATCCACACTATTCTTTAATAAAAAATAAAATAAAAAAATGCCCGCCCACATGTAATTTTTACAAAAAAAATGACCCGAGAAACAGAAGATATACTTTGTGGGGCTTAATATATGTTTTTGAGACAAAAATTGAAAATTTTATGTCATCTCAGAAAATGTTTGCTAATCTCATCTTCTGTTCATGTTAGGTAAAGCTTTAGTGGATAAAAGAATCTCATTCTGTATATTTCAGATGAACACCTCTGGAGTGTGTGTTTGAATCACACCAACTGAACTTTCATAAAATCCACTGGGAAGAATATTTTATATGGAGATAAACATATCTTTTAATTCAAAACACGCAATTAATTGAAAATAGTATATGTTTTCATTTTTTTAATTTACTTTAAAAATTGTTTTTTCAATCCAGTACAAGTGTAACACATCGAGAGAGAATTGTGGGAGCTGAGCCTCAAACCGCCGACCTCTAGTACACAAAGCAACCAATTTACCATAAGACTAAGAAATCTGGACCAACCAGACTGGTTGGTAAATGGCCTTTATACCTCGTCCGCTACACTATTCTCATGTTCTTTGAGATTCACCCATGTTGAATCTCACCCAGCTTCCACCTCAAAGTTATCAAAACATCCACCATGCTTCATTACAGCATCCGCGATGCCATCAGTGTAACAGATTGAGAGAGAAGTGTGAGAGCCAAGGCAAAGTGACTGATTTACCACAAGACTGAGAGATCTGGACCAATCAGGCTGGTTGGTAAATGGCCCTTACACCTCGACTGCTACATAAGTATTTCCATTAGTTCCTTAAATCCTGCACCCCATGTACCAACATGTAACCAACTAACCCTGTGCATTTTAACAGAATTTGTCAGTGGTATATTTTCATGTAGTATGTGATATGGCAGTTACCAAATTTTTATAACCAGAAAGTTTGAGCACAAGTGTTTTACAATATAGTCTCTCGCCTCGAATGAATTATTTCATGTAACCAGTCCAGTCAAGCGATTACTCTGTTTATTACTTTTCATTATTAACGATAATTATATTATTTAACCCATTATCTAACGTAACGGTCAAAACCGGCCAGCGCGAATTAATTTTCATTATTTTTTCATTTTTTGTCTCTAAAACATAGGTTATGACCCCTCATTGGAGCGAGCTCATCAAACTCGTTCCAGTAAGGGGTCATAACCTATGTTTTTGAGACAAAAAATGAAAATAATAGTTATTCAAAAATCTTTTTTGCAAGTGTCGTCTGCTTTTCATGTCATGTGAAGGATTTAAAAAACAAAAAAACAATGAAGTCTCCATTACACCCACAGCAAAGCATCTTCGTTTGCACGCACGGATACATGACACAATTCTTGATTGCATAATTCACTTGTGAAGTTAGCTTTTATAATCAAATCTGGAAATCTCAGTAAATCACACTTTGGAAAGTAATAATCATTTTTAACTGATTAATTAGCCCTTTGTATAGTGTTAGTGTATATCTCATCCAGTTTATCTTATCTAAATCAACTCAAAAGCAAGACACTTAACCCTGATTGTTCACATGGGGTTACTAAGGTGTACTGCACGTCGATGGTGCGCATGTCTTCAACCAGTCTAATCCTGCATGTGCTGCAGTGCAGAGTTACGATGTTGGGGAGCTGGCAGCTGCTTGTCGTTGCTCGGTGGGTACCCCGGCTTCCTCCACCGACACAATATGACCTCGGCTGTTAAAGTGTCATTCAACATTAATAAATAAATAAATCAATTAATAAATAAATCAGCTCAAAATCCAATGTAATGGCCAAAACCAGCCGGTACTATTCAAACTCAGCTTAAGACCCCTCATTGGGTTTTTTTTCCAAAAATGAAAACATATTCTATTTTCAATTAATAACTTGTTTCAAATGACTTTCAGTCACCAGCAGCAGAAACTGTCAATGCTGACCAGCAGAAATCACTTTGTAAGAATGCCTTGGCCATTTTAAATGAAAGACACAAAGACTTGACGTATGAGATCTCAGAAGAAGGCAATTATTTTCCTAACAAATTCTTCACAGCAAAAGTTGTTGTTGATGGTAAAACCTACTGTGGAAAAGCAAGGTCCAAGAAACAAGCCAGGCATGAAGCTGCAAAAGCAGCATTAGAGGAAGAAGCAAGTAAGTTTAGTTTATTACTTTCTAAAGTGTGATTTACTGGGATTTCCGGGTTTGATTATAAACGATAACTTCACAAGTGAATTATGCAATCAACAAATGTGTCATATATCTGTGTACGCAAACGAAGACGCTTTGCTGTGGGTGTTATGGGGACTTCATTTTTTTTTTTTTTTTTTTTTTTTAACCCTTTACCTAATATGAAAAAAAGACGACACTTGCAAAAAAATTCTTGAATAGCTATTATTTTCATTTTTGGTCTCAAAAACATAGGTTATAACCCCTGATTGGAATGAGCACAATGAGCTCGTTCTGATGAGGGGTCATAACGTATGTTTTAGAGACAAATACTGAAAATTAATTGGCGATTTTTGAGAATAGCGCTGGCCATTACGTTAGGTAAAGGGTTAAATAATATAATTATCGTTAATAATGAAAAGTAATAAACAGAGTAATCGCTTGACTGGACTGGTTAGGTCAAATAATTCATTCGAGGCGAGGGACTATATTGTAAAAACACTTGTATGCATTCGCGCACTCGTGTTTGTACAACGTCTCTCACCTCTCATGAATTATTTCATGTAACCAGTCCAGTCAAGTGATTACTCTCTATTTCATCTCATGAGTTGCTGCAGGCAAGTTCTCCTATTTCATATTCAGTCCTTAGATTCTCAAATTCATAGTCAGAAGTGTGAAAAATCACACCGCTGAAAAGGTCGATGAGGGCTATTCTACAGGTAGAAGAAGGTAATGACTGAATAAACATAGTTAGGCCTAAAAAAAAGTTGAGCATCTGTTTTTCAGGCCCTGTAGCATGGTCCTTTTGGTTGCCGCATGCTCTCTTTTTATAACCATTGCAAACTTAACAAAATAAAAATTAAATGCTTTATATCTGATATTTTACCCAAGTTGTTGAAATTGATAAATTTGTCCCCTGAGTGTACTCAAGGGATGAAATACACGACCACCCATGCTATTCTGTAGATAAGTAGGCCTAAAACATAAAACAAACCAAGAATATGAACTTTTAATGGCAAAGAAATAATTACAAAAATAAATAAACAAAAAAATGCCTACCCTCATGCACTTTCACAAAAAATGACCTGACAAAGTCAAGATCTACTTTGTGGGGGCCATAGAACTACTAGTTCTAGAACCTAACATGAGTTATGTTAAGGAGCTGTGTGCTTTGGTGAGCAACGGTTTTGTTTAAGTTCAGTCTTTATGCCAAGTTTTCTTGAGGACATGTTTAATTCAGGCCTTTGTGTGAGACGGGTGCGATTGTGCCCATTCGTGCCTGCAATTTCGATTTTACTGGCATAAAAAATGCGCACCTAAACTCGGAACTGTATTGACCAGGCATTATATTGTATGGCACCAGCTATGTTTGAACATCACATTAAGAACACTACATAAACAATTTGTTTTGTTCCCATTTCCGAAAGTACATGTTGTCTTGAGACCAAAATAACAAAAATGAAAGTTACCCTTTCCATGTTTCTTAAAAGGCCTTTGAAAGATTAACTAGCCACTCAGAAACTGAAAAAGTTTATATAAATAAAGTTTGACAAAAATTGTTTAAAATTACGCAAATTGCAAAATTTGCAACAATTTTTGTCAAATTGCTGACAGACGTGTGAAGCAATCACAGCTGTTTCAGTGAGAAAACATTGTCAGCTAGTGATTGACACCAGACTATCATGAAACTGAATGGTGATCGCGTCTTGGAGGTGTGCTTAATATCAACAGACTGACTGACCTGACATGTGACAGCTGACATTTGATATTGTCATGTTAGGAAGTTTATTGCAGGAAGATAGGGAAAAGGGAGGAGCTACTAAGGGCAAGTTCAGCTGGCACTCAACATTGGTCGATTTGTTTATGTTATTGTTTTGTTTGGCGCTGTTTTTCATAAAGCCACACACATGAAATTGACACAGTGTTGGCAACAAAAGGCTGGTCAATAATTAAATGCTTATCGAGACAAGAGACGTCGACCATGTTTTTTCAGGAGTTAAACTGACAAAGACTAACTTACTTGTATCTGAGTTTCTATCAAATGAAAATGAGTAAACCGACTAATAATTTTATAGCTTATTTTCGTAACAATAGGTTCAATAACTTTGTAGACATGGATTAATCTTCCATTGAATTCATTCATATCACTCATTTCCCCAAGGCTCTAAGTAATACTTCTATCTATAACTCCAAAAATATCTTTTTGGCTTAACTTGACAAAGTCAGGATAAGCTATTGCCATCACATTTTCCTTTAGCACAGGCTACACCCTGTAGTTCTTGTCCGATCATCATGAAATTTCATATGCAGGTTTGGGGGGCATGTCTAGATGAGAATGTCCCCTTTTGGTCGTGAGCGATCAACCGTGATGGCTGTCTGAGCCCAAAACGCAAAAACCTTTAGCACAGTCTGCAAGTCCTATTTATGAAGGGATTTCATTGTAACTTGGTAGGATGCCTCCATATAATATCTAGATGAGAATGTCCCCTTTTGGTCATGATCTGTAAACCGTGACGGCTGGCCAAGCCCGAAACACAAAAACTTTTAGCACAATCTGCAGGTCATATTTAATATGGAGGGATTTCATTGTAACTTGGTCGGATGACTCAGTATGATGTCTAGATGAGAACTTACCCATTTGGTCGTGATCTGTCAACCGTGACGACTGCCCGAGCCCAAAACCCGAAAACCTTTAGCACAGTCTACAGGTCGTATTTATGGATGGATTTCATTGTGACTTGGTTGGTTGACTTCATATAATGTCTAGATGAGAACATCCCCTTTTGGTCTCTATTGGTCAACTGTGATGGCTACAGGGGCCCTAAACCCGAAAATCTTTAGCACAGTCTGTAGGTCGTATTTATGGAGGAATTTCAATGTAACTTGGTAGGCTGACTCCATATAATGTCTAGATGATAACGTCCTCTTTTGGTTGTGATTGGTCAGCTGTGACGACTACAGGGGCCCGAAGCCCGAAAACCTTTAGCACGGCCTACAGGTCATACTTATGAAAGGATTTCATTGTAACTTGGTAAGATGACTCCAGATAATAATGCCCAGATGAAAACGTCTCCTTTTGGTCATGATCATTAAACTATGGCTGCTGCCTGAACCCAAAACCTGAAAAACTTTAGCACAGACTACAGGTCGAATTTATGAAGGGATTTTATTGTAACTTGTTAGGATGACTCAGTATAATGTCTAGATGAGGACATCCCCTTTTGGTTGCGATCGGTCAACGTGATGGCTACACAGGCCCGAAGCCTGAAAACCTTTAGCATGGTACACAAGCCGTATTTATGAAGAGATTTCATTGTAACTTGATAGGATGACTCGTTTTGGAATAATTTAACTGTAACTTGGTAACTTTCATTGACATACATTAACTGAGAAGGTAACGTACATAAACTGTGAGGGACACATTAACCCACCCCTCAGTTCTTTAGTATAGTCTACACCTCATGTTATTTTTATTGAAAACATAGCACACATTGAACAGAAATTAACATATTCCCAATTATCACAATTCTTGTCTTAATCCTTTCATAAACATTGAATATTATCCTTTTCATCAAACACAACAAACAGACAAGTTAAGCTACAGTGTCATTGACACTTTCATTTATTGATGATATCCCTTGCATTTGATATGTGTTTTCCCTGTTTTTGCGCATTATATATATTTTATTTCAAGAAAACACGATTTACATATATTACCAGGCCCAAAAATTGTATACCGTTACTCACGGTATACCGGTATTCATTTTTATAACCCCACAAAATAAAGTTTAGGGTGGTATATAGGAATCAACTTCGTCGACTGGTCGTCGTTGTCAGTCCGTTGCAACTTGTGGAGTGAACTACTTCTACAGTTTTAGTCGCATTTTCATGAAACTTCACAATAATGATCAATATGATAAGGGGAAGTGCGTGACATAAATTTTTTCCAGATCATTTTCAAGATGGCCGACTGGCAGCCATATTGGATTTTGCAAAATACTTGTGGAGCGAACTACTTCTACAGTTTTTGCTGCATTTTTATGAATCTCAATATAAATTGATCGACATGTTGCGGAGCAGTGCGTGACATAAATTTTTTCCAGATTGGATTCAAGATGGCTGACTGGTGACCATATTGGATTTTGCAAAATACTTGTGGAGCAAACTACTTCTACAGTTTTTGCTGCATTTTCATGAAATTCAACATAAATGATTGGCACAATGCAGAGCAGTGCGTGACATTATTTTTTTCCTTATCAAATTCAAGATGGCCGACTGGTGGCCATATTGGATTTTTTTTTTTACTTAGAAAAATTGAATGCCCCATTTCAGTCACCCACACTAGGCGGTATGCCACGGTGGTGGTATACTGGGCGACAGACCATCTCTAGTTGATGGACGGTTTTTAACCGGTGACAATTTCAATACCAGTACCAACCAGTATACTGTAATACCATGCAGCCCTAATTTGAAAATGAAAGTGTAACACCTGGTCCAGATTTGAAGTTATCAGAAGGTTCATGTAGTGGAAGGAGTAAAGATGTTCCAACAGTTGAAACTCGCAGTCTCAAGAAGCTTATAAGAAGCTGATTCAGATGGCCTATGTCTTGGCTGCAAATGGTTGCAGCCTTACAACATTCAGACCAATGGTTAGTTGGTGTTAAATTACAAAGTGGACATGACTATAGAGACACAGCATGAGTGCTCATTGATGTTCTCAGCCAAGCTTTTGGGATGATAACTCAGTAACGCTTTGAAGAAAGCTGAATTTTTTAGTGGGTTATCTGATGGTTCACAGACACAAAAAACTGAGGGTGAAATTGGTATATTGAAGGTTAGTACATCAGGGTGAACCTAGATTTTTCTGTATTGACTTGCAGGACGTTGAGGAATATGGAGATAGTTCCTTCAACCATCTGAAACAATATATTGATGACTTGTTTACGAAACTTGAGATACCACTGGAAAAGTTCCAGTTGGCATTTATAGCAGCTTCGGCAGATGGCGCATTGATGAATACCGGTCAGTATAGTGGCTTACTGACTAGGCTTAATGCTGGCAGACCTTGGTCAATAAAAATCATTGTATCATGTATCGTCTGGAACTCATGATAAAAGATGCACTTCTCTCTCAAAAGGCAATAAAATCTGTGAAAGATTTGTTCATAGTGCTCTTTAACCTAATGAAAAAATCAGAAAAATTCAAAAGAAATGTGAGGCAATACGGAAAGGACGTTCTTGGTGTTCACACACTTACAATTCCGAAAGTTGCAGGCACATGCTTCATTAGTCATTTGGATAGAGGCTTGGAACATCTTCTGAATAATTACATTATAATTTGTCAAGCCTGTGAGAACATGATCCATTCAGGGTCTGCCCAAAATATTGCACCAAAACTCAAAGGCATCCTAAAGAAATAAAAAAATTCACTGTTTCTGTTCACATGTATTCTTATGAAGCAGATAACCAAACTGCTTTCCAAATAGTGATGAACCTATTATCGGCATCGGCCATCGGCATCGGCCGATAATGGGGTAATCGGTGAATCATCGGCATCGGCAAAAAAGGGCATCATTTGCCGACAGTGGTGCGCCGATTGTTACAAGGTCAAAATAAACCGTCGTTTTTTTTTTTTTATTCACAGCCATATCATCGAAAACAGTGTTTACACGTGAAACGACCGGGGAGTGTGTCAACACTACTGATTCCAAAATTCTGTGCGTTTTAATATTCTATGAATAATTTAAAGCTAAGCCACAATTTCAATTTGTCACACACTCATGTATGATTCTTATTACATGGAAATCTCGGCCCAATTTCTTAAGTTGTAACATCATTGTTTAAAATTTAGCTTTCCTATATTACTCCATTTTGGAAATCTCACAATTCTTATTAAAACAAATAGTGTCAGACTGTCGGTGCCAGTTTCATTTGTCATTTATTCATAAGTACTGTATTACGAAAAAAAATCTGGTGGGAGACAAGTGAAGTAAATTATACAAGGCAGCTTCTTTGAAAACAATACAACGTGCAGATTCCATGAAGGATTAGTGTCGTTTCATACCCAGGCATTTCGTAGGGAACGGTACAACCCGCCCCAAACCAGCTGGGACAACCCGCCCCAAGTTTTTCATGCGCCACAGTTATGAGCTATTTGACTATGATATTGGACTATGATTGGATTATAAGTAATAACAAATGAACTATTCAGCTGTTATTACTTATAATACGATCATTATTAATTAGTGGGCAATAGATTTGTTTATTGGACTTAATTATGATATTAAAAGTAATATCTTGAATAATTCCGAATGAATTATTATTATCAGAAGTATCTGTGGTAATGGTATCTGTGGGTGTCTCATTGATGGATGTTTCAGTGGCCTGACTGTTTGTTGCCTCGGACATGTCCATGGCTTCATCTAAGTCAATGATTGTTAACATCTTAAAAAGCACATTTATTGTCTTATTAGTTTTTAATAAAGGAAAAGCGATCAACGCTGTGATGAATCCATATCATGCTGAAACAACATGTCTGTTCATTTGATTTTTTTCTCATCAAACAAATATCATTCCACTTAGAGGGTACCCGACTGAAACAACATGACTAAAACAACACATCACTTCTGACTGGTCTCTACATGCAACCAATTCAGTATAGAACTATTATTAGTTTAATTCAGTCATTCTGGGATGTTTTAATAGGATCACTGTGGATTGTGGATAATTTTCGATAAAATTGGATAATTTTTCGATAAAAAAGTGAGTAAAAATTTGTTTTATATGTTACTACATGGATCCCCAAAAACTTTTTCTTCAAAAATCAGAAAAAAATCAGGACAACCCGCCCCAAAAAGTGGGACAACCCACCCCAAAAATAGGCCTCGGGCAGTTTGTCCCTGGGGCGGGTTGTCTCTGATCCCATTTCGTATACTGACTTTCGTATACAAAAGAAGACATTTCAGACATATATATATCAAATTTTGGGGGGTTTTTACATGTAAGTATTTTTTATATGAAATAATAGACTGTAAGGTACAATGTATTATAATCCAATATAAATTATTTTTACATACGGGGTTGTTATCTTTACTTGGCTCAAGGGAGTTATAACCCCAAGTACGAAACGTCGCAGTTTGTGCACGAAACGTCCTACAAGTTTGTGTACGAAACGTCCTAAATTGCCGTGTACGAAACGTCCAGCCCCATTCCATGGCGGGACAGAATCACGTGATTTTCAAAATGAAGAGGTCTTTTCTGAACGTATATATTGAATATTGGGCTTATGACCGATATGAGAAGAAAGGAATAAGTCAGATTTATCCACAGTCAGGACAGTGTCTGTCGGTCTGTGTACGAGTTCCCACAGAATTGCTATGAGTTTTAAATACATGTATATGGGATTTAATCTTATTGGGAGAATATGTAGTATTCCATGCAGGGAGAGTCAGTCTGACACGGTTGATTCCGTTCTTCTCACTGAGGAATGGACTGCACAAAACGATCGGATAAATTGTCTGGGGAGTTGATTTGGTGGCGAGTTGACCAGGAACCAAGAAACACAACCCCGCATTGACATTCTAATTGCAACTTTGCAGGGTTCGATCAAGTTATTCACGCATTTTCACAGAATTTAAAAGATCGGCATCGGTATCGGCCGATTATTAAATTTTTAACATCGGTATCGGCCGATGGTTTGTTTACCATATCGGTTCATCACTATTTCCAAAGCTTCTCTCAAATTTGAGAAAGAGGAACTGTTTGTATTTGATGTTCAGCCAGTAGTAGACAAGCTGACGGATAGTCTATGAACTAAATGAAAATGACAGTATTTCATCACCCTCTGTGAAGGCACTAGAGGACTTTCAATTTTCTATATCTGAAAATGAATTGAGAGTCAAAGTCATGAAACGTGGCCACAGGAAGAAAAAAGCTGATAAACATGAATTCATTAAACTGTGCTACAAAGTAATGCATAAGTATGATGTCAAAACTCTGAAGAAAATTAGTTACAATGTCGAGAAACTGAAACCTTCAATTCTGAAATGCATCAACAAACATTTTTCATTGTTCTGCGATAAAGCACAGTTGCAGACTTAAGTCATTCGTAATATGTGTGTCCTCGATCTGGCTAACTGGCTAGGATATGAACTTGACATGAAAAAAATTAACCATTTCTGACTACGGTATGTAATATGTACAAAAAGTACCGTGCATTGTGACTATGGTACGTAATATTAGGTACTCCGACTTTGAACCTGAGGGGGTGCTTTTTCATCCAGAAACATGATACTTCATAATTTCATTAAATAGGATGGATGCTAAGTGCATGTGTGTGGTAGAGCAATATTTTCAACGTGCAGGCACAAGGTTGCAAGTTGCAAATATTAATTGGTCTACCCCCAAATAATGAATATGGACTCTTCCTGTTGCTGTCATTGAGCAGATATGGAAGATACCACCAGGGTTCAAAGGGCTAACGATTGCGTTTGACATCGCCAAAACCTGATTTTTCATGACGTTAAAATGTCACGATAACCGTAGATAGAAAGGGTTAACACTATTTTTTGAACATTCCAAGCTACCTTTCATCAACTCTGGATATGATGATAAATCATTCAAAAGTGATTAGATAAATTTCAAAAGCATGACGGGGCACTACTACATAGGGACTGATGCCAAAAAGTTGTGGAGAAATGTTTTACTGTACCAAAGGAACCAGTTCCTTAACCCTTTACCCAACACAGACAAATATCAAAATTTATTATTTTAAGTATCATTTTTTTTAATTTTTCCAAAAATTTCAACAAACCATATCATGTGACCCCTCATTGGAATGAGCTTGTTCCAAAGAGAAATTTTTGGAAAAATAGTACTTTTTCAGTTGTTGAATTTGTATATTATGCAGGCGGATGTTGTCGATTTGTTGGGTAAAGGGTTAACCCTTCACCTAACATGAAAAGCAAATGACACTTGCAAACAAAATTCTTGTACAACTAATTTTTTTCATTTTTTGCCTCAAAAACGTAGGTTATAACCCCTCATTAGAACAAGCAACTCGTTCCAGAGAGGGGTCCTAACCTATGATTTTGAGACAAAAAATGAAAAAATAATAAAAATTAAATGGCAATTTTTGTGAATAGCACTGGCCGGTTTTGGTCATTATGTTGGGTAAAGGGTAAATGTTTGTAGAATTGCAGAACTGATTCTCACTCTTTGTGAATAGCACTGGCCGGTTTTGGTCATTATGTTGGGTAAAGCAGTGTTTCCGCTAGGGAGGCAGGGGGTCCCTTTTTGGGTCCCATTCCCCTGGCCCTGTTTCCCCCACAACCAAATATTAGCCCGTAGCATGTTTCTGTGTAAGTTTGAAAAGTGACATAAGCAGTGTTAAAAGACAGAATATGTTTACCTGCATTCTGCAGGTAAACATATTCTGTCTTTTAACACTGCTTATGTTTACCTGCATTCAGCTGAGCAGGTAGACATTTTCAGTCTTATAACACTTCCTAGTAGCATATGTCTAACTCACACAGGTGCATGGTGCTATGATGCTAAATAGTTGATTTCATCTTGTGAACAACTTCATTGTTATGTATAATGCTACATGAATCTTCAAACTGGTATAGTTTGTCAACGGTCATCATTGATAATATGTTTTCCCCTAGGTACAAAAGGGCCCCAATATTTTACCCCTAGAGGAAACACTGGGTAAAGGGTAAATGTATGTAGAATTGCAGAACTGATTCTCACTGCAACTCCCAGTAATTGTTTTGTTGAGTCTGGCTTTAGTCACCTGACTGTTTTATTGACTGATCGAAGGTTGAGTTTGTCTCATAAGATGATGGAGAACTTACTATTGTTAAATATAAATCATGACCTCTGGACAGCTCAGGAAATTGATGCATTGATTGATGATTTGTTGTCCATCTACACCAAGTAAACGCCAATCTAAAACTGTCGAGTTCAGTTCACCAAGTGACATTTTACCTACCTTGAAACTTAAGAAACATAAGTGCAACATGAAATTTGCTATTTAGTCAAAGGAAGTTGTTGTTTATGACTCAGACTCAGAAGCTAGTGAAAGCTGTCGTGTCAGGAACATTGAGGTTGATGAATCAGATTATGTAGGCACAGTGGCGAAATCTGACACAGAATGTATGGATATTAGTACTGACTCTGAAACCAATGATTCTGTTGAAGACTTAACCTATTCTGAAATTGAAGATGCTGAGCAAAGTCTTGATATGAGTGATGAATGCTACTCCCCATCTTGTTAAATTGGACAAGGACCTTCAGAAGTGACCTTTGCCTTTCCAAGTGATATAGGAAAATCTTTTTCGTGTCTGCGATGGAATGTGTGAATCTTAATCACTATTCACTTGCGGCAAACCACTCGTGAAGGTCCCCACATCTCATCGTGGCCACTCACATTATATTTCCAGTATCGCTTCAAAAAGCAAAATGCCATATCCTCTAATATTTATTTGTGTACTTCTACGCTATTTAGTTTTGTGTCGGTTCAAATTGGCAATTTGCACCCGTAAAAATCGCTCTCTCCAGGACTGGCATTCTTTAGGAGTGCAGGAGTGCTGCACGCTTACTGCACGCCTAGAAAAATTTGAGGGCAGTTTTTTGCACCCCTTGATTTTCTGGAATGCCAGTCCCATTTGGGACTGCCTTTAAAATCTTGTATCATTTCGTCCCCTGAGTTCCAGTGTCTTCTCTGTGCCTACTCAGTGGTCGATTTGTCAATGTTGCATTGATTCGCAATAATACATGACCCATTCTGTGTTACATTTCGATACATTTTGAGTGTAGAAGACAGTCACATAAGAATTGAATGCAACATTTTGAATGATGAGAAGATGATGTGTGTGCCAATTTTTCCAATATGTAGCTGAATGTAGTACAATTTTTCAGTCACAATATTAATACCTTGAAGTGAATATAACCAAAATAGCATACAAGTTTTTGCATTGAAAATTTCAGGTGCAATTGCACTCCCAAGCAATCTGAGGAGGGCAATTGTTTTGCACTCCTTGATTTTTTAGATTGCCAGACCTGCTCACATGAAGGATAATTGTGGTTATTTTTTTTAAAGATTTTGTGCCTCATCCTAATGGTTGATAGCAACTGTTCATTGATTTCCTGTCCACAGAAGTTGCCATTCCAGTTCAATGGAGATTGATGGGGTTGGTAGGTGAATAAATTGATAAAAGTGAGAAGAGAAGGAACGTTTCTGTAAATTCATCTCATACCACTTGTACTTAGGAGGCAGGTAACTGCCCCAGTGTGAGAATGGCTGGACATTTGATCCAATGTGTAGGACCTTCTGAAGTGTCTTCATTTATATGTGTTTGGCTGGGGTGGGGCAGTTACTGAGGGTTCAGCAGGTGAACTTGGGTCACTCTTTTGAGTTTTATGAATCAGGAGCCATGAACAATGACATTTGATGAGTTATCAACTGATATTTATATCTCTTTTTGGTCCAGTGCTTAATATTTTAAGGCCTAGCAAAACATAAAAAATTTATTTGTTTGAAAATGGCCCCAATTGTTTGATTCAAGTGACACTAGTGCTGAAACGGATATCCGATTAACCCTTTACCCAACGTAACGGTAAAACTGGCCAGCACTATTCACACAATTCACCATTCAATTTTTATTACTTTTTCATTTTTTGTCACAAAAACATAGCTTATGACCCCTCATTGGGACGAGCTCGTTCCAATGAGGGTTCATAAGCTATATTTTTGATGCAAAAATACAAAAAAATAGTGCTTCAAGAATTTTATTTGCAGGTGTCGTCTGCTTTTCGTGTTAGGTAAAGGGTTAACAACCAGTTGTCAACTTAACTGGTTGAAAAAGTGCCCAAACGGATAACTATACAGTTAAAAAATGCGCGAATCAGCCATTTTCAGTTCGAATCGAATGTTGAATCGAATCAGGTCTAATATTTGAAATCAAATCGAACCACAAATCAAATCATCGGTGGTGTCCAGAAGGTCACCGATTGGGGGAAGAGGGGTGCTGAAAACCTGATTTGTTGTGACTGTGACTGTGACACTCAAGTCCTGACTGATAGAATATTCTAACTACATCATCAAGGCATGCCTTTGTCGAAGGCATACCTTGATGATGCTGTTGTAATATTACTGGCTGGAATATTACACACGAAGGGTCACTGTTCAAAAACAGAATCAAGTGTGTGAATTGCCTATACGGTGGAGCCCACTTAATTGGATATCTCTTAACTGAATAACCCTGTTAATTGAATATAATTTCCCAACACAAAACCCTTTACCATACCTCAGTACAAATTTGACCTGCTAATTGAAAATAGGTTATAGAGTAAAATCCTGTTAATTGAATAAAAAGTCTTGTAACCTGTCGAGAAATTACCCTGACTCGCCCCAGTTTTTCTTTGTTTATAGACCTATTTGGCCACAGTACATCCATTACAGGCATTTAATCTCTCCATGAGCTCTGTCAAACAAGATATAATAGACTAAATGTTCAATTTATCTCTAGAACGCAGGAAAATAACAAATCTCTGTTAACTGAACAATCCTGTTAACAGAATAATTTTCACTGGCAAAGTAGCTATTCAATTAACACGGTTCTACTGTACTATGTACTGCACAGGACTAGCTACTAGCAACAGCTCATCATCAAGATTGCTTGGAAACTTTAAACTGGTTTTCAACAGTGGTAGTGACTGGTGAGACAGTACAAACATGAGTGTACAAACATAACTTAACCCTTTACACATCGAATCTGCCACATCCGTCCACATAATATGCAAATTCAGCAGCTGAAAAAATACTAGTTTTCAAAAATTTCAACAAAACCATATCATGTGACCCCTCTTTGGAACAAGCTCGTCGAGCTCATTCCAATGAGGGGTCACATGATATGGTTTGGTGGAAATTTTTTGAAAATTTAAAAAATGTTATTTAAAATACATTTTGATATCGTCTGCGTTGGGTAAAGGGTTAAGAAACAAGTGCAACATGAAATTTGGTATTTAGTCAGATGATGTTGTTGTTTGTGACTCCGACTCAGAAGCTATTGAAAGCTGTCCTGTCAGGAACATTGAGGATGATGAATCAGATGATGTAGGCACAGTGGCAAAATCTGACACAGACTGTGTGGATATTAGTACTGACTCTGAAACCAACGATTCTTTTGAAGTCTTAAATTTATGTTAATGCAGTGGAGCCCACTTAATTGGATATCTCTTAACTGAATAACCCTGTTAACTGAATAAAATTTCCAAACACAAAACCATTTACCATACCTCCAGTACAAATTTGACCTGTTAATTGAATATAGGTTATAGAGTAAACTCCTGTTAATTGAATAAAAAATCTTGCAACCTGTCGAGAAATTGCCCTGACTCTCTCCAGTTTTCCTTTGCTTATAGATCTATTTGGCCTCAGTACATCCAATACAGTCATTTAATCTATTATATCTTGTTTGACAATCCCTGTTAATTGAATACTCCTGTTAATTGAATAATTTTTATTGGCAAAGTGGCTATTCAATTAACAGGGGTTCAACTGTATAGCAAAAATTACACTCAGTCTTCACCTTCAGCATTATTTATGTACAATTTCCATCTGAACTATGAGACAGCGATAATGTCTGATTCCAACTATATTCCAGTGAAAGAGTTTGAAGGGAATTGAATTGGAATACCGACTTGATATTCAAAATCAAATTGAGTCTCTAACCTTTGCAGGGCTGTAAGAATTTTGTCACTTTACAGTACTCAAGAGATAAACTGAGCATTTATTCAGGGAGCTCTGTCAACAGGCCTGAAAATAGGGCATCTGACATTTGCAGAATGAGGTCCCCAGAGGGTGAATTTGATCATGCTATCCCATACAGTGGATCAATTTATCATCTGGGTACCTCGTTCTGTTTAGTTTTGAGACCCTGATTCAGATTGAGGTTCACAGAGGGTAAATTTAGTGATGCTACCCTGCTGATGTCGGTCTGCTTGTTTTCTGGCTTGTCTGTCAATCAAGATATAATAGATTAAATAGCAGTATTACCTGTGGCAACCGCATTGTGTGCTTGGGCAAGACACTTCACCCCTCCTCCCCCCCCCCATTGCCCATGTGATATATTGTCTTCCAAGGCATAATGCATGTCGATAGCGCACTTGCCTGCAACCAATGCTAACACTGCTTGTGTGGAGTTAGTATGTTGGGGAGCCTGACAGTTACTCGCCATTGTTCAGTGGTTTTCTCAGGATACTTAGGCTTCCTCCCCGTAAAACTGTCCGACATGAGGTAACCGTGGTTTTTGAAAGTGCCGTTAAACCCCAATAAATAAATAAATGATGGCGGTATTGTATGTACCAAGGCCAGATAGGCTGGTAACAAGGGGAATTCGATGATTTTTATTATACGGAAAGATTCCATCTTGATAGAATTATTTATGGATTGTTGTCTCAGAGTCATATTTCGAAGAGAAACCAAAGTTCCTAAATTTTCTGGTCGACTTTTTGCACGTTTACATTATTTCATAACGTGGAAATCATTTGGTAAAGAAACTACGTCATTACGTGTGCCTGCAACAATACTTTGGGTGTCTCTGCTGGTGTTGTTGGGAATCTTCGACAGAATAATAAATAATAATAATAATCAATTTTATATAGCGTAAAACCACCAAAGGTGCTCTAAAGCGCTTTACAACAAAAAAAAAAAAATTTATTCAATTTATGTATTCCGGAAAGAAAAAAAAGCTTTGTTGAATAAATGAGTTTTTAATTGTTTTTTGAAATTTTCTATACTTGTTAGAGATCTGATATGAAGTAGCAATGTATTCCACAGTCTGGGCCCAGCAATTGCAAAGGCCCGTGTCCTGGCTAGCTCAGATTTTGTGAATGGTACAACCAGACTCAGATTCAGATTATCTGCAGACCTTAGGGGACTTGTGGGGGAGTAGCGAATGACAAGCGTTCTCAAGTACTCTGGGGACAGGCCATGAATGCATTTATAAACTAGTACGAGAATTTTGAATTCAATTCTATATTGAACCGGCAGCCAATGAAGATCTTTCAGAATAGGAGTGATATGGTTATAGCTTTTAGAACCACTGAGAATTCGAGCTGCAGTGTTCTGAATTCTTTGCAGCCGTTGTAACAGTATGTTTGGCAGACCAATGAAAAGCGAATTGCAGTAGTCCAAATGTGAAGAGATAAAAGAATGAACCAGCTGCTCAAGAGCTTGATTGCTCAGGCGAAGTCGGCTAAGTTTCCTAAGTTGCCAATAACATGATCTACAGACTTTTTTGATATGGGACTCAAGATTTAAACTGGAGTCAAATATCACTCCAATGTTTCTGGCACTATCATTGACCGTAACATCGGAGTCACCTACACTGACTGAGGAAATCTTTTCGGAGAAAGAAATCCTTTGTCTGGAAATGCATAAAACTTCTGTCTTGGAGTCATTCATTTTAAGCCTATGGCTGGTCATCCAGTGTCTGACTGTGTCGATACATCGCTCCATTTCAGACACTGTTCCTATAACACCAGAAGCGTCACATGGGTTAAAAGCCAAGGAGAGTTGTGTATCATCAGTGTACAGATGGTAAGGGATACCAAGCTCTCTCAACATCTGCCCCAGTGATGCTGTGTAGATTGTAAAAAGTACAGGGCCTAGAACTGAGCCTTGGGGGACTCCACATGTCAATAGTTTCCTTTCAGACCTGGAACCACTGATTGGTATCTGCTGGGCTCGAAGTTCCAAGTAACTCTCAAACCACCTATGAACAGTCCCGTGGACCCCATGTTGTTTCAGAATATCAAGTAGTAACAAATGATCAATGGTATCAAAGGCAGTCGAAAGGTCAAGCAATACAAGCAGGGTAGTTTTTCCCTCACCTAAAGCACAGACAGTGTCATTATGGACCCTCAGCAAAGCTGTCTCTGTGCTATGGTTAGGTTTGTAAGCTGACTGAAAAGGTTCTAGTAGATTGTTCATTGCGAGGTGACAGTTTAATTGGCTGACAACTACCTTTTCGAGTATTTTTGAGACAAAAGATAGGTTTGATACGGGTCGATAGTTTTTTAGGTTGTTGGGATCAAGAGTCGATTTCTTAATGAGCGGGGACACAAGTGCTAATTTCATATCCTCTGGAACATGTCCTTCTAAGAGAGAGGACTGTATAATTTTTGTTATGATTGGCATGAGACAGGTTAGAACAGATTTCAGCAGTGATGTTGGTATAGGATCCAAGTCATTTGATTTGTTAGGGGATGAAATAATGCACTTCTTCACCTCAGCCTCGGTTACCGGAATGAATTCTGAGAAAAGCGAGTTTAACATGAGTTTTCTCAGTTTGGGGGGAGGGGGATCTGAGTATCCTATGCCTTCTGGAATTAATTCAATTTTTGAGATAAAATAATCACTGAATTTAGCCAAAAGATCGTTTACAGCTGAATGCTCCGGAAGAAGGATGGTTTTTGTATTACCTAATAATTGATTTGTGATAGTAAATAATGTTTTGCTATCATGTGTACTGTTTATTAGGTCGTTGTAGTATATGGTTTTAGCCTTTTTTATTTTGGTGTTAGTTATGGTCCTTTGGTGGCATAGCATTTGGTGGTGCACTTCAAGTTTTGACTTGTTGTACAGACGTTCTAATCTACGTCGTTTCTGCTTTTCTGAACGGATATCTTCCGTGTACCAAGGTGACGGTTGATGTTGCACAATTTTTCTAAATTTCACAGGGGCGTGTTTATCCAGGATGGAGGAAAGAGAACTATTGTACATAGCAAGCCATGAACTGGAATTGATGGGGCCAAGATTTGTCGCAAACAATGCCGATCGTATATCTGTTTGTAGTGATGCGAGGTCTACTGATTTGATTTTGCGAAAAGTAATGGTCTTTACTGGATCACTCGGTTTACTTAATGGCATAAGTGCCGAGACCATATAATGATCCAATATTGCTGGATCAGACACTGTGACATGCTCTAGGAGAGACATATCGCCCTGCCTGGTCATGAGCAAATCAAGGGTATGACCACTCCTGTGAGTCGGTTCCTTAACAAGCTGAACATATCCGAATAAATAAATTAAGTGTGTAGTGACAGAAGTGTGTAAGAGTGCAAAAATTATTGACCGGCATTATTCACCGTGGTTGGAACATTGTGAAATGTTTAATGGGATAATATGGGGAATTAGCATAACATTTGTAGATAAGGTATAATAATAATAATTATTGCATGGCATGTTGTTGCCTACATGTATACCAAAATGCTGGTCTTCGAAAAAGAATCGTCCACTCTCATCTGGTAAGTGAACTAGGCTTTGTGGAGACCACTATTTTGTCATACTCATCCTGAAGTGCAGCAGTATTCATAATATTTATAATAATTATACACCCCGCAACGAGTTGTGGGTAAACTGGAATCACCTTGTCTGTCCATCCATCCGTCCATCGGTCCGTAGACATAATTTTGTCTGGAGATTTTCTCAGATGTTCATGGACCAATCTGCTCGAAACATGGGATGAATGTTCACTAGCATGGGGACCTGCGCACCTGCGATTATAGTCCCGGTCGGATTATTTTTTTAGATTAGGGTAACCAAAACTCAGTGGATAGATTTTGCAATCAACAATTCGATGTGAATTCTGAAAAAGTCCAAGAAGCTCTTACTTTTGTTTGGTTCACGGACCACTGGTGTCAACTCACATAAGCTGAGCATTTGCCTGAGCTGCTTGTGTTTAATCCGGAGAAACTGTAATATCCACAGGGTTGAGAATCTCAGTCAATGAGCAATGATTCCAGGCTCTCCAGGCTACCAGTCTTATCTTGTAGTAAGGAATTTTACACTTAGGAACTGGAATTAGTCTAGCCTTTCAGTAGTCCATTGTCTATATTTAGATTAATTTGCTAGGAATATTTCAGTTGATTGGTGCAGTGACCCTATACCTCTGGTTCACTTTTCTGACCAACTGACATATTCCAGATGAGTTGATTTGGTTGAATTTTTGGTGACTTCACTATTAGAAACAAAGACTCACAGCAGCCTTATTGTTATCATTACATCATGCAGTTCCACTAATTGTGTTAATATCTTGATGGTATCAAGGTGAATTAAATACTTTTTGACTGAAATATCTATAACTGAAGCATGAAAGAAAATGTGTACATGTTTATGAGTAAAAGGATATCACATTACATCAGCAGTATTCTGCATATGAATTCCCACAAAATGTGTTTGAACTAGGAGCCCATAACAGCATTGCATTCCTAACAGAATTAGACTGGTGGCCAGAGAGCTTGCATTGTTCCTTTATCCAGTTATTTCCAAGATAACACTCTTGAGATTGTATTAGTTATCCTTGTGTTTTCCAGGGTGTATGGGATTTACACCAGTTTGGGAACCCATACACCAGACCAGCGTAAACTCCCATACACTCTGGAAAACACAAGGATAACAGTTATTTCCAAGAATTTTGGCGTACTTAATACTTTATCCTAAATTGTGGGAAAAAACTGACAGAAAATTTGTACTTTGTAAGTTTCTTAATAAATCCAGACAAATATGGATGTCATTGGAACTGGCTCAATGAGCCAGTTCCAATGTCATCCATATCTGTAATATTTTATTGCACATAAATCAGGGGGAGGCCACCAAAAATTTGCAAGACGTCACGTGGGGGTGGGTGGGTCTCTCGAGTGCGCCAAAAATGAGCATTTCCAACTTGTGCAATTTTTGGAATTTTTTAAAAATATATCAATATATCAGCTAATATATACCATCATTTGTGTTTCAAACCTTAAAGATGATGTTGTACATCACACTCTTAACATAAATTCAACATCAGGAGGCTTTATATGTGAGAATATTGGGCTTAATCTGGGAAAATGTCACACTTTAGTAGGGGATGGGTGTCTTGTTTGAAATGTAGAAAATGTGCAGACAATATTTTGGGAACAATTCAAATGAAAATTTGTTCCCGTATATGTACACCTGCTCTGGCCAAGCCAAATAATGAACAGCTTGTCATTTGTAGATTGGGGCCCACAGCAGCCCACAGAGGTTTAAATTGGTGGTACCAGTTTAACCCTTTACCTAACATGAAAAGCAGACGGCACTTGCCAAAAAAATGATTGAATAACTAATTTTTTTCATTTTTTGTCTCAAAAACATAGGTTATGACCCCTCATTGGAACGAGCTCGATGAGCTCTTTCCAATGAGGGGTCATAACCTATGTTTTTGAGACAAAAAATGAAAAAATAATAAAAATTAATTGGCGATTTTTGAGAATAGTGTTGACCGGTTTGGGCCGTTATGTTGGGTAAAGGGTTAAGAACATTATGAAAACCCCCTAAAGACAGTTGTGCCTACTAAGTTTATAAGCTTATTTTGGATTTTAATGGGAGAGTGGGGAGTGGGTGTCTGAGAACGGTAGTAGAAAATTTGCACGTAGGGGTGGATGGGTGTAAAAAGGAGCCGAATAAAAAATAGGACGTCATGTCTTGCAAATTTTTAGTGGCCCCCCTTGCATAAATATTAAATTTCCTGTATTTTTATTTTTGTTCTAACATAACTGAGCAGAAGGTATGAATTAATAATTAAAAATGGGTAGGCCTTTTTTTATTAGCCATATAACCCGCTATTGTGTATTCTTGTTTTTACACCGTAGTTAACCACATTGTAAAAAAAACAACTACTGTGGATTGCAATTTCCACCGTTCCTCTAAGCCAATCAAAACACAGTATTTTGTTTCATTTGGAAATAAATTTAATTTTATACCCACACTATGAATAGCCGGGGGAGATTGTTTTACCCCAGTCTGTCCATCTGTCCATCCATCCTTCTGTTATCCATCTGCCGTCCTCTGTGCATCTGCACCTAGGGTACATTGTTTGTCTAGCTAACTTCTCTCATAGTTTTCAAGCCAGTACTTTTTTATTTCACAGGATGGTTGTACATATACCAGAGATGTGCATATCATCAGGAAATTGATTTGCTTCAGTATTTCACAAAATTACAGTTTGTTAAACTTGGTCGATTTTTTTGTAGAATTTTAAACTTAGCTGGGGCGTCCTATTTGTCTTACAGACACAGCTCATGTACAAGTAACAAATCACAGTTTGATCTTCAGCCTTCTTAGTCCATGTGCTGTGTGGGGGCATGCTTTGGTTTATTTATTTATTTATTTATTTATTTATTTATTTATTTATTTATTTATTTATTTATTTTAGGTCATTTTCAGCATCTTTGGCACTTCTTGGAAGTTTACTCCTTGCATGCTGCTGGCAAATATTCATGCCCAGGAAGAATTTCTCTTGCCACTGAAATAAGTAGAATTTAGACACATTAAATCAAATTTTGCCCTTGTAAATTGAATGTGTTTTTCACAAATGAGTCAAGCATATATGATTTTTTCATCAAATCTAGTCATGGCTACTTTACAGTAGCCATGACTAAATTTGCTGAAAAAATATCTTGAAAATACTCGGCGGGTTGAGTTAATCCCTTTAACACTAAATACTTCATCCAATTTAATTGGCAAGATCACACATTCCTCCGCCTCTCAGGAAATAAATTCTTCCACTCTAAATACCTCATCCTGTTTAATGAACACACATAATATGAGATATGTTTAATCTATTGATGTAAACTCAGGTCTGAGCAATAAAGATGTACCTGATGAAATTTGGTAAAAGACAGAGGGAAAAAGGTGTTGTTAATTAAAAACTTTATACATTTTCCAGGGGGTGAAAAACGGAAGCCAAACACTGATGATGGAGATGATGTCTCAGATGAAGATGATGAGAAAACAGTTTCAAGTTCAAATGTTTACGTTAATAAATCTGTTTTTTATGACACTGATGACGATGATCCTTCCAAAAATAACATCCTTGAAATTCAAGAACCGATGTGTAAGTTCACTTCAAGATTTTTATACTATTTGGCATCCATTTTCCTCACTGCTTGTGAAAGCCTGTCCTTGCCTGACTTGTTAATGGAAAGTCAGCCACCACAACAGTTTTATGTAGGACTCATTCATTGAAGTTTAAAATGGAAAATCAAGGACCTTGAAACTGCTTGATATTTTTGGACTTGTAGAATGCTGGAAACCAGCCCATATTTGGGTTTTTTTTCTGAAGTTTTTGTACCACTACTTAAAGGCTTCCATATTCAGTGGATGTTGTACACATCACCTTTGGAGTGAAATTATTTTGCCTGTTAGGATTTGCCTTGCTACAATTTATGGTAGAGTGCCGACAGGCACTCTACCATAAACTGTAAAAAAGCAAAGATATGTGAACAAATTTTGATGACCAAAAATAATTCAGCACTCTAGCAGTTGAAACGGAAATTCAAGGACCTTGAAAATGGTTGAAAATCAAATTATAAACAAAGCAGGCCAAAAAATTTTTTTTTGAGCACTCTCCAGACCCTTTCCAAAAATTAGAGTGCTAATGAAGTTTGTTCTATTTTTTTAGTTTTTTGTACCCAGAAATAGAGGATTCTCAAATGAGTCATCATTTCATATGAAAATCTGAGTTCAAAAAAAATTGATCTGAGCTGAGGTTCAACTAGGCTCTGATCGATTTTAGTGAATGAGGTTTAGGAATTATGTCAAATTGTGACGAATTTGAGATTTATTTAATTACGTAATGTGCAAATTAAACCTTTAGCTAATGTAGCGACTAAAGCTGGAATCGCCATCCAGTTTTTAGTATTTTGTAAAAAAAATTTGCCTCAAAAAAATGGCTTGTCCATATTGTCTCATTTGGAGCTCATAAGCTATGTCTTCAAGCCAAAAAATAAAAAAATTGAGTTATTCAGCAAAATTAATGCCATCTGCTATTTGTATTAGGTAGACAGTTAATGAAAATAAGAGAAGATTAATTCAATTCTACTTCTGACACCAACTTGCTCACAATGTTAGCATGTAACACACGTTGATGTTGACTTCTGATGTCAATCCCATATTAGCTGTTACTCCCATATTAGACGTGTTGTGAATCATATTTTCTGAAATGAGCTACTTGATGGCGATTATGTGATAAAGGAAATTCTCATACAAACTCACTTGACATCATTTTTGGGGAATCTTTCAAGCTTCCCAAGAAATGGTATCAGGGATTGGAATTATCAACCTACAGTTGAAACTAAAAGTCCTGTCACGGTGTGGTGCATAATTTTTAAGCAATAGCACACCGAGTTGGTGCACCTTCGGTCCCTGTCAAACTCAGTCTGCTCCATTAGTGTAACTCAGTTCCTGTAGAAAAAATGTGCCCAATAATTCTATACTTAGTCGGTTGAATAGAAATCATTAACATCATTCCTAACCTCTACTGGGGGAGTGCGGTGGCTCAGTGGTAGAGGTCCCGAGTTCGATCCCTGTCTGGGATGTCCCATGTTGTGTCCTTGGGCAAGGCACTTTATCTCGGTTGCCTACATGGGTGCTCGATGACGCTGTGTACTACGGCGTACTGCACGTTGATGGTGCACATGTCTTCAACCGCTGTAACCCAGCTTGGACAGAGTTAGAATGTTGAGGAGCTGACAGTTCTTTGTCGATACTCGGTGGTTCTCTCCGGGTACTCCGGCTTCCTCCACCTGTAAAACTGTCACCATCACTATTAGCCATTGTGCATTGTTGCAGGATTACAGGGGTTAAATTGATGTTCGAAATGATGAAGGAAAATTTATGTTCTTATCAGTGCTCAGCCGACAGCCAGTGCCTGAATTCTGAACCCCAGTTCGAACGTAAATCTTGCTACCTTATCAATGCCCTGTCCGCTTGGGACTGTTAGGATTCCTGAAGGTGCCTGTGGCTTACAACGCCAAAGGGTGATCAACGATAATTCACTGAAAGATTATTTATTTACATGTACGAAGAAATATAATATGAAACAAATTACTCACAAAATTATCCATAAGAATACACTAATTACGCAGATAAAAGTTTTATTCTTTAGGGCCCTCGACATCTCCCACAGCTAGCTGTGTCCGCTGGATCAACCTCACATCATTTTCATTTTCTCACGGTTTGTGATACATACAGAGTGTCTATTCACGTCTCGTTGCTTCCTCCTCGCAGGGTTAACTTCACAGTCATTCGGGCTTAACACATATAATGTTCTGCTTGTGTAACTCTATCAGCGTTCTCACAGTTCAATCACAATTCAATCGGCATCTACCACAGTTCACGATCACTTTGCACCTTGCCTGGCTCTCACAGAGTTAAGTTATTCTTCGCCTTCAGTTATGTACTTAACAAAGCTTACATAAAAATATTCTGCAAAGTGCTCTCAACATCACCAATTCTCGCTCCGCCTAAAAACTATCTTATCTCGCTTGCTATTCAAGTGCTTACTCAAGCTCTTAATACGGTTTCTAGGCCTCAACGTTACAGCTTTTACTTCTTTGGCTACTATGCCACTACGGTTCGCAACCGTTAACAAACTACTATCGGTTCCTTACAGCCCTCACAGGGTTACGACAATATGCAGACTTTCAATCTCGGTGCCTATGACCCTCGACGGCCAAGGCTAAACTCGGACAAGTGCTTTGTAACTCGATGTGGATAGAGATATTAATGCGCATTTTGTTTGAGTTAGACTCGCTTGACATTTCAGTAACTTTTATTACTATAAGCTCGTGTTCTGTGATGTCTGGCAACTTATCTCAGAGCTCTCCTGGCTTGGTAAGATATGCCTCTTTTGAAACAACTAGACATTTTAATGATTATCTGAAACGGCCAGAACACGAATAAACTGTTTATGTTCAAATTACCTGTGAACAATCACTAATTCAAATCAACGATGGACAGGATGATACATTGGTTTATTGTAACCATAAAGAGAAAATCGTTTGCAATGTTCCACATGTATACGCTAACTTATCTCTGCTTCAAAAATGCAAAACAATATTCTAGCTAATTAGAGGTTATGTTGACCGCATTATTTCTAATTGACCATTTAACCTGATAGCGTGACACAAGCAAACAAATATTATTTAATCGAAGGCTCCCATAGATTTCGCAAGCAATCTTCGCCATATTACTGTGATTTGTGTTTTTTTCCACAATCTTGTGTATACTTTAGTCCAAGTTAAATTACATAAAAAAAAATAATAAAGTTGTAATCCCAACTCTTGGCCTCAAATAGTGTGACATGCATAAGTATGTGACTTTAAACAGCAATAAATAAATAAATAAATAAAATAAATAAATAAATAAATAAATAAATAAATAAATAAATAATCTCTACTGGGATACATGTACATGTAATGATGTGAATAGATACTGGTATTAAAATTTGACTGCATATACAGAATGAAGAGTAGATTACTACTTAATCGCAGCGCCATATATTCTCCATTCAAAAAGTATTTATAATTTTTCATAACACAAAAAACATTTGCAAACTTTCATCACATGGACCACCGGGTTACACCCGGTGGTCCATGTGATGAAAATCTGTAAGTGCTTCTTGTGTTTTATCCCCAGAAATTGTGAATAATTACTACTGATAAGTGAAAAATCTTTCCCACAGCAATTTAGTAGTAATCCACCCTCCACTTACTGTAGTCTCAATATTTTATTTCTTTTTGATCAGTTCAGTTCAGGATTTCAACACCAACCTTACTAATACAGCATTAAATTTTGCAATACATGGTGCAAATGCTCTTGTACATATCGGACTACTTCATTCTTCTACAGTAAGAAGCACATTAACTAACATTTTCTCCACTAATTGTGAAAGGACTTCTTCTAGTTTCAACTAGAGGTAAAAAAGTGACAAACTCGTTCTGTATGATAGGGTAGTATGTATATGAGGAGCAAAGATGATTAAAAAAATTCCAGGTGGAGGTCATGAAAATTGATTGAAAAATTCCATAAAAGGTCCTGGAAGTCTTTGACTTATTTTGTCTCAGATGTGTTGAGGCCTGCTTATGAACTTATTCTTCTTGAGTACTTTGTCGTGATCTTCAGTGTGTCCAGTGCTATATTGATGGCTCAGTGGTTATGGCAGTGGGCTTCAAACAGAGAGGTCCACAGTTTGAGCCCCACCAGGGATAACCTCATTGTGTCCAAGGGTAAGGCCTTAATCCTGATTGCTCACGTGGGTGCACAGTAGCGCTGTGTACTTAGGCGTACTTCATGTCGATGGTGCACCTGTCTTCAACCAGTGATAACCCTACTTGTGTGGAGTTAGTACGTTGGGGAGTCTGACAGTTGCTTACCATTGATAGTTGGTTCTGTCTGGGTACGCCAGCTTCCTCTACCTGTAAAACTGTCTGACACAGGGTGACCCTGGCTGTTGAAAGTGCCATCAAAACCCCAATAAATAAATAAATAAATTTTGTTTAAGCAAAGCTGAATTATTAAATCATTAAGATGCTCTGTAACAGAACTAGAGTGAATTTTACAACCAAGGATTTTTGGAAACAAATACAAGTGTAACATCATATGCATGGGGAGGAAACACTGAGAATGGCAGTCACTGCTGCCATTTGAATTGCTTGGATGCATATCAGATCAAGTTGAACACACAAACAAGCATGCGGAAGTGGGGGGGGGGGGGGGGGGGGGTGTGCACACTGGTATGGAATGTTGTATACAACCATGTACATTTAACATCGCATCACGGGTCAATATCATGGACTCCCTGAAAAGCCTTTTAGTTTTAGAAATTGCATTTTGTCACAGTTACATAATTTCGTTGAGTTTTTCCTGTTTGTTTAAATAAAAAGAATTCATAACTGAAACCAGGCACGAGACTCAACACTTTTATCACAAGCGGCACTGTAACTGAGGCAAAATTTAACAACTGAACTGCTCTTAAGATAATTTATCATACCCACAGAGATTATCATTGATAAAGATGAAATGAAAAAACACTACAATCTCCTTTTATTATGCACACTTTATGAGGGATTACATTTTCAATGATGGCGCAAGCACAACATTCAATACACAATTCACCTGTGTTTTGTCCAACCATTTCGCTGCTGCACTTTTTGAACCACCACAGAAAAAAAGTTGCTTCCTCAGTATTTTGAGCACAATGTTTATAGATTGAATCCAGGTAAGTGGAACAGTAGTTGTCTCCTGAAATAGACAAATGCTGATTTACTGGTATAAGACCTGAGGCCAATACTATAAAATTTACAATTGTATTTTCTAGAATTGTATTTTCTCATTAATTAAACTGACTAAAATAAATCCTTAGCATTTTAAAAGATATGGCAGTTTGCCAACTGGAAAATTGCCAGGTCTTTGAAAATGCTAATGGTTTATTTTAACCCATTTAAACCATGCCTAGAAAATACAATTTTAGAAAATACAGTTGTAAAAGTTTTAAAGTATTGGCCCCCTGGAAACAAAACCAAGATTGTTTAAGTTCTCTAATATGGGCAGCATACTTGGTCTTTCGATTTTGAAAACACACAGGCACACAGTGAACTGCTCACTACCATTTTAAGTGAAGCACGCCATTGTTGAGTTCTGACATTGAGGAAATGTTTTCAAGAAAAACATGAATGAACATCTGTACACCATTCACTCCACTATACATGAAATGCAACTACAATGGCAGTGCTGAAAATGAGACGGGTGCGAGTGCAATTGCTCCCTCCAGCAACCGTGATTTCTATTTTATGGGAGCTAAAAAATGCATTCGTGGAAAAATATTTTGGAGCACTAATATACTGTGAGGGCATACAAATGTGTGTTGTTTTGAGAAAGCAGCACTCTGTGGCCAGTGGCAAGTTCCGGTCATAATTCTGTAATTCCTTATACATTTAACCCTTTGAACACTAGTGGTATCTTCCATGCCAGTTCAGTGGCAGCAATTAGAAGAGCCCATATTCATTATTTGGGGTAGACCAATCAATATTTTCAATGTGCATCCCCGAACCAATCAATATTTTCAACGAGCATCCTCAGGGATGCACATTGAAAATATTGATTGGTCTACCCCACACATTTACTGAACAGCCATCCTATTTAATGACCTATCATGTTCATGGCTGAAAAAGCGGCCGGTCAGGTTCAAAGGGTTAAGGTTTCTGGTGTTTGGTGTCAGTATTCCCTCGAAAATTCATATACTAACATTTTACGGGTGCAATTTACTCTCGTCTGATTTTGCGGGTGCTTAAAACTGCACCCGTCAATTTTGTTCATTTCCAGTGCTACAATGGAGCAATCATAAGTCAGGTGATTCTCCATGGAATGAATGAGTGAGTAGATATTGAGTAGTATTACTGGCCTTCGAAGTTTGTCGATTTACATTGTTTATGTACTAATTCTTAGAAAGTGAAGATAGATTGGTTGGAAGTCTTGGAAATGCTGCATCTTATAATTTGTGGTGTATTATTTGCTCACCTGACTGAAAGTCAGAATGAGTTCTTGTGATCACTCACTGTCCTTCATCTGTTAGTGATGAACCGATTATCAAAACTTGCTATGAACTGATTACCGATTATATCTCTGCCGACTTTGCCGATTCCGATGCCAATTCCGATTGTTGAAAAAAGACTCAGAAGAAAATCTGTTGGTGCCTGTTATACTATAGAATTTCGTTGATAAATCACCAATTACAAAAGCTTAATACCACTTAATTTCTCAGAGAATGCATGTTTAGTGCTGTTCAGTATTAGCCAAAATCATATTTGCATTTTTGGTGGTTGGGGTTGGGGGGAGGGGGAGAAGATTGTTATTAACGATACAATCACTAGAGACTGGCTGTTTTTGGTTTCGGTTCCGGTTTTTTATGGAAACCGAAAAACTGAACCAAGATTTTCCTGGAAAACCTTCTTCACGCTTTTCTGTGAATTTCTGTCCACAACAGCAATCACCCAGAATGCACCAATCAAATGACAAACATTCTGGCTTGCACGGAGCATTGCCCTTTGGAATGTCTTTATGTCCGTCGATCGATTAATATTCTTGATGGTTGTTGATTTGTTATAGGGTTAGGTGATCAGTCAGAGAGTTCACAAGGCCGGCTGAGCGACGTTGACCATACACATTCTCCTCCCCCCAAAAACGTGAATCTTTACACTAAAAATGCAAAAGGGAAAACTTAAATGTTCAGGTTGGTGACAATGTGTGCTGGAAATAAAAAAATACTCACAAAATCATTTTAGGGAGTGTTTGATTTTATTTTTTCTATCTATCCGAGAAAGTGATAAAACCGGGAAACACGTTGATCAACGTTTCCGTGAACACTTGCCATTGTGAACTCTGAACTTATGAATATTAATGACTGTTCAATGGCAACGATGAAGTGGGTAAAACGTCCCTGTCACTTTCAGTACCATGTTTAAAAAAATGATAAGAAGCGATCTCAAACTGATTTTTTTTTCATCACTTCAATTTTTTTATACATATAATCCCAGAAAGAAACAAGGAATAAATTCAGATACACATAATATTTATATCTTGAGTTCTTAACCCTCGAAGATGGTGTAGCCCCGCATCACAGGAGATGCAGTTATGGTGTATGTGCATACAAAATACAGACAATTCGACCAAAGACCGCCCGGTTCAAGTCCAGCCAGACTTGTTTTGAAGACAACTCGAACTAGGGTTTAAGACAACTCGGACCTATTTTGAAGAAAGCTCGGGCCAACATCAAAGACAGGTAGAAAGTGTTCCAGGGTCTCCAGTGCACCTAGATTACACATTTGGAATGCATTTTCATTTTCTTTCCAAGGTTTTCTCCCAAGCTCCAGTGACTGCGACCTCAGCTTCAACAACAGTGACCCCCACCCCCAACGTGACATCAAGGCTCTCTTAAAAACGTGGCTTCTCCTTATGAGGCAGGCCAAAAAGGCCACTTTGCTTTGACCCCCCACCCCCACACGCACACACACACACACCTCCTCCCCCCCCTCCACTCACCAGTTAATATTATAATCCGTCATGACTCTTGGTCTAACGATTTTGGTCAGACTTGTCTAAAAAACTGGTCAGAGTTGTCTTCAACATTAGGCCGACTTGTCTTTGATGTAGGTCTGAGTTGTCTTCCAAACAGGTCCAAGTTGTCTTAAAACTGGGTCTGAGTTGTGTTCAAAACAACTGGTCCGAGTTGTGTTCAAAACTGGTCAGAGTTGTCTTTAAAACAGGTTTGAGTTGTCTTGGAAACAGGTCCGAGTTGTCTTGGAAACAGGTTCTAGTTGTCTTGGGCCGAGTGGTCTTTGGTCCAAATTTCATACACATGATGGAGAAACAGAAATAAAGATAAAGAGAAGCCCCCACAACACTGATCCATTAAGACATTAATAATGACAACTTAGTGAATATTATGAATATTAATAACTAACAAACACAAGCCACTGGGCATATCTATTAACACTAAAAATACAATAGCTCATGTTAGTCATGTATAAGAAGAACCGCACAATGGAGATCAAAACGCAGGGTTCGAAGCACCCACATCCATAAGGCATAACAGCTGCATTAATTAATATTCATAAACAAAAGAAACTTAGTGACTGCAGTGACGAATTGTGGGATGTTGTTTTCGAACTTCGAAGAAAAGGTCATGGTACTTAATTATTTGTCCATATCTTGTGATTTTAAATCAAAATAATAAAATAACACTGCATGCTTACAAAAAGATACCGGCGCTCAAAGCGTGAAACCTTACAAATAAATCTCTGTGAAAACATCGAAATATTCACTCAGTTGCAAGGAAATAGGTTTTTTGGGGATCCTGGAATTGAAACTTTTCCTGCCGCGGGCTGAACGATAGTTGGTTCCTGGTATAGCAACATCCCTTTGTCGCCCCATTATGGCAGCCTAATTTTTTCACAAGCAGATACACTGCCAGTGATTGGGGGTGGGGGGTTGTACCAATCAACAATTCCGACTTCCCTCGCAATAAAATGCCAATTTCTTATTTGAAGTGCTTCATCTCTCAAGTTCTCAACACTATTTTTTCCGCACAGAAATTCCAAAACAAGCTATAGAAATGTTATAGCCTGTTTTGTATCTGGTCACCCGATTATCCGAAATATTCTGGGAATGAAGTGACAGCAAGAACACATGGATTGAATGGATTCAATTGTTTTATTCACTAATTTGTCAAAAAATACGTAGGTGTCATTTCCATGGCGTTTTTTTTCAACATTCTGCGGCAAATTTCTTATTTACCACCCATGTTACCAGTGACAGCACTTGTTAAATAATATAGAGCAAACTGTTTAACAACTTGTTCTGACATTATGGCTCTTTCGAAAGCTAGGCCCTATATCTTGATTGCCACTATCCATTATTCAATTACGAATGTTCCTCCTACTTCCTAGAATAAACCTGTTCGTAATACATCCATATATAAAAACGTTTCATACAGAAAACCGAAACCAAAACCGAACTAAAAAAAAACGAAACTGCCAGTCTCTAACAATCACATGTTATTGTTCTCTTGTGAAGATTGTTTTTTATTCTGGTAAATAGTGTTAATAACTTAATACACTTTTGTGAAAGAATACAGTACACTTGTCTGTATTAACCAGGAATATATTGAACACACATACTTTGTGTCTTAATTGAATAATAACTTTGATATCAATGTGTGTTGTGAAGTTGTATGACGCATGGTTTACAGATGCACATGCGATGTACTCTGCAATCAACATTGGAGAGAAACATCAAGGGAGGTAACTGAATTAAAAAATGAACTTGACAAACTGAAAACATGTTTGTGACAGTCATGCGACTTACATGTTGCATAACAATCATCTATCATTGAAAAAAGAGTATTTTTTATTTTTTTCTCCAATTTTAATTTCTTATTGCATTGTGATGCTTGCATCATGAAGTACTACAGACTACAGTCTGAACACATTTTATTTATACATGTACCCTATGCAATGTTGTACAGCACCATGATTGAAGGCCAGTGACTTCGATCATCTGGGAAATGGTGGTGATCTTGTACCAATTGCAGATGGTAAATTCCGTAATATCTCTGCTCTGCAACTCCCTAAATATTCTACTATGCACTACACACATTTTTAATGTGGAAACTTTATAGAAATGGCCAGATATCAAAAAGATTTTTAATAGTCAGTGACAAATATAGAATAACCGGAAACTGCCATTTTTTAACTGCTGGTTGTCATAATTGGCTGATGCCCCATAACCGGCTGGTTCTGATTGCCGATTCCGATTATCAGTTCATCACTTTTGTCTGTGAACAGGGTATTTGCACCTGCTACTTCTAACCAATCACTGAACAAATTTTAGTTAAATTTGAGGTGATTGCATGTTCTGACATCACATATTTTTATACTGTACCAATGACCCAGACATAGCTGCTGGTGCTAACTCTTAAAATATAGGGCCAAACACAAATTTTGCCCCCCCAATCCCCAAAATTTGCATCTAAAACCAAAGAAAACATGTCCTGAATGGCCCTCCACACTTCACCTCTACTGCGCATGCGCAGTGTCAAGGACGTTCCGAAATTGGCGCCATTAATCATTCTTAGTTTGGCCCTTCATCAGTTAACATCTGACTGATCTTTGTGCTTGTAAATCTCAGTTTAAATGATGCCAGACACATAAATATTAGTGAAATGGTGATTCTAAGGAGGATATAGAAGGAGGAGAGGAAAAATGTGTGACAGAAAATTATCAGGGCTGTAACTTAAAATTTTTTAATGAAATTATGTTAAGTTACCTATTTTCGAGGCAGCAGCCATTTTGTTGTCATTCTTGTTATCAAGTTACACTGCTTGTTCAGTGTTTTCCTCTCTCCCTTTCCTTTAAGCCCCCTCTTGCTATTCTCCCATGCTTTTGGCATATTTTCTGTAATTTTATTACTAAAATTTCTTGGGAGTTTTAGCTGAATAACAGAATGAATTCTGTTCTTTTCCCCATGTTTACGTCTTCACCTGTGGGTGGTTAGGCATTGTGTTCTGCATCTACCATCTGATGTTCTGCAGTTTCTTCCCTGGAAGTCTCTGTTTTGCATCAGATAGTGTATTTTTGGTAACTGATTTCGGGCCTGGGTGCCTGGAGTCTTGGGTGATGCGAGCACTATAATAACTTTAGTACTCACCCAGTGACGACGGATTGAGGACAGATCGGAGGAAGCCTGTTAGTCTGGTTCCTGGCTCGTCCAGGTCCGTCCGGGCTGTGAGCGAGAGAGGCCCCTCTCTCGTACAACAACATAGGGGACCGCATGTTGTGGTTCAGATATTTCGCATTCGGAGCATATGTCCGCCGCTCGGGACGCTCCGTTATATTGACAGTCCGAGAGACTGTCGATAATGCTTCCTCATCCTCACAGCAGCGCACACGACCGCACATTGGCTACGTGACCTCGAGTATCCGACCAGTTTCGTCATTCAGTGATTCCACGGCGAACAGGTCACGCCATCCGGTAGCCAAGGGACACGAGGCCTATACACTCCGTTCGCTCACATAATAGAAGTATGCACAGGGTAACGATCACGGAGCTTCCAGCGGCAATGCATCGAAAGACCGCTTCTCCACAGGCCTCAGTGACGGACGTGCTATCCAAGTTAGCACAGTTTGTCGCAGCATCCCAACAATCGACAGTTTCTCGGTTGGATCAGGAATTATCCGACGGCGCTGGGTCGGTGCGCTCCGCTGTTGCATCAGGTTCGGACGACCGAACGCTTTATAGGGTCCGACAGGATGGCGAAAGGGATTCGGACGATTTCGAGTTTTCCCTTTCGGAACAACGGAAGCTGCCATACATTTCTTCCGGCATTATCTTCCAGTGGTTGTTCCTTCGGACTACATTGCTGCGATGTTGGATAAGAGACTTATAGCGTCATTGGACACGGAATTTTCGATCGGTTCAGGGACATTGTCCCTGACTTACCGACACAGTCCAATAATGTCATTAGAACATTTGTATTATTTATCGACGCTATATATATATATAAGCCTGCTACCAAGCATGATAGTTTAGTTTCTTGTCCGCAATGCTCAATTCTGCCTTTTATCATTTCTAGAAATAATTTATTTTGGCAGAACAGGGCATACCGAGAGTTCATATGCGTCTAGACGGCGGGGTTAAAGACTGGAAATTATCTTTTTCGCTGTCTATGTCTTTTCCAACCACAATGTTGGAAACGACAATGATGTCTAATAGACTTAACTTAGACGCTTTATCATACGTAATCCACCTTACTGAGGCGTTATCATTACGTCTTCAAGAGAAAGAATTCCGAAATATGATCCTTAATTGCCCTCGTATAACTCCGCCCTTCAGTGGCAACCTGGAGTTGGTTAGACGTGACGCAGCGCTAGCTACATCCACGTGCATGGATAGTAAGATGAAGAACTCTCTCAGAGTCGCTTCGGTCTCAGAGAAGCTTCTCTTCGACGGCAACTTTTCAGCAATCCATGAATTGCTCGATTTACACGTTCTCTTGTCTATCTAGTGTAGCAAGAGATTCAGACTGAGGCAAACATTCGGTGGTTGACTCAGAGAGTGCCACTGCAGTTGCCGGATCCGAGTTTTATAATTATGACGGTTGCCAGTCAAACAGGTTGGGATACAATATTGATCCCAACGGATTCGAAGTGCCAGGGTCTTTGGGTTCCGCAGTCTCTAGGCAAGCACTTATCTTCCACGGAATAATGTTTTTTAGGCTTGCTTTATGTCATTGGATGAACATTATTCAGAAACGCATGTCCAAATCCTGTCCGATAATATGACAGTAGTTGCATATCTCCGGAACCAGGGAGGCACTCATTCGATTCCGTTATTCAATTTGACGGAAAAAATCCTTCTGTGTGTTATAGTACACCAAGTTCTGCTTCGGTTCGTCATATTCCGGGTCGTCTGATTGTATTACCAGACTCCCTTTCACTTATGGGTCGCTTGTTGCCGTCAGAATGGACTCTCAACAAACAAGTATTCAATCAGATTTGCTATCAATGGGAGCGCCCAATGATAATTTATTTACGACACAACTTGCTAATCAATTGCAGACGTATGTGTTTGCATGTCCGGATCTCTGAGCTCATGTTGTTAACGCTCTATTGATCTAATAGGACGGAATGATAGGATATGCGTATCCTCCTGCGCTGTTGTTTCAGCAAGTATTGCTAAGATAAACAACCACAATACATTTCTGTTGATAGCATCTCTGTCTTCACAGAGACCGTGGGTAAATTTACTCAGATGTCTACTGTGGGACTTAATGCGAAAACTTCCTCCATGAGAGGATCTTCTTTCGCTGGGGAAAATCGTGTCATCTTCATCACAACCCGCAAGGTCTCAACCTTCACGTATTCCGTTGTGTGGTCCTTATTGCGTTGTAAGCATTGTACTGGACGAGCTTTGGACGCGATTTCTTACTGTAGGAGAACCTCTTCTTCGCTATACTATGCGGCTAAAGTGGAGGCTCTTCCGTCGTTGGTGTAGGGATCACTATGTTGATATTGTTGATCCCTCCATACTAGTCATTGCAACTTTCTAGTATACTTGTTTGACAAGATCTACTGCAGCCTGTTACTATTAAGGTTATAGGTCTATGTTATCTCATACCTATGCACTCTATGATAGTTTACAATTGAGTCTTATGTCTCTTTATCTAAGTCAGTTAGTTACTTTTCGATAAATAGACTTAGAATCATTAGATTAAATTTCTATACGGAATTTAACTTCGGTTCTTATTTAGCTAAGTAATCATTTCAGCCTCTGGAAACAGTAGTTTCAAATTCTGACCTTTTAGACAGTAATTCTGTTGGCTTCTCTTTTACTGAAGAGTCAGTGAGCTTCATGCACTATCGGTGGATGATTCTCACTTTCGTAGTTTCGGAATCACTACTTCCTTTACTATTTAGGTTGGATTTTTGGTTAAGAGTCAGGCTCCTAATAATATCCGAAACCTATTGTTATTAAGGTCCTTCCGTCTTCGTACGGGCATAGGCCTTTACTCTGTCCGGTTAGAGTTTACGTATTTATAAACGGATATCTGTTTATTACTACGGACGTAAGCTTCTTCTGTCTTTGATGCCTAATAGAAGGACGTTACGCTCCATTCTATTGCTAATGGATTCAATTAACTATCGATACTGCTTATGGTATATCATTGACTCAGCAGTTGTGCTTGAGATTTCGGCTCATGAAGTAAGAGTTCTTCTACATCTTGGGCTTACATTAATAGTATCGCTATTATAGATTTTTGAAGGCTGCTCATTGCGCTCAGCCATCCACATTCATGAATTTTTATCTCAGAAATATCGAGTCCATTTCTGGAGGCCTCTATTGTTAGGTCTATTATCTACTGCTCAGAATGTCATTCACTTAACAGTTGCTACTATAGCTAGGTAGGCTGTCTGTTTCGGCAGTGACGTTCTGCTGCCCTCTTCGCTCTGGGCTATTTGACCCAGGGCAAGAAAAAGGGGGGGGGGGGGGGAGGGTGTTCCCTTGGGTCACCTGTTTTACTATGAAAACAAGGGGATACCTCCTCCGGAGTTAGTAATTCTGAGCTGTTATTGGGATGGCTTTTTATTGAGAAGTTTATGTTTTAAAAATTCATTCAGGTCTTAGTTTTTAAAGTATAGCTTTTGAAAATAGCACGTATCAAACGGACGTTATTATACAATCCTCAGACACTTTTAAGGAGTATAAAGAGTCTCTATTCTCTAGACTTACTTTATTTATTGGCTTACTTTAAAAATTATTAGTATAAGGATTATACTAGATATTAATAGAGTACATGGATGTATGATGCTCAATTTTGGAAGGTGTTGTATCTTTCTAATTTATCATAAATAAGAAAGATACATGTAAGGCCTAATACTTCTTTTTCCCTAGAGGGGATGACTCTATTTTATATAATTGAGCGTATTCCAACTTGTTCTATGTCCTAGGCCCTCCAGCCTTTTTACTATTCAGCTATGTCTGGGTCATTGGTACAGTATAAAAATGTTAAAAAATTTATAGTAATTTATATATTTTTTATACTTACCAATGACCCAGACGGGGATGGCCCTCCCAGGAGTTGGGAACTCATACCTCCCCGCTGAGTACATAGCACTTACCAGGCACTGGTTATAAGAATGATTAATGGCGCCAATTTCGGAACGTCCTTGACACTGCGCATGCGCAGTAGAGGTGAAGTGTGGAGGGCCATTCAGGACATGTTTTCTTTGGTTTTAGATGCAAATTTTGGGGATTGGGGGGCAAAATTTGTGTTTGGCCCTATATTTTAAGAGTTAGCACCAGCAGCTATGTCTGGGTCATTGGTAAGTATAAAAAATATATAAATTACTATAAATTTTTTAACTTTTTGTTCAAATCAGCATAGGGAAGGGTGGGGGAAAATGCTCCAAATTTTTTTAAAATCTTCTCATGAACCAATGGGTACAATGACTTGATATATGGTATGGAGCTTCCTTTTGAGGTATAGAATCAAGTTTGTTCAAAGGAAGTTCATGGAGCAATATTTGCCTTTGTGTAATGGGAGGGGCAAGATTCTTGGCCCTGCCTAAAATTTCTATTTTCTGGACCGATGGTCCAATTTGCACCAAATTTGGTATGTCGTATTATTGATTAAAAATTCCTGTGTCCCCATGGGAACCCCAAGTGCTAAAAATAGAATATCTTCAAATGCCAATATTTCCCAAATCACTCTGAACAGCGAACTGTTCTTTGGTATGAAGCATTCTTAGGACCAGTAGAATGGAATTGTAACAAAAAATTGTCAGCCTTTGTATCAGGGTGTTCTGCAGGGGGGCACCGAAAAAAATGCTGAGTCAGCATATTGGCAAAATTTTATCTGATCAGAATCTTTTGATATTTGGTATACAGCATCCTTCGAGGGTGGAGAGGGGGGTGTTGATATAAGTTTGTTAAAATGAAGCCCCTTGGTTCATATTTGGGCTCAATATAGGAGCTCAAATTTTTAACCTGGGGCATATAATTTAGGGAATAATCTTTAAAAATCTTCTTCAAACCCACCAATCAGAATCTTTTAATGTTTAGTATACATCACTGTTATGAGGGTCAGATTCAAGATTATTCAATTCAAGTCCCTCGGTTAATATTCGTGCTTCCTATGGGAGTCCGAATTTTAACTTAGTTCAACGGGGGGATGATCTTTAAAAATCTTCTTCTTCAGATAGACCAGTCAGAATCTTGTGATATTTGGTACACAGCATCCTTAGGGAGGTAGGTCTCATTTTGTTCAAACCAAGTCCCTGTGTTAATATTTGGGCTCCCTTATTGGAGCCTGAATTTTAACTTAGTCCCACAATGGGGAATAATATTTGAAACTCTTCTTGTCCAGTAACACCAGTGAGAATCATTTAATATATGGATGACAGAATCCTTACAGGGGTTGGATTCAGTTTGTTCAACTCAAGTCCATCCATTAAAAATTGGGCTCTCCAAGGGAGTCTGAATTTTAACTTAGTGCAGTATGAGGAATAATCTTTGAAAATCTTCTTCTTCAGCTTCACCATTCAGAATCTTTTGATATTTGGTATACAGCATCCTTAGGGATGTCAGATCTAAGTTTGTTAACATCAACTCGTTGGGTTCCCTATTGGAGCCCAAATTTTAACCTAGTCCAATATGAGGAATAATCTCTAAAAGTCTGATTTTTGAGACACAGTCAGAATCTTTTGATATTTGGTATACAGCACCCTTAGAGGGTTCAGATTCAATTTTGTTCAAATAAAGTCCCTGGGTTGATATTTGTGTTCCCTATGGGGGTGGGGAGCGAATTTTAACATAGTGCAAAATTGGTAATATTCTCAAAAGCTTCTTATCCAGAACCGCCAGTCAGAATATTTTGATATTTGGTATACACCACCCTTCAAGTTTGTTCAGGTTAAGTTCCTAGGTTCATATTTGGACTCCCTAGTTTTGCATTACTGAAAATCTTGGCATCAATTCTATATTAGCATCCCAATACTAGAAAAAATCATCTGGCATGGACAACAAAGTTATAAATAATTAAATAACTTCATTCCTGTACAGTGTTAGCCAGCAATAGATGCTAATTAAATCCTTTTTTATACAATTATGGTCAGGTGCCTCAAGCCCCATGGAGCCTCTTTTTCACATTTTTGTGCACAAATTGTATTATTTGGCCTTTTCCCCATGAACAGATCATAATTCTTTACAGAAAATCCATGATATTAAAATTTCTGATTTTAATTTTTTCCCAGATTAGGGCTGCATGGTAAACCGGTAATTACCGGTATTGAGAATGATGCCGGATGAATACCAGTATTGTTATAAAAGTACTGGAATATCATAAGAAACGGTACTGTATCGAATTATCGAAGTTGTAGTTGATATATTATTGGGGAAAATACCAGTCACTGTATTCTATCATTCCCCAAATGTCATTCACAGAAAACAAATAATACCACATGAAACTCCTCCCAGTCTGACAATGAACCAATGAACACACAGTTTGCAGTGTACTGCGTAATTTACAAATTAGTAAACCCGTACCAGCAATTTGAAACTGAAAGTTGAATATTTCGGGAGTGTGTCAAAATCAGGGAATGAATACTTTGACACATTTGTGAATGTAATCTTATGTTTTCCTGTGTGGATAATAAAATTACTCACAAAATCATTATAGGGAGTGTTTGTTTTATTTATGCTATCCTTCTCAAAAACAGATGAAATCTGAAGTCAGGTTGATCAACATTTCCACCAACACTGTCATTGTGAACTTGGAACTTATGAATATTAATAAGCTGTTCAATGGCAATGAAGACGAGGGTTGGATGTCCCTAACACTTTTCTGAACTGGTGTATGATATACCGGTATATCGCGGTATTCTTTCCAATACCAGTACAGGTATTGAAATTTGAATACCAGGCAGCCTTATCCCCAATTTAAAAAAAAATTTGGCATATTCTTCTGAGGGGGTCACGTGATATGGTTTTGTTGAATTTTTTAACTATCTCTCTACTGCACAATTTGTATATTATGTGGTGGATGCAGCTGATTTGTTAGTTAGGGGTCAATTACTTTCTAGGTGGAACCGAGGTGCGCTGTTGTCTACTTACAGAAAGTAACAACTGCAGGTGTAATGGTATGCAAGAACAACAGCTTGTCTCAAAATCGAAAGATTGAACATACTGAATCATCAATGATTGACTAAACTTTACTTTATTCTTTTGTGGTGGTCATGATATAGCCATTGGAACTGAAAAAACACCTATGAATGAATAAATAATTTTGAATAGTTCAAAATGAATAAATAAATTACAAATAATTCAAAATGGATTACAAATAGTTCAAAACAAATAGTTCAGAATGATTCAAAATGAAAAAAATGAATTATAGATATTTCAAATTGATTCATAATGAATAAATAAATGCTAAATAGTTTAAAATGATTCAAAATGAATTACAAAATGATTCAAAATGAATAAATAAATTACAAAAAGTTCAAAATTAATGGCAAATAGTTCAAAATGATTCAAAATGAATTTCAAATAGTTCAAAATGATTCAAAATGAATAGATGAATTACAAATAGTTCAAAGTGATTCAAAATGAAAAAAAATGAACTACAAATAGTTCAAAAAGATTCAAAATTAATAAATAAATTATAAATAGTTCAAAATGCTTCAAAATAATTACAAAATAGTTCAAAATGATTCAGAATGAATAACAAATAGTTCAGTATGATTCAAAATTAATTAAACTGAAAATAGTTCAAAATGATTGAAAATGAATAAATTAAAATAGTTCAAAATAATTCAAATTTAATAAATAAATTACAAGAAGTAGTTCAAAATGAATAAATGAATAAATTAATTTTAAATAGTTCAAATGATTCAAAATGAATAATTAAATCACAAATAGTAAATGATTCAAAACAAATAAATTACAAATAGTTCAAAATGATTCAAAATGAATAAATAAAATTGTAAATAGTTCAAAATGAATTACAAATAGTTCAAAATGATTTAAAATGAATAAATAAATTACAAATAGTTCAAAATCATTCAAAGCAAATGAATTATAAATAGTTCAGAATGATTCAAAATGAATAAATAAATTACAAATAGTTGAAAGTGATTCAAAATGAATAAAATTAAATATATTTCAAAATGATTCAAAATGAATAAATAAATTACAAATAGTTAAATGTGTTTCAAAATGAATAAATAAATTACAAAGACTTCAAAATGATTCAAAATGAATAAATAAATTACAATTGGTTCCGAGTGATTCAGAATGAATAAATAAATAACATATAGTTAAAAATGATTCAAAACAAATTAATTAAAACTAGTTCAAAATGAATAAATAAATTACGCATAGTTCAAAATGAATAATTAAATTACAAATAGTTGAAAATGATTCAAATTGAATAAATAAATTCTAATTAAGTGTGTGATGAGAGGGAAAACTTCACTCTTTATTTTCAAATAAAAGTCAACATTTGAAGATATATTTTTAATTTTCATAGATGATGGATAATCATCTTGGTAACCTCACTGCATGTATGCACAGGGGCTTTCTTTAACTCAAATTCATTCTCTATATCACATGTTCATAAATAGCAATGTTTTGGACTTTACTGTTTCAGCAACACGAACAACTCAAATGGAAGATCTGGCAAGCACTTCACTTCACGAAACACGAATGTTTGTAGGTATGGATAACAGAAATGTTGAAGGCTTTAAACAGGTAAAACAATTGCTTTGTAAAACTAGATATGAAAGTATTTTGCATCTGTATTTGTCAATGGAAATTTGTATCAAGTTATCCAACCATCATTTTTATGCCCCCGACCCTCTAGTGGGCATTGTTTTCACCATATCCATCAATCCATCCGTCAGTTAATGTTTTGGTTTCTATCCACTAACTAAATAACTGCTTGTTTGATCAAATCATAATTTTATGCTTACTTGTGGATAACTAGACAATGGTTCCTTTCTATTTTTGTCCAGCTTGCCAACTCAGTATGGCTGTCATGGCATTATGACACTGTCGAGGCATATGCATGCTTCACTTATGCTTGAGGCTTGCTTTCAACTTATTGGTACTTAAGCATTCTGTTGATTCATGAGTTTGTCCTGGCAATATGCAAATAGCTCCAATATTTCACTGAACCAGAATTTGTTCTTTTTTATGTATATGTATATATGGTAAGGCCAATGCTACAAGTTATTCTCCTAGTTGACAAGGTACATGGCCTCACAGTCACATTCTCTGCATGGAATTCAGATTCAACTGAGGCATAAGCCGAGGTTTAATAGATAGTTCAGGCAGGGAATGTGAGACCATGTCCCTTGTCAACAAACATGTTGGTTAGTCATTGATAAGAGTGAGAAACCTTTTTATTTTTGGGATTGTTGTGTAGGGCAGAAACGGTGAACAGGTTAACTGGTCAATAATCAGTCACGACTCTAATCGGTTATGATTTGCATTAGCGGTTAACTGTCACCACATATAACATACACCAACTCGAGTGAAGTTGAAACATCTAAGTACTTTGCATATGCTGGCTTTTCCTTCTGTTGTAGTTGTAGACCTTTTAGCAATGTCTTTAGCCCTCATGCAAGCCCTCCAGTTTCCAGTCTTGACATCTCACTGTACCTGGAGTGTGGAATGGTATGGAGCCCCTCTCCCTATCACAAGTAGGCATAGTCCTCTTAATACTTCTTAGTACTTCTCCTACAGAGGTCGCAGACCCTAGTCTTTGTAAGACTACTTACCAACTCAGGTCTACCTGGGCTGAAGGCCAATGGTGGTAAGTAAGCTAACAGGGAGAGCATGTTATATTATAGGTTGATTTAACTCTAGGCATAAAATTTGGGTGAAACGACCCAATACCAAAAGGTATTGCTGCGAAGGGACATTGGGCGAACGGAAATTGGGGTGAAACAACCCAACATCTTTCATACACTTGTACTATTGTATTGTCACTGTGATTAACTATTTATGATAATGAGTTTAACTCTTTGCGTGCTGCTGGCAGATTTTTCTGTCCAGGACAGGATTTCTCTTGCCACTGAAATAAATATAATTTGGGCACATTTAATCAAATTTCCCCCATCTAATTTGAATGGCTTTTTTCACCAATGATTCATTGAGTTAAATGTGGATGCATTTTTCATGAAACCTAGTTATGGCTGCTTCACAGCAGCCATGACTCAGTTTGATGAAAAATATCCTGAAAATACTCAGCAGGTTTAGAGTTAAGGACCAATTGTCATTGGAACACATCAATATTTTCATGGAAGGAGAGTTGATGTAAGAGGTGTATAGAAATACCATCTGGATCAGAGGTCACAGGTCCTGTTGTCGAGGCAGACCATGTAATATCGCATTCCATCATGAGGTGATGAGAGTGTAAATTTACCTTAATTACCGATTGGTCCGAGTCATGGAACTTAGTGTGCACCATGTTCTATTTAGGCAGCAAAATTAAGATAAATACAAATGCTATGCATAGATTGTTAGTAATAGTTTAGTAATATAAATTTAAATTACAAACATGATGGTGACATCACTGGATCCCCATCACTGCATCCCTCTCTCATCGCTCTCCGTCCGTCATCCATCAACACCATGTTTTGGTCTTCTCTTCCAAAACCACTGGGCCAATTCAAGTGAAAGTTTGTGTGAGTGATGGTCCCAATGGGGCATTGCATTTTTGTTCAACTCAACATGCTCAGCCCCATAGGGAGGGGGTGGGGGAAAATGCTCCAAAATATTTTTAAAATCTTCTCATGAACCAGTGGGTACAATGACTTGATATGTGTTATGGAGCTTCCTTTTGAGGTGTAGAATCAAGTTTGTTCAAACGAAGTTCGTGAAGCAATATTTGGCTTTGTAATGGGAGGGGTAAGATTTTTGGTCCCACCCAAAATTTCTATTTTCTGAACAGAAGGTCCGATTTGAACAAAATTTGGTATGTGGTATTATTGGGTCATAAGTACTTGACTCGTGCAAAAAAAAAATTCCTGCATCCCCGTGGGAACCCCACAGAGTTCGTACGCAAGCCTGGAAGTCTGGAAAAAGTATGGAATCTTTAAAAACGTTTTCCAGGCCTGGAAAAGGTATGGAAAATGACGTTTTCATATAAATGGTTTGGAAAAAGTATGGAAATTTAATTAAATATATTCAGAATCACTTTCGCTGTCCATGAAATTCAAAATTTTTATACTGTACCAATGACCCAGACATAGCTGGTGCTAACTCTTAAAAATATAGGGCCAAACACAAATTTTGCCCCCCAATCCCCAAAATTTGCATCTAAAACCAAAGAAAACATGTCCTGAATGGCCCTCCATACTTCACCTCTACTGCGCATGCGCAGTGTCAAGGACGTCCCGAAATTGGCGCCATTAATCATTCTTTGTTTGGCCCTTCATCAGTTAACTTCTGACTGATCTTTGTGCTTGTAAATCTCAGTTTAAATGATGCCAGACACATAAATATTAGTAAAATGGTGATTCTAAGGAGGATATAGAAGGAGGAGAGGAAAAATGAGTGACAGAAAATAATCAGGGCTGTAACTTAAAATTTTTTGATGAAATTATGTTAAGTTACCTATTTTCGAGGCAACTGCCTGTTGTGGTCATTCTTGTTATCAAGATTACACTGCTTATTCAGTGTTTTCCTCTCTCCCTTTCCTTTAAGTCCCCTCTTGCTATTCTCCCATGCTTTTGGCATATTTTCTGTAATATTATTACTAAAATTTCTTGGGAGTTTTAGCTGGATAACAGAATGTATTCTGTTCTTTTCCCCATGTTTACGTCTTCACCTATGGGTGGTTAGGCATAGTGTTCTGCATCTACCATCTGATGTTCTGCAGTTTCTTCCCTGGAAGTCTCTGTTTTGCATCAGATGGTGTATTATTGGTAACTGATTTCGGGCCAGGGTGCCTGGAGTCTTGATTTAGTGTTTTTACACTTATTGTTTACATTTCCAACAGCCCTCTGTGTGAGGGGGGATTTCTTGAAAATAATATCTTGATGTTAATTTAATCATAACTAGACACATTATTATTGTTCGTAAGTGTTGCATAAATTGTTTAAAATATTTTTAGAATTTTTGTCCACACTTAGACTTGGGATCCATTGGGGCTCAACGTTACTTTTCAGAAACTTGGGCTGTTTTGAAAAAATATTTTTTCAAAAAGTTTTTGATTCAATTATTTTTTCTATGTTAATGGTGGATCTTGTTATTATGTATTTTGATTGTCAGGGGTTGGTGCGAGTACTAGGACTTTGTTTTCTTTTCACATTGAAAGGATATTGTTCAATTGTAATAAGAGGAAATCTTCCTCTGACTTTCATAATCATTGTATAATGTAGTCAGTGTACTCGCACTAACTCCTGTTCTGTATGTGTTGATTACGATGACAACATGGGAAGCGTGTGTCATGGTATGTTAGTGGGGAATTGGCCATTCCAGTCCTTTCCCCGCAGGGTCACTCTACTTTATCAATCTCTATTTCAGACGATCATGATCAGGGTGATGTATCCGTGATGTCTTCCAAAAAGTGTGCCTCCGTCGTCACAATTAATGAAGAGCTAGCGGAAAAGTGCTCAGGTAATACGTCAATTGCCTAAGAGGACCCTAGTAGGTTCGACGGCCTTTGACGTCCGCTAGCTCGCCCGGTGTAGCGTCCATTCATCGAATGGTTCGGCAGCCGGGTTCGTCCGTTGTGGTCTTGAAAGGAGTTTTGGGTGATGCGAGCACTATAAATATCCATGTGCACACCCAGTGACGGCGGATTAGAGGGGAGAACGGAGGAAGCCTTTTAGTCCGGTTCATAGCTCGTCCAGGCCCATCCGGGCTGCGAGCGAGACAGGCCCCTCTCTCGTACATCAACATCTGGCCCCAGATGTTGTGGTACAAAATGTCTCGCATTCAGAGCATACGTCCGCCGCTCGGGACGCTCCGTTATATAGACAGTCCGGAGAGACTATCAATAAGGCTTCCTCATTCTCATGGCAGCGCACACGACTGCACCTTGGCTACGTGACCTCCGATATCCAGTCAACTTCGCCAATCAGAGAATCCTCGGCGACCAGGTCACGCCATCCGATAGCCAGGGACACGAGGCCTGCAGACTCCGGATGTTCACATAAGAAAGTATGCGGGAGTCAATGTATACGGAGCTTCCAGCGGCAAAGCATCGTAAGACCGCTTCTGCACTGGCCTCGATGACGGACGTGCTATCCCAAATAGCACAACTTATCGCAGCATCCCAGCAATGACAGAATCTCTGTCGCATAATATAATATCCGACGACGCTGGGTCGGGACGCTCTGCGGAAGCATCAGGTGCGGACGTCCGAAAATTTCATACGGTCCGACGGGATGCCGAAAGGGATTCGGATGTTTTCGAGCTTTCCCTTTCGGAACAACATAAGCTGTTGTATGTCATCCGACTTCATCTTCTAGAGGTTCTTTGTCGGACCAGTATGCTGCGATACCGGATAAGAAACTGATAGCGTCGGTGGACTTAGAAATTTTTGGTTCGGTTCAGGGACATCGTCCCTCAGTTCCGACACAGTCCAATAATGTCTCAGATACGTTCGATTTATTGAACGACGCTATATATATTTTTTATATGCTTGCTATGTACAAGCATATCTGGTTTCTTGTTCGCAAAATTACTGAGATGTCTTTCAAAAGTGTGCCTCTGTCGTCATAGTTAATGAAGAGCTAGCGGCAATTAGTGCTCATGGATTACGTCAATCCCCTAAGAGGTCCCTAGTAGGATCGACGGAGTTGACATTCGCTAGCTCACCCGGTGTAGCGTCCATTCATCGAATGGTTCGGCAGTCAGGTTTGTCCGTTGCGGTCTAGGATGGAGATTTGGGTGATGCGAGCACTATAATAGACTTTAGTTCACACCCAGTGACGACGGATTAGAGGAGAGATCGGAGGAAGCCTGTTAGTCCGGTTCCTAGCTCGTCTGGTCCGTCTGGGCGGCGAGCAAGAGAGGTCCCTCTCTCGTGCAACAACATATGGGACCGGATGTTGTGGTACAGACATTTCACCTTCGGAGCGTATGTCCGCCACTCGGGATGCTCCGTTATATAGACAGTCCGAGTGACTGTCGATAATGCTTCCTCATCCTCACAGCAGCGCACACGACCGCACATTGGCTACGTGACCTTGAATATCCGGCCAGCTTCGGCATTCAGTGATTCCATGGTGAACAGGTCACGCCATCCGGTAGCCAAGGGACATGAGGCCTGCACACTCCGGTCGCTCGCATAATAGAAGTATGCACGGGGTAACGAACACGGAGCTTCCAGCGGCAATGCATTGTAAGACCGCTTCTCCACAGGCCTCAGTGACGGACGTGCTATCCAAAATAGCACAGCTTTTCGTAGCATCCCACCAAACGACAGATTCTCGGTCGGATCAGGAATAATCCGTTAGCGCTGGGTCAGTACGCTCCGCTGTTGCATCAGATACGGACGACCGAATATTTCATAGGGTTCGACAGGATGGCGAAAGGGATTCGGATGATTTCGAGCTTTCCCTTTCGGAACAACAGAAGCTGCCATACATTTCTTCCGGCATTATCTTCCAGAGGTTGTTCCGTCGGACTACATTGCTGCGATGCTGGATAAGAGACTATAGCGTCATTGGACATGGAGTTTTGGATCGGTTCAGGGACATTGTCCCTGAATTGCTGACGCAGTCCAATAATGTCTTTAGAACATTTGAATTATTGAACGACGCTATATATATATAAGCTTGCTATCAACATGCTAGTATAGTTTCTTGTCCGCAATGCTCTATTCTGCCTTTCGTGAATTCTAGGAAATAATTGTTCATTGGCAGAACTGGGCTTACCGAGAGTTCCTTTGCGTCTAAGACGGCGAGACTGAAGACTGCAAATTATCTTTTTCGCCGTCTATGCCAATTCCAACCACGATGTTGGAAACGACAATGATGTATAATAGACTTAACTTAGTTGCTTTATCATACGTATACCACCTTACTGAGACGTTTATCATTACGTCTTCAAGAGAAAGAATTCCAGGATATGATCCTCAATGAGATTTCTTTCAGGGGCAGTAGTTTTTCCACGAATAATTCCGCCCTTCAGTGGCAACCTGGAGTTGGTTAGACGTGACGCAGCCCTAGCTACATCCACGCGCATGGATAGTAAGGTTAAGAACTCTCTCAGAGTCGCTTCGGTCTCGAGAAGCTTCTCTTCGACGGCAACCTTTCAGCAATCTTGAATTGCTCGATATACACGTTCTCTTGTTTATCAAGTGTAACAAGAGATTCAGACGTGGGCAAACATTCGGTGGTTGACTCAGAGAGTTCCACTGTAGTTGCCGGATCCGAGTTTTTCGATTATGACGTATGTCAGTCAAACAGGTTGGGACACAATTTTGATCCCAACGGATTCGAAGTGCCAGGGTCTTTGGGTTCCGCAGTTTTTAGGCAAGCTCCTTACTTCTAAGGAAGAATATTATGTTGGCTTGCACTACGTCATTGGATGAATTTTATTCAGAAACGCATGTTCAATCCTGTCCGATAATACGACAGTAGTTGTGTATATCCGGAACCAGGGAGGCACTCATTCGGTTCCGTTATTAATTTTAACGGAAAGAATCCTTCTGTTTGTTATAGAACACCAAGTTCTGTTTCGGTTCGTCATATTCTCGGTCGTCGGATCGTATTAGCAGACTCCCTTTCACGTAAGGGTCGTTTGTTGCCGTCAGAATGGACCATCAACAAACAAGTATTCAATCAGATTTGCTATCAATGGGAGCGCCCAGTGATAATTTATTTGCGACACAACTCTCCAATCAATTGTAGACGTATGTGTCACCGTGTCCGGATCCCTGAGCATATGTAGTTAACGCTCTATCGATCTAGTAGGACACTATGATAGGATATGCGTATCCTCCAGCACTGTTGATTCAGCAAGTATTGCTAGAATTATTTATTCACAATACAATTCTGTTGGTAGCATCTCTGTCCCACAGAGACGGTGGATAAATTTAATTAGATGTCTACTGTGGGACTTACCGCGGAAACTTCCTCCACGAGAGGATCTTTTTTCGCTGGGGAAATCGTGTCAACTCTATCACAACCCGCAAGGTCTCAACCTTCACGTATTCCGTTGTGCGGTCCTTCTTGCATAGCAAGCACTGTATAGGACCAGCAGTGGACGCGATTCCTAACTGTAGAAGGACCTCCTCTTCGCTATACTATGCAGCTAAAGTGGAGGGTCTTCCGTCGTTGGCGTAGGGATCTTAATGTTGATATTTTTGATTCCTCCATACCAGACATTGCAAACTTTCTAGTATACTTGTTTAACGAAATCATCTGCAGCCAGTTACTTTTATAGGTTATAGGTCTATGTTATCTGATACCTATGCACACCATGATAGTTTACAATGGAGCCTAATGTCTCTTTATCTAAGTTAGTTTGAAACTTTTCGATAAGAGACCTAGAATCGTTGGATTAATTCCTATTCGGAATTTAGCTTGGGTTCTTATTAACTAAAGCAACCATTTGAATCCTTGAGACAGCAGTTTCAAATTCTGGTCTTTTAAGGCAGCGATTCTCTTAGCCTTCTCTTCTGCTGAAGAGTCATTGAGCTTCATGCACTATCGATGGACGATTCTCACTTTCGTAGTATCGGGAACTCTATTACCTTTACTACTAATGTTGTATTTTTGGTTAAGAATCAGGCTCCTAATGACATCCGGAACCTATTGTTTTTAAGGTCCTTCCGTCTTCGAGCGGGCATAGGCCTTTACTCTGTCCGGATAGACCTTTATGTATTTATTAACAGATCTCAGTTTATCAGTAGGACGTAAAGCTTCTTCTGGCTCTGATGCCTAATAGAAAGGTCATTACGGTCCATTCTATTACTTAATGCATTCAGTTAACGATCGGTACTGCTTAGGATAATCTATCCTTAACTCAGCAGTCTGTGCTTAAGATTTCGGCTCATGAAGTAAGAGTTCTTCTACATCTTGGGCTGACGTATAGTTTTGCTATTATAGATTAAATAGGCTGCATATTGGTCTCAACCATCCACATTCACAAATTTTTATCTCAGAAATATTGTATCCATTTCTGGAGACCTGCATTGTTTAGGTCCATTATCAGCTGCTCAGAAGTCGATCACTTAACAATTGCAACTATAGCTATGTAGGCTTTATGTTCCGGCAGTGACTCCGTCCTGCTGCCCTCTTCGCTCTGAGCTATTTGACCCAGGGCAAGAAAAAGGAGGGGGAGGGTGTTCCCTTGGGTCACCTGTTTTTATTATGAAAACAAGGGGATACCTCCTCCGGAGTTAGTAATTCTGAGCTGTTACTGGGATGGTTTCTTAAGTGAAAGTTATGTTTTTAAATTCATTCATGTCATAGTTTTAAAGTATAGCATTTGAATATGTCATGTGTCAAACGGATGTTATTATACTATCCTCGGACACTTTTAAAAGAGTATAAAGAGTCTCAATTCTTTGGACTAACTTTATTTATTGGCTTACTTTAAATATAATTAGTATACGAATTATACTGGATATTAATAGAGAACATGGATGTTATGATGCTCAATTATAAAAGGTATTGTGTCTTTCTAATTTGTCATAAATAAGAAAGATACACGTGAAGCCTATTTCTCCTTTTCTCCTACAGGAGATGACTCTATTTTATATAGTTGAGCTTATTGGATTTTCCTCTATGTCCTGGGCCCTCCAGCCTTTTTACTATTCAGCTATGTCTGGGTCATTGGTACAGTATAAAAATCTGAAAAAATTTATAGTAATTTATATATTTTTTATACTTACCAATGACCCAGACGGGGATGGCCCTCCCAGGAGTTGGGAACTCATACCTCCTCGCTGAGGACATAGCGCTTACCAGGCACTGATGGTAAGAATGATTAATGGCGCCAATTTCGGGACGTCCTTGACACTGCGCATGCGCAGTAGAGGTGAAGTATGGAGGGCCATTCAGGACATGTTTTCTTTGGTTTTAGATGCAAATTTTGGGGATTGGGGGGCAAAATTTGTGTTTGGCCCTATATTTTTAAGAGTTAGTACCAGCTATGTCTGAGTCATTGGTAAGTATAAAAAATATATAAATTACTATAAATTTTTTCAGTTTCGTACTAAATTTCTTTTTATTTTTAGTTTTTATTTCGTTTTGAAGCAAATTTTGAAACTCGTAAAATTTAGGCCTTTGTTACCCAACATGGAAGTAACCTATCTGACGCAAACATTAACAACCATTAATTGATCCATATATTTCCGTGATCAAAATGGCTGCACCCAGTGATAAGATAACATGTTTATGTTGTGAACATCAAGAAAAACAACACACAAACATCAAAGTTTAATCTGCTGAGTTGAGGTTTTGTGTAATACTGTCAACAAATTAACGTGAAAGGAAATGTGGAAATGTTTGTTTTCAGAAATGTGGTTGGAAAATCCCAAATACACACACTGGATTAGAAGGAACACAAAATTCAAAACAAAGTCAGAGGCAAAATGTCTCATCTTGGACAAGTCTTTTGACATCTCAGATACAGGGGAAGTGGCATTAACAAGACATAAGGTTTCCAAAAACATACTATTTTGGATCAAAAACGCTCCAAAAAACACACACACAAAAAAATGCAGCACAGCCAACAGCTGTTGATTGACTTGTTACTAAAGAATTTTAATAGTTTTCATTCATGACATCAGTTGTGATGATTGGTGGTAAAACTCAAGAGATCTGGCAGTAAGGTTAAACTCCAACACATTGCATGTACATGTAAGTGTTTTGTAACATATATTTTTGATTTATCTGGTCACCCTAGAGGTTAAAGAAACAGCACTGCGATGGCTGCAAAGAGTATGGAAAAAATAGAGGTGGGTCTGGAAAAAGTATGGAATTTTTTTTCTTTGTAGGTGTGGGAACCCTGACCCCAGGAGCTAAAAATAGAAATATTTTCAAACACCCTTATTTTCCAAACCACATGGAACAGAGAGAGCTGTTATTTGGTATGTAGCATCCTTAGAACCAGTAGAATTGAATGGTAAAAAAAATTGCCATCGGTTATGTTAGACTGTTCTGTACAGAGCATTGAAAAAATGCTGAGTCAGTATATTTGCAAAAATTAAAAAAAAATCTTTTCTCCAGAACTGATGTTCAGAATTTTTTGATATTTGGTATACAGCATTCATTAGGGGTGGGGGGGGGGGGGGGAGTGGGCAGAGAGGAGGGGAGGGTCAGATACAAGTTTGTTAAAATAAAGACCATTGGTTCATATTTGGGCTCAATACAGGAGCCTGAATTTTTAACTTAGGGCTATATGGGAAATATTCTTTAAAAATCGTCTTCAGAACCACCAGTCAGAATCGATTGTTATGAGGGTCAGATTCAAGATTGTTCAAACCAAGTCCCTAGGTTATTATTTGGGCTTCCTGTGGAAGCCCAAATTTTAACTTAGTTCAGTATGGGGGATAAATAAAAATCTTCTTCTTCAGATCCACCAGTCTGAATGCTTTCATATTTGTTATACAACATAACTAGGGCAGTCAGATTCAAATTTGTTCAAATTGTGTCCCTAGGTATATATTTGGGCTCGCTATGGTAGCCCAATTTTAACTTAGTGCAATATGAGGAACTTTCTTTAAAAATCTTCTTCTTCAGATCCACCTGTCGGAATGCTTTCAAATCTGGAATACAACATCTCTAGGGGGTCAGATTCGAATTTGTTCAATTTGAGTGCCTGGGTTAATATTTGGGCTCCAAATGGGAACCAGAAATTTAACTTACTACAATATGAGTGAATTTCTTCAAAAATTTTCTTCAGATTCACTTGTCAGAACCCTTTAATATTTGGTTTACAACATATCTAGGGGAGTCAGATTCGAGTTTGTTCAAATTGGTTCCCTGTGTTAATATTTGGGCTCCCTATGGTTGCCCGAATTTTAACTTAGGGCAATATGAGGAAATTTCTTTAAACTCTTCTTCTTCAGATCCACTAGTCAGAATGCTTTGATATTTGGTATACAACATCTCTAGGGGTGGGGAGGAGGGGGGGTTGGGGTGCAGATTCAAGTTTGTTCAAATTGGGTCCTTAGGTTAATATTTAGGCTCGCTATGGTAGCCCAAATGTTAACTTAGTGCAATATGAAGAAATATCTTTAAAATTTTTCTTCTTCAGATCCAACAGTCAGAGTGCTTTCGTATTTGGTATGCAATATCTCCAGAGAGGTCAGATTCAACTTTGTTCAAATCGAGAGCCTGGGTTAATATTAGTGCCGAAACGGTTAGCCGGATAACCGGTTTGCAACCAGTTATTGGCATAACCGGTTGAAAAAGCTGTCAACTGGATAACCGCTATACCTATAGTTGACGGGATGCCATCGGGAAAATAAATAGTATTTGGCCGTGGGACGTTATAATTCTTTTGTCGGCACAAGCATTGTCAAAGCCACCAAACATTTGTCGATTTACAGTGATGTGTAGTCGATGTAACATGAAAGGGTTAAAGTGTTGGAATGTTGAAAGAACAGTTATTTTGGTCGCTTGGGATGTCAGGTCGCAGATAAATATCTGTTACTTTGTATCAAACTGCCAACAGTCGAGTGCACTGCTGATTGTTTTCTGCGTGGGCTGCAGTGAGCACTGCCTATCAGTGTAACATTGTCTTCTACAGACAAATTTGACATTCTTCTCTTTGATTAGGTGTTGTTGATTGCAGATTATAATGCTGAAAAAATCCCTCAGTGTGTGAAATGGTGCGTTCAAAATAAATTGACTGTTTGGTACTTTACAAACATATTTCAGAAAAAAAACATGTTTTGATTTTATTGAACTGTTTAAAAGTATGAACATTTGTCATAAAAAACATATTTTAAAATCTAGCATTGTAAAATTCATTTTTCAATTGTCAGTGTCAGACGGGGGGCTCTCGGTCAATGGGGCATATAATAATTTCTTACCACACCCCTTTCATGACTCGCAATATATTCCCGCCAGAAATTTCAGTTCGAGGAATAGGCAAATGTAATTTGTAAATGTGGAACTGTTTGTGACTTTTGTCTTAGCAGTGAACAGAAAAAGATATTAAAAAAATTAGGATTACTTATTCACTCTTTGATCATATCAAATTCAAGTCACTTGAGGTAAGAGGCTCTTTGCTAATACAGTTAACTAATAACTATGCCTAACTACAATTTACAAACTGGTTGGATAATTCTTAACTAATATCAATGACATTTGTCCCTCACTTCAAATGCGTGCCCATGGGAACAAATTGCATATGCGATTTTTGTTTCAGGTGTGTTGCATGCCTTGCGCTTGTGATTTTCAAATGGCAAGGCCTGTTTTTGTGACCGGGCAATGCAGGGTGACCACAGTTATGATGTATCATCAGTATTATGTGTGACCATTGCAGTCATATAAATTGCTGATGATCGTTTGCACATTGACGATTCCCATTGGCACTCGATAGTGTTCGTTTGTATACATTTTCCGAAAGTCAGATGGCAGTGTTTTGAACTGTTTTCTGGCCATTCCTTACTGATTTTGCATCATAGACAGTGCAATAATACCGGTGGTTAAAATTAACGGTTATCCGGTTGAAATCTGGTTATGCCTGATGGTTAGCCGGTTACAAAAATGGGCCAACCGTTTCAGCACTAGTTAATATTTGGGCTCCCTATGGGAGCCAGAATTAGCCATGTAGCTGAAGAATTAGAAATTTTGTATTCAGTACCCTCTAGAGGTGTGTAACTTAAGTTAATCCAGGGCCGGCGGAAGAAGGGGGGCGACGGGGGCGGTCGCCCCCTTGCCCTCGCCCACGGGGGCGAGCGGGGGCGAAAGTGTCCGAAAATAAAAAATTAGCATTGTTATTGATCAACCATCAGAAAAAAACAGGATCATACTGATCAGCCTATTATTCAGTTGTATCTTTGAATAACCAATTCTCCAGCATGGATGTATATGTATACATTAATTGCCCATGGGCATGGCATTCAAGGGATAGTAGGCCTATGAATCAGCAAATTTTGCCTACCTGCTCAGCCTGACTGTTTTATTAGTTAGATGGCCAAAAGCTGAGTTTGTCGACAACAAAACTGGTTCGAAGCCTATGGCACTAGATAATCCGAGACTTATACTAGCACCGAGAGGGGGTAGGTAAACAGGGCAACTGCTCCAGGGTCCGGCCTCCGGCTGTAAAAAAATCATTTTTTTCTATTATAAAAATACAAGAGGAATTTCAGGCCAAAGGCCACCAGAATGCACAATTTGAGAGCTCCAGTAAAAATTTCCTGGGGGGAAAACCCCTCCACCCCCCCCCCCCCCCCCCCTTCTAATACCTCGTGTCTTCGGCACTCGGTGCAGATGCCTTCAGTATCTGAGGCGTCCCCTCCCAATTTTTAGGCGATATACGTGCACTTGCCCTCATCAGAAAGTTTCGCCCCCCTTGCCCATTGCTGCTTCCGCCGGCCCTGAGTTAATCCATATAGGTTGTATCAAGGGGCTTCATATTAGAGCTCTACATTTTAGATTGTGATCACCTGAAGAAAAGGCATGATGCTTGGACTATATTTGTCACTCCTGAGGGTCTCAAGGATTGATAATGTATCCTGTGGAGATGGATTGCTTAATAATTTAGTAGACTCATTATTGGACTCTGTTTATGTTTATATTGTGTTTTGTTCAAGGTGAGAGCTTCAGGCCCCAGAGGGTCCTTTGTTTTTTGCCAGGATCGATTAACTGTATCATATCTTATATCTCTAGCTTTGCAGTGTTGTTCTTTCGCTGATGTGTTCCTATTGCTACTCGTCAGGATCACACAGTGACCACACTTGATTTATTCACTAATGTCCAAAATTCTAGAATACAAAATTTGTATATCCATTTAGCTTTTTTGAGTTTGATCTTGAACTTAGTTGACCTACCTTAGACATATGCCAATGGAATTCTTGAATAACTGTAGTTAATCAATTAACCACAGTTATTGGATGTGGTTAACTGGTTATGAAAATCCTGTAACCGTTTCAGCCCTATTGTTGTGATGAAGCTGAGGGTGACAGTGACCTAAAACATGAAACTAATTTCTGTTCCATAAAAGATTTCAACTGCACTTGATAGATTGGACATTAATGGTCTGCCTGCCTTCCTGCTTGGCATCCTTTTGTCTGTCCACCAGTCCACCAACATCCAACATCCATTTGACTGTTCTAAAAATGTGTCTCACAATACTTCAGGGGAAAAAACAATTGAGTAAAGTTCCAAAAGAGGTAAGTAAAAGTGTCTTTTTGGTCTATGAATATTTAATGTTCCCGTTTTCAGCTGTCAGCACTAATACCAATCACTGAATTTTTTTTAAGGTACAATGTGCAAGAATCACATTACATTCACAAAGAAGTTTGCACAGAGCCTTGAAATTTCACTGTTGTATTGAAAAATCCTTGAATCTATTTTGAGTCCTTGAAACTATTTGAAAATTGGCCATCAGCCTTGAAAGGTCCTTGAATTTCCAATATATTTCAAGAGACTGTGTATGTAATTATTCACACATTTGACACTTTTATTGATAAGACCCCCCCCCCCCCCTCCTCCTCGCATGCCCCCCCCCCCCCCCCCTTAAAAGTGATCCCAGGATATCTTAACTGTGGGTCGAGAGTACAGTACAATCACCGTGGACTGGTCCTAATCCACGCATAGGCAGTGATGTCCATATTTACCTTTACCAGGTAATAAAAATCATCTGCAACAACAGCTTGCATGAATGTAGACACAAGTGATGAGAAGGATCCATCTGTGCTGAAAACACACAAAGTCTTCATTAGCTATCAATAGTAATGGTATGTCAAAATTTGTGCCCAAAATGACATATTAATGGCTGAGATTTTTTGGGTCTTGCACATTGTCTCGGTACATTATTATGTATCCAGTGCTCTATACTCTACTAAATTGCTTGTTGAATCCTCATAAGCATGCAGTATATCAGTAATTTGGTATGGAATGATGTCTGCCCACCAGTTTGCAGACAGCCCTCCTCTCCTCCTCTGGGTACTATTTTTGCTAAAATACACAGAGTGAGATCTTGTTTTCTACCAGCGTACTCATGAGCTCAGTCTTACAAACACATATAGAATAAACGTATAGCATTTTCAAGTAAAAAATTTATTCTACGAGTAGGATTAAGAATGAAACCGACGAGCCTCTAGCGAGTCGGTTTCATTTTTAGCTGAACTTTGGCGAAGCCAAATTTGAGGTATTACCATGGCCCGTTGTCTGTCATCCGTCTGTCCGTCCGTTGAGCCGTACACACAGCTTGGGCTAGAGGCCGTATTTATGAACCGATCTTTACAAAACTTCTTGGGTACCTTTGTTATACCGTGGGACGAGAACAAGTGTTTTGGGGTCCGGTCTGAAATTCAAGATGGCCACTGGTGGCCATTTTGTACAAAATTAGGTGCAAACAGATTTTTTCGCAGAACTTCCATATGAAAGCACTGATTTGAATAATTTTCTGTGTGAATGTTTAGTACCATGGGATACATCACATATAATACGGGTTTTTTTCTCGTGCATAAATTATGCCAATTAGACTAACTTTGATCTATTTTATGTTACTTTCAGCAATGTAACTAGGGTTTAATTCGATTCCAGGTATACCCAGTTCCGGTTCCATTAACGACTATACCCGCTACCTGGTTATTGCATTGTTGAGAACCGGGTTTTATTACACGTTTATGATTAAGGCCTGAGATCGAATCGCCTCGAAATATTAACTATATATTCCCGTGGCGCGAGTCGCGACTTCAAACATACCGTCGCTGACTCGCTGTAGCTTAACGCGATTTTAATTGATAGCACGTGCGCGAAACACATGCTCTTATTTATGAGTTATGACGTCAATTCGAATCGATTAACGCGTCACTATTACTCACTAACAGTGATTCAGTGCGTCATTCACGACTCGTAAACTTTGTGGCATTTGGTATTTTGGTTTCATCAGCCGTAACCCTGTGTCGCCGTAGCGTCCTGCAAAAGTTTTTATTTTATTCAATTTCGAGGATGAGTCGGGAAAACGTATCGCAGGTATGGAGATACTTTATACGGCGCGCCGATTTGAGCAACAAAGCCCAATGCCAGCTGTGTGACAAGTTATTGACAATCAGTGGTGGTTCGACTAGTAGTTTAGCTAAACACCTGAAACTGGTTCATGGAATTGATTTGTCAAATTCGAAGCGCCCATGTCAGAGTTCCAGCACAGCAACATAGCCGATTCTAAATCTAAACTGGCAAGATTGGCTAAACAAAAGACTGTTGATGCATTTGTAATTAGAGAGAAAGATTCCCTTGATAAAATTTTGGCTATTTTAATAGCGGTTGACGGTTTCTCAATCCACGCAGTTGTCAAGTCAGATTACATTCGGAAAAGTCTCAGCCGAGATGGATATAATTTGCCACATAATCCTTCTGATGTAATGAAATTGCTGTACAATCATGCAGATAATCTAAAAAAGAGTCTAGCGTCAGAATTTAAAGCGTGACTAGAAGCAGGTGAGAGATTCTCCCTTACACTCGATGAATGGACGAGCATCAGAAACCGGCGATACCTCAACATCGACGTTCACGGACAGCACGGGTTATTTTGGAACACAGGCCTTCGACGTATTACTTGAAAGTTCACTTCTGAAGCAACCGTTGATGCAGTTCGCGAACATCTGTCAGAATTCGGTTTGAATATTGACGAACATATTGCAGTATGCACCAACGATGGTGCATCCGTGATGGTCAAGTTTGGTAGGCTCATGCCAACTTTATCTTGTTTGTGCTACAGCCATGGCATACACTTGGCGGTAGTTGACATACTGTATGCTAAGTCTAAAGATCAGAGCGAAGGCTGTGAAGAAGAGACAGATCAAGAAGAAGAATCAGAGGATAGCGAAAGTGATTCAGAATCAGAATTAGAAGAAGAGTTCAGTGATGAGCCTGATATACAATTAGAAGCTGAGGAAGAGTCGGTGCTCATGAAAGAAGACTATGCCGGTTTGGTTAAAAAAGTTAAACAGGATTGCAAAAAATTTAGACGTCGTGCTGACGAGATATTGCAAAACTATGTACGTTCTGAATTCGGTCGAGAATTGAAACCAAAACTTGATATCAAGACACGCTGGAACAGCACTGAGGAAATGTTGTCGCGTTATCTGCAAATTAGACCCTCCATGCTGAAGGCTTATGTTGACGTGCGCGATGAATCTAAACTTAGTGAAGATGAGTTAGAACTTGTCGAAGATCTGGCCAAAACACTAAAACCCATCACAGTCGCAAATGAAGCACTCTGTCGACGGGACACCACTTTCATTTCGGCCGATGCCATACTGAAGTTTTTATTTGACCATCTAGGACAGAATAACAGCAATATCAGTAGAATAATGTCTGAGCGTCTACAAGAGCGACTCAATAAGCGATGAGATAAAACGCTAGTTACGCTTCTGCAATACCTGCATGATCATTCAGCATTCAATGGTAAAACTGGTGATTTCTTCGAGCCCTGTCCAAAAACAACACGCGTTCGACTGGCCAAAGCAGAATTATCGCAGCTCCGAGGAATGGATTCGCAAATCGAAACGGAAGACAACGGTTGTCAGATACTAAACCCAGATGATGCCGATGTTAGTGACCCGGTCGCGAATGAGAAAAAGCCGAAAGCACCCAAAGCAGCTACGATGAAAGATATCCTTCAAGAGTATATTGATAAGTCAGCCAGTTACCAAAGGAGACCAGAGGGTTCAATGCCAAACATAAATGCTGAATTTAAATTGTATGAAGCCAACAATGAACACACCCCAAACCTAGATTTCCTATTCAATGCATTAATGACCGGAAAACCAACATCAGTTGAATCCGAGAGAAGTTTCTCTGCAGCCGGACAATTTGCTACGAAAATGAGGTCACGCCTCAACGATAAATCACTGAGCACACTTCTCTTTCTGCGCATGTTTTATAGGCGTGATGGCGGAGGCCGCGGTGCACAACCTACCTAAGCAACCATGTGACATTAGTGACTCACTACATGGTCATGAAGTTATCTTATGAACTATGAACTGCATTGACTTAAACATTACGATCATTTCACCGAACGCCATATGAAGTTTGAAGAATAAAGCAGGCAAATGATTGACTCGGTTCCAAGTGACTGCTCTGGAGTCTGGACTTTATATGACGTTCGATGAAATGACCGTAAAGTACATAAAACACGACATGCTGATTGTTGAATGATTATCATTGTTTTCTCGAAACCACGAGACATTGTCAAGAGACTATTCATTTTATTTTATTTTTCTCGTAATCATACTTTCATTAAACGATTTCCACTTCATTAGTTATCTGTTAATCTTGTTATACCTACCTATATAATTCATACTTACCTCACACTCACAGGAACCGGGAAATACCCGTTACCCGGTTCTGGTTAGTGAAAAATACCCTGTACCCGGTTCCATAAAAAACGGGAATATATTAAACCCTAAATGTAACTGCAAATGCCAATACGGCTTGGGCTAGAGGCCGTATTTATGAACCGATCTTTACGAAGCTTCTTGGTCACCTTTCTTATCACCTTGGGACGAGAACGAGTGTTTATGGGTGCAGTCCGAAATTCAAGGTGGCTGCCGGTGGCCATTTTGTACCAAAATTGGTGCAATCAGTTTTTTGTACAGAACTTTTGTATGAAAGTTCTGATTTGAATAAATTTCTGTATGATGGTTTAGGAACATGGTATATATCACATATAATACAGGTTTTTTCTCGTGCAAAAATTATGCAAATTAGATGAACTTTGATTTTATTCAGTACACAGTAAGTGCACATGTCAATACGGCTCGGGCTAGAGTCTGTATTTATGAACCGATCTTCACGAAAACATCTTGGGTACCTTTGTTATCACCTTGGGATGAGAACGAGTGTTTCTGGGTGCGGTCCAAAATTCAAGATGGCTGCCAGTGGCCATTTTGTACCAAAATTAGGTCCAATCAGTTTTTTGTACACAACTTCTATATGGCTCAGGCTAGAGGCCATATTTATGAACCGATCTTTACAAAACTTCTTGGCTCAAAGATTTCTTTTCCAGTTTACCATCTAACTGTCGCCCACCTTTGCAATACTTTACCTACACATTTGTTACAGGCTATGGTCGGCATTTATGTACAGACCGTTACAATACTTTACATGTACCTTTGTTATCAGGTCATTACTAGATGTTTGTCATAGCTGTGTCACATACTATACATGTACATGTCTTAAACAAGTTGAGTGAGCTACAGTGTCATTGACACTTTCATTAATTTTACGAGTAGAATACATTTTTTACTTGAAAACACTATACGTTTATTTTGTTTATCCAATGAATCTTTTCCGCTGTGAAATCATGCTGTTACTCACTACTAAACACAACGAGAAGTGAGGAGCCCATAGGTCCAATTCGATGATAAGCAAAATTGCCCAAAATAAAAAAGGCACAGTGATACATTTCTGTCTAAAAATAATCCCCCTACAAACCTGAGCTAAACTTGCAAAAATACTTTATTAAATGAACAATGAGTAGTTTTTTCTTCTGGTATTGCGTAATACTTTCAAACAGGTTTAAAGAAAACAACAATTGAACTGTTAATTATACTACTCGAATGCGGTAGAGGTCAGAGGTCAACAAGTCTGTCTCTACTATAGGAATAAATTCTTTAAGTGTTAAACCTATGGGGAAAATTTATCACCCTACTAGGTGCATAAAGCAAAAAATTATCCAGGGCATTTGTTGTTTGAATAAACAGACATTTATGGGATAACTACATTTATAGCATCGTCTTTGATCTTGAGCGTCATCTTTGAGTTTGAGTTAACAATGTAAAATGAGGTATTCTTGAGAAGTCCTTCAATTTCATCTTGCCTTGTCTGTATGAACATGTCTTGTCTGTATGAACCCCGCTCATCCTGTGGCATCTTTGGGGTTTAAACCTTTACCCGACGTAACCGCCAAAACCGGCCAGCACTATTCTAAAAAATTGCCAACTAATTTTCATTTAATATTTTTTTTCATTTTTTTGTCTCAAAAACATAGGTTATGACCCCTCATTGGAATGAGCTTGTCAAGCTCATTCCAATGAGTGGTCATAACCTATGTTTTTGAGACAAAAAAATGGAAAAAATTAGTTATTGAAGAATTTTTTTTGCAAGTGTCGTCTGCTTTTCCTGTTAGGTAAAGGGTTAAGTCAGCCTTGGCGTGGAAATGCCAAATAGTTGGAAATATTGACACACATTAAGTGACAATCAGATAATCTAGATACCACATCAGTAGTATATTGTGATAAGAACCCTGTTTGGGGGAGCTGGGCAAGACCTCAGTAGAAGATGAATGGCATGATTTGAAGGAAGGGGAAATGTAGTGTATTATGTTGAGATCTGGCCTATTCTGGCTTGATGTTTGTTCATTGCAGTTTAATGACTCTGTCAACAGCTAGTGTTAAATCTGACTGGTGTTGTCAGTGTCAGTTAATTCCATGTTGGGTGAGAACAAAAGTTACCCGGTTTCTCCACAACTGAATGGGATGTTGAGTGTAGGAGAGCTCTCCTAAAGACTTACAATGAGTGGGGAGCATTCAACAGATGAATATATGCATACAGTACAGTTGCCCTGGTCTGGTCGCAATCCACGCATGAGCTGTGATGTCCATGCATGCATTTACAAGGTAATGAAAATCACCACATGAATTTATCAAGAGACGAGCACATACATATATCACAACATATGAAACAGAATTTCAGCTCGATGAATATTTGTGATTTCCATGAATAGAAATACAGTACAGTCATCGTGGACTGGTCGTAATCCACGCATGAGCACTTATGTCCACGCATGCATTTACCAGATAATGAAAATCACCAGCAGCAAAATTTTATTTAATGAAGCACTGAGTTGTACCCAGTGCTTCATTAATTAATATTTTAATGCTTATTCCTATAATTAGTGTTTGGAATCTAATATTAATTCGTCTGTGGAAATATTGCCCACCCATGGAAAGTGACCAATCCACAGTGGATGTACTGTACCATCAACAACAAACTATCGTTGGCACCACTTATCAATTACATTCAGCAGATGACAGGCTAACCCTTTCCCCAAAGCACATGAAAATTTATTTTAAATAATTTTTGGAAATTTAAAAAAAAAAAATCAAAACCATGTTATTTGACCCCCCCTTAAGCCCCCTCAAGCTCGTTCCAACGAGGGGTCACATGATATGGTTTTGTTGAAATGTTTTGAAAAATAATATTTTTTCAACTGCTGAATTTGCATATTACGCGGGCGGATGCGGGCGATTCATTGGGTAAAGGGTTAAACAGATCAATTTGTAAATTATGTGACTGATTTCTTAGGTAGAGGGTTATGGATTAGTGATTAGTATCATTACTTGTAGCTGTAAAGTTCCATGCTAAAATGTTCACTTGAACAAAAGAAAAAGAAAAAAAAATTAGAAATAAATTTAGTAAAGAAATTTAGTAAAGACTGTTAAAAAAAAAAAATTAGAAATAAATTTAGTAAAGAATTTAGTAAAGACAGTGCGAGTCACTTGTTTAGAGGATCGTTCAGGTCAGATATCAGGGTACAGTTTGTGTCGCTTTGTGGATGAGGGTTAGTTAAGGGGACAGTTCGATGGCATTTTTAAAGTGATCCATAAACATATATGGACCAATATTTTAACATAGTCAACCCCAAACCCTGACATATTTAATATTTTAACTGAAAAGATGAGAAAGGTATCCCAAAGCACATGCAGTGAGGAATGATGAAATATGTCAAGACACAAAAAGTGTGTCCACATATATATCTCGGCTTGGGGTATAGTGACTTGATTTAACATATTGAAACAGCTTCATTTTGAATTGGTTTGCGTGATAATATGTAGGTATAATGTACAAGATTTTAATTTATCTGTTTCAGGCTTATGTTATTTGTCCTTCAGAAAACAGATTTTCGTTACTTTTCTCGTTGCTGAAGAAGAATAGGAATAAAAAAATTATGGTGTTTTTCAGTTCCTGCAAATCTGTCAGATTTCACCATGAATTGCTAACTTACATTGACTTTCCTGTACTGTGTATGGATGTGAGTATTTTCATTTGTGCTTTTTAGCTCACCTGACAAAAAGTCAGGGTGAGCTATTGTGATCACTCAGTCTGTCATATGCCATCTGTCATCCATGAACATGGTGCTCGCAACTTCTCCAAAACCACTGGGCCGATTCAAGTTAAATTTGAGGCTGTTTGTTCGTTCTGGCATCACATTTTGATTTTATTCAAATGAACTTGCCCAGCCCCAATACAGCCCAAATTTTAACTTGCTGCAATATAATAAGTACTCTTTAAAGAATCTACTTCTCCTGAACCACCAATCAGAATCTTTTGATATTTGGTATGCAACATCATTACAGAGGTCAGATTTTAGTTTATTCAAATCAAATCCTCCAGTGAATATTTGGGCTTACTATGGGGTGGGGAGAGGGGGCTGAATTTTATCTTAGTATGAAGAATGCAGGCTTTACAGATCTTTTTCTTCAGTTCCACTAACCAAAATCATTTGATATTTGGTATACAGCATCCTTAGGCAGGACAGATCAAAGTTTGTTCAATACAAATTCCTAGGTTAATATCTGGGCTCCCTTCTGAAGCCCATATTTTAACTTGGGCTGAGAAATAATCTTTAAAAATCTTCTCCAGAACGTTTGATTAAAATTTTTCAAAATGTAATATACTGCTCCCAGGCATGTGTCAGATTCGAATTTGTTTAAATCATGTCCTTCCTTTTGGTATACAGAATCCTTATGTGGGTCAGATTCAAGTTGTTTAATAAATCCCATCGGTTAATAATTAGACTCTCTATGGGGGCAGCATTTTAACTTAGTGCAATATGGGGGAATAATCTTTAAAAATCTTCAAATACACCACTTAAAATCTTTTGATATTTGGTATACAACATTATTGCCGAGGTCAGTTTCAAGTTTGTTCAAGTGAAGAACCTCGGTTCATATTTGGACTTCCTATGGGACTTTTAACTATTAAGTGCAATATGAGGAATAATAATCTTTCAAAATATTCTTCTTCAGATCCACCAGTCAGAATCTTTTATATTTGGTATATAGCATCCTTGGATTTCTGAAAAATCCAGGGTGGCAATAAATCGCTCACCTGGAACCTACTTAAGCAAGCAAATTGCTCTCCTGAACTCTTTTTCACTTTTTTTTGCTTCACAAAGATCTTCTAAAGACTTAGTTAACCCCCTGCACACTGATGTCAAAATATCTAAATTTTAGACAGAAAAAATTTCCCATAATGTAACTAGGAATTTAACCAATTCAATCTCGTTTGACAGAGCTCATTGAGCTCTGTTAAACAAGATTGAATTGTGTAAATTTCTAGATGCATTATGGGAAAAAACAGCTTCCTGAAATTTTGGTATTTTGACATCAGAGTGCAGGGTGTTAATACCGGGTTGGGTAATTTCTCCTTCGAGTGCATTCAAGCCAATCAATTTTAAATGAATTAATAAAATGTTAATGAATGAACCTGTATTCATTTTTAGCTCAACTTGACAAAGTCAAGCTGAGCTATTGCCATCACTTCTCGTCCGTCGGCGTTTCTTTGGCACACCTCACAGGTCGCATTTATGATCAGATTACTTTGAAACTTCTTATGCTTGTTTGGGGTGACCTCTAGATGGGAGCTATCGATTTTCTTCAATTTCCTTCAAAAAATGTTGCCGCGGCCAACGTTCTTAGAACTTAGTTTAGTCAAACCACAATATTTCCCTTTGGCACACCCTACAGGGCACATTTATGATTTGATTGCTTTGGAACCTGATACTCTTATTTAGGGTGACCTCTAGATGGGAGCTATCGATATTTTTATACTGTACCAATGACCCAGACATAGCTGGTGCTAACTCTTAAAATATAGGGCCAAACACAAATTTTGCCCCCCAATCCCCAAAATTTGCATCTAAAACCAAAGAAAACATGTCCTGAAAGGCCCTCCACACTTCACCTCTACTGCGCATGCGCAGTGTCAAGGACGTTCCGAAATTGGCGCCATTAATCATTCTAAGTTTGGCCCTTCATCAGTTAACATCTGACTGATCTTTGTGCTTGTAAATCTCAGTTTAAATGATGCCAGACACATAAATATTAGTGAAATGGTGATTCTAAGGAGGATAGAGGAGGAGGAGAGGAAAAATGTGTGACAGAATGTTATCAGGGCTGTAACTTAAAATTTTTTAATGAAATTATGTTAAGTTACCTATTTTCGAGGCAGCAGCCATTTTGTTGTCATTCTGATTATTTAGTTACACTGTTTTTTCAGTGTTTTCCTCTCTCCCTGTCCTTTAAGTCCCCCCTTGCTATTCTCCCATGCTTTTGGCATAGTTTTGTAATTATTATTACTAAATTTTCTTGGGAGTTTTAGCTGAATAACAGAATGAATTCTGTTCTTTTCCCCATGTTTACGTCTTCACCTACGGGTGGTTAGGCGTTGTGTTCTGCATCTACCATCTGATGTTCTGCAGTTTCTTCCCTGGAAGTCTCTGTTTTGCATCAGATAGTGTATTTTTGGTAACTGATTTCGGGCCTGGGTGCCTGGAGTCTTATTTTAGTGTTTTTACACTCATTGTTTATATTTACAACAGCCCTCTGTGTGAGGGGGGGGATTTCTGGAAAATAATATCTTGATGTTATTTTAATCATAACTAGATACATTATTTTGTTCTTAGGTGTTGAATAAATTGTTTAAAATATTTTAAAAATTTTTGTCCACACTTAGGCTTGGGATCCATTGGGGCTCAACGTTACTTTTCAGAAACTTGGGCTGTTCTGAAAAAATATTTTTTCAAAATATTTTGATTTCAATTATTTTTTCTATATTAATGGATCATATTATTATTATGTATTTTGATTGCCAGGGGTTAGTGCGAGTACCAGGACTTGTTTTCTTTTCACATTGAAAGGATTGTAATAAGAGGAAGTCTTCCTCTGACTTTTATAATCATTCTATATGTGGTCAGTGTACTCGCATTAACTCCTGTTCTGTATCGTATGATTTCGATGACAATATGGGAAGCGTATGTCACGGTATGTTATTGGGGAATTGGACACTCAGGTCCTTTCCCCGCAGGGTCACTCTACTTTATCAATTTCTATTTCAGACGATCAAGATTAGGGTGATGTATCTGTGATGTCTTCCAACAGTGTGCCTCCGTCGTCACAATTAATGAAGGGCTAGCGGAAAAGTGCTCATGTAAATACGCCAATTGCCTAAGAGGACCCTAGTAGGTTCGACGGCCTTTGACGTCCGCTAGCTCGCCCGGTGTAGCGTCCATTCACCGAATGGTTCGGCTGCCGGGTTCGTCCGTTGCGGTCTAGAAGGAATTTTGGGTGATGCGAGCACTATAAATCAACCTAATGCACACCCAGTGACGGCGGATCGGAGGGAGAACGGAGGAAGCCTTTTAGTCCGGTTCATAGCTCGTTCTGGTCCATCCGGACGGCGAGCGAGAGAGGCCCCTCTCTCGTACAACAACATCTGGCCCCAGATGTTGTGGTACAAAATGTTTCGCATTCGGAGCATACGTCCGTCGCTCGGGACGCTCCGACATATAGTCAGTCCGGAGTAGACTGTCAATAAGGCTTCCTCATTCTCATGGTAGCGCACACGACCGCTCTTGGCTACGTGACCACGGATATCCAGTCAGCTTCACCAGTCAGAGAATCATCGGCGACCAGGTCACACCATCCAGGGACACGAGGCCTGCAGACTCCGGACGTTCGCATAGGAAGTGTGCGGGAGTCAACGTACACGGAGCTTCCGGCGGCAATGCATCGTAAGACCGCTACTGCACAGGCCTCGGGAACGGACGTGCTTTCCTAAATAGCACAGTTTATCGCAGCATCCCAGCATCAACTGAATCTGTCGCATATTTTTTATCCGACGATGCTGGGTTGGGACGCTCCGCGGAAGCGGGTACGGACGTCCGAAAATTTCATCCGGTCCGACGGGATACCGAAAGGGATTTGGAGGATTTCGAGCTTTCCCTTTCGGAACAACATATGCTGTTGTGTATGTCATCTGACTTGGTCTTTTACAGCTTTTTTCGTCGGACCAGATTGCTGCGATGCCGGATAAGAAACTGATAGCGTCGGTGGACTTAGAAATTTTTGGTTCGGTTCAGGGACATCGTCCCTCAGTTCCGACATAGTCCAATAATGTCACACAAACTTTCGAATTATTGAACGACGCTATATATATTATTATTATATGCTTGCTATAACCAAGCATTTCTGGTTTCTTGTTCGCAAAGTTACGGAGATGTCTTTCAAAAGTGTGCCTCTGTCGTCATAGTTAATGAAGAGCTAGCGGCAATAAGTGCTCATGGAATATGTCTATCGCCTACGGAGTGACATTCGCTAGCTTACCCGGTGTAGCGTGCATTCATCGAATGGTTCGGCTTCCGGGTTCGTCCGTTGCGGTCTAGGAAGGAGATTTGGGTGATGCGAGCACTTTAATTACTTTAGTACTCACCCAGTGACGGCAGATTGAGGACAGATCGGAGGAAGCCTGTTAGTCCGGTTCCTGGCTTGTCCAGGTCCATTCGGGCTGTGAGCGAGAGAGGTCCCTCTCTCATCCAACAACATAGGGGACCGCATGTTGTGGTTCTGATATTTTACATTCGGAGCATATGTCTGTCGGTCGGGACGCTCCGTTATATTGACAGTCCGAGAGACTGTCCATAATGCTTCCTCATCCTCACAGCAGGGCACACGACCGCACATTGGCTACGTGACCTCGAGTATCCGATCAGTTTCGTCATTCAGTGATTCCACGGCGAATAGGTCGCGCCATCCGGTAGCCAAGGGACACGAGGCCTATACACTCCGTTCGCTCGCATATTGGTAGTATGCGTGGGGTAACGATCACGGAGCTTCCAGCGGCAATGCATTGTAGGACCGCTTCTCCTCAGGCCTCAGTGACGGACGTGCTATCCGAGTTAGCACAGTTGTTTCGCAGCATCCCAGCAATTGACAGTTTCTTGGTCGAATCAGGAATTATCCGACGGCGCTGGGTCGGTGCGGTCCGCGGTTGTATCAGGTACGGACGACCGAACGCTTTATAGGGTCCGACAGGATGGCGAAAGGGATGCGAAAGATTTCGAGTTTTCCCTTTTGTAGTATCGGAAGCTGCCATTCATATCTTCTGGCATTATCTCCCAGTGATTGTTATTTCGGACTACATTGCTGCGATGTTGGATAAGAGACTTATAGCATCATTGGACTCGGAATTTTCGATCGGTTCGGGGACATTGTTCCTGACTTACCGACGCAGTCCAATAATTTCATTACAACATGTGTTTTATTTTTCGACGCTATATATGCATACAAGCCTGCTACCAATCATGATAGTTTAGTCTTTTGTCCGCGTTGCTCATTTCTGCCGTTTTATCATTTATACGAATAGTTTATTTTGGCAGTGCAGGGCATACTGAGAGTTCATATGCATCTAGACGGTGTGGTTAAAGACTGGAAATATTCTTTTTCGCCGTCTATGTCTTTTCCAACTTCAATGTTGGAAACGACAATGATGTCTAGTTGACTTAACTTAGACGCTTTATCATACGTGAGGCGTTATCATTTCGTCTTCAAGAAAAGATTTACGGGATATTATTCTCAATGTAATTTCTTTTGAGGGCAGGAGTTTGTTCACGTATAACTCCGCCCTTCAGTGGCTGATTGGAGTTGGTTAGACGTGACGCAGCCCTAGTTACATCCACGCGCGTGGATAGTAAGGTTAAGAACTCTCTCAGAGTCGCTTCGTTCTCGGAGAAGCTTCTCTTCGACGGCAACTTTTCGGCAATCCATGAATTGCTCGATTTACACATTCTCTTGTCTATCTAGTGTTACAAGAGATTCAGACTGGGGCAAACATTCGGTGGTTGACTCAGAGAGTGCCACTGCTCTTTCTGGTTAGAGTTTATGTATTTATAAACAGATATCTGTTTATTACTATGGGCGTAAGCTTCTTCTGTCTTTGATGCCTAGTAGAAGGACGTTACGCTCCATTCTATTGTTAATGGATTCTATTAACTATCGGTACTGCTTATGGTATATCATTGACTCAGCAGTTGTGCTTAAGATTTCGGCTCATGAAGTAAGAGTTCTTCTACATCTTGGGCTTACATTAATAGTGTCGCTATTATAGATTTTTGAAGGCTGCTCATTGCGCTCAGCCATCCACATTCATGAATTTTTATCTCAGAAATATCGAGTCCATTTCTGGAGGCCTCTATTGTTAGGTCTATTATCTACTGCTCAGAATGTCATTCACTTAACAGTTGCTACTATAGCTAGGTAGGCTGTCTGTTTCGGCAGTGTCTCCGTTCTGCTGCCCTCTTCGCTCTGGGCTATTTGACCCAGGGCAAGAAAAAGGGGGGGGGGGGGGGGAGGGTGTTCCCTTGGGTCACCTGTTTTACTATGAAAACAAGGGGATACCTCCTCCGGAGTTAGTAATTCTGAGCTGTTATTGGGATGGTTGTTTAGTGAGAAGTTTATGTTTTAAAAATTCATTCAAGTCTTAGTTTTTAAAGTATAGCTTTTGAATATTGCATATGTCAACAGACATGATTATGCAATCCTCAGACACTTTTAAGGAGTATAAGAGTCTCTATTCTCTAGAATTACTTTATTTATTGGCTTACTTTAAAAATTATTAGTATAAGGATTATATTGGATATTAATAGAGTACATGGATGTATGAAGCTCAATTTTGGAAGGTGTTGTATCTTTCTAATTTATCATAAATAAGAAAGATACATGTAAGGCCTATTACTTCTTTTTCCCTACAGGGGATGACTCTGTTTTATATTATTGAGCGTATTCCATTTTGCTCTATGTCCTTGGCCCTCCAGCCTTTTTACTATTCAGCTATGTCTGGGTCATTGGTACAGTATAAAAATGTTAAAAAATTTATAGTAATTTCTATATTTTTTATACTTACCAATGACCCAGACGGGGATGGCCCTCCCAGGAGTTGGGAACTCTTGCCTCCCCGCTGAGTACATAGCGCTTACCAGGCACTGGTTTTTAGAATGATTAATGCCGCCAATTTCGGAACGTCCTTGACACGGCGCATGCGCAGTAGAGGTGAAGTGTGGAGGGCCTTTCAGGACATGTTTTCTTTGGTTTTAGATGCAAATTTTGGGGATTGGGGGGCAAAATTTGTGTTTGGCCCTATATTTTAAGAGTTAGCACCAGCTATGTCTGGGTCATTGGTAAGTATAAAAAATATAGAAATTACTATAAATTTTTTAACTTTCTTAAATTTCCGGCAAAAAATGTTGCCACGGCCAACGTTCGTAGAACTTAGTTTAGTCAGACCTCAATATTCCCTTTGGCACACCCTACAGGGTACATTTACGATCAGATTGCTTTGAAACCTGGTATGCTTGTTTGGGGAGACCTCTAGATGGGAGCTATCGATTTTCTTCAATTTCTGTCAAAAAATGTTGCCGCGGCCAACGTTCTTAGAACTTAGTTTAGTCAGAAGACTCAATATTTCCCTTTGGCACACCCTACAGGGTACATTTATGATCGGATTGCTTTGAAACCTGGCAAGCTTGTTTGGGGTGACCTCTAGATGGGAGCTATCAATTTTCTTCAATTTCTGTCAAAAAATGTTGCCGCGGCCAACGTTTTTAGAACTCAGTTTAGTCAGACCACAATATTTCCCTTTGGCACACCCTACAGGGCACATTTATGATTTGATTGCTTTGAAACCTGGTATGCTTGTTTGGGGAGACCTCTAGATGGGAGCTATCGATTTTCTTCAATTTCCGTCAAAAAATGTTGCCGCGGCCAACGTTCTTAGAACTTGGTTTAGTCAGAAGACTTGGTATTTCCCTTTGGCACACCCTACAGAGCACATTTATGATCGGATTGCTTTGAAACCTTTCATGCTTGTTTGGGGTGACCTCTAGATGGGAGCTATCGATTTTCTTCAATTTCCATCAAAAAATGTTGCCGCAGCCAACATTCTTAGAACTTAGTTTAGTCAGACCACAATATTTCCCTTTGGCTCACCCTAAAGGGCTCATTTATGATTAGATCGCTTTGAAACCTGGTATGCTTATTTACGGTGACCTCTAGATGGGAGCTATCGATTTTCTTCCATTTCCGTCAAAAAATGTGACCACGGCCAACGTTCTTAGAATTTAGTCTAGTCAGACCACAATATTTCCCTTTTGTACACTCTACAGGGCACATTTATGATCGGATTGCTTTGAAACCTGGCATGCTTGTTTGGGGAGGCCTCTAGATGGGAGCTATCGATTTTCTTCGGTTTCTGTCAAAAAATGTTGCCACTGGCAAAAAAACTGACATTGGTCCCAATGATCTTCAATTTTGCCATTTCATTTATAACTTACCAAGTTCAAGTTTGTCAAGTTGAGCTACAGTGTCATTGACACTTTCATTTACTATCCCCTCCACCCCAGTGTGGTCAGATCGATCAAGAAGTTCAGGGGGACTGGTACATGTAGTGGCCGACACACACATATACCCAGCATATTCTGTACACACATTCCATGGTCCGTCACCATCGAAAATAGCTGAAAGTAGGTGAGCAAAAAATGCTTATGCCAGATTAAATTGTGTGAGCAGTTAAGGCAAGCTAAAAATCTCTTGCGTCAGAATTCCATGACTGATACAGCATCCTTGGAGAGGTCAGATTCAAGTTTATTCAATTATGTCCTTGGGTTGATATCTGGACTGCTCATTGCAGCTTGAATTTCAAGTTACTGCAATGTGGAGAATATTATTTAAAAAATGTCTTCTCCAGAACCACCATATGGTATATGGCATCCTTAAAGGAGTCAGATTCTTCAAGTTTGTTCAAAGCATATTTCTCATTTGATATTTGGGCCTCTGTGGGAACCCAAATTTGAAATTTGTTCAAAGTAAGGAATAATCTTTAAAAATCTTCTTCAGATCTTTACCAGTCAGAATCTTTTGAAATATGGTATACAGCATCCTTTGGGAGGTCAGGGTTGAGTTCAAGTCTGTTCAAATCAAATTCCATGAGTTGATATTTGGGCTCAGTATTGAACACAATGCAATATGGGGAATTTTCTTTGAACATTTTCTTCTCCAGAATCACCTGCTAGAATCTTTTGATATTCGGTATACATCATCCTTTTGTTAGAGGAAGGGGGGGGGGGGGGGGAGGGGGGGGGGAGCAATTAAAATGTATTCAAATAAAAAAAAATGTCCCTGTGTTGATATTGGGCTTTCTATGGGAGTCTGAATTTTAACTTAGTTTGAGGAATAATATTTAAAACTCTCCTTCCACCAGTTCGAATCTTGGTTTTTGGCATAAAGCATCCTTGGGGCGGGGAAAGAAAAAATAAACTTACTCGGCAATAGAGTGCTGAATAATTGCATGACTTCATTCCTCTGTAATGTTTCTTGAACCCTTTACCCAACGAATCACCCGCATCCGCCCTTGTAATATGCAAATGCAGCATTTGAAAAAATATTATTTTTCAAAAATTAAAAAAAAAAAACATATCATGCGACCCCTCATTGGAATGAACTCGTCGAGCTCATTCCAATGAGGGGTCACAGGGTATGGTTTTGTTGAATTTTTTTGAAAAATTTAAAAAAATGATATTTAAAATAATAAATTTTGATATCATCTGCATTGGGTAAAGGATTAAACAACAATGCCTCATTGCCCATTGGGCCTTTGTTTTTGTACCATTTCACTTTTTTTTTACTTCAGTGGACCCTCTTAACCTTTCACCTAACAAAATGATTGCATCTGACAGTATAATTTTCAAATTAAGCAGTTAAAAGAAGTTATTTTTCAAAAACATTCAACAAAACCCTATTACATGAAACTGGTTTGAGCTTCGTGATCTTGTTCCAATGAGGGTTCACGTGGTATGATGTTTTAGAAATCTGGAGAAATAGTTGAAAAAAAAAACAAGAATATACTACTCAAAGTTTGCTAAGCACCAAATATTTGACACATCATTGTGAAATTTGCTTGTGATATATTTGCAATATTTGTGGTGGATATGATTGAGGAAGGTATTGAGATGGTCCCCAATGTTTTCATTAGCTCGCTTGACAGGCAGACTTTTCGTGACAGGCATGGAAAGCATGTACACCTTGATTTTCATGATGTTTTCGTGTACTGTCTTCATGTACATGATATGTGTAGGGTATTCAATCTTCATTTCAACACAAACCCTTGTGATTTAATGATTGAATATGGCAAATGCAAATGTAAGAAGACATTTGTCTGAAGCAGAAATGTGGCGGGCTGTAGGGATGGTGGAGTAAGGGGCTACCCATCGTCAGGTTGGTGAAGCCCTTGGTGTGCACCATACGGTGATCACCAGAGCCTGAGCAAGATTTCAGCAGTATGGCACACCAGTAAGACGGCATGGTGGTGGCAGAGACAGGGCAACATCTGCAGCTGAGTACTGCTTTTTGATCATTCAGGCCTGTAGGAACCGCTTTGCCACAGCAACCCAGCTTTGCAGTGACCTTCATAATGCATCTGGGGTAAATGTTTCGATGCAGACTATCCGGGCAAGGTTGCACGAATGTGGTCTCTGATCAAGAAGACCATGTATTTGCATTCTGCTGTCCCAGAACCACCGCCAGGCATGATATGAATGGGCCATGGACAACGTTGGATGGACCAGAGAAGATTGGCGACCTGTCCTTTTTACAGATGAGTCAAGGTACTGCCTAGACCACACAGATAGGAGGCGTTCTAGGGTATGGAGAAGACCAGGAGAGCGATTCCATGCAGCCAACATTGCTGAGCATGACCGCTATGGTGGAGGGTGAATCATGGTCTGGGACAGCATCAGCAGGGATGGACGTACAGAGCTCTGTGTCCTTGAATGTGGTATATTGACTGCACAGCGGTATATTGATGAGATCCTGGATGTCAACGTCAGATTGTATGCAGGTGCAGTGGGTGATAGATTCATTCTGATGGACAATAATGCCCGTCCTCATGTCGCCCATGCTGTCCGGGAGTACCGACAGAGGGAGGGGATTGAGCGTATGGACTGGCCAGCAAGATCCCCTGACCTCAATCGAATCGAATGAGTTGCAGCTTGCAATTTCAGCCCGTCCAGGCCAGCCAAGAAGTGTCCAGAAGATTGGTGCAATGCTGGTCCAAGAATGGAACAACATCCCAGAAAGGACCACCAGGAACCTGATTGGGAGCATGAGAAGGCATTGTGAAGATTAACAGTAATGGGTCTCATACTCGATATTGAAGCCATACCAGTTCGCTCCGTCAACTTTTTGTCAAATTGAAAAATTTCCTCTTTTACCAATAATATTCATTTTCCATGTTTATCATATTCAAAAGCTAAAAAATAATGTCGAACACAAATAAATTCTTAATTTCTGTACTTAAATCATTAAAGATATAATTAAATAAAAAATATATACACTTTTCATTACAATATTTCAACTAAAATGTAAAACAGGTAGTTGGATATACTTGGTGCTTAGCAAACTTTGAGTAGTATACAAATTTTGATATCAAGTGACTTACAGTTAAAACTAGAAGTTCTGTCACGAATAGTGCGCTTTTCTAGGCTTAATTGTGCGTTGAAATTGCGCACAATTGCCATATCGAATGGCATCCACAGCACGGCAGGTTCTCCTGGTTACTCATAGCAAGCACAAGCAATGTTTCTGCCAATGGACCTCTGGGTTACCCGGAGGTCCATTGGCTGAAACATTGCTTGTGCATAAGCCATATGTACAGAATTTGATAGTTTTACTTGGGTGATAACGCGTACATTAACGCGCATATCAACGTGCTATTTGTGCGCATTTCATGACAGGACTTCTAATTTTAACTGTAGTTAACCCTTGAGGGCCTAATTCACACTATAATCATATTTTTCTATAACAAAACTGGTACACCAACGTGCAGTGTCTGGGAAAGCTTGCAAGTTACATTCGAAGTGCCATGGCTTTTGTTTCTAAGCTAGTCTTGGCAGCCCACATAACTTAGGCAACCAAGACCTGCCAAGAAAGAAATGAAAAGTTATAGGATGTGTATTATCAAAGTAAAGCAAAAATCCTTGGGGGTTAACCCTTTACCCAACGTAATGGCCAAAACCAGTCAGCGATATTCACAAAAATAGCTAATTAATTTTCATTTTTTTGTCTCAAAAACAGGCTATGACCCCTCTTTGAAACGATCTCGTCAAGCTCATTCTAATGAGGGGTCATAACCTATGTTTTTGAGCCAAAAAATGAGTTATTCAGGAATTTAGTTTGCAAGTGTCGTCTGCTTTTCATTTTAGGTAAAGGATTAAAAGGTAAATTGGAGGAACAATTTGCTGACAAAAATTTTGTACTAAGGCCATCAAAAAAAGTCCATGTTCTCAGGCACTGCCCACATCATTAAATTTCCACTGCATCAAAACTTTTTAATACCCAGTCAAAAAAAAAAAAAAAAAAATTCTGCCCAATCAAAAGAAATTTCCCAGGTCAGTACAGGCCTGGCAATCCAGAAAATCAAGACATGCAAAACAATTGCCCTTCTTGGATTGCTTGGGAGTGCAGTTGCACCTGAAATTTTCAATGCAAAAACTTGTATGCTATTTTGATTATATTCACTTCAAGGTATTAATTTTGTGACTGAAAAATTGTACTTCATTCATCTGCATGGTGGAAAAATTGGCACACACATCTCATTATTCAAAATGTTGCATTCAGTTCTTATGTGACTGTCTTCTGCACTCAAAATGTATTAAAATGCAACACAAAATGGGTCATGAATTATTGCGAATGAATGCAAGATTGACAACTGGCACAGAAAACACATTGGAACTCAGGGGATGAAATGATAAAAGATTTTAAAGGCAGTCCCAAACAGGTCTGGCATTCCAGAAAATCAAGGGGTGCAAAAAATTGCCCTCCTCAATTTTTTCCTTCCTGCACCCCAAAAGAATGCCAGGCCTATCAGTATTTTTGGTTCAGAATTTTGAGCACCTACACTGTTACACATTTATCTGTAGTATATCAACTTCCTGTTCCCATTTTCCTCCATATTTTCCGTATTTCTGACTATTATATAAAATCGTTTTCTATGTTGGTATATATGACAACTTTTGAGGAAAATGCAACTATTATCTTTTCAAATTAGTGCCGAACTGAACATAATATCCAACAATGGAGCATCTTGGCATATCTTTGACATGTCGTCAAAAGCCAGGTTGACTGAAGCATTTTGCAATATATGCGATAAGATAACATTAGTCCAGAGTTTGTAAAAGATTTCTGACTGAAATGTGAATATATTTTTTTATGATCCCTCCTGCCCTCATCAAAAATTTTAGGCACAATTGCCTGAGAACACAGATATTTTTTTAATGGCCTAACCCTTCACCCAATATCAAAATTTATTAAACTAATTGTTTTTTCTTGATTGTTTCACAAAATTTTATCAAAACACCCCTCATTGGAAGGGCTTGGTGAGCTAGTTCTATTGTGGCTGGTCACATGGTATGGTTTTGTTGAAATATTAAAAAAAAACCCATTTTTTTTCAACTGCTCAGTTTTTAGTCAAGTTTTGACGAAGTCAAACTCGACTTATAGTTTGATCAAGTGGGCGGGCGGCGGGCGAAAGCAATTGGTTTCAGGGCAATAACTTTAGTTCTATTTGATGCACCATTACCAAAATTATATCAGAGGTTACCCTATAGGAAAGGAAGACACCTATCGATTTCAGAGTCTCATGCCCCAAGGTCAAGGTCACTGTTACTATAAAAAGAATATTTTGTGACAAATTGGTTTCCGGGCATAAACTTTAGTTCTATTTGACGCACCTTTACTAAACTTATTCCAGGGGTTACCCTATAGGAAGGGAAGACACCTATTGATTTTGGAGTCTGGGACTCCAAGGTCAAGGTCACTGTTACTATAAATAGAATAATGTATGACAAATTGGTTTTCGGGCAATAACTTTAGTTCTATTTGACGCACCTTTACCAAACTTATACCAGAGGTTACCCTATAGGAAGGGAAGACACCTATTGATTTCGGAGTCTGGGACTCCAAGGTCAAGGTCACTGTTACTATAAATAGAATATTTTGTGACAAATTGGTTTCCAGGCAATAACTTTAGTTCTATTCCGTGTATCTTCACCAAACTTATAGCACAGGTTACCCTATAGGAAGGGAAGGCACCTGTCGATTTCGGAGTCTGGGGGCCCCAAGGTCAAGGTCACTGTTACTATGAATAGAATATTTTGTGACAAATTGGTTTCTGGGCAATAACTTTAGTTCTATTTGACGCACATTTACCAAACTTATACCAGAGGTTACCGTATAGGAAGGGAAGACACCTATTGATTTTGGAGTCTGGGACTCCAATGTCAAGGTCACTGTTAATATTCCCCGTGGGAACCCCAGGAAGTAAGCACCACTTGTTTACTGTGGTAAACCAGTTCCGCTTTACTAGTAAAATAGGACCCAGTCACCAATGCTTGGGGTGAAAGTCCTCTAAAATGGGCAACGTGTAGATCAACGATTGACTAAACTTGACTTCATCTCCATGTTGTGTCACGATTAGCCATGGTGCATAAATATGTGACGTTAACCACCAACAAACAAACAAACACTATTACTATAAATAGCTTATTTCTTCAGAATTTAATGTCAAAACTTGACTTCTGGATCTGTGATCCTCTTGCTGGATTTTTAATTGTTAATATGATGGACAATTTGTAAAATGGTCGTTGTATACTCAGTAATTTCTTCGCATAGTAAATTGTTTTGGGTGAATGTTGTTTCTTTTTGTCTTCATGAAAATGTCATCCTCAGACAAAAGTTTTGATTAACTCAGCCAAAAAAAACACCAGGATGTTTCGCCGTTACTGATAGAATTCTGGAAGTCGTAATATTCAACAGAATCAGCAGATTAATTAAAAGTTAGATTGAAAAAAAACTCTCTATTTTCTGAAGTGGTGAACCACTTTTAACCAAATTTGGTATATAGTGGTATCAGGTGACGTACTATTGATTTATTCCCCTAAAATTTCTTTTCATAGTCTCGCAGAAACCACAGGTGCAAAAAATAGAAAATATTTGAATGCTCATATTTTCAAAACTGCACAGATCATACAATTGTTTTGTGGGATGAAGCATCCTAAGGACTAGTAGAATTCATTGTGCCTATAAAATTGTATCAGTTGCTCAAAGGGCCTCCCAAGGGGCCCCAACTTAACACTGTTAAACTATATGCATAACATTACTTCTAAGTGGGAAGCCATGATTGAGGAAAACAAATGAATATGGTGTCTAATCTGTTTTTCTAAGTGGAAATGGCTTACTGTTGAATCCACAAGTTTTCATAACATATTTCTGTCATTGTAAATTCTGTTAACAATTTTATTTAGGTTTAAAAAGTTAAAAATCTGTTTCTCAGGCCCTCCCGCATGGTATTTTTGGTTGCCACATGCTCTCTTTTTATAACCAATGCAAACTTAAAAATTAATATTATTCTACCCGATTTAATAAAATTGATGAATTGGTCCCTTGAGTGCAAGAAGGCTTTGCAGTGCTTTAGCATTGCAAAGCCTTCTTGATCTCAATGGACGAAATACACCACAACCCAGGCTTTTCTTTAGATTATGAGGCCTAAAATATAAAACAACCCAAGAAGGCAAGAACATGAACTTTTGATGGCAAAGAAATATTTACAAAAATAAAAAATAAAATAAAAAAATACCTGCCCGCATGCAGTTTTACCAAAAAATGGCCTGAGAAACCGAAGTTCTTCACTGAAGTGTCTTAAATTGAATGTATAATTTTTACAGAGAGGACGAACACGAAAGATGTTTAGTCAAGTCCAAGAAGTCCAAGAACAGAATGTAAGTTAACACACTTCTATTCAATGCTGGAAATGAACAAAATTGACGGGTGCAGTTTTAAGCTCCCATGAATTCAGAGATGGGACCCGTAGAATGTTAGTAAATTAATTTTCGAGGGAATACTGTCACCATCCACCAGAAATCTTAACCCTTTGAACTCTAGTGGTATCTTCCATGCCAGTTCAATGGTAGCATTTAACTGGTTAGCTGCTAGAAGCCACTATCTGGGCTTTCAGAAAAATGAGGGTATCAGAGCAAAATGCAGTATTTTTCTTGTCTATGTTTCATATTTAGTCAAATGCAAATAATATTTTGTTTATATAAATTTGTTCTATTACAAATTATTGGAGAGTGCCATTGGACACTTACCAATAATTTCTAATAAAACAAGTTTTAAATAACAAATTCAGACAACCAAAAATAATCTAGCCCTCAACCAGTTAACCCTTAAGTCCTCAGATTAATTTTAAAGTATTTATGGCCTTTTTCTGCTTACATAGTTATTGATGACTTGGCAGTGGTTCTACATCACTGCTGGCTGCCTATACAGGCAGCCAGCAGTGATGTAGAACCACTGTCAGGGAAAATTCAGTCTACACACAAGAATAATAAAAAAGATTACACAAGGGAGCACCTGCTTCAATGCAATATAAAAGTGGCGGTTTGGGGCTATATGGGGGCTTAAGGGTTAAGAGATCCATATTTATTATTTGGGGTAGACCAATCAATATTTTCAACGTACAGCCTCGGCCCAGCACAATGAAAATATTGATTGCTCTATCCCAAACATTTACTGAACAGCCATCCTGTTTAATGACGTTCCTGGCCAGAAAAGCGTCCGATCGGGTTCAAGGGGCTAAATGTATAAGGAATTGCTGAATTATGACAGTAACTTTCCACTGGCTGCAGAATGCTGCTTTCTCAAAACAACACACATTTATATGCCCTCACAATATATATTAGTGCTCCACAATATTTATAATATTATGTGTAATATATATTTTTATAATATATCATTATAAACTGAGATTTAAAAGCACAGAAGTCAGTTTGTTGTTATCTGACAGAGGGCCAAACAACGAATGATGTTGGTGCCAATTCCGGTCACTTCCTGGCGTCTGTGCATGCGCAGAGAGTAAATGTATGGAGGACCAGATAGGACTTCTAATTTTAGATTTTGCATGCAAATATTGGGGATTGGGGGGGGCAAAATTTGTGTTTGGTCCTCGATATTTTGGAGTTAGCACCAGCTATGTCAGGGCCATAGGTAAGTATGAAAAATATACAAATTACTATTAATTTATACTTTTCAACGAGTGCATTTTTTAGCTTCCGTAAAATAGAAAACACGGGTACTGGTGGGAGCAATTGCACTCGCACCTGTCTCATTTCCAGGACTGCATCTATTTAATCTTTATGCCAGCTATTGATTGAGAAGATTTATTTTTATGTTTAAAAATATTACAAATCTTCACATTGAAAGTCTTCCATAGGGAAGTTGTTGTATTATTCAGAACAAAGTCACTCCATTAGACTCCACAAATTTCCGGTCCCCTGGCCATTATCAAATTGAAGAAAGTTTTAATGGTTACAACTAAGTAAAATCCATTCTATCACTAATCACTTTACACTTTAAAACTATTACTGAATTAACCCTTTAACTAACATGAAAAGCAGACGACACTTGCAAAAAAAATTCTTGAATAACTAATTTTTTTCATTTTTTTGTCTCAAAAACATTTATGACCCCTCGTTGGAACGAGCTCGACGAGCTCGTTCCAACGAGGGGTCATAACCTATGTTTTTGAGACAAAAAATGAAAATATTTTGAAAATTAATTGACGATTTTTGAGAATAGCGCTGGCCGGTTTTGGCCGTTACGTTGGGTAAAGGGTTAAACAAAGACATACGATGCAGTGGAGATGTGACTTAACACAAATAACAAAAGAGTCAGTCAGAGTAACATAAAGCGTGTTCTTCTTTATAAAATGTAGCAATTGCGTTCCACATAAGGGGGTGGGGGGGGGGGGATAAAATAATGAATATTTGCCTGGACAATTTGTACCTTTGCTATTGTATGGGCTTTGGGCAGCAGTTGAGTGGGCAGAGTCCACTGGTAGTAAACAAACTATAATAGGTGGGTAAGGTGGGTAGCATTTTGGGGGTGGAGGTGGAGTAGGACCTGCATAAAAAAGCACTTCATCACCTTTGATTGGCTGCATTGGCCTGTTTTGAAAACACTGAAACCAACATGGCTTCATTTTATTTATTTTATTGGGGTTTAACGACACTTTCAACAGCCAGGGTCACTCATGTCAGAGAGTTTTATGGGTGGAAGAAGCTGGAGTTCCTGGAGAGAACCACCAAGCAATGGCAAGCAACTGTCAGGCTCCCCAACATACTAACTCCACTCAAGCAGGGTTAGCATTGGTTGAAGACAAGTGCACAACCAACGTGCAGTATGCCTTAGTACACAACACCACTGTGGCCCTAAGTGGGCAATTGGGATTAAGTGTTTTGCCCAAGGACACAATGCGGAATTCGAACCAAGGATTTCTTATCAATCTACCTTACAATTCTTTACTATAGGCTTACTCTACAGTAAAAGTCCCTAACTCAGAAATATACTCTCTATTTTGATCTTTCCCTAGCGATTTGGGAAATAAAAGTGGTGCAAAAGCACCAAGAAAAAATAAGCCAAAACTGGGTCAAGTGCTACCGGTGCTCACCTAGTATGGAATGCTCTTCTCCTTGAACAGATCCACGGTTTCCGGTACCATTGCACAGATATGTAACCAATGACTCTTTCTTTTTCATTCTGCCATCTTGGGAAGATGTGCATTCATTTGCGTTAAGAAACAGTAATAATTCAACTTGTTGATCATGGTTACCTGTGACTAGAATTATGGATCTGATGATCGTATAATAACAGGACTGTGTTTTTTATATTTTTCTAACTATACCGTATGGCCCAGATATAGCTGGTGCTAACTCCAAAATATCGAAGACCAAACACAAATTTTGCCCCCAATCCCCAAAATTTGCATGCAAAACCGAAAATTAGAAGTCCTATCTGGCCCTCCATACATTTACTCTCCATGCATGCGCAGATGCCAGGAAGTAACCGGAATTGGCGTCAACATCATTCTTTGTTTGGCCCTTGTCAGATAACAACAAATTGACTTTTGTGCTTTTTAAATCTCAGTTTATAATGATGTCAGACACAAATCAATGGATAATTTGCTGGATCCAAGGACACAACTGGATGAAGGAAGGAAGAAACGGTGGTTTGAAACGTTCAGGGCTGTAATTTTATAATATAAAAATTAGTTCATGTTCCCCAATTTTGGGACATGGGCCTGACGTCATCATTGTTGATAATGATTTTTCCACTGTTTGTTAAGTATTCCTTCCCTACCCTCCCTTGATCCCCCCTCCAGTTAAACTCCCAAGCTTTTTGGCTTGTTTTATTGAAATTTTTTAATAAAATTTCTTGGGAGTTTAACGTGTTACACAGAATGTTTATTCTGTACATGCCCAGGGTTACGTCCTCACCCTTTGGGTGTTTAGGCATTTCGGTCATGCATCATACTTCCAATGTATCGTTTTTTCATCTGATGAAGATCTTGCCTTACATCGGATAGTTCAAAAATCTGTTAATGACTTCGGCCATGTTGCCTGGGGTCTCGTTTCCGGTTTTCATTCTGACATTGTTTACATTAACAAAGCTCTTTATATATATGAAGTTTCCTATTTATTATATGGTTGGTCTGTTGTAAGATACATTTAACAGTCCGGTAGTGTAGCAGTTAATTTTGGGATAGAAAAATTAATTTTTGTCCACACTTGGGTTCTATTGGGATACATTTGGGCACTTCATTCCCTTTGGGAACTTGGGCTCTTGTAAAATTTTTCGAAAATTTTTTTTGTGTTAACTATTTTTCGATTTATATTTTGAATGTTTTTTGTTATGTATCTTTTTACATTATTTAATGTGGAATTGATGGGAGTACGATCGACTTAGTTTGCTTCATTATGAAAACATATTGCTCAATAAGCAAGGCGAGGAAGTCTTTCCTCTGATTTACATGTTGGTTGCCTTGCTTGTAGTCAATGTACTTCTGCTAATTCTTGCTCAACATGTGTCGCATGGGATGACAAACGTTGGAGATGGGTGTCATGGTATGTTGTTAGCAAGGGGCCACTGCCGGTCCTCTCGGGGTGAGAGGCCACCACCGGTCCTCTCGCCAAAAAGTCGCGCTAGTTTTTGGCTCACCTGACTGAAAGTCACTCTTCGTCCGTCGTCCGTCCATCCGTCCGTCGTCCTGCGTGAAGGTTGTGTTTGAGCCTCTTTCTCCTAAACCACTGGCCACATTTTAATTAAATTTCATGTAAGTAGTGGTTATATACGGGAGTTTTGATTTTTATGCAAATTAGGTTTCGGTTCATATTGAGCAGAGGTGTGGGGAAAAAATGGCCAAATTTTTTGAAAATCTTCTTCTAATGAACCACCAGTAGCAGAGACTTGATATGTGGTATACAGAGTCCTTTTGAGGTTTAGAATCAAGTTTGTTCAAGAGAAGTTTGTGGGGCTATATTTGCTGTTGTTATGGGAGGGGCAAGAATTTTTGCCACTCCCAAAATTTCTATTTTCCAAACCGAGAGGCAGATTTGAACCAAATTTGATGTGAGGTTTTATTGGGTCATAAGTACTTAATTTATGCCCCAATTTTTTTTCTGTCACCCCATGGGAACCACAGGAGCTAAAAATAGAAAAAAATGAAAACGACCATATCTCCAAAACTACATGGCACTGAGAATTCTTATTTGGTGTGAAGCTTCCTTAGAACCAACAGAATGGAATGGTAAAAAAAATTGCTATCGGTTTTATCATGGGGTACTTTTTGGGGACTTTGAAAAAGTGCTGAGTCAGCATTTTTTAACACTGCAGGTAATGGGAAAAACATTTAAGACTACTTTTCTCCCAAACCACTTCTCCAAAAGCTTTCAAATTTCACATATAACATCTTTGGAAGATTGTTTCACACATTTACTGAAATCAATTCCCTGGGTCCATATTTGGGCTCTCTATGGGAGCCCAAATGTTTAATTAGTGCAGTATGAGGAATATTCTTTAAAAATCTTCTTTAGATCTACCAATAAGATATATTTATTTATTTATTGGTGTTTAAGGTCACATACTTATGCACAACGGCTAATCGTGACCGTGACAGTTTTACGGGTGGAGGAAACTATAACATAATTTCACATATAACATCTTTGGAAGATTGTTTCACATGTTTATTGAAATCAATTGCCTGGGTCGATATTTGGGCTCTCTATGGGAGCCCAAATGTTTAAATTAGTGCAGAATGAGGAATATTCTTTAAAAATCTTCTAAAGAGCTACTAATAAGATCTTTTGATATTTGGTATGCAGCATCCTTAGGGGGGTGAGATTCAAGTTTGTTGAAGCCAAGTCCCGGGGTTCATATTTAGGCTGAAAATTTGGGGCCCCGTTGCAGACTTAGAAATTTTGGACCAAAATCTGGATATTTTGTTTTTGTTTTTTTATGCGTTTCGGTCAATTTTAAGACAAAAAAAAATTTTTTTTTACACTGAAAATTTGGGGTCCTGGTGGGACTTAGAAAATGTTGGACCAAAATCCTGAATTTTTTTTTTTGTTTTTTATGCATTTCGGTGAATTTTAAGACAAAAAAAATTTATTTTTTTTACACTGAAAATTTGGGGTCTGGGTGGGACTTTTGGACCAAAATCCGGAATTTTTTTTTTGTTTTTATGCATTTCGGTCAATTTTAAGATAAAAATTTTTTTTTTTTTTTACACTGAAAATTTGGCGGGTGGGACTTAGAAAATTTTGGACCAAAATCCGGAAATTAGTTATTTGGTTTTTTATGCGTTTTAAGAAGAAAAAAAAATTTTAGGCTGAAAATATTTTGTTTGGGAAAAAAATCTGTTTTTTATGTGTTTATCTCAATTTTGGGACGTAAAAGTGCAGGAACTGAAAATAGAAGGAAAATCCTGTATATTGTGTGGACACAATCGCTTCATCTAGTTGGTATATGCTTTTCTTAGGAGGGGCATATGCAGCTTATTCAAGTCAAGTCCCTGGTTTGATATTTAGACTACCATGTCAGGTGAGCGCCCTCAGGCCCCCTGGGGCCTCTTGTTTAGTTTCTATTTACAGAGTAAGGCTGCACAGTATATCGATAAACCGATATATACCGGTATTCAAACCAATATCGATTGGATACCAGTGTAATTACAAAAATATTGGTTTATCGTCATTATTTAATTACCCAGATGTCTTTAGTTTTTTTAACTGTAGCCCCGAATGAATAATATTATCCCTTTATCCAAGGAATCGCCTGCTTGTGCCCTCGTAATATACAAATGCAGCAGTTGAAAAAATAATTTTAAAAAATTTCAACAAAAGTAGATCATGTGACCCCTCATTGGAACGAGCTCGTTGAGCTCGTTCCAGTGAGGGGTCACATGATATAGTTTTGTTGAAATCTTTGGGAAAAATCTCATAAACTAATTTTGAAAATAATAAATTTTGATATCGTCTGCATTGGGTAAAGGTTTTTCGAATCGCATCAGCAAGGCATGCTAATTCGTTCCGACTGTGATGCCTGGAGTGTCGATTGTGGTACTTGTGTTCATATATCTGAACAGTTTTCGATATACTGGTATACCACGATATTTTTTTGAATACCGATACCGGTATTCAGTTTTGAATATCGTGCAGCCCTATTACAGAGGAACAAGAACATGTTGATGTTTACGTTATGCCATCCGAGAGTGTGCTTCCGTCGTCACATTTAGATTGTCAATCAGAGCTTGAGGCTAAAGTGCTCATGAATATCAGACAGGGCAATAAACCACAGTGTGGTTTCAGCTCCCTTTCGCCAGCTAGCTTGACCGGTGAAGTGGTTACACCGTCCGAGGGTACCGTGACGCCGGGTGTGTCCGTTGCAGTCAAAGAGAGTAGAAAGGGTAGAGCAAGCATTATAAAATAATAACAGGTTCACCCTGCGACGATGGAGAGGAAGAAGCCGGCAAGTTATGCAGGAAGCTTGGCGAGGTCTGAAGGACAGCGAGCGAGAGAGCCCCCTCTCTCTTTCATAACAACATCTGGGGCCAGATGTTGTGGTTCGGAACTTGCGTCAGTCGGAGCATTCGTCCACGCCTCCCATCCGGGATGCTCCGTTCAGTTCACAGCTGCGGTCGGCTGTAGTTACAGCTTCTTCAGAAGCAGCCGTCAGCCAAGCAACAGAAGACTGCTGCTCCTTAGGCCTCCATAACGGACTTGCTGTCACAGATTGCGCAGCTCATCACAGCATCCCAGCAAGTGCAGAAGCAGCCGACGGACCCATTCATTTTCGTTATGATAACTAACAGAGAAGAATTTTCATGTTCATCTCTCTATCCGTCATATACTGGATTGTCTGAATGTACTAGCAGACTCACTCCTCGGAAAGGTCGCCTGTTTCGTTTGTATTAGATGCTCAACATGTGATTATTTGGACAGTTTTGCTACCAGTGGGATCACCCCATGATAGTTCAGTTTGCTACACACCGGAACAATTAGTTACCGTCATTTATGTTGCTATGCCCAGATCATTGAGCGCATGCAGTAGATGCTCTGCAAAATTCATGGAGATGAATAGTAAGATTTGCATATCCTCCAATTCATTTGATTCAATAGATTACGTTTAAGATTAAACAGTCTCGTTGTGAATCCTACTAGTAGCACCTCTGTTATCACAGAAACCTTGGATCAGTATTCTCAAGTGTCTGTTATGGGACGCTCCCCAGAAGCTTCCTCCATGAGAGGGTCTTCTTTCAGGGGAAGTTTTATTCTTCATGTCCTTCTCCGCCCATAGTGGCATAATGGAGTCTCAGTTAGACGTGAGGGAACCATCGCGGTTCCTATATTTTTTTGTTAACTGACACGAGAATGATTAAATAATGTGGGTGAGGAGATTTCGATATGACTTTGAATTCCCCCCCCCCCCCCCCCCCCCACACACTCACACACACACACTCACACGCACTGCCTATGTGTTTAGAGGCAATTACCAGGCAAGACGTAGATTCTTACCGCAAACCTCATATAATTTAATACATACATACTATGCATTTGTGTTGTGTTCTATGGCGACATCCGCTTTTTAGTTGGATTAGTGTCCTGTTATTTTTGTTGATTTGTTATAAATGAGCGCTTATTTATAAATCATCACAATTAAATTACTATTCTTGAGTACCTCGCAGGCTGCATAACCAGTTAACTGGTATTCAGATGATTACATGCTAAATATAAATGCTCTCGCGCATTATATTATTGGCTAACGCTTTATTGTATTTTGTGGACCTTGAAATCATAATCTATTTCGGGGGCGGTCCGTGTCGGAGCCTGTTAACCATACCTACTTACATTTCTAGATCCAAGTTTCTATTATATTCTGTACTCAATTAGCACGTGTTTTTACAGTCGTAGATATTGGATAGTACACGTTGGAGAGTGTTGTTACTGGAATTGATTGTACAGAGGCCAACTGTGGATTACCTAGGAAGTGTGTTTTCTCTTCAGGGATCGTTCAATGTGGCTCGATTGGATATCTGTAGGTTATATTTTTTATATATCACCAGTTTTCGACGTATCTTTGTATGTCGTCTGCGGCGTATGTTATATAGCAGGCAATATTAATTACCAGGATCGTCACGATAGCCGTAACTTCTGAAGTAGCGTTAAGCACCATTTATTAATCATGAATTAATACCTGAGTGCCTGTTCGACGATTATTTATATTCTTTTTTGGTACCGCTCTTATTGATTCCAGAGCTCTCCCCTCTTTCTTTTGAGGACTTCTTCAAAAGAAAGGTGAGAGGGGGGGGGGGGGGTGATTGTTACCTCTTTTCTTGCTTAAAAAGTATGTATCTTTGAAGGAAGCTGTTTTATCTGTATTTATATCCTGCATACAGCTGAAGTGTTATTGAAAGGCATATATTTGTGGGAGATTTTCTCTCATTCTCAGATACGCCATCCTAATTATTGGGGCTTAGTCCGGACTAGCCTTAGAAATTAGGAACTTGTCACATCCTATGTAGCATTGTCTTCATGCTTACAATAAGGAATTACTTAAATTGGACCCCTTATTTAGAATATGTCTCCTCTATTACTGTATAGAGAGACATACATGTAATTCCTAATTATTCTAAGTTCCTTCATCATGGACTGCAGGATTGGAATTATTTTTTAAGTCCTAGGCCCTCCACCTTTTTAGCATCCTACCGGCATTGCCAGAGAGGACTATAGGTTTGCACTCTGTCCATCCGTCAGTCTGTCAGTCTGTCCATCTGTCAGTCTGTCCATCTGTCAGTCCGTCAGTCTGTCAGTCACACTTTAGTTTTCCGGAGTTTTTTTGGAAAGGCTCCAACGGAATGATTTCATTTTTGGTAAACTACTATAGAACGATGACTTACAGATCAGGTTTGAGTTTCATGCTGATTGCATTATTCTTGTGTGAGTTACGGCCCTTGGGAATATGGAAAAGCACCAAAATATCAGTTTTCCGGACTTTTTTTGGAAACGCTTCAACGGAATGATTTCATTGCTGGTAAACTACTATAGAACGATGACTTACAGATCAAGTTTGAGTTTCATGCTGATTGCATTATTCTTGTGTGAGTTATGGCCCTTGGAAATATGGAAAAGTGCGAAAATATCAGTTTTCCAGACTTTTTTTGGAAACGCTTCAATGGAATGATTTCATTTGTGGTAACCTATTATAGAACGATGACTTACCGATCAAGTTTGAGTTTCATGCTGATTGCTTTATTCTTGTGTGAGTTATGGCCCTTGGAAATATGGAAAAGCACCAAAATATCAGTTTTCCGGACTTTTTTGGGAAATGCTTCAACGGAATGTTTTCATTTTTGGTAACCTACTATAGAAGGATGACTTACAGATCAAGTTTCATTTACACTCTGTCCATCCATCTGTCAGTCTGTGAGTCAGTCATACTTTAGTTTTCCGGACTTTTTTGGGGAATGCTTAAACCGAATGATTTCATTCTTGGTAACCTACTATAGAACTATGACATATAGATGAAGTTTGAGTTTCATGCTGATTGCATTATTCTTGTGTGAGTTATGGCCCTTGGAAATATGGAAAAGTGCCAAAATGTCGGTTTTCCAGACTTTTTTTGGAAAAGCTTCAACGGAATGATTTCATTTTTGGTAACCTACTATAGAACGATGACTTACAGATCAAGTTTGAGTTTCATGCTGATTGCCTTATTCTTGTGTGAGTTACGCCCCTTGGAAATATGGAAAAGCGCCAAAATATCAGTTTTCTGGACTTTTTTGGGAAACGCTTCAACGGAATGATTTCATTTTTGGTAATCTACTATAGAACAATGACTTACAGATCAAGTTTGAGTTTCATGCTGATTGCTTTATTCTTGTGTGAGTTATGGCCCTTGGAAATTTGGAAAAGTGCCAAAATATCAGTTTTCCGGACTTTTTTGGGAAACGCTTCAACGGAATGATTTCATTTTTGGTAACCTACTATAGAAGGATGACTTTCAGATCAAGTTTCATTTACACTCTGTCCATCCATCTGTCAGTCTGTGAGTCAGTCATACTTTAGTTTTCCGGACTTTTTGGGGGAATGCTTAAACCGAATGATTTCATTCTTGGTAACCTACTATAGAACTATGACATATAGATCAAGTTTGAGTTTCATGCTGATTGCATTATTCCTGTATGAGTTATGGCCCTTGGAAATATGGAAAAGCGCCAAAATGTCAGTTTTCCAGACTGTTTTTGGAAAAGCTTCAACGGAATGATTTCATTTTTGGTAACCTACTATAGAACGATGACTTACAGATCAAGTTTGAGTTTCATGCTGATTGCCTTATTCCTGTGTGAGTTACGGCCCTTGGAAATATGGAAAAGCACCAAAATATGTTTTCCGGACTTTTTTTTGGAAATGCTTCAACGGAATGATTTCATTTTTGTAACCTACTATAGAAGGATGACTTACAGATCAAGTTTTATTTGCACTCTGTCCATCCGTCAGTGTGTCAGTCAGTCTGTCAGTCATACTTTAGTTTTCCAGACTTTTTTGGAAATGCTTCAACCAAATGATTTCATTCTTGGTAACCTACTATAGAACGATGACTTACAGAGCAAGTTTGAGTTTCATGCTGATTGCATTATTTTTGTGTGAGTTATGGCACTTGGAAATATGGAAAAGCGCCAAAATATCAGTTTTCCAGACTTTTTTTGGAAACGCTTCAATGGAATTCATGCTGATCACATCTAGGTTATAACATTTGTATAATTATTAATGCTTATTAGTCAGGTAGGGGACATTGTATTGCTTCAGCGATATGTGCGCTCTTGTTATGATTCAGGTATGTCTGGGCCATACGGTATAGTTGGAAAAATATTATAAATTCAAAGTAATTTACATATTTTCCATACTTACGTATGGCCCAAACGGGGATGGCCCTCCCATGAGTGGATACTCATACTTCCCCGCTGAATTATTGTGTCATACTCTCTTTTACAAGAATGATGTTGGCACCAATTCCGGTTACTTCCTGGCGTCTGCGCATGCGCAGAGAGTCAATGTATGGAGGGCCAGATAGGGCTTCTAATTTTCGGTTTTGCATGCAAATTTTGGGGATTGGGAGGCAAAATTTGTGTTTGGCCCTCGATATTTTGGAGTTAGCACCAGCTATGTCAGGGCCATAGGTAAGTATGGAAAATATGTAAATTACTTTGAATTTATAAGATTCTCGTTATTAACTTCAACCACATTCTCATTATATTTTTTTTATTTGTGTTCGCGCGCGACTTTCGCATACAGTGCGGTTTGGACATTATAATTTTGGTTGATTTTTAATTTATGTTTTTCTTTTGGATATTATTATTATTATTGGAGTTAGGTGTCAGTGGGGGGGCTGTATGGGCAGTATTTCTCCACTCCGATGAGGGTAGAATTTCTGGGTTTTTTGATCCTTGTTGGCTGACTGGGTTCTGTTATGTTCCCACTGGTCCTTTAATTTCTGCCACTTTTCTCTCGTAATTGGGGGTGTTCTACTTCTTTCCAGATCTGTTGAGTTCACCTTTTCTTCTGCTGCTCTCACCTCTGTTATGCCCGGGACTGTTCCTTGTGGGCAATGCCTTTCGCCCAAGCATGTGGTGGATGCTTTTTTTTTTAGCTCACCTGACTTTCAGTTAGGAGAGCTATAGTGATCACTCACCGTCCGTCGTCAGTCGTCCATCATCTGTCGGCCATCGTCCGTGAACATGGTGTTTGCGTCTTCTCCTCCTAAACCTCTGAACCAATTTTTTAATTGATATTTGAGATAATAGTTTGTTATGACATCACAATTTGATTTTGTTCAAATCAAGTTGCCTCGCCCCTTGGTAGGGCCACACATAAAAAGTGTGCTTAAATCTTTAAAAATCTTGTTCTCATGAATCAGCAGTAGCAGAGACTTGATATTTGGTGTCAGCTTCCTTTTGAGGTGTAGACTCAGATTTGTTGAAGAGACGTTCGAGGAGCTATATTCGCCTTCGTTATGGGAGGGGCAAGAATTTTCATCCCGCCCAAAATTTCTATTTTCCAAACTGAGAGGCAGATTTAAACCAAATTTGATATGAGGGCTTATTGGGTCATAAGTACTTAATTTATGCCCAAATTTTTTTTCCTGTCGCCCCATGGGAACTGCAGGTGCTAAAAATAGAAAAAATTAAAATGCCCAATCTCCAAAACTACACGGCACTGAGAATTCTTATTTGGTGTGAAGCTTCCTTATTACCAACAGAATGGAATGGTACCAAAAAATTGCTATCGGTTTTATCATGGGGTACTTTTTGGGGACTTTGAAAAAGTGCTGAGTCAGCATTTTTTAACACTGGGTAATGGGAAAAACATTTAAGACTACTTTTCTCCCAAACCACTGCTCCAAAAGCTTTCAAATTTCACATATAACATCTTTAGAAGATTGTGTCAAACGTTAATTGAAATCAAATCCCTGGGTCCATATTTGGGCTCTCTATGAGAGCCCAAATGTTTAAATTAGTGCAGTATGCAGAATATTCTTTAAAAATCTTCTTCTTTAGATCTACCAATCAGAATCTTTTGATATTTGGTATGCAGCATGCTTTGGGGGGTGAGATTCAAGTTTGTTCAAGCCAAGTCCCTGGGTGTATATTTGGGCTCACTGTGGGAGCCTGAATTCTAACTTAGTTCAAAATGAGGAATTTTCTTTAAAAATCATCTTCTTCAGATCCAGCAGTCGGAACGTTTTGATATGTGGTATGCTGCATTTTTAGGAAGGTGAGATTCAAGTTTGTTCAAGCCATGTCCGTAGGTCCATATTGGTGCTCACTGTGGGAGCTCGAATTGTAACTTAGTTCAAAATGAGTAATTTTCTTAAAAAATCTTCTTCTTCAGACCCAGCAGTCGGAATGTTTTGATATTTGGTGTGCAGCATCCTTAGGGGGGTGAGATTCAAGTTTGTTAAAGCCAAGTCCCTGGGTTCATATTTAGGCTCCCTGCGGGAGCCCGAATTATAACTTAGTTCAATATGAGGAATTTTTCCTTAAAAATCTTCTTCTTCAGATTCAGCAGTCGGAATGTTTTGATATTTGGCATGCAGCATCCTTAGGGGGGTGAGATTCAAATTTGTTCAAGCCAAGTCCCTGGGTTCATATTTGGGCTCATTGTGGGAACCCGAATGATAACTTAGTTCAAAATGAGGAATTTTCTTTAAAAATCTTCTTCTTCAGATCCAGCATTCAGAATGCTTTTGATATTTGGTATGCAGCATCCTTAGGGGGGGTAAGATTAAAGTTTGTTCAAGTCAAGTCCCTGTGGGACTCTGTGGGTCTTGGTCGTCCACCTTTTGGGCTTCTGTGAACCGTGTGGTGCGTTCTCATGGCTGTTCCTCCTGCACCAGTGGGAAGGGGGAATGCTGTCGTTCGGGCTCTCCTGACATGACTACGTCTGGTGAAAGTTATACACCCTCATGGGGGATGTGCAGTCTTTTCCCGTGGATACTGCAGGAGCTGTTGAGTTGTCCGGTGAAGAGATGCCTGGTTCCGAGACTGTGATCCCTCTCCAGTCGACATCTGAGGCTGTCACTAGGGTTGTGATTCCTCCTTTGGAGTCGAGCTTGGTCGCTCTCTCCACCTTTCCAATAGGTTTCTGTAGCTCCTGACATATCTGCTGCTACTGCTGTTTCATCTGCAACGTCTTCAGTCACCATTTCAGCCGGCCTCGGCTTATCCTTGCAGGGGTCTGCAGAGATGTCTGGTAGTATGGACGTGGGATATCGGCCTCAGTCTTCCCTGACTTCAAGTCGGAAGGGGCTGCCAGCCACATCCTCTGCTATGGTCTCCCAGCTGTCGAGCCCAGCAGCTTTTTCATTAGATTCAGCTGTTCATGGTGGGGTGACCATGGACTCTGTTGCGTTTCCATCCATGCACTCTGGTCCTGCAGCCAGTTTTGCACCAGTTTGTGGATGGACGCATTTTGTGTAGCCTGGACCCTCTGCCCCTCAGAGGGTTGCGCGACTCTCCTGAATTCCCGCACTTCTGATCGTCGGGGTATTTCATACCCCTTCGGCTGCCACCCGTCGCCCCACATTGGGTGTACTAGAGGACTGTGACCCTTCACTGGTTAAAAGGGTCAGGAGTGAAGCCACTTTGCTGGGTCGAACCGGCTGACATGGGTCATGAGCTTAGGGAGGCCCTCTCCTTGCTCACTCAGGTTCTTTCCAAGAGCATTCCTGTTGCCTCCAGCGAGGCTACTAGTGGTTTCCAGGCGCCCCCGTGGTACCGCCTCCCGGGATTGGAAGCAGGCCGCTTTCTAATCCCTCCAGGCTGGCTTGCCTGTGATGGGCTATGTGTCTTCCGACTCAGAGGATGGGTCAGACATACCTGATGCCGAGAGCTAACAGTCTTCTGACTTTGGGGGCAGATCTTGACTTTGTGTTTAAAATGAAATATCTTATAAAATGAAAAGTTGTAACTGATACATAGATAGTTAGTCCGATTCCATTTCATTGCATGGGTCAAAAATGGTGTAGGACGTTCATCATACCATCCTTAATAACTGCTGAAAGTTTTTCTTTTCAGTGGCTCTGAAGAAAAATGTAAAGCATTCTAAAGTTATTATTTCTCATTTGCTTCGCTCAGGTGAGCTAAAAATTGGATCGGAAAGATGCAACAGATCACTTAGTGCCGGGTCTGGTGGAAGGTCGGATCAGTTCTGCACAAGCATTATGATTTGAGTTCAAATTGACCGTTTCATGGAGAAAAAAAATGAAAAAAAAAATTGGGTAAAAATTTTGTAATTTCAACCAACATGGGAAAGGGGAAATCTTTTTACTTCAAATGTGGTCAAATATTACATCAAAAGTGGTGACCTTGTTCTTTTACTTCAAAAGTGGGCGCTGGTTTTTACAAAAGTGGAGATTTCATTTGACTTCAAAAGTGGACGACGGTTACTTCAAAAGTAGTGAGCTACTTCAAAAATGGATGATTTTTACTTCAAAAGTGGTGAGTACTACAAAAGTGGTCAGTTGCCTCAAAAGTGGGCGTAAAACCGGTCATCGATCTGAGTATCCTGAACCTGTCTATCACTGCTCCCAAGTTCAGCATGGAGACTTTCAGGTTGGTTCGCTGCTTCATTCACCAGGGAGATTTCGCTTCCAGCATCGACCTGCAAGATGCTCATTCATCGGACATCACAAAAGTATCTCAGGTTCGCTTTTCTGTGGCAAGTGTACCAGTTCAAGGCCATGCCTTTTGACCTCAACCTGGCTCCTTGGGCCTTCACCCGACTGATGTCGCATGTGATAGCCTTCCATCACACACAGTCCAGGGTGACTACTTCAGCAAATTTGGGCGATATCCTCCAGAGGCACTCCAATGCTGCTCTTCTGGAGACAGATGTCGACACACCGTTGAGCCTGCTCACATTGCCAGGGTTTTGAGTCAACGAGATGAAGTCGGACCTGGTCCCTTCTCAATCATTTTGTCATCTGGGGATGGACTTCCATACTCAGCTGAATACGGTGGCGGTTCCCCGGGCAAGGGCTGTGATTCTCACGGTTTTTGCCCTGACTCTGTTCCAGTCTATGGTGCAACAGCTTGGAGTATTCTCCAGCTGTTAGGTCTCTGCGGTTCGGTGACTGATCTCATTCCTCTAGGTCGGCTGCATGTCAGACCTCTCCAACACTTTCTGCTCAGTCGTTGGAGGCCGAATGCTGATCCTCTGGATCTGGTGCTTCAGTTACCAGACTCTCGTCATCGTCACCTTCTCTCCTGGACGGATGTTCAGTGGATTATTCCGCAGGGAGTCCCGTTGGACTTGCCCACGTCTAATTGTGTTCTGATGGCAGACATCAGCGATCTTGGATGGGGTGCGACGTTGGATCCTCTAGATCTTTCCCTTCACAGGTTATGGGACTAGGATCAAGCTGCTCTTCACATCAACCATAAGGAGCTTCTTGCTCTTCTTTTGAGTTTCTGTCAGTGGATCCCCCATCTTTCGAATCATCAAGTCCTTCTGTTGTCCAACAATTCAACAGTGGTCGCTTACATTCGGAACCAGGGCGGCACGCACTCGGTTCTCATGTACGAATTGGCTCGGGATCTTCTACTGCTAGCTCATGATGTCAACGCCGGAGTGTGGTTTGTTACATTCACGGTAGTCTGAATGCCTAGCTGACTCCCTATCCCGATGGGATGCTTCACAGGGCAGTGTTCCATCGAGTGGATGCTTCACAGGGCAGTGTTCCAGTCACTTTGCGATCTCTGAGGTCGTCCCCTTATCAATTTTTTTGTGAACCGTTGGAACCATCAGGTGGACTCTTTCGTGTCCCAGTGTCCAGAACCTCTTGCTTTCACTATGGAATCTCTGTCTCTCGTTTGGAACAGTCTGGTCGGCTACGCCTTCCCGCCGGTTCCGATTCTGCCTCTGGTTCTAGCCAAGATACAAACCTGAAGTTGTCGAATCATTCTGTCGCTCCGCACGAACCTTTATCCCAGGTGGATATGCATTTTCTCACATACAAGACAGCTTTTCTGGTGGCTTTTGCCTCAGCCAGATGGGTTAGTGAGCTTCACACCCTCTCAGTTGATCCGGCCTTTTTTAGGAGCTCCGCCAACAGTGTTACTTTTACCAATGATTGCTCCTTTCTGGCCAAGAATCAGATAACAGAAACAACTCCACCTCCTATCTGTATAAGGGCTCTTCCTTCTCCTGAGGGTAATCGCCCTTTGCTTTCATGCACTTCACATTTATCTCAACTGTATGCAGTTCATTAGGAAAGGCAGGAAACGATTCTTTCTGTCTCTGTCGACAGAAGATCTCTCCTCAGTCCATTTCTTGATGGATTTGTCTTGCTATTCATGCGGCCTACCCACATCTAGCGACTGACGATTGTATTACCAATCGTATTGCTGGCCACGAGGTGCGTGCCTTGTCTACCTCCTGGGCTTATGCTAACTCCTTCAAGATGTCGGATGTTATGCAGGCAGTCTACTGGAGAAATGCTTCTACTCTCTCCACTTTCTATCTGCGTCAGTTGCCGAAGCAGTCTGAGAACTCTTTTCTTTGGCCCTCTTTCTTCTGCTCAATCTGTTTGTCTACCCTAGCCATTAGGCTTCTTTCAAGGTCAGTTCCAGCCCTGTGCTGTTTTACTGTTCTTTCCGTCTGTGGGTCATGCAGAGCCATATGCCTCATCTCTCATTGTCTTTTACTAATGTTTGTGGTGCTATGGTTTGATAGGCCTAGGGAACTCTTCTGTCCATGGTTCCAGTGCAGTCGGATTATGTGGGGGTTGGTTATGTGATCCCCTCCTCCTATTGTCTATTCAGCCTGTAGTAAACACTTGTAAGGTAAGTTAATAAGACACTTAAATTTTATAGTAAATTTCCTTTCTTATTATATGTACCACAATTGTTTTCATGGAGGCCCTCCTGTCTTCTTATTCGGGTAAGAATCCTTCCTCCCCGCTGATCACATAACTCCAATGTTGGCGGATTCAAAAGAATGAGTCATTGGTTACATGTCTGCATACTTGTACCGGAAGCCGTGGATCAGTTCAAGGAGAAGAGCATCCCCTACTGGGTGTGCACTGGTAGAACTCAACCCAGTTTTGACTTATTTTTTCTTGGTGCTTTTGCACCACTTTTCTTTCCCCAAATCGCTTGGGAAAGATCAAAATAGAGAGTATATTTTCCGAGTTAGGGACTTCCACTATAGTGCAAGCCTGTAGTAAACAATTGTGGTAGGTATAATAAGAACAGAAATTTACTATTTCTCTACTAACTGAGCCACTGCGCTCCCACATGGCTTGATTACTGTTTTAACATAATTTATGGAAACGTCATAACTTTTGATGTGCTGGTAGATGTGAAGTGATTTCTCCCCAACCTCCTCACAATTGTTTAGAACAGGCTTGCACTACAGTGGAAGTCTCTAACTTGGAAGTCTACTCTCTAAAGCAATTTGGGAAAGAAACCGTAGTGCAAAAGCACCAAGAAAAAGTGTCCTGATATATTTTTCCTTCCCATCTACGTTGCTCTCACCAGATATGCGAGGATAGATCCTTGCGGGCAATGTTTGTTACCGAAGCATGTTGAGGACTCCCATGTTTCATGCTCCATGTGCATTGGGTGTTTGGCTGAAAGACCCTGTGAGCTGTGTGGTTCTTGGTCTTCCACTTTTTGGGCTTCAGTACACCGTGTAGTACATGGTTGTGGTCGTTCATACGATACCCATGGGAAAGGAGAACACAGTCGTTAGGGGCCTCCCAATGCGACTCTGTGTGGAAACATGATCCTGTCTGGCAAATAAGTAGATTTTTTAGTTCCAGAAGTCTTTTCACAGGTGTTTTTATCTAGTTATACTGTATTAAAGGACTAACTAAGTGCGGTAGGTGCATATTTTTTTTAGCAATTCAGGACTCAGAAAAACCTTGTATCTGAAGTAAATATTTTTAGATAAGGCCTGTAAAAGAATTCTTGTTTCCTCCGGCAGTTTTCCTCATTTTTATGCTGAGGTTTTTTTTTTTGTTTTCTTTCTTGGTACTGCTATAAAAACATTTTCAGCTGTGAAAATTCCCAATCCCCTAATACAGCTACAAATTTAACCAACTGTATCTTGTTTGGCAGATCTCAGTGAGCTCTATAAAACGAGATATAGTTGGTTTAATTTTTAGTTCCACAAGTGCAAAATAGTGTCATGGTGACGAGGCAGAAGCAGGTGCCTGAAAAAACAAATTTTTTAATAGCCAAAAATTATGACTTAAAAATGAAATTATTTTTTTCACAGGTTAGCCTGAAACAAGAACTGATACCAAGCTGCTTCTCTGAGTTTTGTGATGCTAAACAAGGAATACTGCTATGTACAAATATAGCTACCATGGGTTTGGACATCCCAGAAGTAGACTGGATAATTCAGTATGAACCACCTGATGATACCGAGGTAATATATGTTTTCTACATATACCAGTAGCACAACATGGCCACCATTTTTCTTTTAACTGGTAAAGTGCTGTAAGCCCATATTTAGGCTTTAGTTTGAACCACAGTGCCCCCAAATAAAAGGCTTCGTATTCAATAGACATACTTCATATTATCTTTAAAGTGAAATTATTTAGCCTGCAAGGATTTGCCTTGTTACAATTTATGGGAGTGCCTGCAGGCACCTCCCATAAATTGTAACAAGGCAAAGACCTGTGAATAAATTCTGATATCCCAAAATACTTTAGAGCTCAACCAGTTAATGAATGCATCAGGCTTTAAATTCTTCCCAAATGACGTTGGTAAACGCTGTGCCCAAATAAGATAATTACGCCCAAATTATGCAGAGTTTAAAACTTTTCCCAAAGTTTTGCAGTATTTCGGCAATATATAGTTTGGCCAGGTTTCCCTGATGCTTGCAATATAGCTTAGAGCTTACCTTCAAATCAAACAATACAACAAATAAATAATTTAAAAAAAACCCCACAAAGTTCACCATAGAAAAGCAATTGGCGTCAACAGTGTCGTGTACGACACTGTCAACGCCGATTGTTTTTCTTTGGCAAATTTTGTATGATCATCTTGAAGCTGGAGATCTATTATATTCATGTTTGTGGCATTTCCTATTAAAGGCCATGCATAATTTACATTCAAATAGTACTTTGGCTAGACACTGGGAAACTAAGAAGCCTTCTCGAGTAAACTTACAACAAGGTATTATTAGTAGGCAGTATTTGTCTTTGTAAAGGGAGGGGCAAGATTTTTGGCACACTATAAATTTCAATTTTCTGATTTGATTGGCTGCTTTGAACCAAATTTGGTATGCATTATTATTGAGAAATAAATACTTGATTCATGCTTTCATTACTGCAAATCTGTTTCATTATTTCTAAGTCATTTGATGATGCTACTGTGTCTGATTGACATATGGACATGCCTATGAGGCTTTATTTCACTCACTGCATCACAGATTTCACAACTCAACTCAAACTGACAAGGGTCCAACGACCATGCCTCTGATATACTTTAAGAGCAGACTAGCAAACAAAACTTGGATTGTTCGTTGAATAAAATTGATGAAGAACACCATTGAAAAGTGTGTCTTCAGCATCATGTATTGTGTTATTTAATTATAATTTAAAATAATATTGTTGAAATATGACCATGTCAACAAGCCAGAAAATAAGCAGACTGTCAGCTGAAAAATGAGGTCCTCAGAGGGTGAATTTAATGATGCTACCCTGCACAGCAGGGTAGCATCACTAAATTTACTCTCTGTGAACCTCAATCTGAATCAGGGTCTCACAACTAAACAGAAGGAGGTACACGGACAATTGGCCCATTGTATGAGATAGCATCATCAAATTCATCCTCTATGGACCTCATTCTGCAAATGTCAGACTGTTTATTTTCAGGCCTGCATGTCAAATTATACACTGTAATGATCTACCTGAGATGATGGCTGGTTTGAACTAATAGAAAGTAACAAATAAACGTCAGTTGAATGAGTTTGATGTAGAAGAAAAATGAAATCGACATTTCGATTCTTCCCACATGTTACACATACTGTTGTATGCACATGCTACATGCTCTTTGATGCTCTCTTCAATGCTGACAGAGGGCGAGTGCTGCTTTGATGTTTTTCAGGTTTTTGTACACAGTGTGGAATCACCTCTCAACAGATTTGTTAACAGCAATAACAACTCAACCATTTCACGTTTTATGCATTTTGGAATGAAATTAACCTACTGACTTTAGGATTTTAAAGGCATGCTCTTGATCACTAGCTAACCCATGGTAGCTATATTTGTACATAGCACCTCAAAATCGAAGGACTGTCATGGTGCAGGGGAATTTTCTTATTTCATTATTATACACATATAAAATATAGATAAGTAGGGAGAATTTGGGTTGTGCTGGCACAGTCATGAATTTAGGACAACTACTCTTCAAAATCTCTCACCAATCCAGAACCATCCTCCTCTCTACACATAGCTCAGACAGTTAACCCTTCTTACTGCATCTTGGGGAGGGGTGGGGGGGGGGGGGGGGTGGGGAGCAACTTGAGGTTTGTTCAGATCAAGTCCCTGGAGTCATATTTGGTCTCCTGGTACATAATTTTCAACTTTATGTAATATGTGAAATATTCTTTAACCCTTTACCCAGTGCAGTGAATATCAAAATTTATTATTTTAATTACTATTTTAAAATTTTTTTCAAAACTATTTCAACAAAACCATATCATGTGACACCTCATTGGAACGAGCTCGTTCCAATGAGGAGTCACATGATATGAGTTTTGTTGAAATTTTTTGAAAAATTATTTTTTTTCGAATCTCAATTTGAAGATTACGCGAGCAGATGTGGGCGATTCGTTAGGCAAAGAGTTAAACATGTTCTTCAGATCATTTTGAACTTAGCACAGCATGAAGAATATTCTTGAAAAGAGTTTTTCAGATCCACCAGGTAAAATCTTTTAATATTCGGCATATAGAAACTCCAAGATGAAAGTTTGTTCAAAGTATTACGTTTGACTGATTTTGGTAGGCACCACGGGAGATTGAAATTTAACACAAAACCGAATGTAGAATTTACTGTTTGTTTAAATGAACTGTATATGTACTATGAATAACAGAGGCAGTAAACTTTATTTACATGTAAATGAGAGTACATAAGATTAACATTTGTTTAAAAGTGATTCCAAGAGTCCACTTCATGCCCGTAGAGATGGGGAGCAGGGCTTATTGGTCAAAAGTTTTGATTTTGTTTCTTCTGCTTGAGAACACGATTTGGAGAATTCTGAGTGATTTTATGCAACCCCCCCACCCCTCCTGGGGTGGATGGGGATCATCTGGTTGATTTTTTATTCTCTTTTTTGCTTAAAAATGAGTTTTTGAAGGGGTTAGAGTTATTTTACACGCACACACAAAAAACATTCACACAACAGACCCTTCTCCCCCCACCTCCCACTCCCCTAGCTAAATTAGGTTAACTGTATTAACATATAGATGCTAAATCTGACTCCAAATCCTTTTTTAAACAATTTTATCAAGTGAGTGATTAAGGCCTTTGGGGGCCTCTTGTTCAATTTCTCATCACACAAAACTCGGCTTTTAAACCAAACTTGTACACCAATTTTGAATTTTCCTGCATTCAAGGAATAACTATGGACATTTCAATGCAAACAAACTGGTTGCACTCAGTATTGCATCAAGGGAGACATCGCTATCTTTGTTTGTATTGGCCAAGATTGGCATTACCCGAATATGCAGTCATATCAGCAGAGGTCCCCAGAGGGTGAATTTAGTGATGCTACCCTGCGTAGCAAGGTAGCATCACCAAATTTACCCTCTGTGAACCTCAATCTGAATCAGGGTCTCAAAATTAAACAGAAAGAGATACCCAGAGGATAAATTGACGTACAGTATGGGATAGCATCATCAAATTCACCCTCTGGGGACCTCCTTCTGCAAATGTCAGACTGCTTATTTTCAGGCCTGAACATACTATAGGTTTTCATAAAAGCTGATAGATGATTGTAAGATAATAAATTCAAGAGTTGTTGAAAACTTTAAAAATTATTTTATTACTTTTAAGATGTTTTACATGCATTCTCGATACTCACATGTATTAAATCTTCATAGGAAGCAGTGGTTGAAGATAGAATAAAAAAAATAAAATTAAAATCCTCACTCCCTCATTCGTTTGAAAAAAAAAGGCCTGAGAATCAATTTTTTTTGGTATGGCCTTATAGCAGCCTGATAAAAAGCTTTAGTTAAAATTTTTCTGAGTAGTTGAATTTTGGCATATCCCAGGCTAATCAAAAAGCTGCAATTTACATTCCATTTATCTGAATAGAATGTTAGAATAGGGCGGTACTAGAATTTTGATTTTGGTATCAGTTTTGGTATTTTTAAGGGTATATGGTATTAGTTCAGTATTCGGTATCAGTCTCAACTGAGATTTGCTAACAGTACCCTAAGGGGAATTCACAACAAGAAAATACAGGATAAGTTGTTCTTGTATCATTCTACCTTAGCATCACAAATGCCTCTCACAGTGAGCTGAACAAGGGCTTTCTTTTGCCAACATCATTATATCGACAGTAATTTTGTGACTTGTTCCAAACACACATCAACTCTCATAGGCCTATATCAGTCTTTTGTGATCTCAGAACATGTGCCTTTAACATGCCGTAATTAGGAGGTCGTGTTGACAATAGAAAATCACATGTGTAGTGATTTCTAGTCAAGTCTTGGCTGCCTGTTAAGGCAGCCAAGACTTGACTATAAATCACTGCTAAGCAAATGGACATGAGCGTGTTATATTCTAGGAGGAATTCAGGACAATTTCCCAAGTCTCAACAAGGACTTTCAAGTAGCGCATGTCAAAAAATATGAAAATCCAAGCAGTTTTGGTATTCAGTGTTGGTTTCCATTCATTTTTTGGTATCCCCATGATATCGGTATTGCTTCGGTTTTTCAACAAATTGGCCATCTCTAATAATTAGAATTCCTTGCCAAGTGGGCAGACCTATTACAGGTAGCAGTGTTATGGTGTATTTGATCGGCAATGGAAATGTATGTAATAGGCACATATGTTTGTTGCACTTCAAGAACAATCTACTCATATTGAATTTCATTTTTTCACTTTGCAAGTCTTTTTCTGTGCATTTTGTTTTCAGGAGTACTTTGAAAGAGTGGAAAGAAAAACTCGAGGTAAAGGTGGTATTGGTGGTGGTCTTTTGATACTGCGGCCTGAAGAAATAGGTTTTTTGTCAGTTCTGCAACAGGCAAATATTCCCTTTAAAAAGTTTCAGTATTCACCAAGTGAAATGTCCAACTTACAACCAGAGGTAATTTACATATTTATACTTAAAAACTGAAAAGTTTACCTCTGTTTCCTTGTGGCAATATACTGATAGAAGAGTTTCTGGTTAGGCATGTCATGATTAATTGAGAAGTTGACTAATCATCAGAAACACTCATAATCGACTACAATTTCAAGTCAGCAATTATGTGTTTTCATCACTCATTTACTGATGAATTATTATGTCTCCCCTTCCCAGAAGGGAGACGTATTGTTACAGGTAGGTGGTCACCCCCAGGGTAATCAATCCTTCCCTTCTTCGCTATCTGACCGCTTGGGCAATAAATGGTGCACAGGGCTATACACTGTATTTCAATATGACTACAAGTAAGGAAAATAAAACTTTGCTTAAAACAGAATTAAATAATTATTTATTATAATGTTTTCTTCTCAATCTCATAAACATATAAATTAATCTTGGTTTTAGACATAGCAAATATAGTAACAATTTATTACAGATTTATCCTTGGACGGACTGTATAATATATAAATTTATTTTCTGCCATGGTGAACTGAGACATTTATTTTGTCCGATAAGCCTTATGGGAATCCCAACTTAATAATTGTCACAATTCACCTAGAAACTGATAAGGGTTAAATTTCTTGCTAGTCGCAGATTATTGTAAATAACAATTATGTGTGAGGAATAAATGATGAAAACACCATTTTGAACTGAACCAGATTGGAACACCCAGTCTGGAGTTTATCAGTTTCATTTCTTGTGAATTTCTCCTATTAAGTCTGATTAAATTGATTAATTATTCCTTCTTGCAACATATAATTATTTGCCTTAAACCACACTGGAATCACCAGTCTGGAGTTTACAAGGCATTTAAAATTTTAAATCCCGTTGCACTTAATAAAGTTCTTCAACTAATTTAACGATTCGTGCTTTCTTAATGTGAATTAAGATTCCGGTTATTGTTATAAATATTAAGTATAAATAATTCATCATTCAATTTCTAATAATAATTTATCTTTGCCCGACGTGCAGCTAAAATTTAGATCGTGTAATTGGGACAATTCTGTAAACAATACCGCATTGGTTCAGTGATTGACAGTTGAGCTGACCTAATTCTCGCTCTATGAAATAAACACTCCATGGTTGGTTAGTCTATTTCCAAGCCAAGTAAATTCAACGAGAACCCATAACTTAATATGCACCTTAATTGAGATTTGAATGAAGGCTGTGAGTGATTTCAAGAGTTGTTTTCAGTTCGGAGATTTTTGCCGAGAAGAGTTAAACGACGTCTGCGCGTCCTTTTATAGACGGGAAAATCCCACGGCTGTGATTGTTGGAAACCGTGGGATCACATGATCTATTCTCTTTGTGGGGAAAAATACATTTATGCGTTCTCGCATTTACAGATACATTGCGCATTGCATTTATATAGCAAATGCATCTTATATAAACCAACAACATCATCCATCAACAATTCCTCGTTAATTAACCTTAATTAATTTGCAGTTGGCAACTATTTTCGATACGTTATGTTTGGAGAGGTCGAAAGACGGGACATCTGAAATACTCCAATGCGCAGGACCTTGAATGACTTTTTAAAGCGGAAACGTAAAATTAGGTTGAAATTAAAACCAATTTTGTGTTCATTATTGCCAAATACAGAAGTAAAACATTTAGTTTAGGACTGTTACCTTTCGAAATGGATCAAAGTTAACTCGAGGAAACCGTTGATAGGTGAGTTCATACATGACGTTACGTAAAATGTGTGTTTTACTTGAATGAAGCGTCTGCTAAAATCCTCTCGCTGAAATAGTACTCCGTAAGTTACACTATGGATGGGTTGTCACTGATTTCAGCAGGCAACTAAATTAGTAAATAGCCTCCCACAACAACGAAACAACTCACATTTTACTAAGATCGTTTAAATAAATGAATGAAAAGGTCAACAAGAGTTGCAAAAAGTGGCATTCGCCACATTACCCTCTGCCAAATGTGTTCAGTGTCCCACGAACACACCAAAATTGCCAAATTATTATTTTCATAAGTTGGTACTTAACCCAAAATTGACCACTTCAGACTAAATCATGGACTCAAACTTACACCAATTCCATTATATTTTTTTTTACCAATAGGTGTTTTATGATCCCCCATTGTACTTGTAAAGTTGTACCGGTAATATAAAATTACCTTAACAGTTATTTTTTTTTTTTTTTTTTTTTTTTTTTTTTGGAAGAAATCAGCTTCAACTAGATCAAGTACATCATTTCCGCATGCAGGCAACAACATTGCCGACTACAGATTAAAGAACAAAATATCCCCATCTTGAATGATACTTGCACCACATTTCGCGGTTCAGTGGGATAAGGAGATATGCCATTCCCTGGCTGGCCATGCAGCCCAATGCTTGAAATTTCACCTGATCTACTGCTTCCACTATATTACTAGTAGATGACTTGTACTAATCCTAATATTCCTACTTCAATTCTACAGCTTCAACTAGATCAAGTACATCATTTCCGCATGCAGGCAACAACATGGCCGACTATAGATTAAAGAACAAAATATCCCCATCTTGAATGATACTTGCACCACATTTCACGGTTCAGTGGGATAAGGAGATATGCCATTCCCTGGCTGGCCATGCAGCCCAATGCTTGAAATTTCACCTGATCTACTGCTTCCACTATATTACTAGTAGATGACTTGTACTAATCCTAATATTCCTACTTCAATTCTACAAATTAATCCTTTACAAATAACTGAGTGATGTGTGTAAAATTAAGAAGAAAATTAACTTCAAACAGTGGTTGCCGGAATGTGGTTATCACAGTTGGAAGCGAATAATCAACCTAATTTTTGTTAGACATAAAATTAAATGTGTGACTTTAGATGAATAAAAATTAATATCTGGAATAGGGCTTTGTTCTGTATCTCTCAGCATAACCATGGCTGTGTCTCTTTTCTTGTAATCTGATGGTTGGATGGTTTTCCTTCTGTTTCAATGTTCTTGCTGCTGCTGTCTTCTCTGCTTGCAATTTTTCTAAAGATCTGGTGTTGTTATCAACTTTTTCGGATAGAGTTCCAACTTTCCCTATTAACTGTTGCACACTCTTATTTAATGTGGAAATACTATCAGACAGGTTGCTGTTGGCTGTTGTTCGTTGTGTTGCCTGTTGTATGAATGTGCCCAACTGGAGACTGTTCATCTTTATCGCTTCAACTACACCTGACAAAGTCTCACACAATTCAGTCATCAGATGTTTATTGTCTGTCATGGTTGGCTGTGGTGTTAGAAGTGGATCACAAGGCTGGTTCATGAAATTAGTAGCAGTGCTTGCTGAAGAGGAAGAAGATGTTGAAGATGAGGTTGCTGAAGATAACGATGAGAATGAATTAACCGAAAAGTTGTCATCATCTTGTACTGGCATTGCAAAAGTTACTACACGGAGGTCCAAAGCTTCAGTCTGTTCTTCTTTATCAACAGTACTATCGTTTGTAGAGAGGTCAAGAGGTGTTGTGCTATTTGCTGAAAGCTTATCTGCAGAAACAGAGAACTCTGGTTGTTGTTGATTTCTTTTTACTTCAGGTTTTGCAAAAACTCTTTCATCTGTGGTACCACTGATACTTGGAGAAGCTGAAGAAGTAGCCGTTCTGCCTAACAATTTGTGGAAGTATATCTTCTGCCTGCTGGTCCCCTGTGACAACTTGAGAGACTTGTGGCACACCGGCTGTACTACTATTCATTTCTTCTGTAAGGTTGCTTGTGTTAATGGCCTCCTGTAGTATATCATTAAGTGTGTTCTCTGTTTCATTTGCTTTAGTAGTTCTTTTTCGCCACACCTTTTCAGATTGCCCCTTGGAGAGTTGGGTGATGTGCTCTGCTATTCTGATGGGATCTTTTCCTTTTTTTAAGTATGTTGCCTCATGCACCTCTTCGCCGCGTTCTATTAATTCTTGGACCCTCTGCCTATGTGGGAAATAGCCTGTGATGTGCTTATTTAATTCTTTTTCTTTATCTGTCTTGAAAAGGCACAGTGAACAATAATATGGGATTCTATCTAATTTCGTGTGATACTTAAAGTAGTGAGCAGCCACCCGAGCTTTCTCTGCTTCATATGGGCAGGAATTGCACCTATATGCCCTTCCTCTGTGCATAACCAGTGAGTTACCAGTATTGTCACCATTTACTTTATCCATTACTGAAAAAGAAGAATAATCATGTCTTAGTTCAAAGACCTGGTACAGCATGACTTCATTAACCCTCTTTACCTAAGTTTTTCACAAATTAATTATTTAAATTTTTGTTCTTTTTCTTTTTGGAATTTCTTCAACGCCTGTCTTCTCCACTTCAGTTCTCTGCAACCTTCATATGGCTTCATCTTGTTGTGATGTACTACCTTTTGCTTACCTTTCACATCAAACTGAATCCTGTAATTTAATTCATTTATTTTCTGTAATATCAAACATGGCCCTATATATGAACTTTGAAGTTTTGGACACACATTCTTTTTCCTTGCATGGTTTAGAAGCCAAACTTTGTCACCAACATTATACTGATGTAAAGAGACCTTAACATCATACAAGTCTTTTTGTCTCCTAGCTGTTTTATTTAGATGTTTCCGGGCTATAACATGTGACTTCTGCATTCTTTCTTTTAGAAGGTCAACATATTCCCCATATGTGGTTATCTCTTCATTATTGACTGTTCTACTGCCAAATATGATTTCAGATGGGAGCCTAACTTCTCGACCCAACATGAGTAAGTTAGGGGTTAACCCGGTTGACTCATGTGGTGTTGCCCTATAAGCTGCTGCTAAACATCCGAGTTCCAAGTCCCAGTCTGTTTGTTGCCCCCTTAAATATGACTTAATCATTCTAAGTAATGTCCTGTTAAAACGTTCAGCTTGCCCATTACATTGAGGGTTGTATGTTGAAGTTCTGGTTTTTCTTATTTCCAATAAGCGACATAGCTCTTGAAATAATTCGCTTTCATAGTTACGACCCTGGTCAGAATGAAGGGTGAGTGGGCATCCAAATCGACTAATGACTTCGTGCACAGGTTTCAGCAGTTTGGTCTGGAATGGGAAAAATTTCGACCCATTTGGTGAAATAATCTGTGACCACCAAAATATACCTATTATTTCTTGGCGTAAGGGGCAAAGGGCCTAAAATATCTGTAGCCAACCTATCTAGAGGGGATCCTACATGCATTTTTCCCAGTGGTGCTTTCGGTAGTTTATTCAGTGGTTTATTTTTCCCACACTCTTCACATTTCGCTATCCATAGCTGTACATCTTCGCAGATTCCGTACCAGTAGAAACGTTGTAAGGTTTTCTCCAAAGTTTTTTTGACACCCAAATGTCCAGATAAAACATTTTGATGCATATGAGTCAATATTTCTTTTTGTAGAATGTTTGGTGCTATGAGCTGCAGATGTGTCCCACTACTATCTTTGCGATGAAATATTCTACATATCAATTTATCCTTTAAAACTAAGGTGTCCCATAAGTGCCAATAAAATTTTACTGCAGCATCATATTTTACCACTTCACTCCACTTCGGCCTAGCTTGTGCTTCGACCCACTTGTATATTGTTCCTATATAAGGGTCTTCAAGCTGAAACTTTTGCAGAGTTGTTCCTGAGTAGATACTTGTCCACGGTGTGAATCCCATGCCCAGTTTACTTTCTTGGTTATGAGGTGTGCTCTTATTCGATGAGGAGTGTGTGATGACACCTCAAAGATGTTCTTCATACTTACTGCCCTCTGCCGAGGCACATACCGGTATGTGTTCCTGTGATTGTATTGGCCAATCACTTATCATATCCAATGCTCGTTTCTTACATTTCTTACATGGACCACATTTTAATGGCTCCATATTGTCTGTTTCAGGACATTCACAGTCTCGAGGATTCTCACATCTTGACATTGAGTCTGCATTCTGGTGCCTATTTCCTGGTCTATGCTGAATTTGAAAGTTGTAATCAGATAAAATTTCAATCCATCTTGCGATTCTACTCTTTGGCTCTTTAAAGCTGAATAGCCACTTAATTGCTTGATGATCTGTCCTGATTAAAAATTGTCTCCCTAGTAAATATTGCCGATAGTACTCGATGAAATATCGGACTGCCAGAAGCTCTTTATCTGTAATGCAATAGTTTCTTTCTGCTTTATTTAATGTCCTGCTTCCATAAGCAATAACTTTTTCTTTTCCTTCTTGCATTTGGCTTAGTACTGCTCCTATACTTACATTCGATGCATCTGTATCTAAGATATACTCGCCCCCGTCGTTGGGATATGCCATGACTCCTGGGGTGCTTAACACTTCTTTAAGTTTTTGAAATGAGTTTTGACAGTCAGTTGTCCAGGCAAATTTTTTATTCTTCTTAGTTAGATCTACTAAGGGTCTTGACAGTGTGGCAAAATCCATAATAAATCTTCTGTAGTATGATGCCATTCCCACAAATTGTCGAATTTCATGTACATTTTTCGGTGTCGTCCATTGCAATATTTTCAAAATATTATCTGGATTGGGTCTTACCCCTTCTTTAGATACAACATGTCCTAAAAAAGTTACTTCTGATTGCAGCAGGTGACATTTTTCTGGTTTCAATTTTAACTTTGCTTTTCTACTTCGATAAAAAATTTCTGTCAATCTTTCCAAGTGTTCATCAAAATTTCTTCCGAAGCATATGATGTCATCTATGTATACGAGCAGGGTTTGCCATTGTAGACCGCTTAAGGCAATTTCCATTAATCGTTGAAATGTTCCACAACTATTTGACATTCCGAATGGCATGGTTTTATATTCGTAAAGGCCATATCTGGTTACAAAAGCTGTCTTGCATATATCCTCTTCCCTGACTGGCACTTGATGAAATCCTGCTGTCAAATCTATAGTTGAAAATAATGTTGATCCAGCTACAGCATCTAAACAATCTTGAATTCTTGGTAGGGGGAAAGCATCTTTCACGGTGACTGCATTAAGCTTACGGTAATCGCAACATAGTCGTAGTTTACCATTTGTCTTTTTTACGAGTACAATTGGTGAGGCCCATGGTGAATATGATTTTCTAATTGTGCCTTTTTTCTCTAATTGATTAATGATGTTACACTCTTCGTCTGCATATGCTAATGGAGTACGTCTGGGGTGCTGTTTTATAGGTTTAGCATCCCCTGTATCTATAGCATGTTCAATTAGGTGGATACAGCCAAGATCTGATTCGTCTTTGGAAAATATATCCTCATATTTACTCAGCGTTTCAGCTAACTTCCGCTGTTCGTCTTCTGATAAATTGTTTTTGGCTTCAAAATACATTTGCTTAAGAGGTTCCTTTATGTTTTCTTCAATCTGGCTATTTTTAGCTTTTGTTATTATTGTTTTGTTGGCAACTTCTACTTTTGACTTAGTTAATTTTATCCTTCTTGTGTTGTTACAATTTTCTTTGTCCTCTACACCTTCACTTTCTTCTTCTAGTATTGTTGTCAATTGAGTGAAATGTTCTGCTTTTCCAATTATACTGTCTTGTTTGATTGAAACATCTGTGGGAAAAGGATTCATGACTCTGACTTTGACAGTTGTGTTCTCCTTTATGTTAACTATGCTTGGTGCCATCACTAGTGAATTAATTTCAGTAAATGTGGTTGATGGTTCCAGTATAACTTCATCAGGTCCATCCTTATGATCTGGTCTGTCTACAAAAACATCAATTATTGCTTCAGTATTACCCTTTACTATATAATGATCTGTAGCTCGTACTTTGTAATTCTGCTCCAACCCTACTTGCATACAAGGAACAGTATAGTCTTTAAATTTTATAATTCCTTGGCTCAACAATATGTCTGCAGGGCCCTTTTCTCCTTGCAATATGTCAATTCCCAATAGGCCATCATCTTCAATCTCTGCCACTATAATTTCTGCTGTTGTTTCCATTTGTTCCAGTTTAACATTAAATTGTCCTTTACCCAGTTCCTTAATTGGTTCACCATTCTCACCTTTCAGGCATGAGCTCCTACATAAGCTGGGTCTTTCTGCCATTGGTATTTTCTCAAAAATCTTTTTAGATATAATAGTTTTTGATGCCCCTGTGTCAGCTGTAAAAATTAATTTAACACCTTGAACTTCACCCTTTATATAAACGCCATCGGCTCTGGGAGTTTTTCTTTTCAATATAATGGTTTCATTTTCATTTGTTTTCTCAAAGGAGTCATTTGGATAGAAAGTAGCTTGTTCATAATTGCCATGGTCATGGTCCTTAAATTTTTTGTTCTGCAAGTTGACCAACTCTCGACCATCAGAGCTGGTCTCATTTAGTTTAAATGGTCTTTGTTCATTCCATCTGTCATGCGGGCTTGATTTTGCTTATCCACAGAATAAAAGGGTTTCTTCTCAGGTTGACAATTTGTTGAGGTACAAATTGAGTGTTTAATCTAAAGTGGTCTCTCAGATTAAATTCCTGAGGTTTAAATTGATTGTAATTTCTCTTATATGATTGTTCTGCATTCCTTTTGTTTTGATCATTATGGCCGCCATATTGCTTATACATTTGTGTGTTCTGCTCTGTACTATTATATGGGCAATCCCGTTTTATGTGGCCAGCATTATTACACTGGAAACATATTACTTGTCCCCCTTTATTTCTACTTGTACTATGATCTTTTGCTACATTTGCTCTCCCGTTTATAACATCAGTAAGTTTTTCCTCTAGCTTCGATACTACTTCCAGTACTTTTTCTAGTCTATTACTTTCTTCTGAACCCAATTTGTCACTTTCTTCATTCTTTGCCTTACGTAGGTGAGATTTGTTATTATTAGTTGAAGTCTTAGAATTTCTTGCTACTGCCTTTGCAGATTTCAGTTTCCTTCCAACCCGAGCTCTGTCAAAATCACTATCTCCACTACTAGTACTGTCTGCATCTGAGTCAACACTTCTTGCTATTCTCTTATGCTTTTTATTTACACTAAATTTATCTAAAGTATTAGGGTTCTTTGTTTCTGCAAAATTAACAATTTGTACAACAGCATCATCAATAGAGGATGGCTCTTTGAAAAATTCTACCTGAAATCTCACGTCCTGGTCTGTTAGCCCTTCTAAAAATTTTCTAAGTAGGTCCTCATTTCTGGTAGTTACATCTCTTCTAGGGTATGCTCTATCATATAGTTTTTTTTAATTCAACTGCATAGTCTTCCACGCGTTCATGCAGTTGCTGATTTCTATTTCGAAATCGAACACCATACATCTTGGTAGTTTCGATAATTCTGTATCTATTTCCAAGCTCATGGATCTAACTTCTGGTGTTAACTGTCCAAAAGCAAAGTCTCCGGCCTGTCCTTGTAGTCTAGGTAATAGCTCATCAAGTTTATCATTATCAGTCCACCCACGTCTATTTGCTATTTCATCAAATCTATTGAACCAGACTGTCCAGTCTTCTTTACCTGAAAATACTGGCAATTTGCAATTACCTCCCTTCCTATACACAGTGCTATTATCATATTGTTGGCTACAAGATTTTTGACTTTGCAAGTTATAGCCGGCATTACTCGCATCGTTCAAATCTTCATAGTCGCTGGACTCACAACTACTAACTGATCTGTAACGGGGATCTTCTACTCTAGCAGTCTTAATACCAGTTAAATTTGTATTTGTCTCTTTAGCTTGAGTTTTTCCCTGGGAAGTACTTGTGACATCTACTAAATTTCTTACTGCATTCTGAAATTTGTTTGTCATATTATTAACCATTCCACGCATTTCTGAAACTATGCGCTCGTTTTCTTCTTTACAAGTATCTAGAATCAGTTGCTTAATTTCATTATTCATCAGTACCGGTACATCTTTAATTACACGATTCTCTTTTGATACTATACTACAACAGTGATCTTTCATCCCAATAGGCTCTTGTGCAGTTCTTTCATCCATAGGACCTATGATCTCCATGACATTGTTACTTGCAGATCCTGTCTTCATACCCCACATATTAAAATTCATGTGATCGGTTCCTTTCATACATGTCCGCATACCTGGCATATAAAAAGTATCGCCCTGCAGGTCATTTCGAGTCGCCTCCCCCCGCACATCAAAATTCATGCGTACATTTTCCTGCTCACATGTATCAATATCTATTCCATTTTTATCACTGTGTTCTTCTCTTACATGTCCTGACAATTTAATTTCACTTGCAGTAGCAATCAAGTTTCTTATTTCACCTTTTTCTGTTTGAGGTTTATTAGAAGTTTCTTCATTACATTTGTCAGTACTATTTGCTTCAGGGACTGATATTCTGGTATTTTCAGTAATATCGCTTTGCATTTCTTTTTCATTTTCTGCACTCAAATGCTTTGAATCACCGTCAGCACCACTTTCGATGGGGAAGTTTTCTGCTCTATTTTTCTTACTTTTGCCCATTTTTTTTTTTAAAACAGAATTAAATAATTATTTATTATAATGTTTTCTTCTCAATCTCATAAACATATAAATTAATCTTGGTTTTAGACATAGCAAATATAGTAACAATTTATCACAGATTTATCCTTGGACGGACTGTATAATATATAAATTTATTTTCTGCCATGGTGAACTGAGACATTTATTTTGTCCGATAAGCCTTATGGGAATCCCAACTTAATAATTGTCACAATTCACCTAGAAACTGATAAGGGTTAAATTTCTTGCTAGTCGCAGATTATTGTAAATAACAATTATGTGTGAGGAATAAATGATGAAAACACCATTTTGAACTGAACCAGATTGGAACACCCAGTCTGGAGTTTATCAGTTTCATTTCTTGTGAATTTCTCCTATTAAGTCTGATTAAATTGATTAATTATTCCTTCTTGCAACATTTAATTATTTGCCTTAAACCACACTGGAATCACCAGTCTGGAGTTTACAAGGCATTTAAAATTTTAAATCCCGTTGCACTTAATAAAGTTCTTCAACTAATTTAACGATTCGTGCTTTCTTAATGTGAATTAAGATTCCGGTTATTGTTATAAATATTAAGTATAAATAATTCATCATTCAATTTCTAATAATAATTTATCTTTGCCCGACGTGCAGCTAAAATTTAGATCGTGTAATTGGGACAATTCTGTAAACAATACCGCATTGGTTCAGTGATTGACAGTTGAGCTGACCTAATTCTCGCTCTATGAAATAAACACTCCATGGTCGGTTAGTCTATTTCCAAGCCAAGTAAATTCAACGAGAACCCATAACTTAATATGCACCTTAATTGAGATTTGAATGAAGGCTGTGAGTGATTTAAAGAGTTGTTTTCAGTTCGGAAATTTTTGCCGAGAAGAGTTAAACGACGTCTGCGCGTCCTTTTATAGACGGGAAAATCCCACGGCTGTGATTGTTGGAAACTGTGGGATCACGTGATCTATTCTCTTTGTGGGGAAAAATACATTTATGCATTCTCGCATTTACAGATACATTGCGCATTGCATTTATATAGCAAATGCATCTTATATAAACCAACAACATCATCCATCAACAATTCCTCGTTAATTAACCTTAATTAATTTGCAGTTGGCAACTATTTTCGATACGTTACGTTTGGAGAGGTCGAAAGACGGGACATCGGAAATACTCCAATGCGCAGGACCTTGAACGACTTTTTAAAGCGGAAACGTAAAATTAGGTTGAAATTAAAACCAATTTTGTGTTCATTATTGCCAAATACAGAAGTAAAACATTTAGTTTAGGACTGTTACCTTTCGAAATGGATCAAAGTTAACTCGAGGAAACCGTTGATAGGTGAGTTCATACATGACGTTACGTAAAATGTGTGTTTTACTTGAATGAAGCGTCTGCTAAAATCCTCTCGCTGAAATAGTACTCCATAAGTTACACTATGGATGGGTTGTCACTGATTTCAGCAGGCAACTAAATTAGTAAATAGCCTCCCACAACAACGAAACAACTCACATTTTACTAAGATCGTTTAAATAAATGAATGAAAAGGTCAACAAGAGTTGCAAAAAGTGGCATTCGCCACAGTATTGTTTTAGTGCATATTCTTCTTCTCCTTCTTCTTCTTCTTCTTCTCATACAAACATTGTCCGGGGCATAACTTTTTTGTCTTTTGACCTAAACCTTAGATATTTGGCATGTGGATGTATCACCATGAGCCGGTGTGTCGCGTACCATAGTGTCCTTCATGTGACCTTGACCTTTGACCTGAAGGTCAGATTTATGTGCTTTTTAAGGGAAACTTTGTCCTGGGCATAACTTTTTTGTCTTTTGACCTAGACTTTAGATATTCGGCATGTGGATGTATCACCATGAGCTGGTGTGTTGCATACCATAGTGACCTTCATGTGACCTTGACCTTTGACCTGAAGGTAAGATTTATGTGCTTTTTAAGGGAAACTTTGTCCTGGGCATAACTTTTTTGTCTTTTGATCTAGACCTTAGATATTTGGCATGTTCATATATCACCATGAGCCAGTGTGTCGTGTACCATAGTTACCTTCATGTGACCTAGACCTTTGACCTGAAGGTCAGATTTATGTGCTTTTTAAGGGAAACATTGTCCGGTGCATAACTTTTTTGTCTTTTGACCTAGATCTTAGATATTTGGCATGTGGATGTATCACCATGAGCCAGTGTGTCACGTACTATAGTGACCTTCATGTGATCGTGACCTCTAACCTGAAGGTCAGATTTATGTGCTTTTTTAAGGGAAACTTTGTCCGGACCAGAACTTTTTTGTCTTTTGACCTAGACCTTAGATATTTGACATGTGGATGTATCACCATGAGCCGGTGTGTCGCGTACCATAGTGACCTTCATGTGATCTTGACCTTTGACCTGAAGGTCAGATTTATGTGCTTTTTTAAGGAAAACTTTGTCCGGACCAGAACTTTTTTTGTCTTTTGAGTCAGGCCTTAGATATTTGGCATGATTGTCAATATTATTCATGTATATATAATTTGCAGTGCATTAAATAGAAAGGAAGGGGAGACATGTGTTTTAGTGTGCTAAAACAGTTTGTAGTTAGTTTTTACTCTTCTCCCCATCATGCGCGAAACAAGTATCAGAGGCTGTAGAACATCAGATTTAGTGATTAACCGATGTTCGGCAATCACATCTGACATCAGCAGATATTAAGCCATCGGTTGACCATCGGTAGAAGTGTTTGAACATCAGTTCATGCCGATGGTTACATGGAACACCACAGGATCAAAATTGTTCATATTTACGTTTGATTCATGACCTCATACAAGCAGTAACATGATTAATAAGTTGCCACAATGATTGGCAGTAGTGTTGGAAAGATTTGTCAGTTATTCAGCATAATATTCCCACTCCCTGTACAAGTTACACATACACTAACAGCACCCCTCCAGGGCTACAAGTTGCTGTTTCATCATTTGATATCACTGTCAGCTCATTTGTAAACATTCTAGTTACAAAATTCTTCTTTATTCACTGTCAACACAAAGTGGATAATAACAAATGAATCTAAAATACACTCATCAGCTGATTGTTTTCTCAGTCGGAGTATAACTTCAATCTGTTGTGCATATTACCCTGGTGTAACAGGATATCTTCCCCCCCCCCTGGATATCTCCCCCAGGGGGGGGGGGGGGGGGAAAGATATCCTAGTATATCTCCCCCCACCCTGGATATGTCCCCCCCCCCCCCCCCCCACCCATAAAAATTTTTTTTGGATTAATTTGACATTATTTGATGATGAGAACAGATCCTGGCCTGGATACCCCCCCCCCCCCCTCCCACACACACACACACACACACACACTATGACAAAAAAAATTTTGTCAAACATTTGACACTAATTGATTTTGAAATGGTGAGAGAAATAGATTTGGGACTTTAAAAATGGTTTCGGATAAACACAGAGTTAGGGTTGGTTGGAATGGGAGGTGGGGGAAGATATCCTGGCATGGAACATTTGACACTGATTGATAATGAAATGGTGAGAGAAATAGATTTGGGACTTTAAAAATGGTTTTGAATAAACACTGAGTTAGGGCTGGTTGGGATGAGAAGTGAGGGGGAAGATATCCAGGCCTGGATATCTTCCCCCACACCATGACAAAAAATTTTTTGTCAAACATTTGACACTAATTGATAGGGAAATGGTGAAAGAAATAGATTTGGGACTTTAAAAATGGTTTCGGATAAACACTGAGTTAGATGGCCTGGATATCTTCCCCCTCACCTCCCATTCCAACCAACCCTAACTCAGTGTTTATTCGAAATCATTTTTAAAGTTCCAAATCTATTTCTTTCACCAGTTCATTATCAATTAGTGTCAAATGTTTGACAAAACATTTTTTGTCATGGTGGAGGGAAGATATCCAGGCCTGGATATCTTCCCCCCCCCCCTCCCATCTCCCATTCCAACGACGAGCTCATTCCAAAGAGGGGTCACATGATATGGTTTTGTTGAAATTTTTCGAAAAATAATATTTATTCAGCTGCTGAATTTGCATATTTTGCGGGCGGATGTGGGCGATTCGTTGGGTAAAGGGTTAATTGATTTTTCTTCTTTAAAAGTCGATCACAAAATTTCATAATTGTGCCAGCTCTATTCCCGGTAGCTATTGAGGCCCTCTAAAGTGGGTGGCAGATGTTTCAACAATTGTATAAACATGAATAAACAACTGGCTAAACCTGACTTCTTACTTAAATAAATAATAAACAAATAAATAATTCCACTGGTCTAGGAAGTAAGTGTAGAGATAGATGTCTACCAAGTACAGTACAGTCGCCATGGACTCGTAATCCATGTGTGGGCAGTGCTTTTACCAGGTAATGACAATTATCAGCAGCAAAAATTTTAATTAATGAAGCACCAGGTTTTACCTGGTGTTTCATTAATTAAATTTTTGATGATTATTCCTATAATTAGTGTTTGGAATGTAATATTTTTGCAAGCCTGGCATTCTAGAAAATCTAGGAATGCATAAAATTGCCCTCCTCAGATTTCCAAGGAGGTCAGTGGCCCTCGCAAATTTCAGTGCATGTACAGGAATGCTATTTTGGCTCAAATACACATGGAAGTTATTGGTAAGGTGAGTAGCCAAGTGGCAATTGTACTAACTTGTGTCCAGATAGTTACCAATGACTACAGTACTAACTTCAATACAGTTCCCCAAGGACTGGTCGTAATCCATATGTAGGGAGTGATGTCCATGCATATGTTTATACCAGGTAATAAAACTCATCAGCAGTACACTTTCAGTTAATAAAGCACCGAGTTGTACCTGGTGCATCATGAATTAAATTTTTGATGATTATTCATGTAATTAGTGTTTGGTATCTAATGTTATTGAATTGGTGGAAATACTGCCCACCCATGGAAAGTGACCAGTCCATGGTGGCCATCCTGTATTTGGACACATACAAGTTATCTCATTATTATTCATGGGAGAATATGTGTCATTTAATTAATATGTGACTGTCTTCTACACAGCCACAGTGACATCTGGGAAAAAAATGCAGGCGTGTGAAAAATCACACTTGCTGTTTCCATTTTGCGATTGTGAAAAACATAGGAGTGTGATTTTTTCCAAAGCTCAAAAATAGTTGCTCACATTCTTTACTTTATTTCCCACTGCTAATTGTAACCAGAAATAAATAGACTGTAACAGTCTATTCAAAGTCCATGGGTATGACTTAACACACATGACATGATGTTACTCAATTTTGGGATGCCGTATCCATGAAATACACAGCATTAAGTGAAAAATGAAAAACCTCTAAAACTGTTCCATATCAAGCAGTGTGCTTGGTTTCCCAGACGTAAACTTGAAAATAGAACTTTTTATTCTCTGAATCAATAAGAGGCTATGAAGAGATCACCAGTTAACAGTGTTGTGCTTCTTGGAAGAAAAAATCACCTTCAAAATAAGTATGATACTACCTGTGAAAAGCCTGTATGTCAAATTTTTGCTTTTAACCTAAAGCTTCCACTGTAGTTAAAAGTTTTGAATGGGGATCCTAATATAAAAATTTACATCTATAATAGGAAGTACATCCAACTTGACCTTGGACATGACCCAATTTGCCGACTTCATTAGTCTCGATACATTCACACTTCGCAATGTTTCATTCATACATATGATGTTTTGCAGTACTATCCACTACGTGCAATGACTTATTAAGTTTAAGATACCTGCAATTAAGCAGATAAATTCAATCAACTTTGATGATGTGTCTAGCTGTCAACCTTTCACGTGCAGCTGGTGGTACTGTCCATCGCTGCAGATATAAACAAAACAAGCCCATGTGTTCACCTATCTGCTAATTGGAAATTGTTTTTTCTTCATTTTCAAGTGACAAAGTCGATTATTTATTAAGAGTATGTTATAAATAATTAATCGTATTTAAACCACTTGTAGAATAAGGGTTTTAACCACAAGGCAGAGTTTCATGTTTAAAACCCGTATCCTACTCGTGGTTTAAATCTCATTACCGGCCCTAGTACCTATTTATTCTATATGTCCTTTATTGGTAGGAGGATGGGTATGTAACAAATGAAAAAACGCTCAACGGTCAAGCTTAAGAGCATCCATCCATCTGTCTATCCATCTGGGCTGACATTCAGTACCCAAAGTGGTGGGAGGTGTGGCCTAACAAAAGATTTCCATTGTCTTTCTATGACATTCAGTACCTTAAGTGGTAGGAGGTGTGGCCAAATACAAAAGATTTCCATTGTTTGAGTATTGGGTATTGCTTCCTTTAGTGGTAATCTCTATGTCCTTAGCTGGTTGGGGGTTAGGTTTGCAACAAAAGAAAAAACACTTTAGGATCCATCCATCCATCAGAGCTGATAACTTTGCAACTGATTGCCAGATTTCCATGAAACTTCACATGCATACATCCTATAACAGTCCTTGATAATCACAAGGAAAATTTATCAGCATACGACCAAAAGTTGTCCTGGGGTTAATTTCAACAATTGCCAATGGATTTCAAATAATTTTGGTATGTGGGCTTACAAGATGTTTAAGTGAAAGAAGGTCACATGTGAGTTTTACCCACCTAGTTTTCCAGGAGTTATGCCCCTCAAATTTTTCAAGTAAATCGGCATATAACCCAAAGTTTCTGGGGATAAATTTCAACAATTACCAACAAATTTCAAATATTTCTGGTATGAGGGCTCACAAGATGTTCAAGTGAAACGAGATTGCATATCTGCTTCACCTATGCAGTTTTTCAGGAGTTAGGACCCTTCTACTATTATTATGCCCCCGACCTCCGAAGGAGGATTCAGAGATATCTAGTGAAGCCCTCTGTCTGTCTGTCCATATGTCTGTAGAAATGTTTTGCATTGTAATTTCAAAGCCATCAGTCGGATTTGGCTGTCCTTTGGTATGCTAATAGACCAGCATGGGGGAAAAGACATTCACAAGGATAATTCCAGAGTTATGGCTCTTTTTCACTCTTTTCGACTTTCTTTTCTCACAATACCTTTAAGGCAACTTCAAACATGCTTGCGGGTCGGGGTAGTAGCCACACTTTGCGTTGCCCTTGTTTTCATTCAAATCAGCATATTTTGAAAGGTTGCCTGTTTGTTTTTTTTCTCAATGATTACCAACTGATTCAAGTTACTTTTGGTGTATGACTTCACAGGACAATAAAAGGAAAGCCTCACCCGACCTATTTTGCTGAAGGTAGTCCCAATTTACTTTTAATTTTTTGTGAATCTGCTCTCAACCAGCGATTCCAGGTTTTTTTCAACATTTTCTGACTGCTTACCAACCGATTCCAATTAGGGAGCCCAGTTCCGGTGCACATGTTGGAGATCAGCATATAGTGGTTGAAGTTTGTGTGTGTGGGTGGATATGAGTCTAAGCCAATAACTCAAAAACTATTGGGCTACAGTCATCAAACTTCACAAAGTTAAAAAGGACAGTGGGGGGATATATCATGCACCATATGTGAATTCAAAACTTGAAGGTTAAGGTCATATTTCAAGATCACAATTAAAATTGTGACTCAGCCACAACTCAGTAAGGGAATCAAACTCTATAAAATGTTAAGGACAGTCCAAAGGTTTGTTGCATATAATAGTTGCATTGTGCATCTTGAGGCTACAATCATTAAATTTTACACAATAACAAGGACATTAGTCAGAATGTGTCATCCCCCATTTCAGGGTCTGTAAACTTCAGGCGGGTCCTTAACTTCAAGGTCAAGGTCAAATTTAAAGGTCACATTTATCAAAATTCATACAAATAGTAAGGACAATCAGAAGGTATGTCACATATAATAATTGATTGCATACTAGCCTGGAAATAAGCAGACTGTCATCTACAGAATGAGGTCCCCGAAGGGTGAATTGGGTGATGCTACCTTGCACAGCAGGGTAAAATTACTAAATTTACCCTTTGTGAACCTAAATCTAACTTGGGCCTAAACAAAAAGATGTACACAGAGGATAAATTAGGGGATTCTAGCCCATTGTATGGGATTACCTCAGCAAATTCACCAGCTAGGGACTTCATTCTGCAAATGACAGATTCTTTATTTCCAGGTGTGATTGCATAAATTCCAGATCAAGATCATACCTATGGGTCATGTGTTGAAGGTCAAGCCATGTCTTGGCTATAACCATACCTGGAAATAAGCAATCTGTCATTTCAGAATGAGCTCCCCAGAGGGTTAATTTGTTGATGCTGTCCCACACTTGATCTGATAATAGAAGAGTGCCAGGCAGTTTCTCTTTCCGAAACTTTTTTTATTCCATTTTTTAATATATTTTTCACTTTTTTGATTGATTTCCCCAAACAGATGAGTTGCAATTCATATAATGCTTGAGCAGTGACTGCCTGGAAGAGAATGCAGGTGAGTGAATAATCACTCTCCTCATTTTGACTTTGGTAGAGTGAAGAATTCCAGAGATGACTTTAACCCCTTACCTGACATGACTCCCCAAACAGTCCGGCACAAAACACGAAAATTTTGTAATTTTATTTTTTCTTTAAAAAAATGGCTTCTGACCCCTCACTGGAATGTGTGCATTGAGCTCATTCCAGTGAGGTGGAATAAGCTATGTTTTAAGCAATAAATTTAAGATTTTAATTGTGTGAAAAAACATTTTTGCAAGTATCGTCCATCACATTGTGGCGTTAGTTTATAGGTGATTGAAATACAAAATATAACTTTACTCTCAGACATCATTTCCATATGTATATTGTGACGAAGGTGAGTGATTAATTGCTTCCCTAGTGAAACGTTTAGGAGAGTGATTGTGAGTGAGAGTAATCACTCTCTTTTCCCTGCTGTCCCTGCTTGAGTAGAGACTGGCCTGATGTATGGTTGTAAGACATGTGATACCCACTACTTAACCCTTTATCTAATGAATCACCCCCACCCACCCCCATTCACCTGAGTAAATTACGAATTAAGCACTGCACTTGGAAAAATATATTTTTCAAAAAATTTAAGTGAAACCATTTTTATGTATTTATTGGAATTTAATGGCACTTTTGACAGCCATGGTCACCTTGTCTTGGAAATGAAACCATATCATGTGATCCCCCCCCCCCCCCACCTCCTCCCAGGGAGCCTGTGGTATTGCAGAACCGGTTCTCATCAGATTGCCAAAGTTAAGCAACATCAAGCCTGCTTAGCTTGGATGGGTGACCATCTGAGTGATTGATTAAGACTCCCGCGTTGTGTCCTTGGGCAAGGCACTTAACCCCGATGGTCCACATGGGGGCATGATGATGCTGTGTACTAAGGCATACTGCACGTCGATGATGCACATGTCTTCAACCAATCTAACCCTGCCTGTGCTGCAGAGCAGAGTTACGATGTTGGGAGCTTGCAGCTGCTCGGTGGGTACTCCCAACTTTCTGCACCCGCAAAACTGTCACCAACACGATATGACCTTGGCTGTTAATGTGTCGTTAAACCTTAATAAATAAATAAATCCCCCCCCCCCTCTCCCATTGGATCATATGAACTCATTGAGGGGTGAGGTCACATGATATGGTTCTGTAGAAATTTTGGGAAAAGATTTAAAAAATAATAAAATAAAAAAAATTGGTATTATGTGCATTAGGTAAAGGACTGGTTGAGTGCTGGAAGCCACTATCATTGCTTTCAAAAAATGAGGATACCAGAGCAAAAGCCTTACTCATGTTTCATGTTCAGCCAAATGCAAATCATATTTTGTTTATATGAATTTGTTTTATTGTAAATTATTGGAGAGTGCCTGGGGCACTCTCCAATAATTTGTAATAAAACATTTCTTAGTGACAAATTCAGACCACTAAAATAATCTAGTCCTCAACCAGTTAAGAGCAATGAGATTTGATTCAATTCAAAATCATTTGTTTCATTTAATTCGATTTTTGATTTGACCCAGAATTTTAGATTTGCAGGGCAATGTGGTTATGACCCCCAGATTGGGGTGAAATCGACAAGTACCTGCCGCTGAGAGTCATAAGCTATGTTTTTGAGGCAGAAAAGAGAGAAAAAAAATTGTTATTATTAAGACCTGTTTTGAAAATGCCTTGCAGAAGTCCTGTTAACTGGTAGAATGCCAAGATATTTTTGGCCATCAAAATTTGTTCTTTTGTGCTTGCCTTGTTACAATTTAGCACTCTCTCATAAATTGCAACAAGCAAATTCATGAAGTCTAAATAATTTCACTTCAAAGATAATATGAAGCACTTCCATATAATATGAAGCATGTAAGTTGCAGTACCAGCACTTTAGAATAAAGCCTCTATATGGGCTTCCAGCACTCTACCAGTTAACTGAAGGGTTGATTCAATTAAAACTAGAAGTCCTGTCACTACAGTGAAACCTGTTTTGAACGACCACTGTTTTGAGCGACCACCTGTCTTGAGCGACCGGTTTTCCGAGTCACCGATGAGATTTCTTCTATAATACCACTGCTATGAACGACCACCTGTCTTGAACGACCAGCGACCGCCCTTTTCATGTCCCGAAGTGTGTTTTCACCTGCTATGAGCGACCAGGGATTGGGAGAATGATCGAGAGCGATCGTGATTTATGAATAATATGAATGCCAAACAATTGTGTGTTGAAATTAAAGTAGAATAAAAAATATTAGAAATGTCTTTACCTGTGTTTATTCTTAATTTTATTCCTGCTATGCACGAGATTCATGCAGGGCAGTGAAGTTCTACATCACAAATCCTTGCATAATCCAGTATGTTGAATGAATGAAAAGTTTGTATAATTGTCCAACTTTGACAGATATTTTTGTAAATGAAAGTGTTTAAACAACAAGCAGTGATTTTTTTCACAATACACTTTAACACAACACCAGTACACAGACACCGGACACTTTTGGTTTTAAAAACATGGGATGTTCAATCAAGTATAACTTGTCTGTAAAAACACTGCCATCTGTCCAAGTAGGCTAAACTGTCGGCATCCCTCTGATATCACAAGTGACTCTTTCAATTCGAAACAAACTTGAAATGAAAAGCCATTAGCTTGTTGTATAATTTATAAAAACTCTGGAAAATGTATATAAATGAAATGGTTGGCCCTGACCCTCAATCAATTCGATCAAGCATTTCCAGTTCTAGAAAATTGAGAAACAAACTGTACGATGGATACGGCAACAAAGAAAAGAAAAATGGTATATTTGGACACCCCTTCCAAAAAAAGAAAGGTTTTGACTTTGGAGGAAAGAGTTGGTGTCATTGATAAGTTTGAGCGTGGTGACAGTGCTAGAAAGATTGCGTCAGAATTATCAGTTGGGAAGACACAAGTCCACAATATAATCAGAGAAAAAGAGAATATACGACAGGAGTGGGAAAATGGAGCCTGCTCAAGAAGAAAATATAGCGTAGCCAGGAGAATATTATATGGTGATCTAAACGAAGTAATTTGGCAATGGTTTTGCATGGCAAGAAAGAAGAATATCCCAATAACTGGCACACTTATTCAACAGAAAGCCATTGTGTGCTCCATGGAACTCGGTCACGACGATTTCACCGCATCGAATGGGTGGCTGGAGAGCATTAGGTCCAAGTTCAACATTAAGGCGAGTGTGTTAAGCGGAGAGTCAGCTGATGTTGATAACATGACCGTTGATGACTGGATCAAACGCCTTCCCTCAGTGACAGAAGGATATGATCTGAAAGACATTTTCAATGCTGATGAAACAGGTTTATTTTTTCGTGGACTTCCTCAAAAATCGTTGGTGAATAATGAAGATTCCAGAAAAGGGGTGAAATTTGCGAATGAACGCGTAACAATTCTACTGGCATGCAGTGCAACGGGTGAGAAGTTGGCTCCAATGGTGATAGGAAAGGCGAAGCATCCTCGTTGTTTCAAAGGAACGGACATGAAACGCTTAGGTGTAGTGTATCAAAACAACAAAAAAGCCTGGATGATTGGAGTTATCTTCACACAATGGATCAAGTCAATCAATAAAAAAATGGCAGCACAGGACAGAAAAATTTTAATGTTTGTGGATAATTTTAGTGGCCACCCAGATGTTTCACAAAGTAATGTAAAACTTGTATTTTTACCCCCAAATACAACATCGAAGGTACAGCCATGTGACACAGGAATCATCCAGACAGTGAAACTAAATTACCGTAAAAAAATGCTGAACCACATTTTGTGTAAAATTGATGAAGTTTCTTCTGCTTCGGAAGTGTGCAAATCAATTTCCTTGTTGTCGGCAATAATGTAGGTAAAATCAGCTTGGAGTGAAGTGAGTGTTAAAACAATTGAGAAGTGTTTTGCCAAATGCGGACTGAGAAATTGTACTGACTGTGATCTTGTTGAGGACTGTGGGCAAGGGGAAGTTAACCCACAGTTTAAAAAAATACTTTCTGGCTTCACAATGGACGAATATGTTCAAATGGACTCTAACATGGTCAGCCATGACGACAGTGACAATCCCAACTGGGAAAGTGATGTTTTGAAAGGGGCACATTTGTCACCGGAGGACGATAGTGACGACGATAGTGACAGTGACACTGAAGTTGAAGTTTCCTGTCAAAAAAACATTCCGTTAATAACTCATTCAACAGCATTAGATATGCTAACCCAGTTACGGGACTATAGTGCACATTACAGTAATGTAGAACTTTTATGCCTTTGTGCACAGATGGAAGAAAAGATAGAGGAGACAAAAATGTCTGTTCGGTGTGTTCAACCAAAAATTGATTCTTTTTTTTGCTAATTAAACAGTTTGTGTTTTTATTGTATATATATATATATATATACGGCGTGTGGGGGGGGGGGGGGGGGTGGCAGCAATATTAATTTTTGGATGCTACTCGTAAGATAATTTTATGGGTTTGTACTTCTTTCACGAGAAGGCTGTACAAATCCATAAAATTATAATACGCAGTTGCACCAAGGGTGGTTCAATACGGGTCAGTTGAAAAACTGTGGGGGGTGGGGGGGGGGGGGGGGGGGTTGGCAGCAGTATTATTTTTTGGATGCTACTCGTAACATAATTTTATGGGTTTGTACTTCTTTCACGAGATGGCTGTACAAATCCATAAAATTATAATACGGAATTGCGCCAGATGGGGCGAGTTGACCCAGGGTGAAGTTGACCCGTGTTTACATCCCTGTAGTTCTTCATATAATCGTGATTAAAATATATTGTTATAAAACACCACGGTATTTTACAACATCATATTTTGCGACACAAATTTGGGTATTGGTCGTACTTATTACTTCTGTGGAGATCAATTCCTTCGTCACTTTACGGCAATGGGCACTCTGCTACGAATTTACACAAACAGTGTTAGCTGCCATTTAAACTATTGTCCGGTGTGTTTTGTTTTTGAGTCGTTGCTTTCCGCACGTTTTCGTGCACATGTGAATGTTGTGTACAAACATGGTATCATTTTGATTTGTACCCTTTATCAATGTATGGGTACGTAGCAACTTGATAATGACCGACGCATCACTTAATTTAACCAGGTGAATCATCTTACATTTCATTGAGAAATTCCACTAAAATGGGCAAGGAATTTGAAAGCGTAAGTCACCTCTGTTCGTTAACACTTCAACTTCTCCCCTCCCAATTAGTGAATTACCCCAACGAGAAAATATTTCAAGGGGTTTTCAACTTGTAGCTTTGTGGTCACATCCCTTGAAACAGAAAAGGATAAAAATATTTGGGGTTGTTTAAAGAAAGAATGAATGACAAGAAAATAGCTTTATGACTTTTATTCAAATAATAGGAATAACAACAAAACTTGTATGTGAATGTTTTATTAAAAATTACAAAAATCTTTATATATTGCAAATGTATATTATATTTACATAAGTAAAATGATCATAATACACAAAACTAAAGCAATGTTTTTACATAGTGTACTCATGCACACATTCCATGATATTTTATTGTTTATTTATGTAATGAATAAAATGATAAAAAATGCTTGAATCTGAAATATAAAACAAATTACTTTAAATATGAATAACAATATATATATACATAAGAAAAATGATCATAATACACAAAACAGTAATTTATTATAATTTATATGTTCATGTTTTTACATAGTGTACTCATGCACACATTTTCATGATATTTTATTGTTTATTAATGTAATAAAATGATAAAAAATACTTGAACCTGAAATATAAATAAAACAAATTAATTTAATAAAATAATAATAAATGCAAATCATTGTTTTAGTGTTTCAATTCACCCATATACAGCATTGTTAAGGAACTGTATAACTCAACTGATGGCTTGCCTTCCAAAAAACTCTTCACCTCTTTTGAGAGACCACCTGTCTTGAGAGACCGCTTTTGGCTGCACCGAGGGGCGGTCTCTCAAGACAGGTTTTACTGTATTTTGAAATAATAGCTTGTTAGGTTAGCGCAGAAAAATCAACCAATAATCACATCTGATGCACGGTAGTCTATCCCGATTTCTGCAGAATTGTATTGCACAATGTCTGATTGATATTCAGTGCTTGTAATTAGCAATCTTCAGTAATGAAGTTGCACCTTCAAATGAAATAAGGTGGCAGGTAAATATTGAAATTCAGATACACAGAGGACTGCATGATTTTCATTTGTCGTTTTTTTTTTTGTTTTATTTATTTCGCGTCAATACGAGCAGTATTTATATACGTGCATTGCATGATATTCATCTTTGAAGAGAAGATCATGCAAAGTCTATTCAAGATGGCTATACATCAAGAAGGAAGAAGTAATCACATTTTCATTTCGAGAAATGTTAGCCAACTGCTAATCGTAGCCGTTCTAATGGAGTACCTATGGCAGGGGCAGGTGTGGTCAGAAAAAAAGAACATTCTCTACAGGATACCAAACTTACAGTCCATCGAAAGTGTTGCAAAAGAATTACAAATTCAGAAAGATCAGCTATTTATTAATTAAAGTAATGGTTAACCGATAAGGATTTGCAACCATCATCCACTTGCTGATTAGTTGAGCACACAATCGGCCGATTGTGAGTGCCAATGTCAGATAGTCACAAACGAAAGGAGTAGTATGTTCAAGAAGGCATAGAATAGGGTTAATTTTACAGTACAGTCAGGTTGATTGGTTTGTTGACCTCAAGAGCATGTCACTGCATGTATTAAAATAAAAATATGACACCAGTGGAAACAAATTAACAGCGTGGCATCTTTGATCAATGATCAAAGACACCATACTGTTAACTTGTTTCTGCTGATGTCGTATTTATATAAAGTCATCACATGACATGTGGCATGCATGTCTTGAGCAGCTATCAAGGGGAAGATCTGTCCAATCAATGAGATTAGACAAATCATAATTCCTGTTTGTATGAGATCGTGAATTTAACATAAATACAAACAATTTTGATCCAGTGGTGTCCCATGTAACCATCGGCACAAACTGATGTTCAAACACTTTTACTGATGGCTTAAAATTAGCCGATGTCAGATGCAATTGCTGAACAGTGATATGAACAAGGCCTCATCATGGAATGAGAACATTTTAAAGGCGATTGAAAATTTGCTGCGAATTGCTCTTGGCAACTGATGAAAAGTATTATCGATATTTGGAATTTTGAGTTCCGGTAATTTTATGAACAAATTTATCCATGAGCAAGTCACAAATATTAATTGTTAAAATACTGGTGCCAAAACATTTTTGTTAGGCTATTTTAAAACGATCATGTGCTGGGCTGTTCATACAAAACATCTCACCCAAGTCTAGTTCCCGCAATTAACATAGCACCAAGGGAGGATTTTAATTTCACTGCCCATGTTTCTAGAAAAATGAGCACTGGTCAGTTCAACATTTTGTGCACCATTTTTTTTTTCTTTCATTGTCATATCACTAATTTACCAGCTGAACCTGATTTGAAATGATATCGACGAATTACAAAAGTCCATTTACAACAGATTTCTTTTCCTAATGATATGCATCAGAGATCAAATTAATCAATCTCATGAATAGCACACTATATTCTGCGTTACACAGTGCAGGAGTTATCGCATATTTAACTTGGGTTGACATGACTGTGTTTTCTGCACTAATCATGACAGGACTTCTAGTTTTAACTGTATGTTGATTTTCCTCACTGCATTTTGTATTTGGTAAAGGGTTGAGGTATTGTTAAATTTCATTGATGATTTTTTTCAGCTGGAAAAATTGTTCGAGACAAACCTCCCACTGAGAAAAAAGGCATATAAGGGACTACAAGCATATGTAAGGACCTATCGTGCACACGGAATACATTTTGATGACAGTACTCTAGACCAACAAAAAGCAGCCCTGTCATTTGGGTTGAAGGATGTACGGCAATTTAAAATCAGTATCCTTTTATTATATAGAAATTTCAGGCCTGTCGATTTGAGGCAAATGACAATTTGGATCATGTAGAGGTTACCTAAAATGAAAAACGTGAACGAAAAACAGGTCACGCCACATTGTCGCCAGGTCAAACAAAATTTTCGCCAATTTGAATGATCTAGTATGAATGAGTGGTGGAAGGAATGATGTTGAGCATCAACCAATCATCAGTTGCACAGGTCTATGCATCTGCCTGAGGTATAGCTGCTCTGTTGGCCAATTATACGCCATCAGAGCAGCTATACTTAACGCTGATGCAAACATTTAAGTTGAGGATTGCTTGATGCTCAACATCATTTTAAACTGTTGATCATCTTAAGATGCAACATGAATATAAAATCATGTGCAAATGAAGATGCAACATGAATATAAAATCAGGAAATGGCAATAATTCATGTCTCTGTCACACATAGTGATTATGGATACTCTTCTGCAGCATGCTAGCCCTTGCCAAGATTAGGCTATAATTGTAACTAATTCATTTCTGAATTGCTGCAACACAGCCCCATTATTGTTCCTAAAGATTCATCTCTATTCATCAGGTTATTGCCCATAGGAGCAAGAAGTTGGCTTTGATACAATAGTTCATATATCGGCATAGTTGTGATGCATATATATTTAGGTTACCTTACGGGTTATCTGAGTCAAGTACTGGGGACAAACAATAGGTTAGTAAAGCTCAGACCAGGTGAACAATAAATGAAAAATTTTGAAAACTTCGGGCCTGAATTCTGAGTGGGTCTGAAAAATCTTTGGTATCTGTTTACTATGAGTATGATTTCTTTATTCCTGTACTTTCTGGAAAAATATATAACACAGTAATTACTCGGCAGTTTGATCCTGACCAGTGATAACTGCATTATGTTCTTGGACAAGACATTTTATTTCCAAATGAAACAAAATACTGCGCTTTAATTGGCTGAGAGGTACGGTGTAACTTGCTGTCCACTAGCCTTTTTTTACACAGTTAACCACATATAAAAACAAGAATACACAATAGCAGGCTATATGGGTTAAAAAGTACCTATTTTTATGTGCACCCATACTATGTATGGTACCCATAATGCCGGCATCCGGGGTGGCCATCCGTCGTTTGTCCATCCTTTGTCCGTCTGTCTGTTTGTCCATCTATCTGTCCGGCATCCATATCCATTTCTTTGGCATTCGATAACTTGAAAAATATTGCTTGGATTGTCAAGTTACTTTATATTTGTGTTCAGGTTACTGATGTGCCGAGCTGTAACGTTTTTGATGTGAATCTGATAATTTGATCCTGAGATATTAACTCTTTATCCTTCAAATTGAGAATTCTTCCAATCCCTTTGGCATGAGATAACTCCAAAAAAAACCAATCCAATTGTCATGTTACTTTATATGTATCTTCAGGTTACTGATGTTCCGAGCTGTATAGTTTTTGGTGTAAATCTGTTATTTTGATCCTGAGATATTTACCCTTTGACCTTCAAATTGAAAATTCCTCCAATCCCTTTGGCATTCGATAACTTGAAATATATTGCTTGGATTGTCAAGTTACTTTATATTTGTGTTCAGGTTACTGATGTGCCGAGCTGTATAGTTTTTGGTGTAAATATGATAATTTGATCCCGAGATATTAACCCTTTATCCTTCAAATTGAAAATTTCTCCAATCCCTTTGGCATTCGATAACTTGAAAAACATTGCTTGGATTGTCAGTTTACTTTATATTTGTGTTCAGGTTACTGATGTGCCGAGCTGTATAGTTTTTGGTGTAAATCTGTTATTTTGATCCTGAGATATTAACCCTTTATCCTTCAAATTGAAAAGTCCTCCAATCCCTTTGGCATTCGATAACTTGAAAAATATTGCTTGGATTGTCACGTTACTTTATATTTGTGTTCAGGTTACTGATGTGCCGAGCTGTATAGTTTTGGGTGTAAATCTGATAATTTGATCCTGTGATATTAACCCTTTATCCTTCAAATTGAGAACTCCTCCAATCCATTTCTTCGGCATGCGATAACTCAAAAAATATTAATCCGATTATCAGGTTACTTTATATATGTATTCAGGTTACTAATGTGCTGTGCTGTATAGTTTTTTATGTAAATCTAATAATTTGATCTGGAGATATTAACCCTTTATCCATCAAATTAGGCACTCCTCCAATCCATTTCTATATGTACCCATACCATGTATGGTGTACATAATGTTGGCATCCGGGGTGGCCCTCCATCATACGGCTTTCTACTAGTTGCGCATATGGGTACACATCTGACGATTTCATCGGCCTATTTTTAATTAATAGTCCCCCATGGTTTCACTGTGAAGGCGACTATTGGATTGCACTCCATCTGTCTGTCCATCCTTCTGTCCTGTTACCTGTATCTCATAGATGCTTTTGTTTCAAATTTTCAGATTTGATGGGGTATTAGGAAAAATTGATGCACGTAAATTTTTTTCCAAAAAAAAATTCAAAATGGCCAACTGGCAGCCATTTTTGTTGGAAATTGCGTGTAATTTGTTATATGCTCAGAACTTCTGAACGACATTTCCAATTTCAATAATTTTTGGTATGGAGGTCTAGCAGCATAAGATAAATAACATATCATACGGGGTTTTTTCTCGTGTATAAATTATTGAAATTAACCTTACTTAACATTTTTCTCGGGTAATATTTTTGTGCGTATTATGTTGTGTACTGTTACCACCTGTATCTCAGAGATGCTTTGACGCTTTTGTTTCAAATTTTCAGATTTGATGGGGCATTAGGAAAAATTGATGCACGCCCATTTTTTTCGAAAAAAATTCCAAGATGTCCGACTGGCGGCCATTTTTGTTGGAAATTGCCTGTAATTTGTTATATGCTCAGAAGTTCTGATCGACATTTCCAAGTTCAATAATTTTGGTATGGCGGTCTAGCAGCATAAGATAAATAACATATCATACAGGGTTTTTTCTCATGTGTAAATTATTGTAATTAGCCTTACTTAACTTTTTTCTCAGGTAATATTTTTGTGCATATTATTAGCTCACCTGACTGAAAGTCAGGGTGAGCTATTCTGATCACTTTTCGTCTGTCGTTCGCCGTCTGTCGTCCGTCGTCAAGGTGGTGTTTGGGCCTTTTTCTCCCAAACCACTGGCCGCATATTAATGAAATTTCATGTGAGTAGGGGTTATATAAGGGCATTTTGATTTTTTGTCAAATTAGGTTTCGGCTCACATTGAGCAGAGGGATTGGGCAAAAATGCTCCAATTCTTAAAAAATCTTCTTCTCAAGAACCAGCAATAGCAGAGACTTGATATTTGGTATGCAGCTTCCTTTTGAGGTGTAGACTCAAATTTGTTCAAGAGAAGTTGGAGGGGCTATATTTGACGATGTTAAAGGAGGGGCAAAAATTTTGGCCCCGCCCCAAATTTCTGTTTTCCAAACCGCGAGGCCGATTTGAACCAAATTTTACGTGAGTGCTTATTGGGTCATAAGTACCTAATTTATGGAGAAATTTTTTTTCCCATAGCCCCGTGGGAACCACAGGAGCTAAAAATAGAAAAAAATTAAAACGCCCATATCTCCAAAACTACATGGCACTGAGAATTCTTATTTGTTGTGAAGCTTCCTTAGGACCAACAGAATGGAATGGTCCAAAAAAATTGCCATCGGTTTTATCATGGGGTACTTTTTGGGGACTTTGAAAAAGTGCTGAGTCAGCATTTTTTAACACTGTGGGTAATGGGAAAAACATAAGACTACTTTTCTCTGAAACCACTGCTCCAAAAGCTTTAAAATGTCACATATAACATCTTTGGAAGATTGTTTCACATGTTTATGGAAATCAATTGCCTGGGTCGATATTTGGGCTCTCTATGGGAGCCCAAATGTTTAAATTAGTGCAGTATGAGGAGTATTTTTGAAAAATCTTCTTCTTCAGATCTAGCAATAAGAATGTTTTGATATTTGGTATGCAGCATCCTTAGGGGGGTGAGATTCAAGTTTGTTGAAGCCAAATCCCTGGGTTCATATTTAGGCTGAAAATTTGTGGTCCCGTTGCGGACTTCGAAATTTTGGACCAAAATCCGGAAAAAATTTTTTTTTGTTTTTTCTGCGTTTCGATCAATTTTAAGATGAAAAAAAAAAAAAAATTTTTTCCCTTGAAAATTTGGGGTGTGGGTGGGACACAGAAAATTTTGGACCAAAATCCGAAAAAATTTTTTTTTGTTTTTTTCTGTGTTTCGGTCAATTTTAAGACCAAAAAAAAAAAAAAAATTTTTTTCCCCTGAAAATTTGGGGTGCAGGTGGGGGCTTAGAAAATTTTGGACCAAAATCCTGAAATTTTTGTTTTTGTTTTTTATGCATTTCTCTCGATTTTAAGACAAGAAAAAAATTTTTTTTTTTCCCTGAAAATTTGGGGTCCGGGTGGGAATTTTGGACCAAAATCCTAAAAAATTTTTTTTTGTTTTTTCTGCGTTTTGGTCAATTTTAAGACAAAAAAAAAAAAAAAAAAATTTCCCCTGAAAATTTGGGGTACGGGTTGGACTTAGAAAATTTTGGACCAAAATCCTGAAATTAGTTTTATCGTTTTTTATGCGTTTTAAGAAGAAGAAAAAAATTTAGGCTGAAAGTATTTTGTTTGGGAAAAAAATCTGTTTTTTATGTGCTTATCTCAATTTTGGGACGTAAAAGTGCAGGAACTGAAAACAGAAAGAAAATCCTGTGTATTGTGTGGGCACAATCGCTTCATCTAGTTGGTATATGCTTTTCTTAGGAGGGGCGTATGCAGCTTATTCAAGTCAAGTCCCTGGTTTGAAATTTAGACTACCATGTCAGGTGAGCGCCCTCAGGCCCCCTGGGGCCTCTTGTGTTGTGTATTGTTATCACCTGTATCTCAAGAGATGCTTTCATGCTTTTGTTTCAAATTTTCAGATTTGAAGGGAATAGACATAAGATAAATAACATATTATACAGGTTTTTTTCTTGTGCATAAATTATGCAAGTTAGCTTTACTTGATTTTTTTACAGATTTTTGGATGCTTCCAGTAAAACCACAGAAATATGGTAATATTGGGACTAGTTTGTTGAGTTGTTCCTTTGATATGCATATTTGTTTGGGTTTTATTGAGGAAATATCAATATATTTCACAGTAATCCACCTACCTTGGGGGATGATTGTCTGATCGCTGGCGATTGGCATTGCACTTGTTAATTCATACGTTCTGCTTGGTAATGTTCGAACAAAAATATAAATACAGTAAATTTATTACTTATGTGCAATAAAATATTACAGATATGGATGTCATTGGAACTGGCTCATCGAGCCAGTTCCAATGGCATGCATATTTGTCTGGTTTTATTAAGAAACTTACAACAAAGTACAAATTTTCTGTCAGTTTTTGCCAAATGTAGGTTAAAGTATTAAGTGCACCAAAATTCTTGGAAATAAATCTGTCATCCTTGTGTTTTCCAGGGTATATGGAAAATTACACCGGTCTGGGAACTCATACACCCTTCAGCTTCGGCTCAGGGTGTATGAATTCCCAAACCGGTGTAAATTCCCATACACCCTGGAAAACACAAGGATAACTAATAGTATCCTGATTGCCCTTGTGGGGCACAGTGGAACTGTGTACTAAAGTGATTAGTATGTTGGTGGTACACCTGCCTTCAACTGCTAATGTCTAAAAAAGTTATTCAAAGTTCATCTAATTTGTATAATTTCTGCACGAGAAAAAACCCCGTATTATATGTGATGTATTCCATGTTACTAAACATTCATTCAAAAATTTATTCAAATCAGAACCTTCATATTGAAGTTCTGTACTAAAAACTGATTGTATCTAATTTTGATACAAAATGGCTGCTGGCAGCCATCTTGAATTTCAGACCGCACCAAAAAACACTCGTTTTCGTCCCAAGGTGATAACAAATGTACCCAAGAAGTTTCATGAAGATCAATTCATAAATACACCCTCCAGCCCTAGCCGTATTGACATGTGCACTTACAGTATATAAGTAGCACTGAATAAATCAAAGTTCATCTAATTTGCATAATTTCTGCACGAGAAAAAAACTTGTATTATATTTGATGTATTCCATGTTACTGAAGATTCATACAAAAATTTATTCAAATCAGAACTTTCATACAGAAGTTCTGTACAAAAAACTGATTGCATTAATTTTGGTACAAAATGGCTGCTGGTAGCCATCTTGAATTTCGGACTGCACCCCAAAACACTCGTTCTCGTCCCACGGTGATAACAAAGGTACCCAAGAAGTTTCATAAAGATCGGTTCATAAATACAGCCTCAAGCCTTAGCCGTATAGAAGTTGTGTACAAAAAACTGATTGGACCTAATTTTGATACAAAATGGCCACTGGCAGCCATCTTGAATATTGGATCGCACCCAGAGCCACTCGTTCTCGTCCCAAGGTGATAACAAAGGTATCCAAGAAGTTTCGTGAAGATCGGTTCATAAATACAGCCCGTAGCCCAAGCCGTATTGACATGTGCACTTACTGTGTATATGTGGCACTGAATAAATCAAAGTTCATCTAATTTGCATAATTTCTGCACGAGAAAAAACCCCAAATTATATGTGATGTATTCCATGTTACTAAACATTCATACAAAATTTTATTCAAATCAGGACTTTCAAACAGAAGTTCTGTACAAAAAACTGATTGCACGAACTAAAGTACAAAATGGCCGTTGGTGGCCATCTTGAATTTTGGACCACACCCAAAACACTCGTTCTAGTCCCACATTGATAACAAAGGTATTGAAGAAGTTTCGTAAAGATCGGTTCATAAATACGGCCTCTAGCCCGAGCAGTATTGAATTGTTGACGGACAGACGGATGACTTGGGAGGTGCAAACCCTCTGTAAAATGGGCAACATGGCTCATTAACGCTCACCCCTGGTCTTGAGTTGATACTCATGTTGTGGTCATGATTAGCCATTGTTAAAAAATATGTGACCTCAAACACCAATAAATAAATAAATAATAAATAACTCTTTACCCATCAAAAAAAAAATTGTATCATTGTGACCTCACTGACTGATATGAGCTCAATGGGCTCATTGCAATGAGAGGGCAGGTCATATGGTTTTGTTGAGTTTTTGAAAAATATTTTTTTTTAACTGGTCAATTTAAAAATATGTGGAGGCGGGACAATTTGTTAGGTAAATGGTTATCCCCAATGAATAAACATTACTGAGATCGACTCTTTGATGGCTAGATTAAATTTGGTGGTCTGAATTTGTACATCAAATTTGTTTTATTACACACTTCAAGAATTTGGAATAAAACAAAGTTAGGCCCTTCAAAGTAGATCTTCTGTTTCTCTTCCCATTTTTTGCAAGTTGCAAGTGGGTGGGCATTTTTAGCTCACCCTGACAAAGTCAAGCTGAGCTAATCTAATCGCTCTCCATCCGTCCACCTTCTGTCAACACCATGTTTTGGTCTTCTCCAAAACCACTGGGCCAATTCAAGTGAAAGTTTGTGTGAGTGATGGTTCTGAAGGGGCATTGCATTTTTGTTCAACTCAGCATGCTCAGCCCCATAGGAAGGGAGTGGGGGAAAATGCTCCAAAATATTTTTAAAATCTTCTTCTCTTGAACCAGTGGGTACAATGACTTGATATTTGGTATGGAGCTTCCTTTTGAGGTGTAGAATCAAGTTTGTTGTTCAAACGAAGTTCGTGAAGCAATATTTGCCTTTGTTATGGGAAGGGCACGATTTTTGGCCCCGTACAAAATTTCTATTTTCTGAACCGATGGTCTGATTTGAAACAAATTTGTTTTGTGGTATTATTGGGTCAAAAATACTTGACTCATGCAAAAAAAAATATTTTCTTGCATCCCTGTGGGAACCCCAGGAGCTAAAAAAGAAATATTTTCAAATGCCCATATTTCCCAAACCACACAGAACAGAGATCTGTTATATGGTATGAAGCATCCTTAAGACCAGTAGAATTAAATGGTGAAAAAAAAAATGCTATCGGTTATTTCAGGATGTTCTATAGGGTGCATCAAAAAAATGCTGAGTCAGCATATTTGCAAAAATCTGAAAGTACTTTTTTTCCAGAACCAATGGTCTTTTGATATTTGGTATACAGCATCCATAGGATGGTAGGGGTGGGGGGGGGGGGGGGGGGTGGGTGGGTGGGGAGCTTGTAGGGATACAATTTTGTGAAAATGCAACCCCATGTTTCATATTTAAGCTCAATACAGGAACCCAAATTTTTAACTACAGGCTGTATGGGGAACATTCTTTAAAAATCTTCTTCTTCAGAACCACCAGTCAGAATCTTTTAATGTTTTGTATACATCATTATTATGAGGGTCAGATTCAAGGTTGTTCAAACCAAGTACCTGGATTAATATTTGGGCTTCCTATTGGGGTTAGATTCAACTTTGTTCAAATTGAGTGCCCGTGTTAATATTTGGGCATCCATATTTGGGCTCCCTATGGGAGCCAGAATTGGCAATATAGCTGAAGAATTAGAAATTTTGTATTCAGTACCCTCCGGAGGGATGTTACTAAGATTAATCCACATAGGTTGTATCAGTTGATTGATAGGGGAGCTCCACTTTTTACATTATGATTAACAGAAAAAAAAGCATGATGCTCGTACTATTTTTGTCACTCCTGAGGGGCTGAAGGATTGGCAATGTATCCTCTGGAGATGGATTGCTTAATGTAGATACATTCTGTTTATATCATGTTCTGTTCAAGGTGAGTGCTTCAGGCCTTGGGACCTCTTGTTTTTATTTTATTTTCAATCTTTATAATTACTTCTTTGCCATCAAAAGTTCATGTTCCTGGTTTTTGTTTTAGGCCTCATAATCTACAGAATAAAGTTTGCATTGGTTTTTAGCAAGCGGCAGCCAAATTGATCATGCAGATGGGCCTGAAAAACAGATTTTTAACATTTTTAGGCCTTATATAAACAAAATATTATTTGTGTTTGATTGAATATGAAACAGGAGCAACGGAAAAGTTGGCTTTTGATCTCATATCCTCATTTTTGAAAGCCTTAATAGTGGCTTCTAGCACTCAACCAGATAAAAGAATTGACCAAGTGCAGGTTGCAATGTGGTTCTCCACATCCACGAGTCAGAATCTTTTGATATTTGGTATACAGCATCCCACTGGAGATGAGATTGAAGTTTGTTCAAGCCAAGTCCCTGGGTTCATATTTGGGCTCCTTGTGGGAGCCCGAATTATTACTTAGTTCAATATGAGGGATATTCTTTAAAAATCTTTTTTTTTAAGATCCACTGGTCAAAATCTTTGTATATTTGGTATAAGCTTTTCTTAGGAGGGGCAGATGCAACTTGTTGAAATCAATTCCCTGGGTTGATATTTAGGCTACCATGTCAGGTGAGTACCCTCAGCCCCCCTGGGGCCTCTTGGTGTCTCCCGCTTTATGAAAAAAACAGGAGATATTAAATTTGGAGTGTCCTTCCATCTTTCCGTGTTTTTCGTTTCCAGACTCTAACTTTCCTTACAGTGACTGGATTTCGATGAAATTTGGGTAGTAGATCACTTTCATAAATTGTGGATCTAAGTTCAAATATGGGTATTTTCCACGCATATTTAATTAGGTTGCTGAAATTTGATTGGCTGACGGTTTCCAGACTCTAACTTTTCTTAAAATCAACCGATTTCGAAGAAATTTCATATTTGGATTACTTTTATCAATACCTAGGTCAAGTTCGATTGTGGGAAATTTTGTACCGAAAATCTGCCCATCTGCCTGTCCATCTGCCCTGTGCGTCAACGCACCTCGGATAAAAGCTGTATTTATGAACCGATCTTCACGAAACTTCTTGGGTAGCTTTGTTATCATTGTGCGACCAGAATATGTGTTTTGAGGTTGGGTCCAAAATCAAGATGGCTGCCAGCGGCCATTTTGTTCCAAAATTGGGTGTAATCAGTTTCTTGTACAGAACTTCTATATGAAAGTTTGGATTTGAATAAATTTTTGTATGAATGTTTAGTAACATGCAATACATCACATATAGTACGGGTTTTGTTCTCGTGCAAACTTATGCTTGGTGGCCATTTTGTTCCGAAATTGGGTGTAATCAGTTTTTTTTCAGAACTTCTACATGAAAGTTCAGATTTGAATAAATTTTTGTATGAATATTTAGTAACATGCAATACGTCACATATAATATGGGTTTTGTTCTCGTGCAAAAATTATGCAAATTAGGAAAACTTTGATTTATTCAGTACTACTACTAATACACAGTTAGTGCACACCTTCCGTGTTTTTCGTTTCCAGGCTCCAACTTTCCTTAGTCAGTCGATTTTGATGAAATTTGGGTAGTAGATCACTTTCATCAATTGTGGGTCCAAGTTCGAACATGGGCATTTTCCACGTATATTTACGTAGGTTGCTTAAATATGATTGGCTGATGGTTTCCAGACTCTAACTTTCCTTAGAGTCAACCGGTTTCAATGAAATTTCATACATGGATTACTTTTATCAATACCTAGGTCAGGTTTGAATGTGGGAAATTTTGTATCAAAGATCTGTCCATCTGCCTGTCCGTCTGACCACGCATCAACGCACCCCGAACTAAAAGCCATATTTATGAACCTATCTTCATGAAACTTCTTGTGTATCTTTGTTATCATTGTGAGACCAGAATATGTCTTCAGCATTTCTTCTTTTGCAACTGTACAAAGTCAGACTCTCCCAGTACCATATACAGACCACAATATTATCTGGACATCATTTCCAAGGTTTCATTAACTTCCAATCACAAGCTTTACAGGTTGGTTAACACATTTCACATCACTTTAATGTAATATGTCTTATCATACAGTCTTAATTGTTAGTGATTCTCACAGTTATACTCCACATCACTTTACTTGCTTTGACAGTGACCTCCGTGAAAATAAATCTGATAACCACTGTCTGAAGCACTGTCTGTTCTGTCTCTTCTAAATAACTTCCACTTGCAACTCAACTATATTCCACTGGATGCATTAATTCCCCTTGAAACTGCTGCCCAGCGGGAGACATGAATTCGCTGAATTTGCTTGTTCATCTTGCATGCTACTGACAGATATTCCGGTCCAGGACAGGATTTCACTTGCCACTGAAATAAGTTTAATTTGGTCTTATTTAATTATATTTTCCCCCTGTCCTGTTTTTTTTCACTAGTAATTCTTGAAGTTGAATTTAGATAAATTTTTCATCAAATCTAGTCATGGCTGCTTCATAGCAGCCATGACTAGATTTGATGAAAAATATATAGAAAATACTCTGCAGGTTGAGAGTTAATGGAAATTACACAGGTCTCTTTTGTTCTTTAAAAGTTGGTCTGGTCTTTTGAGGCGTATGTTTATCTCTGTATACCCATCATGCACACAAATATATGATCTTCACTGTATCATGATTTGGTACGATATTTCAGGGGTCGAAATAACGCTTGTCTACTTGTCGCTCACAAGTAATTTCTATCAGCGACAACCAACAAATAAATTCACTTGTCCTGGGCGACAAGTGTATTTTTGCCATGACTTTTTATGTTGTTGAAATCATTCCCAAACATACCAATTTCGATTGCAGAAAAAAATCCGAAACGGCACAGTTAACAATAATTACATTCCACTTCCATTTTGTTTGTGGGGGAAACTCGTTTCTATTTTGAACCAAACATGTCATAGATATTAAGGGAGATTCTGTGTGTACTCGTCATCATCTAGTGTTTACTGGGGAAAACTTGTTTCCATTTTTAACTAAATTTATACGACATTGGTACTGATTGAAAATTAATGCATACACGTCATGCAATGCCGCGGTAACTACACAACAGTTGAAAGACAACGTGTTCAGCGTCTTCTGCAAAGAGTTTAGTCCTGGGTAAATTTGTAACAAAAAACCCCTGAATTGACTCGGAAAAATCTGCGGAATGCACAAAGGGAGCCAAATGTGTTGAAAGTCAATTTGTTCAAGTTGGTTTCAATGGGTGACAAGTAAAAAAAAAAACAGGTGACAAGTAAATTTTTTTGAACATTTTGACCCCTGACATTTGTTTTCCAAGTTCACTAAAATTTACCTAAGCCATGGTTTACCAATGCTCAAGCCAGAAAGTAAGCAGACTGTCATCTGCAAAATGAGGTCCCCAGAGGGTGAATTTAGTGATACTACCCTGCACAGCAGGGTAGCATCACTAAATTTACCCTCTGTGAACCTCAATTTGAATCAGGGTCTCAAAACTAAACAGAAAGAGGTACCCAGAGGATAAATTGGCCCACTGTGTGGGATAGCATCATCAAATTCACCCTCTGGGACCTCATTTTGCCAATGTCAGACTGCTTATTTTCAGACCTGTCGATGCTCAGATTGATTTTAGAGAACAAGATTCAGAAATTTCATATCAAATTGTAACGAATTTGCGATTTTTTTTATCACATAATGTTTAAATGTAATGTTTAACAATGGCCTGTAATGTTTACAAAAAAATGGCTAACCAAATTTTATTATTTTTTCAGTATTTTATTTTCTTTGAAAACATAGTTTATGACCCCTCATTGGAACATGTTCATCATTGTTCCAATGGTGGGGTTATAAGCAATATTTTCTAGGCAATAGATGAAAATTTTGGGTTCGTGAAGAGTTTTTTTGTTTACAAATGTCATCTTCTATTCAAATTTAGATAAACAGTTATTTATTTATTCATTTATTGAATTTGATGCTTAATATCACATCAGTAGCTAGGGCTATTGTAACTAAAGCTATCATGGCAAGATAAACAGTTAATGAAATATAGAAGATCAGTTCAGCGCTACTTTTGAAACCAACTTGCTCACAATGTTATGGCATCTATGTTTGACGTCACATACAGGCCTGGCATTATGAAAAATACAGAAGGGCTAAAAATTGCCCTCCTAAATCCTCCCAGGAGGGCAAATGTTCTCGCCAGGATACATATTGTCCTTTGAGTTCCATTCTGTTTTATCTCTCAAGTTGGGAGATAGAACAGAATGGTGCAATATAAGAAAATGTTTTTGAAACTACTCTTCAGATCTACCAGTCAAAATTTCTCAATAGTTGGTATACTGGATCTTTGGGGTGGGGGTGGTGGTGGTGGTGGTGGTGGGTCAACTTGAGCTTTATTCAAATTAAGTCCCAGGAGTCAAATTTGGGCTCCCTATAGGATCCCAAATTTGAAATTAAAGTAATATGAGGAATATTCTTTAAAAATATTCTTAAGATTCATCGGTTAGAATCTTTTGATATTGGATAAGTAGCATCCTAAGTGGGGTCAGATTCAAGTTTGTTCAAATCAAGTCCCTGGATTCACATATTTGGGCACCTTATAGGAACCCGAATTTTAACTCGGTCCAATGTAGCAAAAATGTTTTAAAAATCTTCTTCAGATCCATCTGTCAGAATCTTCTGATCATTAGTATAGACCATCTTTGGGGTGGGAGGGTGGGGGGGGGGGAGGGAATGGAGGGACATGACAGATTCAAGTTTGTTGAAATCAAGTTGTTGGGCTTGTATTTCGGCTCCTTATGGGAACTTAATCTTGAACATAGGGGAATATGAGGAATATTATTGAAAAATCTTCTTCAGATCCACTAATGAGAATCATTTGATATTTGATATGCAGCATCCTCAGGAGGTTTAATTAAAGTTTGTTCAAATTAAGTCCCTGGCTTCTGAGCATTCATATTTGGTCTCCCTCTGGAAACCTGAATTTTAACTCTGTAAAACATGACAAAATGTTTTTAAAATCTTTAGATCCGTCTGTCAGAATCTTCTGATGCTTGGTATAGAGCATCCTTGTGGTTGTGGAGTCAGATTCAAGTTCGTTCAAATCAATTCGATTGGTGCATTTTGGGGCTCTCTTTGGGTACTCAAACTTTAACATAGTGGAATATGAGGACTATCAATATGCCCTCGACCTCCGAAGGAGGATTTGGGGCTATATCTAGTGAAGTCAGTCCATTTGTCTTTACAGACATTTTGGATTGTAATTTCAAAGTCATTAGTCAGATTTGAATCTCCTCTGGTATGCTGATAGACCCGCATCGGGAAATGGGTATGTACAAGGAATGGGTTCGTCCCAAAATTTTTCCCAGAATTATTTGTTAAATCAAGCCCCCGGGTTCATATTTGGGCTCCCTATGGGAATCTAAATTTTAACTTGGTGCAAGATGAGGAAATTTATTAAAAAATCCTTTTTTTTCGATCTACCAGTCAAAATGTCTAGATATTTGGTATTCTGCTTGTTTAAGGGGGTCAGCTTGAAGTTTGTTCAAATCAAGTTCCTGGAATGATGTTTGGTGCTCCTTGTGGGAGCCCAAGTTTTAACTTTGTGTAATAAAAGAAAACTCTTTTTAAAACCTTCTTCTTCAGATCCACTGGACAGAATCTTTTGATGATTGATATAGAGAATCCTTATTGGGGTGAGATTCAAATTAGTTCAACTCAAGACCTCAGGGTCGTATTTGGGCTCCCTTTGGGAACTCGGAACTTCAACCTAGTGCAATATGAGGAATTATTTAAAAATCTTCTTCAGATCTGCCAGTCAGAATGTTTTGATATGTAGCATCCTTAGGAGGTTCAGATTCAATTTCAATCAAATCAAATACCAGGGGTAATATTTCACCGACACCCTATCTGACATTTGGAGCATGGGCAACTTGTGGCTGTAATTATAAAGTTTTGCATATTTATAAAACTTCAGCAAATAATCACCAATCATTTTGCCTTTTTAAGATCTGTTAGAGAATATGTTCCTGGTGAGAACGATACAGGCATTACCATGTCTATTCACATCACAATTTTCTTGTCTTCCCGGCACAGATAATTATCTTCAGTTGGAAGCAAATTTTACCTCCCTCTCAGCTCACTAGATTTTTCAAAATTTTCCTGGGGAGAAACCTCTCCCCCCCCTCCACTCTAGGGTTGGGGACACCTCCTCCCAGACCCACCACCCTCTCCACCCTTTGGGCCTATGGCATATCATGTTATTCCCCTCCCTTGTGAATATTGCCCAGGACACCCTTATTTGAAAAACCTAGCTATGCCACTGACATAAATTTGAGGTGATTGTTTGTTCTGATATCGCATTATCTTTTTATCAAATCAACTTGCCTAGCCCCACAGGTAGGGGGTGAGGGAAAATCCTCCAAAAATTTTTTTAAAATCTTTTCATGAACCAGTGGGTACAATGACTTGAAAAAATTCTGAAAAATTTGTTCTCTCCAGAACCGCTGATCAGGATCATTTGATATTTACAGCTTCCAAAGGGAGATCAGATACAAGTTTGTTAAAATGATGCCCCTTGGTTCATATTTGCGCTCAATACAGGAGCCCAAATTTTTAACTTGGGGCAATAATCATTAAAAATCTTCTTCAGAACCACCAGTTAGAATCTTTTAATGTTTAGTATACATTATTGTTATGAGGGTCAGATTCAAGATTATTCAAATCAAGTCCTTCGGTAGATATTTGGAAGCCCGAATTTTAACTTGGTGCAATATGTGGGATAATCTTTAATAATCTTCTAGAGATGCACCAGTCAGAATGCTTTCATATTTGGTATACAACATCTCTACTCTAGGAGGGGCAGGGGTGGTATTAGGAGAGGGGAAGAATCAGGTTTGTTCAAATCGGGTCCCTGTGGGAGCAATATGAGGAGATTTCTTTTAAAATCTTCTTCTTCAGATGCACTAGTTAAGACTGCTTTGATATTTGGTATACAATATCTTGGAGGTGGGGTTCAGAGTCGTTTTTTTCAAATTTAGTGTCGGGGTTAACATTTGGGCTCCCCATGGTAGCCTGAATTTTAACTTAGTGCAATATGAGGAAATTTCTTTAAAAATCTTCTTCAGATCCACCAGTCAAAATGCTTTCATATTTGGTATCCAACATCGATCTTTAAGGGGGTCAGATTCAGGTTTGTTCAGATCGAGTGCCTGGGTTAATATTTGGTCTCGCTAAGAGAGCCCAAATTTTAACTTATTGAATATGAGGAATAATCTTTAAAAATTATCTTCTTCAGATCCACCAGTCAGAATCTTCTGATATTTGGTATACAGCATCCTTATGGAGGTCAGATCTAAGTTTGTTCAAATCATGTTTTTGGGTTAACATTTGGGCTCCCTATTAGAGCCGGAATTTTAACTTAGTACAATATGAGGAATAATCTTTAAAAATCTGCTTTTTATACCCACACTTTCGAAGAAAATGGGGGGGTATACTGGATTACATGCGTCCGTGCATCTGTGCATCCATCCGTCTGTCCGTGTGTGAGTCCGTCCGAGATTATTCATAACTTTCATAACTTAAGTAGATTATTATTTTCTATAATATTTGTTGGTCATAGGTATGCCCACACTAGTTATTTTTTTTTTTAATTGTTTTTATTACTTGTTCACTTAGAAATTGTGTACGTCTGAGCCAAAGTTTCTCTATTCAGCCTGTATCTCGGGTATCAAATGTTCTATTACAATGAAATTTGCTGTGAACACTGCTTATGGTATAGGCTTTAAAAAAGGATTCAATGATATTTCTCACATTCTCCTTTTTAGAGTTATCCCCCTTTTTTTACATAATAGACATAATTTGTAAGTTCAGCCTGTATCTCAGGTATGGGTTATCGGATTTCAGTGAAATATGGCATGCAGTTTGCCTATGACAAAGGCTTCTGCCTCATTGTATAAAACTTCCAAACACCAAACAATATACCATACCTTTTGACTTAGAAATTGTTGGAAATTGTTATACCCTCACTTTCGAAGAAAATGGGGGGGGGGGGGGGGGGGTATACTGGATTACATGCATCCGTCTGTCCATCCGTGTGTGAGTCCATCCAAGAATATTCATAACTTTCATTATTTTCTATAATATTTGTTGGTCATTGGTATGCCCACACTAGGCGGTACACCACGTGGGGGGTATGCACCGGACGACAGTCCAGCTCTTGTTTTGGTCTACAGCATCCTTTGAGGGTACAGATTCAGTGTGTCCCAATACTAGAAAAAAATCATCAGGCATGGACACCAAAGTTATAAATAATTAAAAAACTTCATTCCTCTGCTGTGTTAACTAGCCATAGACCAGATGTGATAAAAAAAATATCTTGAAAATACTCAAATTACTACCTAAATAAGATTCACAATATTATCATGTAGATGCTGAATGTGACCTTAAATCCTTCTTCAAACAATTTTATCAGGTGTGCCATTAAGGCCTGGGGGGGGGGGGGGGGGGGGGGGGCTCTTGTTTTTTCAAAATAGCAGACATGCCACCACTTCAATGAGCAGCATATGCTCTCTGTGGTATTGCTGGAGGGGCTTATGCAACAATTCCCATTGCTCTTCTCTCTTGTAAAAATGAGTCAAAATATCCCATAAGTTCAATTTCATAATGCAATGCTCAAAGTACATTTTTGCAAGTTATTCCTTAATTTCATTCTCAGGAACGAAAGGTCGCTATAGCAGAAAAAGACTCAATTAGACTGAAGTAATGAGTTTATGAAAATATTTGATTGTTCCAGGACAATACAAGTCACTATCTTTTCAAAGGTGATTCCAATTGAGTGACATCAGTTCATCGAAAGTGGAAAAATCATGATCTTTTTCGAGATTCAGATGGAGCGACATGCAGATCACCATAGATTCCATCAAAAGTGGAAAACAGGATTGCTGATTTGTGTTCAAGCCTCTCCAAATAAGGCTACAAGTCATTTCCCCAGATTGTATATATTACTCGTCCCGTCACTTGCTATTTTATATTTGTTGTCAGTTGTCTGTTATCTTATCCATCAGCTTTGTCATGTTTTTTTTATTCTTCAAAAATGCACTGCTAGGCCAAGTTGAGCACCACATGGTACAAATTGTTTAACGCAATACTTGAGAATTGTTTTTTTTTGACAAAGTGACTACAAATGTTAATTTGTTGGCTTCAAAAGCATAGCATATGTCTTGCACAGTCCATAATATATGTGGCTGCAATTACCGATACTTTCTGTAAGGCTGTGCAGTTAATTTATTTGCAATTCCATTTTTGTTTTTCACTCATCTGACTAAAGTCAACATAAGCTACAGTTAAAACTAGAAGTCCTTCATGAACTGTGCGCTTATCTGGGCTTAATTGCACGTAGGAATTGCGTGCAATTGCCATATCGAAAGGCATCCAAAGCATGGTAGGTTCTCCTGGTTACTCATAGCAAACACAGGCAATGTTTCTGCCAGTGGATCTCCAGGTTACCCGGAGGTCCATTGGCTGAAACATTGCTTGTGCACAGGCCATATATACAGAATTTGATAGCCTTACTATGGTCATAACACGTAGATTAACACGCAGATCAATGTGCTATTTCTGCGCATTTCATGACAGGACTTCTAGTTTTAACTGTATGCCGTCACTTGACATCCTTTGTCCATTTATCCGTCTTCTGTTATCTTTCACTTCAATCTTCTTCAGAACGACTAACCCAAACCCATCCAAACTTTGTACATATTTGAGGGTTTTTTTGTGGGGGAGGGGGAGGGGGGGATGGAGATGGAGTAGGAATACCCATCCAATTTTGCTAAACATATGTTAAACCCATTGAGCTGGGGTTCAGTGCTTGAAATGCCCATATTCTTTAAAAATTTTCTCATAATCCACCAGCCACAATGCTTTTGAGATTTGACATGCAACTTCCATCAGCGATGAAGATTCAGATTTTAACCCTTTACCCAACATACTGGCCAAAACTGGCCAATGCTATTCACAAAAGTTGTCAATTAATTTTCATTATTTGTCTCAAAAACATAGGTTATGACCCCTCTTGGGGGCACGGTGGCTCGGTAGGTAGAGGTGCAGGCTGCAAGCCGAGAGGTCCTCGGTTCGAATCCCACCTGCGGAAACCGCGTTGTGTCCTTGAGCAAGACACTTCACCCTCATTGCCCATGTGGGGGCACGGTGGCGCTATGTACTAAGGCATACTGCACGTCGATGGTGCACTTGTCTTCAACCAATACTAACCCTGCTTGTGTGGAGTTAGTATGTTGGGGAGCTGACAGTTGCTCGCTGGTTCTTTCTGGGTACTCCAGCTTCCTCCACCTGTAAAACTGTCATGGTCATGATTAGCCATTGTGCAGAAATATGTGACCTTAAACACCAATAAATAAACACCAATAAATAAATGATCCCACTTTGGAACGAGCTTATCCCAATGAGGCGTCATAACCTATGTTTTTGAGACAAAAAATAAAAAAAATAATTTTTCAAGAATTTTGTTTGCAAGTGTCGTCTGCATTTCATGTTAGGTAAAGGGTCAAAGAAAGTTCCTTGATCAATATTATTTGGGCTCATGCCAGGAGAGGCAAAATTCATAGCCCTGTCCTAACTTTATATTTTAAGAATTTGGTAGCCATTGTGAACCAAATTTGATGTGCATTATTTGTATTGTTTGGTGATATTTACTGCCGAGTTTCTTCTGGAGGATCCATGTGAAGTTGTCCATCTAACCCTTTACCGAACACAGACGATATCAAAATTCATTATTTTAAATATTAGTTTTTAAAATTTTTCAAAAAATTTCAACAAAACCATATCATGTGACCCTTCATTGGAATGAGCTGATCGAGCTCGTTCCAAAGAGTGGTCACATGATATGGTTTTGTTGAAATTTAAAAAAAAATAGTATTTTTTCAGCTGCTGAATTTGCATATTACGTGGACGGATGTGGCCAATTTGTTGGGTAAAGGGTTAACACTGTTGGTAGAGGGAAAAAAACAAAACAGTCTACTCATGAACGACTATTATGAATTATCATTTTTCAAACAAATTTCAACAAAACCATATCATGTGACCCCATCATTGAACTGAGCCTGATGAGCTTGTTCAAGTGAAGGGCCACATGGTATGGTTTTGTCAGAAGGTTTTGAAAAATCATTTTTTTCAACTGCTGAATATGTCTATTATGCAGGTGGATACTCCCGATTAATTAGGTAAAGAATAAACTCGCTGCCAGCCACCACCTTTTAAAAACAGACTCCCACATATTTCTTGGTAATATTCCTGTATTTAGGCAATACATGGTTGATGTTGAGTATCTCACCAATCACTTGGAGCAGAGTTGAAACTTCCCAGGTAGTTACATATAGCTGGGGCCTATGCATAGCTGTTTAGCCGACATCACATGGTTCACGTGGCACTCGTGGGCAGCTTGGATTTTACCCAAATTTTGTGATTTTCACCAATTATTGCAGTATAATATATGAGCAGTGGGTCAATATTAACTGAAATGTGTGTGAAATGTCTTAGCTATTAACTTTAGACCAATGATGGACAATAAAATGATATATTAGGAAGATATTTGTTTTCATTGATATAATTTACCTCTTCATACAGACCTCCCCCATGGTCAACAAATTTTGCTTATATGAACTTGCCTTGTGTGTTTGATTGGGCAATGTGTGGTTTCTCCTGTGTACCATAATGGGTTAATGCAACTCAATGGTCATGTTTGGTCAGTGATCAAGAATTGGCCTTGGGTCTAGGTTTGAGATGGTATCTCGGGCTTCATGATGTGGTTATTTTTGATAACCCAAGTAGAATCAGACACTTAAAAGCTGCATGCATAAAATTAAAAAAAAAAGACAGAATGTTATTTTAATTGTTATTTTAATTGTTTAAATATAATCTTAAGAAAATACCTGACTAAAAGCCAAGAAAGGTGTCCATTAACCCTTTGATACTTTTGTACATGTTATTACGTACGAAATCAAACAGCACGTTGATACTTTGTGGTCATTTGTTTTGTTATTTTTTTTTTATTTTTAGCTCAACTTTGGCGAAGCCAAATTTGAGCTTTTGTCATGGTCCTTCTGTCCGTCTGTCAACAATTGGATACAGCTCGGGCTAGAGGCCATATTTATGAACCGATCTTTATGAAACTTCTTGGGTACCTTTGTTACGACCGTGGGACGAGAACGAGTGTTTTTGAGTGCGGTCCGAAATTCAAGATGGTTGCCAGCCGCCATTTTGTACCGACAGTGCAGAAATCTGTTTTTTGTACAGAACTTCCATATGAAAGCTCTGATTTGAATAATTTTTTGTTTGAATGTTTAGTACCATGGGATACATCACATATAATACAGGTTTTTTTCTTGTGCGTAAATTGTGCAAATTAGACTAATTTTGATGTTTTTTGGTGTTACTTTCAGCACTGTAAGTGCAAATGCCAATACGGCTCGGGCTAGAGGCCGTATTTATAAACCGATCTTTACGAAACTTCTTGGGTACCTTTGGTATCACCGTGGGACGAGAACGAGTGTTTTGGGGTCCGGTCCGAAATTCAAGATGGCCGATGGCAGCCATTTTGTACAAAATTAGGTGCAATCAGATTTTTGCACAGAACTTCCATATGAAAGCGCTGATTTGAATAATTTTGTGTGTGAATGTTTAGTACCATGGGACACATCACATATAATACGGGTTTTTTTCTCGTGCAGAAATTATGCAAATTAGATGAACTTTGATTTTTTTCAGTGCGACTTACACACAGTAAGTACACATGTCAATACGGCTCGGGCTAGAGTCTGTATTTATGAACTGATCTTCACGAAATGTCTTGGGTACCTTTGTTATCACCTTGGGACGAGAACGAGTGTTTATGGGTGTGGTCCGAAATTCAAGATGGCCAGCAACAGCCATTTTGTACCAAAATTAGTGCAATCATTCTTTTGTACAGAACTTCTGTATGAAAGTTCTGATTTGAATAAATTTTTGTATGAATGTTTAGTAACATGGACTACATCACATATTGTAAGGGGTTTTTTTTTCGTGCAGAAATTATGCAAATTAGATGAACTTTGATTTATTCAGTGCTACTTACACAATGTTAGCACACATGTCAATACAGGGTAGAGGCTGTATTTATGAACCGATCTTCACAAAACTTCTTGGGTACCTTTGTTATCACCTTGGAATGAGAATGAGTGTTTCTGGGTGCGGTCCAAAATTCAAGATGGCTACCAGTGGCCATTTTGTACCGAAGTTAGGTCCAATCAGTTTTTTGTCACAACTTCTATACAGCTCGTATTTATGAACTGATCTTCACAAAACTTCTTGGGTACCTTTGTTTTCACCTTGGGACAGGAACGAGTGTGTTTTGGGGTGCCTTTGTTATCACTGTGCTATGAGAACATATATTTTGGGGTTCAGTCAGACCCACTCTGGGACTCAAAGATTTCTTTTCTAGTTTAGCATCTGACTGTCACCCACCTTTACAATACTTTACCTATACATTTGTTACAGGCAACGGTCAGTATTTATGTACAGACCGTTACAATACTTTATATGTACCTTTGTTATCAGGTCATTATCTAGATGTTTGTCATTGCTGTGTCACATACTATACATGTTCATGTCTTTGTCTTGAAAAGTTGAGCTACAGTGTCATTGACACTTTCATTTAAAGTTTTAACCTCAATTTCCTATTTTCTCCCGAATAGTGCTCAGTGACAACCGTTGGGCCAAATGTTATCGCAGCTTAAAATACTAATATAATCCTGCTGTCAAGACTTCTTAACTGGTTGAGTGCTAGGAGCCACTATCAGGGCTTTCAAAAAAATGAGGATACCAGAGCAAAAGCCAACACGCTCCTTTTTTTCTTTCATGTCAGTCAAACACAAATAAAATTTTGTTTGTATAAATTTGTTTTATTACAAATTCAGACCACCCAAAATAATTTAGCCCTCAACCAGATAATCACTAATGTGAAAAATATCTTGTTATTTGTACTTTGCGACGTTTGGCGTCGCATTTTGAAAAACGTTGAAGAAACTGAATTCCCAGTGACATTTGATAATTAAAGTCTTAAATGGTTAATAAACATGTCGTGGTCAAGATACATTTCAAGAAAATCTTATAAGTAATATCATCTCCAAGTTGCTGGTTTTTATTTCCATATCAATGGGTTAACTCTTTACCCAATGTAACGGCCAAAAACGGCCAGTGCTATTCTCAAAAATTGCCTATTAATTTTAATTATTTGTTCATTTTTTGTCTCAAAAACATAGGTTATGACCCCTCATTGGAACGAGGGGTCATAACCTATGTTTTTGAGACAAAAAATGAAAAAAAATAGTTATTCAAGAATTTTTTTGCAAGTGTCGTCTGCTTTTCATGTTAGGTAAAGGGTTAACTAAACATCTTTAAGACAGTCATTCATTACTTATAGCGTTAAGATCTCAACGGGTTAAATTTCATCCAAAGCAAGTCTTAGAATTTGCAGTCCTATGCCCCAAAAGGGGTTAACTTGCCTTGCCCAATAGTAATATTATTCAAGGAAATATTTAATGCAAAGTAAGACAGAGTTGACTGCTCCATGCACCATAAGGTAATTTCTTAATTTGCCCAACAGTTAGGATTTACCGTCCTATTTAGGAGGAGAAGTTCTGACCTGGCCAGTCAGTACAAGCAACAATCCACTGGAATTCTCAATTCTGGGACTTTTATACACACAAGCCAATTAGCAGAGCCATGCAAGTGAAAGTTAATAGATGGAATTCGGTTACATACTTTTCAAATGCTGTATCAGCACCAACAAGTAATGCCTGTGTGATTCAAGGTTCAACTCTCAGTATATACTATTCAAAAAAAATGTAGAGGATATCTAACCTGATGTTGATATTTTCAGAAAATGGTATTGGATACACGTGATTGGACACATCAATACGTTACAAAGTTTAGTGTGGATCATGAATGTCACCAGCCCATGAAAACTTTGTGCAGGTTTTTTGCACGAGCACTGTGTTAATGTCTGTGGGGTACGTTTGGAAATTTTCATTTGTACTGGACAGTCTTTTTCAGAGGTTTAATTGTTCTTTTCTTGGTATAAACTTGTTCATCAATAGTTTCTGGTCGAAACATAACTTTTGGGGGTATACGAAGACTCACACGCGACAAATGTTTACATGCCGTTGGCATGTTGGACATGGCAACAGACAGACTGCCGTGGCCCAAATTCTCAACATTACTCAATCGGTGATTAGCAGGTTGTGGTCACGCTACCGTTAGACAGGCAGTGTTGATGACAGACATCAGGCAGGTCATCCAAAGGCGACAACTGCTAACCAGGATCGTTTCGTCCGAACCACAGCATTACGTAACCGCCACCAAAGTGCCCCAGAATCGGGACAGCAGCTGCACCGAGCGACACATATCTGAGTCAGTGGTCAGGCTATCAGAAATTGCCTACACAGCTGGAATTTGTAAGCTTGATGACCTTGAATAATTCCACGTTTGACTGAACATCACATCGCAGCAAGGTGTAATTGGTGTGGAGCATGATGGCGCTGGGACAATCATCAGTGGAGCAACGTCATGTATTCCGATGAATCGAGGTTCACAATCGACTTCCATGACGGGCGAAACAGTGTGGCAGCGTTGGAATGAACGATACCATGACATAACCATTAGGCAGCACAATCCTTTTGGTGGTGGATCGGTAATGGTGTGGGATGGCTTAACCATGACAAGCAGAACAGCATTACATGTCATCCAAGGGCGTGTCACAGGGCGGTACTACCGTGACATGTTAGCAGCTCATGTAGTGCCATTTGCGTAATGTCATACCGTCGATTCATTTTCCAAGATGACAATGCAAGAGCACACAGGACCTGTGTCACTACAGTGTTCCTCCAGGAGCAGGACATCACTACACTGCCATGGCCAGCACTAAGTCCAGACCTTTCACCAATCGAGCATGTCTGGGATATGTTTGGCAGGCACCAACAGCCCTCTGCCAATGTCCAGGAACTCACCGCTGCACTGCAGGAAGAATGGAATAACAACAGTCAAGCTGATATTGAACGTTTGGTGAGGAGAATGCCACGTTGGATCCGTGTTAGTCTTGCGAACCGAGGAGGATTTACAAGGTATTGAGGTCTTGGACTGAATGTGGTCAATTCTCTGACTGTCCGCCCATGTCTTCTACAGCACAGTGCGTGGAATGTGTGCTTGTCAGACACCCAACTATCGCTGAAATCATTCACCAGATGTCACAGTGCAATGCCTCAACTGCCTTTTTGATGAAAATATAAATATATTTCTTCATATATCTCACTTTTATCAAATATCCCCTTTTTTGAATAGTATAGTATTTTTATTGTTTATATAACAATAATACACGTAACTGTGATTTCTCTAAGCTGAACTTATAGATTTAATTTCTACATTATGAAATACAGAGATAAAATTTTCATTAATTTTCTGAAACACATTTAACCCCTCAGCTGACAGGTAGCAAGCACTTCGTTACATACCTCCCCTACTATGGATTTTTCAGCACCATTGTAAAATTCTTCAAAAAGATAATAATAAGTGTGAACTAACCATTGATAACAAATAATCATTATTCTGATAAGATATGTTTTTGGTAACGATTAACGATCACCATATCAACTTACCACAAAATTTCCTTTATACCTTCCACAACCAGAAGAAATTTTCATACTGTAGAAAAATTCTTGAAGAAAATTATGGAAAGTTTATATATCAATGCAAAGCATACAAAAACTATGATATAAAAATTTGAAAAACCATGTCATAATTTAACCCTTTGAATCCTAGCGGGCTGCTTTTCTGGCCAGCCATATGATACGTCATAAGGTCATTAAATAGGACGGCTGTTCAGTAAATGTGTGGGGTAGACCAATCAATAGTTTCGAGGCTGCACGTTGAAAATATTGATTGGTCTACCCCAAATAATGAATATCGACTCTTCATACACTTCCAATAATAGCATCAAGAACATCAAATCGTATCAAACAGGATATCGTCAGAAAAATAATCAGTGAAAGCATCATAAAAATATGCAAGCATAAAATCAAAGGATGCATCAGCATCATCAGTATATACAAAACAAAGCACATGAAAAACTCAGGACAATCACTGCCCCCCTACCCCCAATCGTAGTCATGAGCCTACAGGGACAACTACAGGGAGCAAGCCAAATATACAAGCATCCCTACCCTGCCTGTTAGCCCACAGAAGGGGAGGTGGAACAATCTAAAGGTTTAAAGGTTTACCCTGTCCCTGCCCAAGCAACAGTTTCGCAGCTTCAAACTCAACAGACACCCTGGGAATTATAGAAGACTTTTGGGTAAAGAGAAGGGACAGTATCAACCGCCATGGCTGTGTAAATGGGAGAGGTCCTCGCTGCAAATTGTGGCCGGTGTTATCCAGGGAAACAGTAGGAGGGTAGGGTCATAACAATGATGATAATTGCTTAATTGTAAACATCCACCTGTGGCAATACATAATGGTTTAAGATGCACAAAACCCACTGGAGGGAAAATCCTCAGTGTACAGGAAGTTTTGCATTCAGGACATGTCAGTGAAATTGGGTTCGGACTATTTGTACTAATGTACCATGTACCTTTTCCAATTTGTGTGGCATGTGGTAACATCAGTTGCATTAAGACTTCAGTCTGACAGACTTTAGACACTTGTTGATCATCATTCAGGAACAAAGCTATCAAACAATTATCATTGGAATGTATTGTGTGACAGGCACCCACCAAAGGACAAAACAATGTAGGGTTATCAACACACTCTGTATGCCCCATACTAGGAACAAACTTAGTGCATTCCTTATTTATAATTAGCACATCCGATTCAAGTTTGGACTCGGCCAATAAATCTGTAGAAAATGTCTTATTTCCATGAGAAAGAGGCACTGGTAATGAAATTACTTTATTGATTTTGAAACGTAATTGTACATATAGCAATAGCACTTTAACCATGATCAACAAAGCATGTCGGCCTAAGATGGAAGTGGTTTGTAAAATATGATAATACTGCCATATATCTCAGCATGGATGAAAAGGTAACTTAGTATCATCACACAAGTTATCCGAGAGTTCAAGGAAAACTTTAGTGAACAAACTTGGACCAACCACATCAGGAGTTAATTTTAAACTGGATAAAGTAGTTATTTATGAATGTAACTGGTGGAGGTAGTGTTGGGCTTCTAACATTAACTGTACCTGCGCTATCATCAGCTCAATCTCGTGGTTGGCCAAAAAATATAACTCTAAAAAAGTTATTCTCCTTTCGTGATCATCAAATATAGCATTGATCTGTTGAGTTAAAATATTTATCGTAATTACCAAATCTTCTATAGCATGTCTATTTTCTCGAACTTGAGTCGGAGTAATATTTATCATAGAGAAACTTTTCCTCAAGGCATGCTGAATCTTTACCTGATTACTTAAAAGCCTGTGTAGATTACTGTTAACCCTTTACCCAATGCAGACGATTTCAAAATTTATTATTTTAAAAATCATTTTTTAAATTTTTTCAAAAAATTTCAACAAAACCTTATCATGTGACCCCTCTTTGGAATGAGCTCGATGCACTCGTTCCAAAGAGGGGGTCACATGATATGGTTTTGTTGAAATTTTTTGAAAAATAATATTTTTTTCAGCTGCTGAATTTGCATATTATACAGGCGGATGTGGGCGATTCGTTGGGTAAAGGGTTAATATTATCTAAATCTGACTGAAATTGTTCCAAAAAGGAAGCCAAGAGCTTCACCAATAGATGTTAAAAGTGAACTATGTGAACGAACATTATGTACATTTTGATGGGAGCGCAGTGGCTCACTAGGTAGAGGTGCAGGCTGCAAGCCGAGAGGGCCCCGGTTCAAATCCCACCTTTGGCAACCACATTGTGTCCTTGGCAAAACACTTCATCTCCATTGCCAACGTGGGGGCACGATGACGCCGTATACTAAAGCATACTGTACGTCGATGGTACGCATGTCTTCAACCAATCTGCTGCAGTGCGGAGTTACAATGTTGGGGAGCTGGCAGCTGCTCGTCGTTGCTCGGTGGTTCTCTCCTGGTACTCCGGCTTCCTCCACCCGTAAAACTGTCATGGTCATGATTAGCCATTGGGCATAAATATGTGACCTTAAACATCAATAAATAAATAAATAAATAAATGTAGATTTTGATAATCAACATAATCAGTAATTAACTGAGCAGTGTTATCAGACATAAAATCTACTTCAGTATTTAGTTAATCAGGCATAACTAAAGTATTATAATGAAGTTTGGCATTATTCTAGAGACCATTGATCTACTTGTAAGAAACTTCGCATTGCTTTAACGTGATCCTGCAAAGACTGAACCTCAACTGAAACAAAATTCAAATAATCATCAAATGGCTGTAAGTCGATAACGAAGGTTAACGTCCACTCGCTGATAGCCATATAATTTTTTTTTTATAAGGTTTAACGACACATTAACAGCCAGGGTCATATCATGTCGGTGACAGTTTTATGGGTGGAGGAAGCCAGAGTACCCACAGGGAACCACCGAGCAGCTGTCAGCTCTAAAAAATTGTAATTCTGAAACGCGGCACAGACAGGTTAGATTGGTTGAAGACATGTGCACCATTGACATGCAGTATGCCTTAGTACACGGCATCATCGTGCCCCCATGTAGGCAATCGGGGTTAAGTGCCTTGCCCAAGGACACAATGAGGGAGCACAAATCAGTCATTGAAATGGTCACCCATCCAACTACTAACTGCACTCGATATTGCTTAACTTCAGTGGTTTGATGAGAACTGGTTACTGCGACGCCACTGCGCCACCCCCCCCCCCCCCCCCCCCAAGCCATATAAATAGCCTTGACTTCATCAAATATCACGTTATTCCTTACAAGCAGCTGTCCATCCACCACTGTGCAGAGATTTACCAATATCAAGAATATAACAAACATCGTGACCATGTTCCTGCAAAAATATAAGACACTGTGGACAAGAGTGTTGATATGACAATGAGTGATTTAAAATGTAAAGTATTTATTACAGGCACTCTCCAATAATTTGTAATAGAACAAACCTATATAAACAAAATATTATTTGCATTCGACGGAACAGGAATCATAAACAAGGAAAATGTTGGGTTTTGCTTTGGTACCTTCCATTTTTTTGAAAGCCCTCATAGTGGCTTCAAGCACTCAACCAGTTAATTATTGTCCGGCTGGCCCAATGAACAGAGAAAGAAAACAATCTTTACTGACCGATTCTAATAAGTGGTTTAACTACTCCCATAGTAAAAATGGAAAATATAAGTAATGTGAATATAAATCTTAAAGTTTGAAGTAAACCACTCACTGACATATAACTTACAAATTGCAACTATTATTACACATCCATTAAACTTTAAACCCTTGTATTTAACAGAATCGCTGCTATGACATGTTTCTGTATTCATCTGATTATCTACAGGTGATGTACAGGTCAGAACTTTTTTCCCAGCACCTTTTATGCTAGTTCCTTTCTCATCGAGTCATCAGCTATGCTTCAAAAAGTTTCCAAATTTTGTTATACAATTATCAATCGTCTGTCGCGAAGTGTGAAAATGAAAACGTCCAAAGGAAAATAAAGTCGGTTCATAAAAAAATTTGTAACAAAAGATGAGATAATATTAACAAACATTGTCCCGTGGCTGTCTCATCTGCCAATCCCAGTGATATATCTAAATTGGTCAACTTTATTTTGGTAAATCTTCGGACAGCATGACATGCTTCAAACTTCTTTTATAAAAGTTTCTCCCAGTTGTTTTTACAAATCTGCCCAAATTTGTACTTCTGTTTTTACTATCGGTAATAGTCACCAAATGGTTAGGCATGAATGGACATCAGCTGAAGTGAAACAGTGATACGAATTTCAACAAACACGCCCAATAGAAAAGATAACGAATGTAATTTAGACTGGTTCCCAAAAGGTTGTTTTGATTTTTTTTATATCCCCGCGGGAACCCCGGGAAGTGAAGCAGTGCCTGTTCACTGCAGTATGCAGGCTCTGTTTTTCTGGTAAAAAAGGACCCAGTCACCAATGCTTGGGAGGTGCAAACCCTCTCTAAAATGGGCAGCATGGCTTATTAACGCTCACCCTTGGTCTTGAGTTGATACTCATGTTGTGGTCACGATTAGCCATTGTGCAAAAATGTGACCTTAAACACCAATAAATAAATAAATTGATTTTTTATAAATCAATTTGATCAGTACATCTACAAGCAAAACAAACGGACTCTTCACCTTTTGGTTTAAATATCTGAATTAAAATTTATTTAACTGAATTTTAATGTTTGGGATGTGTAATAAACACAGAGTACGATGTGTGTTTGTATCGGTGGGTGTTTTACATAACTTGGAAAGGCATAACGGCTCTCATGAAATATGTAAAACACCCACCGATTCAAGCACACATCACGTTCTGTCTATTTATTTAACACTGAGAATGTCACGACACTAGTAAGAATCTGGGAGTTCCATAAAAAAGCTTTGGTAGAATTGTACTAATCATTTGTGTCACTTGAAACACCTACCAAATTTGTCAGGTGTCAAATTAAGTCTCAATGAATCAGATTTAAACAATTAGGTAAACAAAAATGGTGATGATCACTAATTCAGCATGTAATATACCACTCAAAGTTTGCGAAGCACCAAATATTTGACACATCATTGTGAAATTTGCTTGTGACATATTTGCGATATGTTTGGTAGATATGATTGAGGAATGTATTGAGCTGGTCCCCAGTGTTTACATTAGCTCTCTTGACAGGCAGACTTTTCGTGACAGTCATGGAAAGCATATACCCCTTGATTTTCATGATGTTTTCGTGTACTGTCTACATGTACATGACATGTGTAGGTTATTCAATCTTCATTTCAACACAAACCCTTGTGATTTAATGACTGAATATGGCAAATGTAAGAAGACATCTGTCTGAAGCAGAAATGTGGCGGCTGTAGGGATGGTGGAGGAAGGGGCTACCCATCATCAGGTTGGTGAAGCCCTTGGTGTGCACCATACGGTGATCACAAAGACACTGGGCAAGATTTCAGCAGTATGGCACACCAGTAAGACGGCATGGTGGTGGCAGAGACAGGGCAATATCTGCAGCTGAAGACCGGTTTTTGATCATTCAGGCCCATAGGAACTGTTTTGTCACAGCAACCCAGCTTCGCAGTGACCTTCAGAATGCATCCGGGGTAAATGTTTAGATGCAGACTATCCGGGCAAGGTTGCACGAAGGTGGTCTCCGATCGAGAAGACCATGTATTCGCATTCCGCTGCCCCAGAACCACTGCAAGGCACGGCATGCATGGATCACGTTGGATGGACCAGAGAAGATTGGCGACCTGTCCTTTTTACGGATGAGTCAAGGTACTGTCTAGACCACAGAAATAGGTGTTCTAGGGTATGGAGAAGACCAGGAGAGTGATTCCATGCAGCCAACATTGCTGAGCATAACCACTATGGTGTAGGATCTGGGCCGGCATCAGCAGGGATGGACGTACAGAGCTCTGTGTCCTTGAACGTGGTACATTGACTGCACAGCGTTATATTGATGAGATCCTGGATGTCCACGTCAGATTGTATGCACGTGCAGATTCATTCTGATGGATGATAATGCCCACCCTCATGTTGCACAGGCCGTCCAGTCCAGCCAAGAAGTGTCCAGGAGCTTGGTGACATGCTGGTCCAAGAATGGAACAACATCCCACAAAGGACCACCAGGAACCTGATTGGGAGCATGAGAAGGCGTTGTCAAGCTGTAATTAACAGTAACGGGTCTCATACTCGATATTGAACCCATACCAGTTCGCTCCGTCAACTTTTAGGCAAATTGAAAAATTTCACCAATAATATCCATTTTTCATGTTTTATTGTATTCAAAAGCTAAAAAAATAATGTCAAACACAAATAAAATCTTAATTTCTGTGCTTAAATCATTAAAGATATAATTAAGTAAAAAATATATACACTTTTCATTACAATATTTCAACTAAAACGTAAAACAGGTAGTTGGATATACTTGGTGCTTAGCAAACTTTGAGTGGTATAAGAAGTGTATTGGGCTACATAAACCCAGGTCAGAAGGTCCCTAACATTTGCATTGGAAATACATCACAGTAGTAAGATTAACAAGTTAATAATTGGTTTGAAATTGTGAAAAATCTTCTATGGGGACAGTGTACTTCTTTGCCATAGAAGAAGTCATAGAAATCCAACTGGGACCATCTGCAGTGACTACACATACATCCCTATCTTCAATAAGAATGGAAATTTGCTCACCACATGGGACAGTTGCCCCTTGTGATGATGGCACAGAAGTACCACTCACTGTGACTCTTCTCTGAGCCTGGGCTTCTCCACGATCCTTCCTCTAGCCCAAAGTCATGGATCTTCTTGCCATATAGACCCTGCAAGGATTGACATAATGATCATTCTTAACCCTAACCACAATGATTTTAGCACATACCTCTTCAGATGCACATTTCTGTGCAAAACGAACATGCCTTGTGCCCATATTATGTCTTTGAAATGTCATGCCACAATTTCTGCATATACAAATTTACAAAGACTTCATGGAATTTATCCCAGTGAAACCGTATATCACTAAACCGCGTAAATCGTTTCTTCTGATGACAGGTCTGAACTGGACACGGCATGCCTTCAGCTCACTTGATATCATGGTCCAGTGTATCTAGCTCATCTGCTGTGACTAGGACATCAAGTTCCATGCTGTAAAATACAAGAAACCCATAGGAACCCCCTTAAAACACTTAGAAACATTACTGGCGGTTTAAAACATGACGCATTTAAAAGTTTTAAAAAGTCTTCCTTAGCAGAACTTGAACTGTGTACAACTGTCTCAACTGAATGTACCTGCATATCTTCCTCCTAATTAAGAGATTGCAGCTCTGCATTAAGGCGGGCCGCCTCAGACATGCAACCCCTTAATTCTGCTAATGGGATATCATCTTCTGAAGATGAATTCTCTCATTTGCCTCTTAGCTTGAATTAATCGAGCAAGTGGAGTGTCATCTTCAGAATTCCACATTTAACCTTCATCAGAACTTGACTTCTCTACATCCGTTACTACTAATTTCAGGCCCCTAACTTGCCCAGGGTATTGTGGTACCTCCCACTCTTGAGGCACCAATCTTAAATTTTGTGCATGGGCCTTTATAATACTTCCTGTGATTTGATCTCTAATCTTACAACTGACAGGACCAGTTTTTTAAAAGATTATGCGGGGATAATCCCATCTTGGCACTAATTTGCCTCTTTCTGCCATCCTTGTAAAATACAGGATCCCCAATTTTGTATTCAACATCTACACTATTCTTATTTTATGTTTTCTGTTTGGCAATTCGTTTGTTCTGATTAGTTTGCTGAACATGAAATGCTCTGTGCATTTCCTGCAGTGCTATTTTATGTGGTTCCGCTCCGAAATATTTGCGATGAGGCATCAAAATATTGTCCAGTGACAGGACACCATCGCTTGAATATAGTAGACAAAATTGAGAGAATCCTGTGGATTCACTACCAATAAACCTGACAGCTGCAAGAGCTTGATTGAAGAATAAATCCCAAATTTCCAAATCTTTTCCTTATCGTTTGGATAGAACATCATGGAAACCTCTATGAAACCATTTCACCTTGCCATTTGCCTGAGGATGGTAAACAGAAGTGATTAGGTGTTTAATTTTTAGTTTGTCAAGTACTTCCTTTGATCTTATTAACATTTTCACTGCTACTGTCTGTAAGCAACACCACGGGGCAACCGAAATTGGGAAATATCTGGTCAAGCAATAAATTTGTTACTGTATCAGCTGATTTATCAGCTGTGTGAAAGGCTTCTGTCCCACCAGAATATATATCTATGAATGATATAATATTCTTATTGCCAGATAAAGTTGTGTGATAGGGACCACTTACATCAAGTGCCACTTTGTAAAAAGGATAGGGTGGCATGTCTGTTTTTTGAGTAGGCATATTTCTTTACATTTCTAGCTTTACACTCTATACACAATAGGCATATACAACTTGATACAGGTTACTACAGAAATATTTTCTAATATTAAAGTTTAATTTGTCAATTCCCACGTGACCTAATTTATCATGAAACTGTTCTAAAAGAATAGCTTTCAGATGTTTTGGAATGCATAGCCGTACCCTGGGTTTACCATCTGCATCACTAATATAATACAGAATTTCATTAATCAACAAATATTTACTACTAAAATTGCCAGGTGTACTATTGCCCTTACACTTTTCAATTTTATCCATCAGTTTAAAATCTTTTTGTTGTTCATCAAAAACATTATAATCAGGTAATCCTATTTCAGAAATTTCTGATGTCTTCTCTGTATATTTTCTAACATCAAAATATTTATCTCGATTAATTTTATTACTATTTATCACAGAAACTCCATGAGTTATATCCATGTCTGAATCACTGTTGATTGCTAATGGCATCTTCAATATTACTGGGTAAATGTGAAAGCAAATCAGCACATGTATTCTGTGTGCCTGGACGGTATTCCACTTTGCAATTATATCCTGATATACTGAGAGCCTAACACTGAATGTTTTTGTTTTGAATGGGTGCATCATAAAGATACTAAGGTTTATGGTCTGTCTTTTTATAAATTGAGTTCCTTGGAAATAGAGATTTAACTTCTCTAAGGCATAATTTATAGAATATGCATCTTTTTTAATTACTGACCACCGTTTCTGAGTATAACTTAATTTATGGGAAAGAAACATTATTGTTTTTCATCGGGAATACCTTCCAGTTGACCTTGACCTTGGCCACATGGTTGAACCAATACTGCCTCTATAATTAATCTGAAGCAACAGTATATAAAATATATTGTTTGGATCATGATGGGATAAATGAGCGACCACACCAAGACTTTCCTCGAGGTAATCAAAAGCCTTCGGACATTCCTTGGTCCAGTTAAATTTACAATATTTTCTTGTCAGATTGATAATGGGCTCTGCTATCTCACTGAAATTAGGCACAAAGCAATGGTAGTAGGAAATCATCCCGACAAAACTCCTCACTTCCTTGACAGAAGTAGGGGGATTCTATCTGTCTGATTATCTTGACCTTATCGAGATCTATTTTGGTTGTATCTTTGAAATTGTGAAACCTAAGTACTTAAGTCTCACTTTTTTACTCAAAGAGCACTTCTTCGGGTTCAACTTTAAATTCTCATGTCTTAAGTGGTTAAACGCTTTTTCAATGTGCTCTTGATGAGCCCTTACATCTTTGCTAAAGATCAAAATATCATCAGGGTAAGCTAGAGAGCAGTCCTGCCTTCCTTCCAATACTATTGACAGCAGGTGTTGGAACTGTGTTGGAGCATGAATGAGACCAAAGGGCACAACACTGAATTCAGAGACCTTTATGACATGTAAAATCTGATCTTTGATTTCTGTTTGTAATTTTCATCTGGAGGCACTTCCCAGTAGCCTGACTTAAGATCTAATGTGGTAAAGAATGTAGCCCTGTTTAGCAGTGTGAATACACCTCAATAAGTGGCAAAGGCCATGACAGTTTTAGTGTCCTGATTTAACTTTCTAAGTCCACACAGAATCTCTTTGTCCTATCCTTCTTGTCAAGGAGGCATGGGAAGCTCCACACAGACTGATTTTTTAATTACACCTGCTTCATTCAATCATATCTTCAATTGCTTGTTCCATGATTTTTCACTTTAATAATGGTACTCCATAACCCTTTAACTTTATTGGTTTAGTATCACCAGTATCAATTTTCATTTTAGTAGTTTTGGTTGGTGTTAGATCTTTATCACTACTAGCAAAAAGATCTTCATATTTTTTTTTTATAATTTTCAGTATCAATTTCATTTTATCAGCCGGGACATCCAAAGTGTTTGGGTCAAATTAGATTCTAATATTTCTTGAGCTGACTTAACTCTAGCATCTTCAAAAGGCTGTAATTTGGCCACAACACAACTTCTCTTTAAGGTGTGGTGCTTACCTGTATTGTTGACAATCATTACTGGTACAGTGCGAACATCATTCTTCGCAATAGCACTACTGATCAATAAACCCAGTTCTTCAGCTATGAAACCAACAGGAAGGCCTCAGTGCTGTAAAAATGCAGACTTAATTACACCATGTGAACATATTGCTTTTGCATCGCACACACAAACACTTTGGGGTCTCAAATGAATCTCATTAAGTATCTTGTTAAGACATATGAAAGATCTATTACCATGGGTGTATATATTTATCTTGTATTTTCAACTTTTGTAAATCATAGTACAATCTTATCTGATTTTTATGTATCCAATTCATACCCAATATCAATATCATACTTCGGTGTAACTCATTTATATCATAAAACTGTTAACTACTGTTATTCCGGAAATATTAAGCTCCAATTTTATAATCCCCCTGGGCTTTACTAAATGATCTTTTAAACCCTAAATTTGACCTATTGAATTTCTTTCTCCTAAGAGTTTAGGTCGATGCTTTAAATTTCACAAAAAACTTTGCACTGACAGAGGACACCTGGGCTCCAGTGTCAATCAAAGCCCCTATTTTCTGCTTATCAACACAAAGTAATACACTATTCAGTTTTGAGACATTTGGGGGAAAAGAACCAATCATCTTTTTCCTATTCTTGCCAGAAGTATCTACTTGAGATTTATTACTATTCTTAACCTCAATTCCATTCCCATTATTACTTGGAACTGATTTATTGTTGTCATTTGTAACACACAGAGACTTGTTTCAAGTTTTGCCTCCACCTGTAACCTTATCCCTTCAAACTGGACGTTTAGGGTGACAAGCAAGATCCCATTCGGTTGGTGGCTTTGGCATTTAAAGGAACTTGGCAATACTTCTTAATATGCCCCACTTTTCCACAGCGAAAACATGCTTTATTGGTTCTTATTGGACCCTCACCCTTGAATGTGGTTTGAGACTTCATAAACTTTTGGAACTGGGCCACATGAACTTGTTTGTTTTTTCACCGCTTATGGAAGTCAACAACTCAATTTGCCTATCATCCTCATCATTTTGTAGATTATGTTGGTGAAATGCACTTGTGAATTGTCCCAATTTGACCCTGTTTTAGGCCATCAACAAAATAATCTACTGAGACTGAATAGTCTCCTCATTAATTTTACTTCCATATGCATTGAGTGCCAGGATTGGCTGATTTAAATCAAGCGATTTAAATCATTGATTTTAATCTTGATTTAAATCAAAGATTTTTTTCAATAAAAATCATGATTTAAATCAACCTTTTCCCAAACTTTGCAAAAAAAGATAAAACAATATAAATTATATGCAAAATGATGTAAAGGAAGTTATTATCATATGTTATACAATTCTAACCATTTCATGTCAGTCAAATATTAAAAGAAAGGCCATGTATACATTTCTATAGAAAACATTTCAAGTTAGATGACTGGACATTGGACAAGCCCGAGCTCCGCCCTACATGGCACTTGTTTGAAATTTTTTTTTTTTTTAATTTCATCTTCCCATTTCCTGATTTCCATGCTAACAACATTCAGGAGTTGATTGAGTTCCATCTCCCATTCCAACTTTTTGAATCTCACAGAGTTCCCTTTCATGTTTTTGTACAGTCTGGAATTGAGCAGAAGACTGTATTTTAATTGCCTCCATTTTCCTGTGTCACTGAGAGTCTCAAAATGTCAGCAGGCAGAAAGCAAGATCCAATCCGGTTCTTTTTTAGAAACTAAGAGTGGAAAAGTGTTTAGAGCTAAATGTAATGATTGTGGAATAGAAATTCAAGGTCTGGTTTCTAGAATGAAGGCTCATAGGGAAAAGAAGTGTGCTGGTACCACTAGTCTAAGACCACTGCCAGAAATTGATGAATCTGAATGTGACTCTGTGATTGCTTCAAGTAGTTCAAGTCAAACAGATGCTGACCCTCCTCTCCCATCTATAACATCTACCTGTGTTGCATCAAATAAGAGGTGTAATGTGAGTTGTTCACAAAGTTCTGCAGCTTCTAACATATCTGTACGTGGACCAGTACCACCAAAGCTAAGAAAGAAAGAAGCAGCAAGTTTACCAAGTTTAGGATTTGTTGTGAAGACAACCTCCCATGATCATGAGTGCCTCGATGAAGAGGTAGCCAGAATGATTTTTGCCACCAACTCTCCTTTCCATCCTGTTGAACCTCCTCAGTTCACAAGAATGATCAGCTTGTTAAGGCCTGGGCATAAAGCACCTTCTCAGAAGGATGTTGCAGACAAGCTCCTACCAGTTGTGTATGACAAAGTTAAATCTGAATGTGCTAATGACTTACATGGTAAACAGGTTTGTTTATCTCTTGATGGCTGGTCAAATGTCCACAACGAGCCGATTATATGTGCAACAGTTACCACAGATACTGGGATGCTTTATCTGGTAGAGACTATCGACACATCAGGTCATGCGCACAATGCAGAATATTTGGCAGAAGTAGCCACTGAAACAATCAAAAAGGCTAAAACGGAATTTGGTTGTACCGTAAAAAGTGTTGTGCCCGACAGTGCAGCAAATGTGGCAAAAATGCGTCGCCTATTGATAGAGAGTGATATCGAAGACATCAGTGACATTATTGCATATGGCTGTTCATCTCACCTTCTCAATCTTCTGGCTCACGTTCTCGAGATTCCTGATGTCACTGAACATATTCTTCAGGTGATAAAATATTTCAGGAATAACCACCTAGCTTCAGCAAGATATCGTCAAGAAGGGGGGGGGGCTGCTTTATTATTCCACAAGAAGTTCGGTGGAATACGATGTCTAACTATTTAGAGTCGTACTTACAGAACTGGCACATCCTCATGAAAATATGCGACAGTGATCATGAAGAAATTGATCTTATAATTCGTAACAATTGATCTTATAATTCGTAACAAAGTTTCCAACCTGGGTCTAAATGTTCCGCAGAGGACCTGCTTGCTCGTCTAAAACCCATAGCTGTGGCACTTGATAAGACTCAAAGAGATAATTGTAAGATTGGAGATGTTGTGGCAGTATGGAAGGATTTGAAGGATGAACTGCCCAATATTAAAGTGGTCAGCAAAAAGTATAAGGAGATATATGATCAGGCTATGACCCCTGCACATTTCCTCGCCAACTTGATGCACCCGTATTACCAGGGCTCTCAACTGACATGTTCTGAGAAGAACTATGCAATGGAATATGTGTCGACAAAGTTCAAATCAAGTAATAGCATAGTTGGAAACATCATTAAGCTCCAGGCTAAGTCTCCTCCATTCACAGCCTCAAAGTTTGCAGATGAAGTAACTACAAGTGTTTCTCTGCTTGATTGGTGGTTGTCTCATGAGAATGATCTCCCTCATGTGTGTCTTGATGTCACCAAGCAACTAATGCTGAAGCCCAAAGTAACTAGTAACTCTCAAGAGCAAAATAAATGAACTAATGTTACCATAACTTACTGAGTCAATGACTTCTGATGATCATAGCCCTACAGTGCTAGACTTCTTAAATGATCACTTGATCAGTATTCAGTATTTCTTACTGTTGAACTATACAGTTTTGTTTCGAACAGAGTCTGAACTAGAATCTTCATTTATGTTGTTTCCCAGATGTTCTGTTATAGTGTTATTCCGTATGGGTTGTGGAAAGATAATTTGCCTATGATTGAAAGAGACTTTCCTTTAGTCTAAAAGATTGACTGTGTTCTGAAAAACTTCTGTTACCCATTATGTTTTAAAATTAAACCCATTTTCAGTTGAATTATTTGCATGTTCATCATAGATTTCACACACATTGAACAAATTAGCATAAATTGCTGCAGAAATCCATCTCTCCCACCCCTTAATAGATAGTTTACTTAGTTATGACATACAAAGCATGTTAATGAAAAAAATCAAAAATCGATTTAAATCCAAAAAATCGATTTTTAAAATTTTTTTTTAAAAATAAAAAAAATCACCAACTCTGTTGAGTGCTAGGTCACATGAACATTCCGCGAAAAGTGAAATAGCTTCTGTGTGACCTTGTCAAATTTGTCTTAAGTGTGCCGCTGACATCGCTGTGTCCTTAACCTCAGAATACCTTTTCTTTAAAATTTCCTTGAAATCTTCCCATGATTCCATAGGATATTCATCTATCCGCCTAAATATGAAGTCTGACATGAAGGGGATTGATGTTTGGCCTGTGAGGATTTTAATTTTTTCACCTGTTTGTGATGTGGACCTCGCAAAAGATTCTACATTTTTAATCCACAATCGAAACTTTTTTAAAAAAACATTTCCATCAAATGTTTGAATTGCATTTGTAGCTGTATTTAGCCTAGCTATACTATTGGCTTCTTTTTGCCTGATATTTATATACTTAGAAGTTTTCTATCTGTAGAAGGAGATTTAAGTTCCAATTCTGCTTTTTGGGCCTCCTGCTCTTGCATTATTTGAATATGCATGGCTGCTATTTCTTTTGACCTACAATTTATCTCAGCATCTAAAGCTTTCTGATCTGCAGTAGACATATTTAAATGATCAAAATTTGTATTAATACCTTTTAACAGTTTTGTATATTTCTCAATTCCACACTGGTCTACAGGCTTTATGGAAATTTGTCACCACCAATACTCGTCTCAAAAAGATTCCCAGCCACACTAGATTCAGTAATGTCAGCAGCTTCTAACCACCAGTGTCCAAAACAACCACCTAAATAAATTAAAAAATTTCTAAGAAACCTTTTGCATCTTTTGCCCTTGACATGTCTTCAAGACAGTTGACAATGTCCAAAGATATAGACACCAACGTCTTAGGAAAGTATCCTGAAAGAGTCCAACAGCATCATTTAATCACATGTACCACAATGGGTTAATGCAACTCAATGGTCAAGACTGGTCAATGATTAAGAATTGGCTTTGGGTTGAGGCTTGAGATGATATCTCAGACTTCATGTTGTGGTTATTTTGGATAACTATAGAAAAGTCACTCAGAAGTGCGAGAGGACTCCTAAGGTGGATTTGATAACTTAATATAATAATTTGGTAACTGACTAACAGGTTTTGCTCAATTTGAGCTTCGTCAGAGACTTTAGTATTGTGTGGTAGCTCTCTCATATATATATAAAATGCCAGGCGGGTTGAGGTGTCCGGTAGAATTGCTTGATTGTTGTAGCAAAAGGTTTTTAGGCGGGTAGGGTAGGTAAAACGGGTAGATCTGACGGGTTGATGTGGTAGGTAGAGATCTGCAAAATTAGCGTATTGATAAGTTTGGAATCTACTGATTTATGTTGATTTTTAAGTCATTTTTTTCTACAGATTTAGCCCAAGGTATGGTAGAAATATAGGTGATGAGTGAATCACAGAGATCTGGTTGAGATCTATGATAATGTGGTATCAATGTCGAGAATTGCATGATTAAAAAGAACAAGAATTTGTATACCATTGTGTTGACCAGAGATATTAAAGAAAAATATAAATCATTGTGTTGTTATTTCTTTATATTTCTGTTCTGATCAGTAAGTGGAGCGTGGTATTATTCTCTGTAAAGAATATCGGTGACATATCTGATCACCTTGCCGTTGTTATACAGGCTTGAGATGATGGCAGAGTCTGTATTTGGTGGGGTGTTGGTTTCTTTCTACCTTCCTCATCAATCCATCAGATGTACCTGTTTTACCTACCCACCTAAAAACTTTTTGCGACAACAATCAAACAATTCTACCCACCACCTCCACCCGACATTTCTACCCGCCTGACATTTTATATATATGAGAGAGCTACAACACAATACTAAAGTCTCTGATGAAGCTCAAATTGAGTGAAACCGGTTAGATAGTTACCAAATTATTATATTAACTGGTTGAGTCCTGGAAGCCACTATCAGGGCTTTCCAAAAAATAAGGGTACCAGAGCAAAAGCCAACATTTTCCTTGCTTGTGCTTCATTTTCAATCAAACGCAGATAACATTCTGTTCATATAAATTTGTTTTGTCACAAATTATTGAAGAGTGCCTGTGGGCACTCTTCAATAATTTGTCATAAAACCATTTTTGATGAACAAATTCAGACCACCAAAAATGTAGCCCTTATCCAGTTAAGTTTTCAATTCCATACGGCACTTCCACCTTAGGAGTCCTCTCACATCTTCCAAGTGACTTTTCCCATAGATATTACTTCTTAGACTCTATAAGGTGGACACGGCTTCAGACGTACCAGCCGGAAGCTCTTTCAGGGACCTCTGCTTGGGTTCAAACACAAGCAACACCACCATCAGGGTATTTTTTGTTTTTTCAAATTTCATTACAGTTTCCATCTTGGTGTCAAAAAGTGATGATAAATATAGTGAATATAAGGCCAATATAAAAGAAAAATGGTTAGCATTTGGACATTTTTGTATAGCCTTTTGCGATGTGAATCCAGTCATCAAATACCTTGACCATTCCAATGGCCGAATCGACAGACCACCCACACAAGTGCCAGAAACTCAATGAAGACCTACCAACGCTAGTAAATCAAGAGAATCGGCCAGCCTATAAGGTGATCCGCAATTTGGTGTCAAAGCACAATAGACAAGAACTCCAAAAAGATTTTTCTAGACAAGTGCATGGAAAATAACTTAATACCAACGGGACTTAGGGCCACTGTACCCAAGGCCCGCAGTCTTACATGAACATTTAGCAGATATCCAACACATAAGGGACACGCCCACCCACGTTCCACTTTAACCAATATGACCATACCATTGAGGATCCCAGTTTCCGTATTATACAGGTACTCGACTCTGACCCGGAAGCGCCTAATACTGTGAAACAAAGGTGTAAACGTGAAATAGAATGGATATACACACTGAAAATGCTCATACCACTCGGCTTGAACAACAAGGACTTTTAGTCACTTTTTAATGTTATTTTGGATAACCCAAGTAGGACCTAACACGAAAGCCAGATGACACATGTAAACAAAATTATTGAAGAACTAATTTTGTCCATTTTTAGCTCAACTTGACAAAGTCAAGCTGAGCTATTGCCATCACTTCTCGTCCGTCAGAGTACGTACGTACGTACGTACGTACGTACGTACGTACGTACGTTGGTAAATATTTCCTTTGGCACACCTCACAGGTCGCATTTATGATCAGATTACTTTGAAACTGGGCATGCTTGTTTGGGGTGACCTGTAGATGGGAGCTATCGATTTTCTTCACTTTCCGCCAAAAAATGTTGCCGCTGCCAACGTTCTTAGAACTTAGTTTAGTCAAACCACAATTTTTCCCTTTGGCACACCCTACAGGGCACATTTATGATTTGATTGCTTTGAAACCTGGTATGCTTATTTAGGGTGACCTCTAGATGGGAGCTATCGATTTTCTTCAATTTCCGGCAAAAAATGTTGCCACGGCCAACGTTCGTAGAACTTAGTTTAGTCAGACCTCAATATTTCCCTTTGGCACACCCTACAGGGCACATTTATGATCAGATTGCTTTGAAACTGGGCATGCTTGTTTGGGGTGACCTGTAGATGGGAGCTATCGATTTTCTTCACTTTCCGCCAAAAAATGTTGCCGCTGCCAACGTTCTTAGAACTTAGTTTAGTCAAACCACAATATTTCCCTTTGACACACCCTACAGGGCACATTTATGATTTGATTGCTTTGAAACCTGGTATGCTTATTTAGGTTGACCTCTAGATGGGAGCTATCGATTTTCTTCAATTTCCGGCAAAAAATGTTGCCACGGCCAACGTTCGTAAAACTTAGTTTAGTCAGACCTCAATATTTCCCTTTGGTACACCCTACAGGGCACATTTATGATCAGATTGCTTTGAAACCTGGTATGATTGTTTGGGGAGACCTCTAGATGGGTGCTATCGATTTTCTTCAATTTCTGTCAAAAAATGTTGCCGCGGCCAACGTTCTTAGAACTTAGTTTAGTCAGAAGACTCAATATTTCCCTTTGGCACACCCTACAGGGTACATTTATGATCAGATTGCTTTGAAACCTGGCATGCTTATTTGGGGTGACCTCTAGATGGGAGCTATCGATTTTCTTCAATTTCCGTCAAAAAATGTTGCCGCGGCCAACGTTCTTAGAACTTAGTTTAGTCAAACCACAATATTTCCCTTTGGCACACCCTACAGGGCACATTTATGATTTGATTGCTTTGAAACCTGGTATGCTTATTTAGGGTGATCTCTAGATGGGAGCTATCGATTTTCTTCAATTTCCAGCAAAAAATGTTGCCACGGCCAACGTTCGTAGAACTTAGTTTAGTCAGACCTCAATATTTTCCTTTGGCACACCCTACAGGGCCCATTTATGCCGCGGCCAACGTTCTTAGAACTTAGTTTAGTCAGACCACAATATTTCCCTTTGGCTCACCCTACAGGGCACATTTATGATTAGATTGCTTTGAAACCTGGTATGCTTATTTACGGTGACCTCTAGATGGGAGTTTAGTCAGAAGACTCAATATTTCCCTTTGGCACACCCTACAGGGCACATTTATGATTGGATTGCTTTGAAACCTTTCATGCTTGTTTGGGGTGACCTCTAGATGGGAGCTATCGATTTTCTTCAATTTCCATAAAAAAATGTTGACGCAGCCAACATTCTTAGAACTTAGTTTAGTCAGACCACAATATTTCCCTTTGGCTCACCCTACAGGGCACATTTATGATTAGATTGCTTTGAAACCTGGTATGCTTATTTACGGTGACCTCTAGATGGGAGCTATCGATTTTTTTCCATTTCCGTCAAAAAATGTTGCCACGGCCAACGTTCTTAGAATTTAGTCTAGTCAGACCACAATATTTCCCTTTTATACACCCTACAGGGCACATTTATGATCGGATTGCTTTGAAACCTGGCATGCTTGTTTGGGGAGGCCTCTAGATGGGAGCTATCGATTTTCTTCGGATTCTGTCAAAAAATGTTGCCACTGGCAAAAAAAATGACATTGGTACCAATGATCTTCAATTTTGCCATTTCATTTATAACTTACCAAGTTCAAGTTTGTCAAGTTGAGCTACAGTGTCACTGACACTTTCATTTGTGACAAAAACTGGAAAAAATAATGAAAATTGAATGATGATTTTTGTGAACAGTGCTGGCCAGTTTTGGCCATTACATTGGGTAAACGGTTAAAGGCTGCATGCATAAGACTCCAAAAAATAGACAGAATTTTATTTTAAATGTTCAGTTATAATCTTAAGAAAATACTTGACTAAAAGCCAAGAAAGGTGTCAATTAATAAACAATGTTGTGGTCAAGATACATTTCAATAAAATCTTTATAAGTAATATCATCTACAAGTTGCTGGTCTTTATTTCCACATCCTATGGGTTAAATAAACATCCTCAAGCTAATAAGGCAGTTAGTCATTACTTATAGTGTTTAGATCTCAACAGGTTAAATATTATTGAAGGAAAAAATTAATGCAAAGTAAGACAGTTAACCACTCTATGCACCAAGGTAATTTCTTACTTTGCCCAACAGTTAGGATTTACCGTCCTATTTAGGAGAAGTTCCGACCTGGCAAGCCGTTCAAGCAACAAGCCACAGTCTCTCTCAATTCTGGGACTTTTGTACACACATGCCCAGTCCTCAAAATTAGCCACGGCAATCGGCAATGCCATGGGGATCGCCGTGGGATATGAATTTCTCTATAGCAATCAAATGCCATGGGCTTTTTTCTTTAAAATTTGAAGTACCGACCAGTGAGTTGGCCCACTTCTGTGGATAAGCCCAGCCCAACTTTCAGAAAAATGGAAGACACCCAAAAATAAACTCACAACAGATTTTCTTACATTATTTTTCAGGCACATGTAACACGTAACTACATCAACAACAGGGATTTCCCAAGTTTCCAATCAAAATAAAATCTTACTTGTTTTGTTGATGTTTTCATTATTTTATTCATTACTGTAATAATAACATTGCACCCAAAATAAAATTTTAGAATCATTTTGATGTGTTGCTTTTTTATTAGCTCACCTGACTTTCAGTCAGGAGAGCTATAGTGATCACTCACTGTCCGTCGTCCATGAACATGGTGTTTGCGTCTTCTCCCAAACCGCTGAACCAATTTAATTGATATTTGAGATAATAGTTTGTTATGATATCGCAATTTGATTTTGTTCAAATCAAGTTGCCTCGCCCCTTGGTAAGGCCATGCCCAAAAAGTGTGCCTAAATCTTAAAAAATCTTCTCATGAACCAGCAGTAGCAGAGACTTGATATTAGGTGTGCAACTTCCTTTTGTGGTGTAGACTCAGATTTGTTCAAGAGAAGTTTGTGGAGCTGTAATTGCCGTTGTTATGGGAGGGGCAAGAATTTTTGCCACTCCCAAAATTTATTTTTTCCAAACCGAGAGGTAGATTTGAACCAAATTTGATATGAGGGCTTATTGGGTCATAAGTACTTAATTTATGCCCCAATTTTTTTCCCGTCGCCCCATGGGAACCGCAGGAGCTAAAAATAGAAAAAATTAAAACACCCATATCTCCAAAACTACACTGCACTGAGAATTCTTATTTGGTGTGAGGCTTCCTTAGGACCAAGAGAATGGAATGGTAAAAAAAAATTGCTATCGGTTTTATCATGGGGTACTTTTGGGGGGACTTTGAAAAAGTGCAGAGTCAGCATTTTTTAACACTGTGCGTATTGGGAAAAACATGTAAGACTCCTCTTCTCCCAAACCACTGCTCCAAAAGCTCTCAAATTTCACATATAACATCTTTGGAAGATTGTTTCACAGGTTTATTGAAATCAATTCCCTGGGTCCATATTTGGGCTCTCTATGGGAGCCCAAATGTTTAAATTAGTGGAGAATGAGAAATATTCTTTAAAAAACTTCTAAAGAGCTACTAATAAGAATCTTTTGATATTTGGTATGCAGCATCCTTAGGGGGGTGAGATTCAAGTTTGTTCAAGCCAAGTCCCTTGGTTCATACTTAGGCTGAAAATTTGGGGTCCCGTTCCCGACTTAGAAATTTTGGATCAAAATCCGGAATTTTGTGTGTGTGTGTTTTATGCGTTTCGGTCAATTTTAAGACAAAAAAAAAAAAAAATTTTTCTCTGAAAATTTGGGGGCCGGGTGGGACTTTTGGACCAAAATCCGGAAAATTTGTTTTTTTGTTTTTTATGCGTTTCGGTCAATTTTAAGACAAAAAAGATTATTTTTTTTTTACACTGAAAATTTGGGGACCGGGTGGGAATTTTGGACCAAAATCTGGAAATTAGTTTTTTTTGTTTTTTATGCATTTTGGTCAATTTCAAGAAGAAAAAAAAATTTTAGGCTTAAAATATTTTGTTTGGGACTTCGAAAATTTCCGAACAAAAATAAAAAAAAATCTGTTTTTTATGCGTTTATCTCAATTTTGGGATGTAAAAGTGCAGGAACTGAAAATAGAAGGAAAATCCTGTGTATTGTGTGGGCACAATCGCTTCATCTAGTTGGTATATGCTTTTCTTAGGAGGGGCGTATGCAGCTTATTCAAGTCAAGTCCCTGGTTTGATATTTAGACTACCATGTCAGGTGAGTGCCCTCAGGCCCCCTGGGGCCTCTTGTTTTTCTTTATTCTTCCATTGCAGCTGAATTAAAATTCAAAAAGCGTCTTTTGTGTTGTCAATTCTTTTTCTACACCCTGTGTTAAGCCTTTAGAAATGAACAGGAAATTCCCACGTCATAATTATTCTAGGCGATCTAGTCACCTCAGATGTTGGGTTTTATTAGTTGAAGAAATAAGTTGTTTTATTATGTAAAGCAGTTGCGTTTAAAAGGCACTTCAAAAAAGAAATATAACTTTGTACCTTCATTTTAATATCAACTTTGTCAATTATGACATGAAAAGCTGTTTGAAAACAACACCCCTATGAAGACATTTTGGTATTAACATTGGGGAGTCTTGTTGCACACCACAGCGGTCCGATTAAATATAGCTTGTTTTTTTCATGAGCATGCCCAAGTGATTTAATTTACGTTTTATGTCGCATGACTGTTTGTTCAACATAGCGACTTGAAATAATAAAGTATCCCTGTGTGATATTCAATGGATTCCTTCTTATCATTAATCAATCATTAGAGGGTTTTAATGACTTAAACGTCGGTCAGAATTATCAAAGGTATTCAATGTTTTTATTTCCCTCACTGCTCATGTTTACAATTTTAAAAATATAAATGCCATGTGATTTTCAACCTCGCAGTTAATTGTATTCTTGGTTACACATCAAGTTGTCAGAATTTTCAAACATAGTCCATGAAATAATATACATTTTACATTACTAGCACTTATAAACACACGTTCTTCAACATGTAAATATAAAAAGTATTTTATTATATTTTCTACGTTTGAAAAATCTCACAATATCATATACTGACACCGAGTCAGTCTTAAAAGTAGTTCCAAATTGACCATGTGTGTTTCGTCAGTTTAAACTTTTTTCTCGATTTGTAAATATTACTCGATGTTTGTTTTTTTAGAACAATTTATAGTTGATCGGAGACAAATAAATAAACAACTCATAAATGTACAGGTATGCGCATTTTTATTTTCTTTCTTTCACAATAAGCAAAACAAACATGGAGCGATCACTCAGTCAAATTTGACTTACACTGTTGTTCATCGTAATCTGCAACAAGTAGTTGGGACTCCTGGTCCATTTTACACTTGGTCTCCCTGTAAGTAAGCCACCCTCCAATTACCCCCCCCCCCCCCCCCATCCCCCATTTTTTAAAATGCTGTGGAGTTTGCAGTGGACTGTATGACCTTGCCATGGAGAAATTCTCTTAATTTCCTGGGCTGCAAGCCAGTCAGCAGAGCCAGTCAAGTGAGTGTTAATAGATGGAATTCGATTACATACTTTGCAAATGCTTTATCAGTACAACAAGTAATAACTTTGTGATTCAAGGTTCAATTCTCTGTATAGAAGGCGGTAAGCACAATTTGATATTTGTTAGAAACGACTTGTCATACCAAAACATAAATATCAAATTTCATCAATTTGTCTTTGCTATTATAGAAGTTATGGTCCAGACAGGCACTGTGCAGACCGGCGGATGGTGTTACGGTGTGGAAAGAATAAGGATATTGGTAACAGAAATAAATCTGAGAATCGGCAACAATAACTGGGAATTTAACTGTTCTGAAATTTAATTAAAAAAAAATATTTAAAAAAAATGATACAAAGATCTTTTACACTAATTGGTTTATAGAAAATAAAAACAGTGATACTTATCAATTATTGAATTAATCCAAAACACAAGAATGTGTCTTCAGAAACAGTATCCCGTAGATTCGTAATGAAATGTCACCTAGAAATTTCTGCAGTCTCCAATAAAATATAATAAAATGCTTAGCAAAATTCAAATGGAGTTAAAATCCAATAAGTATTAGCACCACAGGTAATTAAAAAAATAATCCAGTAGAATCCTGGCTTTTCACAAAAATGTATTCTGTTTCACAGCTTGTATAAATTCTCATTTACAAGATGAGAATAAATTCTCTTTTGAAATCACTTTTCCAAATTTACAAAGAAGTACAGCTTCTATAATAATAATGCACGGTCTTGCAACAATAATAATCTCCAATGTAAACAACTGCTCTGTTGTGAATAGAATGTCATTCTGAAAATGAGTTTATCTGAAAAGAGTTTTTCTGAAGAGTCCTTGAATTCTGTTGACAAGGGTTTTTATAGTTCTCAGAAGTAGTTTCTTCAACATTCTATTTTCTATTGATTTTTGATTGGTAAATTAAAATCACCTCATTAAGCTTCTAGATGATTCTGTCTTAACTCATGTAAACAAGGATGACCTACTTAAATAAACAATCAACAGCTGTGTGTACAGTGATCTAAAAATAGTATTTGTGCAACTGTAGATGTAAATATGTTTATACTCAAAGGTCACTTAGTGCAAATGAGTCAGACCAGCCAAAATCTACTTGGAGAAGAAAAACATTGCCTTTAGAAAAATATCTTGTGTAGAATTATGAACTGAGGATATATCAATCTTCATATCATATGGGGGGTGGTGTGGGGCGGGGGGGTCTATAACACACCCTGCCTTGAAAGAAAAAGTTTGAAGGCACTCAAAACTTTTTTATAATTTTAGCAGACTTTGAGTGGTTTACAATATAAACACATGAGAATCTTCACAAAAAATTTAATACACATATATATACACTTAAATGAGTGGGGACCGATCAGATTATTTTACATTAGGATATTGTGGAAAGAGCATCAGCTACAGCATTATCTCTTTCTGAAATATGCCTAATGTCTAAATTGTATTCTTGAAGGGATTATGATTGGTGTAAACTGTAACTGGGAGATGAGTAGTTCCTTCCTAGAAACACATCAAAATGGGTTAATGCCAAAATTAGAGCCAAAGTTTTTTTTCTACTGTAGAGCAATTCTTTTGATGTTTGGAAATTTTCTAGAGAAATAGCACAATACCTTGGCAATCTTCCTGTGCAATATACCCACCTGCTCCATTGTCACTTGCATCTATAAATAATTTGAAGGGCTTTTCATAATTGGGACCGACAAGGATAGGGAAATTATTTAATAATGTTTTTATTCTGTCAAAAGATTTCTGGCATTCCTCGGTCCAAACAAACCTAACCCTTTGGCTCAATAAACTGGTCAAAGGGGAGACAATATCTGAGAAATTTAAACAAAATTTTCTATAATATCCAGCCATGCCTAAGAATCTCATAAGCTTTTTTTAGAGCTGGGTACTAGAAATTTTCAATGGAATCAGCCTTCACCCCCAATTGGCCTCACATGCCCCTGACCCACAACATGACCTTAATAGTTTATAGTTGCTTTGCCAAATTCTGATTTTTCCAAGTTAATAGTTAGGTTGGCTTGTGTCACTTTTATCAAAAAATTCTCGAATGTGCTTTAGGTGATTGGACCAATTTGTATCTGTGTATAGTAACGTCATCAATGTAAGCTTCACTGTGATCGAGGTCTGCAATTAAGTGATTAACCATGTGCTGGAATGTTGCCAGAGAATTTTTCATGCCAAAAGTAATTTTATATTGATACAACCCAAATGATGTAACAAAAGCAGATATTTCTTTTGCTCTTTTTTTTTGATTCACCTTCTTTATTAATTTCCTCCACAGGATTTTGCACTTCATGCAGGGTGTCTGTGGATACTGGTAGAGGGTTTGGTTCCCTCTTATAATATGTTTTTAACATATTTATATGGCATAGTTGAGTATTTTTAAGTCTATCAGGGGTCTCAACAAACATAATCAGTGTCACTGATCTTGTGCTTAATGATGGAAGGGCCTGCATATCTTGCTTGTAAAGCATTGACCTTTACAGGAATAATACTAGCACCTTGTCCCCAGATTTAAAATTGCAAAATTTCGCCGTTTTATCATACCAGGTCTTCATGTGACTCTGGGCTTTCTGTAAATGTTTATTTGCCATTTCTCTGGCCCTGTGCAATTTTTCCTTAAAAGTGAACACATAGTCGAGAAGAGAAATATCAGGTGGCTCTTCCTCGTGCCATTTCTCCTTCAAAGCAGTGAGTGGGCCCCTCACTGAGTGTCCAAACACTTATTCAAAAGGGCTGAACCCCAGAGATTCTTGTACAGTCTCATAGACTGCAAATAACAGGAGATGTACTCCTTCATCCCAGTCTTTCTCATTATCCTCCCCATAGGCCTTTATCATAGTCTTCAATGTTTGATGGAAGCATTCTAGAACTCCTTGACTTTCAGGGTGGTAGGCACTTAATGTGTACTGCTTAATTGTGAGCTCATACATAACCTGCTGGAAGAATGTTTGACATAAAATTTGAGCCTTGGTCCAATTGTACTGACCTGTGTAGACCAAAAGTTGTTAAAAATTTTATCAAGGCCTTAACAATAGTCTTAGTTTTAATATTTCTTAGAGGAATATCCTCAGGAAATCGTGTAGAAGCACACATGATGGTAAGCAGATATCCATTTCCAGATCTTGTTTTAGGCAATCAACAATAATTCTACTAAATGGCTACTCAAAAGCAGAGATTGGTTGGAGGGGAGCAGGAGGAATCTTCTGATTGGGTTTCCCTACAATTTGACAGGTTTGGTAGATTTTACCGAATTCAACATCTTGTTGAAGCTTGGGCCAATAAAAACACTGTTGAACATGTGAGTAGGTTTTCCTAACTCCCAAATGTCCAGCCATTTGATTTTCATGAGCCAGGCTTATGTCATTTCGGTATTTAGTGGGGACAACTGTTTGATAAATAACCTCCTAATCACTATTGGAGGGTACTTCTGGTGGTCGCCATTTCCTCATGAGTACACAAGATTTTTTTAACTGGTCGTGTGCTGGAAGCCCATATTTGGGCTTTAATCTTAAGTACCAGTACCACAACTCAATGGGCCCAATTTCTGTGGCTGTGCTGTGAATTGTCTTTGATGTAAACTTATTTAGGCTGTAAGCATTTGCCTTGTTACAATTTATGGGAGAGTGCCCAAAGGCACTCTCCCATAAATTGTAACAAGACAAAGACTTGTGAACAAATTCTGATGGCCAAAAATAATTTAGCACTCTACCAGTTAAATAACAGACAGGGGAGTTTTGGGCTTTAGCCTCTGTTAGAGCCTTTTCAAGTGGCTCAACAAGGTCAGGATCACTTTCCGGTTCCCGAATTAAAGAAGTCTGGGAAATTACATTTAAGGAGGTCCCCCTATCACTCTCGTGTCCATAATCATAAATCTTCTGTCAGAAACACAGTACAGTATTGAAGGGATAAGTTTGTTTAATACTGCATACAAAAGAAACATTTACTGTTTCTTTACATTAACTTGTTTTCATCATGAATTTCTTAATGTAAAATAATGCCTGTTCTGAAGTTGTCAGAACAAACAGAAACATGACACACTTTTGCTAATTCTTATTTGTTAGTGAACATATTAAAGCTTGAAAAAAGGAAAATCAATTTTCTATCACAACATACAATGTCATGAGCTTTGAATATTTTGCATTTTTGTATTCGTTTTGAATATTGTTTAAATATTTAAAAGTACACAATAGATACTATTTCTTTTTTAGGATTTCAAATCTGTAAGCTATATTGATTATAATAGCCTCTGTGAAACCTCTATGCCTATCCTGCAGTTTGCGGTTTCTGATACTATCTTATATAGTGTTTTCGGAGTTATGAGTTTACAATTTTTATTGTAAACACAATATCTGACTTGTTCATTTAGACTTCTTTAACTGGTAGAGTGCTGGAAGCCCATATTTGGGCTTTACTGTGAAGTGTCAGTACCCTAACTTAAAGGCTTCGTATTTTGTGGATGTTGTTCATACCACCTTTGAAGTGAAATTATTCAGTCTGTTAGGATTGCCTTGTTACAAGTTATAGGAGAGTGCCTATTGGCACTCTCCCATAAATTGTAACAAGGCAAACATGTGAACAAATTTTGATGACCAAAAATAATTCAGCACTCTACCAGTTAATGGTCATTTTAAATACTTTCTCATGAGAAAAAGACATTTTTAAATACGTAAATGATGAGTGTCCAAAATACAATGTTTTTAGGGCCAAACTACTTAAACTTAAATATATGCATCATGCGGTTAATCCTTTACCTAACATGAAAGGCAGACAGCACATGCAAACAAAATTCTTGAATAATTGATAACTAATTTTTTCATTTCTTGCATAAAAAAAACATAGCCTATGCCCTCTCACTGGAATGAGCTCATCCCAATGAGGGGCCATAAGCTATGTTTTTGAGACAAAATTTGATAATATAATGGAAACTGAATGGTGATGTTTATGAGTAAAGCTGGCCAATTGTGGCCATTACACCTGGTTACACTGGGAGATTTAAACATGAATGAATGAATGAAACATTGTCACCTGAGAATGATATAAACAGCATTCATAGTGGTTCTCTGAATGTATTCAACTTGCCTGAAGCCAGTTCAGACTTCTTTGAAACTAAGACATTAACCTTTTAGAGTGGAAATACTTTCCTTCGGGTTAAAATTTTCTTATATGTGTATAAACTGATCTGGTGACTGGTAGCCATTTTTGAACTTTTGATGGGAAAAATGAAACTGCAGTGAAGGATAGGTAAGCCAATGAAAAATTGTATATTTTGTCATAACAGTTTGGGTATGAACAAATGCTAGTTGGCAGTTAAGGAATGCTTATGAGGCTTAGAAATGAAAACAGATGTCCATAAATGCAAAGAAGCAGTTTGAATTTGGGGAATGCCTGATATGCAACTTTCAGATTCAGCTTGACAGGTCACTAAATTTTTTAAATTGGGAAGAAAATTGGCTGAAGTTTAAATGCTAGGAAACCAATAAGAGGGCAGGTAATTTGTCTTGGGACTCTTAATAAAGATGCTGTGTGAAGAAATCATGTCAGGTGGGCATAAAAGGCCCCCATATGCCTCTCATTTCATACAGTGCCTGGACTAAGATTTATTTTTTAAAGGTAAGTTTTAATAATTTAGTGTGATGATGATGAAAACTAAGATTTATTTCTTAACAGTAAATTTTGATAATTTAGTATAATGCTGATGATGAAAACAAAAAGATATATTTTTGCTCAAAATATCAAATGATATTCTTTTTCTCTAGTTTGTAACTAAATCTGAATCTGCAAAGAAGGGTTGCCCTGGTCTAACCTATTCAGGCCTGATAGTTGGAGCATTCTTAATGCTTTACCCACTGCAAACTATATCCAAATTTCTTTTAATTAGCATATTTATCAGTTTATGGTAGAGTTTTGACAACCGAGACCTGTGGTTTGACAAAGGTCAATGTGTATCTGGGAGTATGGGCGAGTGGGCGAATAACCTGAACAAATTTTCTCTGATTTGAATCTCAAGTAAGTTCGAAAACTGCCCTGGCCAGATTTTTAGCTTAACTTGACATAGTCAAGATAAGCTATTGCCATCACACGTGCGGGAGTCTGTGAGTCTGTTCACATTTTCTTTTAGCACGGGATACACCCCGCAGTTTTTGTCTGATCATCATGAAATTTCATATGCAGGTTTGGGGGTCATGTCTAGATGTGAACGTCTCCTTTTGGTCGCAATCGGTCAACCGGTATGGCTGCCCGAGCCCAAAACCCGAAAACCATTAGCACAGTCTGCAGGTCGTATTTATGAAGGGATTTCATTGTAACTTGGTAGGATGCTTCTGTATAATGCCTAGATGAGGACGTCCCCTTTTGGGCATGATTTTTCAACCCTGATGGCTGCCCAAGTCCGTTACCCAAAAACTTTTAGCACAGTCTGCAAGTCATGTTTAATATGGAGGGATTTCATTGTAACTTGATAGGATGACTCCTTATGATGTCTAGATGAGAATTTCCCCATTTGGGCGTGATCTGCCAACCGTGATGACTGCCCAAGCCCAAAACCCGAAAACTTTAGCACAGTCTACAGGTCATATTTATTGAGGAATTTCATTGTAACTTGGTGGGTTGACTTCATATAATGTCTAGATGAGAAAGTCCCCTTTTGGTCGTGATTAGGCAACTGTGTGGGCTATAGGGGCTCGAAGCCCAAAAACCTTTAGCACAGTCTACAGGTCGTATTTATGAAGGGATTTCATTGTAACTTGGTAGGATGACTCCAAAAATGTCTAGATGAGAACGTCCCATTTTGATCGCGATCATCAGCCTTGATGGGTGCCTGAGCCCAAAAACCTTTAGCATAGGCAAAAGGTCATATTTATGGAAGGATTTCATTGTAACCTGTTAGGTTGACTCCATATAATGCCTCGATGATGACATCCCCTTTTGGTCGTGACTGGTCAACTGTGATGGCTACAGGTGCCCGAAGCCCAAAAACTTTGAGCACAGTCTACAGGTCATATTTATGAAGGGATTTCATTGTAACTTCGTAGGATCTCTCCAGATGATGCCCAGATGAGAATGTCCCCTTTTGGTTGTGATCATTCAACCATGATGGCTGCCCGAGCCCAAAAACCTTTAGCACAGTCTACAGGTCATATTTATGAAGGGATTTCATTGTAACTTGGTAGGTTGACTTCACATAATGTCTAAATGAGAACGTCCCCTTGGGATGCAATCGGGAAACTGATGGCTACAGGGGCCCGAAGCCTGAAAACCTTTAGCACAGTCTACAGGCAATATTTATGAAGGGATTTCAATGTAACTTGATAGGATGACTCGTTTTGGATTAATTTCACTGTAACTTGGTAACTTTCGTTGATATACGTTAACTGTGAGGGCCATATACATTAACTGTGAGGTCATATTAACCCACCCCTCAGCTCTTTAGTACAGTGTACACCTCATATTATTTTTATCAAAAACATAGCATACAGTAAACAGAAATGAACATATTCCCAATTATCACAATTCTTGTCTTATTTCATAATCCTTTCATAAACACTGGACATTATCCTTTTCCTCAAACACAACACACAAGTTAAGCTACAGTGTCATTTGTTACACAGTTATGGGACTTAATTAGTCAATTTTTAGGAATTTTGAGCTTGCTGGCCTAAGAACTTGAGGAAAGCTCTCTGATTTGACTGATATTTTTCTAATATGACCTGTAGACTTTGCTCAAGGTTTTTGGGCTCGGGCAGCCATCATGGTTGAATGATCGCAACCAAAAGGGGACATTCTCATCTGGGCATCATCTGGAGTGATCCTACAAAGTTACAATGAAATTCCTTTATAAATATGACCTGTAGACTGTGCTCAAGGTTTTTGGGCTTCGGGCACTTGTAGCCATCACAGTTGACCAATCACGACCAAAAGGGGATGTCATCATCTAGGCAGTATATGGAGTCAACCTACCAAGCTACAATGAAATCCCTTCATAATTATGACCTGTAGACTGTCCTAAAGGTTTTCGGGCTTTGAACCCCTGCAGCCGTCACAGTTCCCAATCGTGTCCAAAAGGGGACATTCTCATCTAGACATTATATGAAGTCAACCTACCAAGTTACAATGAAATCCCTTTATAAATATGACCAGTAGACTGTGCAAAAGGTTTTTGGGCTTCAGGCTCGGACAGCCATCATGGTTGAATGATCACAATCAAAGGGGACATTCTCATCTGGGCATCATCTGGAGTGATCCTGCGAAGTACAATGAAATCCCTTCATAAATATGACCTGTAGACTGTGCTCAAGGTTTTCGGGCTTCGGGCACCTACACCCATCACAGTTGACCAATCATGACCAAAAGGGGATGTCATCATCTAGGCATTATATGGAGCCAACCTAACAGGTTACAATGAAATCCTTCTATAAATATAACCTTTTGCCTATGCTAATGGTTTTTGGGCTCGGGCACCCATCAAGGCTGAATGATCACAACCAAAATGGGATGTTCTCATCTAGACATTATTTGGAGTCATCCTACCAAGTTACAATGAAATCCCTTCATAAATATGACCTGTAGATTGTGCTAAAGGTTTTCGGGCTTCGGGCACCTTTAGTTTGTTTGTTTGTTGGTGGTTAACGTCACATATTTATGCACTATGGCTAATCGTGACACAACATGGAGATGAAGTCAAGTTTAGTCAATCGTTGATCAACATGTTGCCCATTTTAGAGGACTTTCACCCCAAGCATTGGTGACTGGGTCCTATTTTACTAGTAAAGCGGAACTGGTTTACCACAGTAAACAAGTGCTGCTTACTTCCCGGGTTCCCACGGGAGGCACCTTTAGCCATCACAGTTGCCCAATCATGTCCAAAAGGGGATGTTCTCATCTAGACATTATATGAAGTAAATCTACCAAGTTACAATGAAATTCCTTCATAAATATGACCTGTAGACTGTGCTAAATGTTTTTGGGCTTTGGGCTCAGGCAGCCATCATGGTTGAATGATCGCAGCTGAAGGGGACAATCTCATCTGGGCATCATCTGGAGTGATCCTACGAAGTTACAATGAAATCCCTTCATAAATATGACCTGTAGGCTGTGCTCAAGGTTTTCGGGCTTCGGGCACTTGTAGCCATCACAGTTGACCAATCACGACCAAAATGGGATGTCATCATCTAGGCATTATATGGAGTCAACCTAACAGGTTACAATGAAATCCTTCCATAAATATGACCTTTTGCCAATGCTAAAGGTTTTTGGGCTCGGGTGCCCATCAAGGCTGAATGATCGTGATCAAAATGGGACGTTCTCTTCTAGACATTATTTGGAGTCATCCTACCAAGTTACAATGAAATCCTTTCATAAATATGACCTGTAGACTGTGCTAAAGGTTTTGGGGATTCGGGCACCTTTAGCCGTCACAGTTGCCCAATCATGTCCAAAAGGGGACGTTCTCATCTAGACATGAAATTAAGTCAACCTACCAAGTTACAATGAAATCCCTTCACAAATGTGACCTGTAGACTGTGCTAAAGGTTTTCGGGCTTCGGGCAGCCATCATGGTTGAATGATCGCAACCAAAGGGGACAATCTCATCTGGGCATCATCTGATGTGACCCTACGAAGTTACAATGAAATCCCTTCATAAATATGACCTGTAGACTGTGCTCAAGGTTTTCGGGCTTCAGACACTTGTAGCCATCACAGCTGACCAATCACGACCAAAAGGGGATGTCATCATCTAGGCATTATATGGAGTCAACCTAACAGGTTACAATGAAATCCTTCCATAAATATGACCTTTTGCCTATGCTAAAGGTTTTGGGCTCGGGCACCCATCAAGGCTGAATGATCGCGATCAAAATGGGATGTTCTCATCTGGACATTATTTGGAGTCATCCTACCAAGTTACAATGAAATCCCTTCATATTTATTTATTTATTGATTTTTAAGGTCACATATTTATGCACAATGGCTAATCACGACCGTGACAGTTTTACGGGTGGAGGAAGCCGGAGTACCCGGAGAGAACCACCGAGCAACGACGAGCAGCTGCCAGCTCCCCAACATCGTAACTCTGCACTGCAGCACAGGCAGGGTTAGATTGGTTGAAGACATGCGTACCATCGACATGCAGTACGCCTCAGTACACGGCGCCATCGTGCCCCCACGCGGGCAATTGAGATGAAGTGTCTTGCCCAAGGACACAACGCGGTTGCCGCAGGTGGGATTCCAACCGAGGACCTCTCGGCTTGCAGCCTACACCTCTACCTACTGAGCCACCGCGCTCCCAAAAATCCCTTCATAAATGTGACCTCTAGACTGTGCTAAAGGTTTTCAGGCTTCGGGTCCCTGTAGCCGTCACAGTTGCCCAATCATGTCCAAAAGGGGACTTTCTCATCTAGACATTATATGAAGTCAACCCACCAAGTTACAATGAAATTCCTCAATAAATATGACCTGTAGACTGTGCTAAAGGTTTTCTGGTTTTTGGGCTCGGGCAGCCATCAAGGTTGGCAGATCATGGCCAAATGGGGAAATTCTCATCTAGACATCATAAGGAGGCATCTTACCAAGTTACAATGAAATCCCTCCACACTAAACATGACCTGCAGACTGTGCTAAAAGTTTTTGGGTTTTGGGCTTGGGCAGCCATCACGGTTGATAGATCATGCCCAAAAGGGGATGTTATCATCTAGGCATTATACAGAGGCATCCTACCAAGTTACAATGAAATCCCTTCATAAATACGACCTGTAGACTGTGCTAATGGTTTTCAGGTTTTGGGCTCGGGCAGCCATACTGGTTGCCCGATCGTGACCAAAAGGGGACCTTCTCATCTAAAAATGACCCCAAACCTGCATATGAAATTTCGTGATGATCAGACAAGAACTGCGAGGTGTAGCCCGTGCTAAAGGAAAATGTGAACAGACTCACAGACTAACAGACTCACAGACTAACAGACTTCCGCACGCGTGATGACAATAGCTTATCTTGACTATATCAAGTTAAGCTAAAAAATAAAATTCTCCAGAAATGAGGTGGGGGGGAGCACGGGGTGTTCAGATACAATTTCTTAAAAATCATTAACATTGGTTCATAATTGGGCTCAATATGGGAGATAAACTTCATCAAAACACCTGTCAGCACCTTTTAATGTAAGGTTTACATCATTATGACGAGGGTCAAATTCAAGGTTGGTTGAATGAAGTCCCTCAGTTAATATTTGAACTTCCTATGAAAAATTGTTTTTCTGTTGCAAATAAGTCTAATGTATGTCCAAACAAATAAGAAGCTGTTTGTGTGCTTTTATTTTGCACCCCCCCCCCCCCCCCAGGAGCTAAACTTCATCAAAACACCCGTCAGAACCTTTTAATGTAAGGCTTACATCATTATTATGAGGGTCAAATTCAAGGTTGGTTGAATCAAGTCCCTCAGTTAATATTTGAGCTTCCTATGAAAAAGTGTTTTTCTGTTGCAAATAAGTCTAATGTATGTCCAAACAAATAAGAAGCTGTTCGTGTGCTTTTATTTTGCCCCCCCCCCCCCCCCCAATGGCGGATACAAAGGGGGGCGGTGGGGTGGTTGCCCCCTCCCCCCCCCACCTCCCCCCCCCCCCCCCCTTTAGCTCGTGTTTGTCCCGCATGTAGGGCATAGCCAGGATTTTCATTTGGGGACAATACATGAATTGAAGTAAAAACATACAACGACATTTATTTCCTCCATCACCATTCGCTATGGAAAACAAATATACCGTTGAAATTATGCAAAATATATCTACTGGTCGCCTTCATTTATAGCGTCACCGACACAGCATGATTTTGAGGTGTTACATGCCCCTACCATACACTATGGAAAACAACTATACCGTTGAAATTATGCAAAATATATCTACTGGTCGCCTTCATTTATAGCGTCACCGACACAGCATGATTTTGAGGTGTTACATGCCCCTAGCCTCAGGTACCCCATGGCTATGCCAATTATGGGTCAGGATCTTAATTGGCATAGTCATGGGGTACCTAAGCCTAGAGGGCTGACTGCTGAAAACTTTCAAACGCTGGCAGATCGCAATGTTCTCCTGAGGTTAAGTCGGTTATGACTGTAAACAGTGTGTCCAAAATACAATATTATGGTAAACGGATCTGAAGAGCATATTTCAAATTTTCTAATTCTGTCTTGAACGTATGACAGAATTTGAAATTCTGAAACATGCTGTTTAAAAAGTGTGAATTAGCCGTTCAAAAATTCAAGAGGATTTCCACCCCAGAAACCACCAGAATGCCCCATTTGGTCGCTCATTTCCAAAAAATTTCCCCCCAGACCCCCCAACAAAAGCTTGTGCCTTTGGCACTCGTGGCAGATGCCTTCGGCATCTGCACAATTCGCCCCCCCTTTGAGAATTCCTGTATCTGCCACTGCCCCCCCCCCCCCCCCTAATGTCATGGAATAAGGTTGGAATGCGACATAGTTCAAGTTTACATACCCCAAATCCAAATCCTACTATAACAAGTCATGTCCAACTAAGAACTTTTGATGGTCTTGCTTAAAGGATATTAATGATACTTGGTATTATTGTTGCCCACTATCAGAGAGTGTGTTGCAAGGTGTATTCTTGGTCCCAAGTTGGGGCAGGCCTGATCAAGTTTTATTTGGTTTCCATCACCAAATCTGACACCCGCTTATGACCTTAAATGCTTTGCTGACATGAAACAATATTCTCTTTCCTTACTTCATTCTGTTATCATCTGGTTATCAGATCCTTGGATTGCTTGACAACTGATATAATTTTCTGATTTATTACACACCCATTTAAAATTAAGGTTTGTTTATGACATTCTAGGATGTGTGATAAAAGTAAACTTTTATTGCACACGTGTGGGATACAGATTTTTGCACTTTTTTAATGTAAAAATGGAACCAGCCATATTTCTGGGGATATAGTACATGGGCCCCAGTTCGATGCATTGGGTTATTTATTTTGATGTTGTAAAGTGGATGTTCGTGGTCTATAGTATCTGAGTTTATATTGTTTCTGAAGAAACTCATGTCCTATACACTGACCGACCATCAAAAGAAACTTTCTAATTTATTTTCTTAACGTGAACAATACTGACTGACTATTGATGAAATAACCTGATGGGTTAAAGTATGACATGGAAATGACTGGCATGCAGTTCAAACTAAAGAACAATGTAGACAGAATATGAAAGCATCTATGAGTGATGTCATTTCGAATGAATGACGTTGCGTGAGCAAGTTTCTAGGTCACCAAATCGAAATACAAAAGAAATTGCCTGTCGATATTCGCTTGAATTTGTATGGATTCTGTACTGCTGTTAAAGGCTATAACACGAACTTTAATAAATTTTGTGCAGGCATAGTGAACAATACTATCATTTCTCTTGGACAATAAGGATATAAATTTAATTTATGTGGGATGAATTGGGAATGGCTACATGTACTGTAATCTTGACAAATCTTAACCTGTCTGTCAATCAGTCGAGTAACAACAGTCTCATGGAATTTGGAAGTCAAATAAACATGTGAGTTTTTTTTATAATTTCTAATTGATGGAGTTTCCGAATTTACACCTATTGTTTCTTGTGCATGTGTGGTAACTTTTTTGGTGGGGATCACATCAACTGTTCAGAATTTGTGCTGTAAAATTGAGGCATAAAAAGATGGTAAACTGTATTTCAGATGAACAGTGTTTCATCGATCGAAGTGGTGATGCATAACAATTTGCAAGTTGAAACTATGAATGAAAGAAAGTTCAATCAGCGTACGAAATAACAATAAGACTGGTCTCCTGCTTGAGAAAAATAATTTGGATTTTTGTCTTATTTTATTTCCTTTACGTCTCAGAGGGATAGGTTAATTCTCACTTAGTATTACTGTAAAAGGCCTGTTTTAGAAATTTGCAAAGATGTGTAATAAATACTGGTTTGGTTTCGCGCAGAATACCACTCGAGGCTTTGCCTCTCGTGGTATTATTACGCCCAACCAAACTCTTGCGATAAACATTAATCCATTCAAACGCTTGTGCGGTTCTGTCTATATATTGTTTTTGAACTGGTATCATCAACTACTTTAATTAATCTTTACAAGGCCCTTGTCCTTTAATTTGAACCATCTCTGGTGTATTTGAGCAGCGAAAAACCTAAGCTACCCATTGATTTTGCAAAACTAATATTTTGTGGCATTCTATTTTTAGATCAACTTTTGACGTAGTCAAATTTGAGGTTATGCCATGGCCCTTCATCCATCTGTCCACAATTCAATACTGCTCGGACTAGAGGCCACATTTATGAACCATCTTTACAAAACTTCTTGGGTACCTTTGTTATCACCGTTGGACATGACCGAGTGTTTTTGAGTGCTGTCCGAAGTTCAAGATGGGCAGCAGCAGCCATTTTGTACCGAAATTAGGGGGTCCTACTATTTAACGAACACAAACGAACATAAACGAACACAAACGAACAGAAGAGAAAATAATAGGAAATACAAGTTAAAAATGATTGAGGGGTGCATATGCAGGTATATGTGGGTATATATTATTCGTTTGTAAAATTTTATTCACTTCTGATGAGTATTTTGATGATTAATAAGGTTTATAAAATGTACGACGACGCGAAATTTCTTGTGTTCGTTAAGTAGTAGCCTGCTTGAAGCTGTCGCCAAGATGCGACTAAGGTGTGAAATCAATTAGCTGTCTATCTGAGGAAGAATGTCGCTGAGGAAAACAGCGAAATTTAGGTTTAAGAGGATGGCAAGCGCCTATTTTAATCGTGTGTAAAATTGTATCCACGTCTGATGAGTATTTTAGTGATAAATAAAGATTATAGCCATTATTTGGATTGACAAACATGCATCAAACTCTCGCTTTGGATTCCGAGGACGCATCACGGCGAGTCGGGGGACAAACCGTGATCTACCCTTAGAAAGCGGAGCAAGACTCGGATACATGTAGCATATTGTACACCCACATAATGATAATAATCTAAAGATCTTAAAATATCTTGGGGATAAGTCATTAAAGTCCAGTTTAAGCTTTCCTGAACACTTTCCCCGAACAAGTTCACCCTCCACCAACGCGGGCTCCCACTAACGAAAGAGGACAACCAGGCGCGTAGCCAGGAAAAAGTTTCCGGGGGGGGGGGCGATAACTGGCGGGGGTATAGCCATCAGATGCGCGAAAGGCGGGGGGGGGGGGGGGGGCGGGGAAAGCACAACAAAAATTCTAAATCCGCCTGACTTGATTCTCTTAAGTCTGCCGGTCCCAAGCCTGGACAAAGGATGAGGGGGAGTTTAAAATTTATTGCAAAAAAAAACATTTTGGAAAAAAACAACAACTCTGAATCCGACTAACTTGACTCTGTTAAATCTGCCGGTGGGGGGGGGGGGGGGGGGGGTCGGGGGTAAAATTATTACTAAAAAAAAAAATTGGAAAAAAAAACCTCTAAATCCGCATGACTTGACTCTGTTAAGTCTGCCGGTGCCAAGCAAAGGATGAGGGGAGTTTAACATTTATCTTGTCCAATACTATTAGCCTTCGCCTGTGCTCCGAATTTATTATTTTTTAATATGTCGCACCGGTGCGACATATTAAAAAAAATAATAATAATAAATTTCGGAGCACAGGCGAAGGCTAATATTATTGGGCTAACATTTATCGCGAAATCGCGAAGCGGTTAGGCCTACTGTATCACGGAACGCGTTTCCTGGAAAGAACCGGGGGTGGATGGGGCTCGTTGGTGAGAGTCTGTGGGTGGAGGTTGTCCCGGGATTTGTCGTTGCCACAGGGGGCAGGTGCCCCCTCTCCAAAATGTAGCTGTACCCCCTTCCAAATGTTTCCCGCCAGTAGTTAGACTTAGATTTTAAAATTTTCCTGGGAAATTTTCCCCATACCCCCCCCCCCCCCCCAAAAAAAAAAAAAAAAAAAATCCTGGGGAAGGACCCCCACCCCCGCCTTTCGCGCATCTGATGGCTATACACCCCCCCCCCCCCCCCCGCCAGTTATCGTCCCCCCCCCCCCCCCCCGGAAACTTTTTCCTGGCTACGCGCCTGGTTGTCCTCTTTCGTTAGTGGGAGCCCGCGTTGGTGGAGGGTGAGCTTGTTCGGGGAAAGTTTTCAGGAAAGCTTAAACTGGGCTTTAATGACTTATCCCAAGATATTGTAAGATCTTTAGATTATTATCATTATGTGGGTGTACAATATGCTACATGTATGCGAGTCTTGCTCCGCTTTCTAAGGGTAGATCGCGGTTTGTCCCCGACTCGCCGTGATGCGTCCTCGGAATCCAAAGCGAGAGTTTGATGCATGTTTGTCAATCCAAATAATGGCTATAATCTTTATTTATCACTAAAATACTCATCAGACGTGGATACAATTTTACACACGATTAAAATAGGCGCTTGCCATCCTCTTAAACCTAAATTTCGCTGTTTTCCTCAGCGACATTCTTCCTCAGATGGACAGCTTATTGATTTCACACCTTTGTCGCATCTTGTCGACAGATTCAAGCAGGCTACTACTTAACGAACACAAGAATTTCGCGCCGTCGTACATTTTATAAACCTTATTAATCATCAAAATACTCATCAGAAGTGAATAAAATTTTACAAACGAATAATATATACCCACATATACCTGCATATGCACCCTCAACCATTTTTAACTTGTATTTCCTATTATTTTCTCTTCTGTTCGTTTATGTTCGTTTATGTTCGTTTGTGTTCGTTAAATAGTAGGACCGGAAATTAGTGCAATCAGGTTTTTGTACAGAACTTCTATAAGAAAGTTCTGATTAGAATAAATTTTTGTATGAATGTTTAGTAAAATGGAATACATCACATATAATGCAGGTTTTTCTCGTGCAGAAATTATGCAAATTAGATGAACAAACTTTGATTTATTCAGTGCTTACTTATACATAGTGAGTGCACATGTCAATACGGCTCGGGCTAGGGTATGTATTTATGAACCGATCTTCACGAAACTTCTTGGGTATCGAGTGTCGACTCATTTGGTGTTGGTCCCAGGTCTATGCATCATACCATGCCTGAGATATGAGCGTGACCCACTTTCAAAAGTTTTGACCACGCCCACTTTTTTTTTGTGTAAAAATGCATGTATGAACTTCAAGAATGCATTAGAGGGTAAAAAAAAATGTGATTTCCAGCAATTCTGAAAAAATGCACTCAATGACCCCTAGATGACCCCCGTGACCTTGACCCATATTTTGAACCTCCATCGAGTGTCGACTTATTTGGTGTTGGTCCCAGGTCCGTAGGTCATACCCCACACCTGAGATATGGGTGTGACCCACCTTCAAAACACTCCCACAGAGACTCCCTAATGCCCCAGGAATCTGAAAAATATTAGGTGCCGAGAAGTTGTGACTCTCTGTCTGTATGCCAAAAATCAACGAGATCGGGCAATTCGTTTTCGAGTTATCTTGCAGACAAAAAAGTGGTTAGAAGACAGGAGAATAAGAAGATGATTAAGAAAAGAAGAATAGAAAAAGAAACAGTACAAAAACAATAGTCTGTGTGTTTCACACAGACTAATGATTTTACACTGGCAAATACTGCTGGAATTATATTAGTGTTCCTGCTAGGGATAAAATGATGGGTCCTTTTTTATGGAGCTTCGGGGGAAAAGTCTTGTGCTGAAATGGCTGATCGGATATCTGATTACAAAGTGGTTACTAACAGGTGGTTGGAAAAGTGGCCAGCAAGATAACCACAATGTTAATATTGTAAATTATCTGTAGTTTAAAAAGCCACTTTATTTCTTTGAATGGGGTAATTAATTAATCAAGGTCGCAACAGTCATACACACTCGAAGCATGAAAATAGTGGGTTATATGACTATCATTCCACAGTTTTTGTCTTAAATGACATACAGTAAAACCTGTCGTGAGAGACCACATCTGCCAGGCACCGATTGGTTTTACTCTATATGGACCTGTCTTGAGAGACCACCTGTCTTGAGAGACCACTGTGACCTGGTACCAACTTGTATTTTTATGCCATAATTGACCTGTCTTGAGAGACCGCCCCTTTGAAGACCGAAACCATGACAAAAACTTCTTACCTTTTCTGGAATTGGAAAATCCATTGTGTTATACTAACAAAATTAAAAGTATTAAAACCTCTTAATTGGGTTTCAATTGCTAACTCATTAAAGATTGAGATGTTTTTTATAAGACCCCTGTGAAAAGATTAGGATTATTGCTGAATAAACAATTTCATACATACCTATAATGTGACAGATAGGAATAAAAATAAATTTGTGTTGAAAATCTTTTTGTAACAAATTGAAATGGACTGTTATAAAAATTCTAAAAATAAATTAGTGTTGAAAATCTTCAATTTGTTACAAAAACTTCATAAAAAAAGAACAACTACAAAGTAATTACAAAAATCCATTCTTCTCTATTTCTGAATTTTGTGGTTGGTTATTCACTGACTTGAGAAAACCTGAAACCTGTTATGAGAGACCACCTGTCTTGAGAGACCACTTTTGTGTGGCCCAAACGGCGGTCTCTCAAGACAGGTTCTACTGTAAGTTTCATTCTCACTTTTCATTTCTGTGCATATACCGAAGGTATGTCACATGTATTCTAAGAAAATAATCAGGCTTCGCAATCTACTTTTAGTTTTAATCAAATGACACAAAATGTCTATTAATGGTACTCATTCTAAGACTCATACTTTCGATTCTCATTTATGCAGATACAACCATCAAGTTAAAAAGTGAACTCCAAAAAAAATTCCTGAAAGATATGCCATCAGCATTAGGAGGGTCTGCCCTTCATTTATCAGAGTCAAACAGATGTGTGCTGAATTTAGTTTAAAGTTTCCTTAAGCAGAGCTAGGGCTATCCATGGTGACTGTTATTTTTTTTTGCTAGATTCCAAGGTAACTCAGATGATCCAGTCAATCCTTCCAAAGATGGTTTGGTCAGTCCTGTGATAGATTGTCCAGTCAGTCCTGCCAAAGATGATTGTGTCCATCCTGTGGTGAATTGTGAATGTCCAGACAGTCATGTCACAGATGGTACAGTGAGTTCTATCTCAGATGGACAAGTTTGTTGTGTCCCTGATGGTCATGTTAGTCCTGTCACAGATTTTGCAGATGGTTCAGTGAATCCTGTCATTGACAACACAGTCTGTCCTGTAAAAGATTGTCCAGCCAGTTCTGTCACAGATGGTACAGTGAGTTCTGTCTCACATGGTCATGTTAGTCCTGTCACAGATTTTCCAGTTGTTCATGTCAAAGGTACAGAAAAGACAAGACTAAAAAGAAAGATACTTACAAGGTAAGAATTTTGAAACATTCTTGGAACAGTATCAGGATGTATTGGTGGAGACTGATATTCATGCACTTTTTCCCAAAGTTGAAGTGATTTATTATTATGGATCTCCTTTGTTTTAGCTCCCCTGACTGAAAGTCAGTGAGAACTTAAGTGATCACTTTTTGTCTGTCGACCATCTTCTGTCTGGCATGAACTTTACATTATCAACTCCTCCTCATAAACCACTGAACCAAATTTGACACGCATGTTCCTTATCATATGTCAATTCAAGTTTGTTCAAATAAAGTTGCCATGCTCCATAGAGAGTGGGTGGGTGAAAATTTTCGAAAATTCTAGAAAAATCTTCTTCTCATGAACCAGTGGGTACAATGACTTGATATTTAGTATGGAGATTCCTTCTGAGGTGTAGATTCAAGTTTGTTCAATTGAAGTTCGCTGACCAATATTTGCCTTTAAAATGGGAGGGGCAAAAGTTTTGGCCCCACCCAAAATATCTATTTTCTGAACCCATGGTCCAATTTGAACGAAATTCTGTATTTGGTATTATTGGGTCATAAGTACTTGATTCCTGCTAAAAAAAAAAATTCTCCATGTTCCCTTTAGGAATCCCAGGAGCTAAAATCAGAAAATATTTTCAAATGCCCATATTTCTCATACCACATGGAATAGAGAGCTGTTATTTGGCATGAAGCATCCTTAGGACAGTAGAATCAAATGATAAAAAAACTGCCATCAGTTGCATTAAGGCATTCAGAATTCAGAGGGGGAGGGAGGGGGGGGGGGGGGGGGGGTTGCATCGAGAAAATGCTGAGTCAGCATATTTGCAAATATTAAAAAAAACACTTTCTTCTCTAGAGCCACTGATCAGTATCTTCTGATATTTGGCTTACGGCATCCATAGGGGGCTCAGATACAAATATGTTCGATTCAAGCCCTTCGGTTTGTATTTGGGCTCAATACAGGTGCCCAAATCTTAACTTTGGGCAATATGGGAAATGAGCTTTAAAAATCTTCTTCAGAACCACTGATAAAAATCTTTAATTAGCCCGACTGTTTACAGTGAGGGCTATAGTCATGACTTTTGTCTGTCCGTCTATTAACATTTAGAGTTTTGGTTAAAGTTTGTGGTTAAAGTTTTTTACTGAAGGTTCAAGTGTTTTTTGTTTTTTTTCTGTTTAGTCATGACTTTCTTCTGTCTGTCTGTCTGTTAACATTTGGAGTTTTGGTTAAAGTTTGTGGTTAAAGTTTTTTAGTCAACCTTAAAGTTTTTTGTTTTTTTTTTCTTCTAAATTGATCTTACTATTGATTGTGTCATTCTCATTTTGTTTTTATTTTTTTTATTATGTTTCATGTTTTTATGTTATTTTTGGAAATATTTAACCCTTTTTTGTATGGCAATTTAACTTACAACTTCCAGGTTAAAGTTTTTGGTTAAAGTTTTTTTTTTTTGGGGGGGGGGGCGGGTGTGTTTTAAAATTACACCTTTAATTCTTCAAACAGTTTAGTGGAATGTGCACTGTTTCTTATTTGGGACAATATCTACTATCTACTGAACATTTCTACAGTCATTTTCATTAACCTCTTTTCAACATGTTTTCAGACTTACTTTCTTTGTATTTGAAATTAGACTTTGCCACAAACTTTCTTATAGTCCAGGCACATTAGACATAAAAATGAGAAAGTAAGGAAAAAAATCGGAGAAAGCTGATTTTTTTATATGTTTCCGGGACACACATTGCGGATAAAGTGTGAAAAGTCCCCGCGAATCCGAGTTGAGCTTTTTTAGTTATAGCGTTTTTTTGATGAAAAAATTTTTTTTTTTAAAAAATTCAACCCAGCTCCATATTTCTCAATCTTATTCGCCTTAGTAGGGTGAGAATCATAAATATCTTGCTGAATTATATTGAGAATACATATCCCCAACAGAAAATGCCAACTTTGTACCAATCCTCACACTCAATGGTGAAATATTCACGAAAATGTACAAAATTACGAAAAAAAATTTATTGTTTTCATACACACATCGGTACACAACGTCCATTAAATCAAATCTACGACTACTTTGGGAGTTAAATTATATATCAAAAATTGCAGAAAAGCAGTGGCTTTATAATGATATATAACAATAGTCATTTATTCCATAATGAACTGGTGAAACGTGTGAAATATTAGCCATACCCCCTAAACTCAAATTCAAACGGCATCGACTTTTCTCATTCAAATACCGTATTATAGCATCATTGTTTCAATTTCCATGTTCGATTAAATCACATAATGTGGTGTTCGCCTACACTCAAGCAGTGGAGATTGTGTCTTCGTCAGATAAGTTGACAAAAGTTTTCGTTAGACTGGGCGGCTTCCATATGATTATGTCATATTTAGGGGCAGTTGGTTCGATCATGGCTGGTAGCGGCTTGGATGAACTTTGGGGGACTGTTTATGCTGGTGGGTCAATCCATCATTTGATCAGTGGTCATGCATATTCAAGAGCAGTTCATGCCCATTTGCTAACACAAATTGCCATTACAAAACTTGTGTTTGAAGAAAGCCGAACACTAGATAACATAGACTGCACAGAAGTCAATGAAATATTCTGTGGACTTGCCAGAGGTGACTGTACAACAGCTGACGCTGTCAGTCAAGAAAGTGTCAACCATCTACTGTCAAAATTACACGAACTGCTCCAGAATGCGTCCGTAGGACGCACAGGAAAGCTTTGGGTACAATACTACGAGCAAATAGGTCTTCTTCAGTTGTTCTTGAGAGCAGAGCGCACAGGCTACTGGGAACTCCACACATATTGTGTTTGCAATATGATTCCAGTATTTCATGCAGGTGGTCATTTTGCATATGCAAAAAGTTCTCATCTCTATTTGCAGCAGATGAATGAGCTAACAGAAATAATGCAACAGGATGATTTGAAGTTGTTCACTGAGAAAGGTTACTTTACCATAAGGCGCTCAGATAAATTCTGGGACGGGGATATATTCTGATCAGACCATAGAGCAGTGTTTAATGAGAATGTTCAAGCTCCCTGGTGGTCTCACACATGGCAGGGGAATAACCGATAGCACTGTTGCGAAATGGGTACATGGACTACCTCTTTTCCTTCCGATATGTAATGCTCTCGAAAATTTTGTTCATGTTCACACTGGTCATGGCGAACAACATCGGGATCTCCGTCAAAGTTCACAATTGACTGATCCCAATGATATCACCAAATTATTTAACTGGCTCAGAGTGCATTCCCCCTTTCAGAATAGAGATCCACTACAATTAGTCTCTATAGCGACCGGGCTTGTGGCTGACGAAACTGTGAACTGTGACCAAGTTCGCAAAATTGGTGAATGTTGCATATCGAATGTTGTAAGCAAAACGTTCAACAGCATCAAACTGCGACATGTTGACACTGTGAAGTCTTTCGCATCGATGGCAAATAGCATCAAAGTCCGTGGAAGTAAGGTAGTGATTGACCCCACAATTCTGTTCAACCGCATCACATGTGTTATTCAGTCACAAGCAGAGATGGAAGAGTATCTCAAATATGAACTCGCCCCGAAACCACCAGCATTGTTTGATTCTGCTGGAATGAGGAAGACACAGAAAAGCACGCTCGGTAAGATCCTCAAAACATACGGTTCCGAGCAAACTAAAATCCCAGAACATTCTCTGTTTGTTGTAGATGATGGATTTTTATTGAGGGCAGTTGTATGGCCTAAACAGTCGTCATATCAGGACATATGTACATCATATTCCAATTATCTAGTGAGACAATTTGGGGCGAACGTCGTGGTTGTTTTTGATGGTTATGCTTGTACAATGTCGACAAAGGGCATGGAACAAGCCGGTAGATCTAAAGACAGGTATTCCATTGATATCAATATCTCACCCGAGTTACCAGCCACCACACCCCAATCCGATTTCCTTGCAAATGCCAAGAACAAAACCCAACTGATCGATCTTCTAATGCAGGAGCTATCTGCTATCAATATTCAGTCCAAGCAGGCCGAGGCTGATGCTGATGTACTGATAGCTGAAACTGCACTTGACATCGCTCAAGATGACAAGAATGTTGTCGTTGTGGGAACAGACACAGACTTGTTAGTCATTCTTACCTCTCGAGTTCAACCAGGATGTAATATTCACATGATGTATTCCATTACCCCAAACTTACTAGTTTCATTTAGTGAAATAGCAACCAAAATGGGTGACCATAGAAGCAACCTCCTTGTAGCACATTCTATAAGTGGTTGTGACACTACTTCTGCACTCTTTCGAGTTGGTAAGAAGAAAGTATTCAGTACAATTGTCTCCGATGTTACTAGCGACTCACAACAGTATGTCAACACAATTTTGGCGGATGACGGTACACCAAGTGCAGTAGCCGCTGCCGGGGAACAACTTCTCCTGATCTTATACGGGAGTAAAACTGTTTCCTCTCTCGACCAATATAGATATGTCTCTTACAAGCGTTATGTAGCAAAATCTAAACTGAATAAACCCATCGACCTAGCCTCAGTCCCACCAAGCAGCGATGCTGCACAACAACATGTCTACAGATGTTATCTCCAGGTCCAACAATGGCTGGGCACTTCGCTTCCTCCGACGGATTGGGGGTGGTCGCTAGACAATGGACTTCTTGTACCGACTGCAGCCACAAAGCCATGTGCCCCCGATAACCTACTGAATCTGATCAGTTGTGGTTGCAAGAGTGCTTGTACAAAAAGGTGTGGGTGTAAGAAGGCAGGACTCTCTTGCTCAGGTTTGTGTAATTGCAGTTCGGATTCTTGTAACAACCACAGAAACACTGTCCTGTCGGAAATTTCTGAGTTCGATGAATAATATGTATATAGGTCATGTCATTTCTGTATATAGCGTTGATAATAGTCAATGTAACTTAATCCATGTTGATTGATTTGTACATTCTGTAAATATTATTTATTGATTTTTGTACATTCTGTAAATATTATTTATTGATCTAATGCTGCCAGACACAGACGTGTCTGTTCGGTCCCAAGCCCAAAAATAGTTGAGTTCTCATGCTGACGAATTTTATGCCAAAAGGGGAACTCAGCCAGAAGCAGAGGGGGTCTTCCATAACGTCTATTTTGTAAGCAATGATAAAAGTCTTCAAATGGTGGTGGATTTTTTATCGTCTGTCCAACTAACATCCCGTTCTGTACTACGACCCTTTGGGCAAATCCGTTAGGAAAATCGTCATTTTTTGCGTAAATCCGATACTTTTTTGTGAATTTTCAATAATTTTTCGCAGAAATTGTCACAGAATGCACATTTTCCTCTAGGTAAATGTATATTAGACATTATGTAGCTCGAAATACGCGTGAACAAAAAATACAGTTGGATCAATTCGAGGTTACAAAGTTCGTGCGATTTTTTTTTATTTTTTTCAAACGCGTTTTCGAAAAAAGGCTGTAGAAAAAAAAGCTCAACTGGGATTTTAGGGGACTTTTGTCTAATCGTTCAGTGACATGTACTCGACATTCCCTGAAAAAATCAGCTTTCTCCGATTTTTTTCCCTAGTGAAACCTAATGTTCTTGGGCTATTACTCTAATTCTTGCATGGTCAATACAACTTAATGATTGCATTTACATCAATGATTTCTTTTATCGGTTTTAGGAAATATTTAACCCTTTTTTGCCAATCAATTTTACTTGGCTTTCCCAGCCTAAAGTTTCGGTTCAAAGTTCTGCTTTTCAAGGTTCTGCCTTTCATTCTCCAAACACTCTGTTACAACGTCATATCTTTTTTTCATTTCGGACAAGGTCTACTGAAGCTGTACACAGTGGTTTCAAATAATATTGGCATTAATTTAACCCTTTTCACAACGCTTTTCGGAGGGGGGGGGGGGGGGGGGGGGCAATTAGGCAAAAATGCTTTCTTATAGTTTTGGTTAAAGTTTGTGGTTAAAAACCCACACAAACACCACCACCCCCTCCCCCCACCCTAATTAGGCTTTTTGTTTTTTTTCTTCTTTTCTGCCTTTTGAACTGTTTACACTCGCTACATGTGGAACCTTTTTTCAAACTTATGTAACCCCCCTCCACCCACCCATCCCAAGGAGGGGGGGGGGGGGGGGGCAATTAGGCACTTTTTTTTTTCTTTCGTCAAAAATGTTTTTTTTTACAGTTTGGGTTAAAGTTTGAGGTTAAAAACCCAGACAAACACCCCCCTTCCCCCTATTAGGCATTTTTTTTCTTTCCTCCAATATGCATTTTGAACTATTTACAGTTATCACACGCGGAACATTTTTTTAAACTCCCGTAATATCCCCCAGACCCCCCATCCTCCCATGGTCCTTTATAATTGTGTGAGTTTGATGACTGTGGCCCTAACAGTTTTCGAGTCATTGGCTCGGACACACACACTCACATGGACACACAGACACATGTACACTTCAATCACTATATGCCACCCGACTTAAGTTAGGGGGCATAAAAAACGATCATTTCCAACCACAACATAAAGTTTCTACACCCACAGGGGACACTACATGGGGCATTTTCAAGTTTGTTCAAATTGAGTCCCTGGGCTAATATTTGGGCTCTCCGTTGAAGCCTGAATTTTAACTTAGTGCAATATGAGGATATTTATTTAAAAATCTTCTTCTTCAGATCCACCAGTATGAATCATTTCATATTTGAGATACAACATCTCTAGGGTGGTTCAGATTCAAGTTTTTTCAAATCAAGTCAATAATAATAAAAACAGTTGATATTTAAAATTTTAACTTAGTGCAATATGAGGATTTTTTTTTAAAATCTTCTTCAGATCCACCAGTCCGAATGCTTTCATATTTGGTATACAACCTCACTAGGGGGATCAGATTGAAGTTTGTTCAAATCAAGTTCCTGGGTTAATATTTGGGCTCTCTGTTAGAGCCTGAATTTTAACTTAGTACAATATGAGGATATTTCTTTGAAAATCTTCTTCTTCAGATCTACTGGTCTGAATCCTTCGATATTTGATTTACAACATCTCAGGGGGGGGGGGGGGGGGAGAGGGGGGGGGGCAGATTCATATTTGTTCAAAATCAGGTCTCTGGGTTAATATTTGGGCTCTGTGTTGGAGCCTGAATTTTAACTTAGTGCAATATGAGGAAATTTCTTGGAAAATTTTCTTCAGATCCACCAGTCAAAATGCTTTAATATTTGGTACACAATCTCTTGGGGGGATTGGTTGGGGGTGGTGGGGGATTGAACATTTTTCAAACTGGGTCCCTGGGCTAATATTTGGGCTCTCTATTGTATTCCAAAGAGTAACTTCGTGTAATATGAGATTTCTTTAAAAATCAAATTCTTCAGATCCATCGGTCAGAATACTTCCATATTTGGTATGTAACATCTCTGGTGGTATCAGATTCAAGTTTGTTCTATTCACGGCCTTGGCTTAATATTTATACTATCTACATGAGGGTGGGGGAGGGGGCTTGTTAAGTTCAAGGTTGTTGAAATCCATTCCATAGTGTTTTTCCGTAAAATTTGCCTTTCAACTTGAATTGACATAACAACCCTTGAAACTGTGGCAGTGCTTATCTACAGCTGATAGAACTGGAAGCAGTCAGGAAAACCTATGATAGAAATCATCTGACATGGACACCAGAGTTATCTGTAGTGTTGATGATCCATGACTAACTGAATGTGACCCAAAATACTTCTTTGAACTCTTTTATCAGTGACATAACAACCCTTGAAACCGTGGCAGTGCTTGTCTGCGGCTGATAGAATTGGAAGCAGTCAGGAAAACCTATGATAGTAAGCATTCTGACATGGACACTAGACTGGGTTATAGCGAAAATGGCACTGTGCGAAAACGGCACCAGGTGAGCAAACACGACACCAATGGTGGCGAAAACAGCACTAATTGCGCTGGCAAGAACGGCACCATAGGTTGGCAAAAACGGCACCAGTTTGGATGGCAAAAACGGCACCATTATTTAATTCATTTCATTCTGCCATTTCTTATCAACCTACCTTACAATTGTTTACTACAAGCTTGGACTACAGTGGAAGACCCTAACTCGGATAAAATACTCTCTATTTTAATCTTTCCCAAGAGATTTGGGAAAGAAAAGTGGTGTAAAAACACCACGAAAAAATAGGCCAAAACTGGGTCGAGCGCCATCGGCGCACACCCAGTAGGGGACGCTCTTCTCTTAGTACAATTCCACGACTTCCGTTAACCAGACCCACGGAGTATAGAATCAACCGGAGAATCTACTCGAGTCAAAACCTGAAATTAGCACAGTTTCTGTCCCCCTGGCGGTTGGCGTCAGTTTGAAGCAAAATGTCGTCTTGCAAATGCGCTGCTAACAACTGCGATAATACTTAAAAAATACTGTGGGTGGGGGTGTCATTTTATTGCATTCCGAAAGATAATTAAAAGTTAGTTGACAGAATAATTACAGACCCAATTTAATACAGTAGCACACCGTGTTTGCCAGACTATCAAGTTTTATGCATAAAAATGCCGACTGGAGCAGGCTAGAGAGAAGAGTGAAAATCTTGAATGAAATGGTTCGTTTGACCTTCAAGTTCAAATTATTTGCAGTACAACTCGAATATAACACGACATGTGCGGTGTATATGTATGTATATGTTTGTTGCTTTGTTTGTGGTCTACTATGAATGTGTGAATTTCAGACTCCATTGTTTTTCTCCCTTGCACGTTTCGGCCCAATAATTTTCGTGTACTATTCGGCCTCCCATTGGAGGTATATTTTTAGTATTTAAAAAGGAGGGAGTGAAAATGTCTGCTCCCACTCCTACCGAAGGCAGCATCTATTATATGAAGTATATAATTAAATATCACAAATTATCCCATTTATTTATCTAATTATTCATTTGGGTTTTATTACACTTTCCACATCCAGGGAAGTTTTACATCTGGAAGAAACTGGTGTACCACTATCAGTAGCAGAGAGCCATGGAAAATCATTGAGTAAAGTTCTACCAGACTCAAAAGTTCTAGATGCTTTGTGAAAACAGCATTTTCAGTCATGTATCTTTGAAAAAAAATGTTTTAACAGTAGATTAAAATGTTTATTTTAGTATTTGCAATTTATATTTAGTAAGATAATAATTTGTGTTACAATTTATTTATTATTTTCCAATCAAATGTCATGTAAGTTACAAGAATAAAACATTCCGGTAACGGCACATGAAACAGTGGTAGGAACACAAAGCTCTGAGAAGTGCCTCTCAACATTTCTGATTAAAATTCATGTAATTTTTACTGGTTTGAAATTAAGGCTGAATGACATCCTCATGTATCAATTTCAGTATGGAGGGTGGGGGCTGTTTTCGGGTATGTAGCAGCAGCAGCAGCAAACGTTTTAGTGTAGGAGAGACATGATGTGACTACAAGTATCTAGGGGTAAATATAAACATTACGGGAAGAGGCATCTACCAAAACCACACAAATAAATTCATTCTGAAGGGGAAGCGAATCCTTAACCAAATGAAACTTATCGGGAGAAACAGTTTCAATAAGGTTTTTGTGGAGAAACAGCTACAGTTTCTAAACTGAATTCATGTTTCATTGTTTGTACATTTCCTGGGTGACTAGGTGATTTGTAGATATTACTATTTTATTTGAGAAACTCTTATCTAATTTGACTGGGTTATTTTTTGTTTGAACTTCAAAATCATTTTTCAGGACCGGAGAGTGATATATAACAGAAATGTGGTCTACTGTGAAGTTTGAGAAAGTTAAAACCCCTATACTTTATCATGTTCACCTTTTACCAAACAGGAGCAGTAGATAACAGTATAATTATTTTTCTGAAAAATCTCCTCAAAGTCTTTTTGGGGGGTACCACAGCTTATGACCTCTCTCTCGTCTATCATTGCAAAAAAACATATAAAGCTTGTTCCATTTAGGGGGCATAAGGTTTGTTTTGTTTTGTTTTTTGAGAAAAAAAGTAATAAAATTTGAATGGAGATTTCTTTATATAATAACACAGGAAGATTTGACTTATTCATGAGATAAAGGATTGCAAAAGGAATTCTAGGAACACAAATCTACAATATATGATATGAAATGATGAAAGAATGAAGTTAAAAAATGTGTGGTTCAGGACAAATGAAGACACTGGAACAGTTTCTTGGAAGGGGCTCTCATTTTCCATAAACTGAACAATACAATTCTTGGGAGGAAATAGAGACTTGAGACAGGAGGCTTAGTTGGATGAGGGGATGAACAGTCATTACTGTAAATGAAAGACTCGGAGGGAAAGTGCAAAAATTTTAGACAAAATTAGTGTCTGAATTGTTGAGGATCATGAGGGAGAATCATGGATGAATGAGTCAGGTGCTGTAGGTTTTGCTCATCTGAGAATCATTATGGATCAACAATTGGCCAAAACATATTCATCTGTGTGGTATTAGGTTTCTTTGTCAAAATCTTCAGCATAGGCCATTCACAGCACAGGAAGGTGGTGTGTGCTCTTTTGAGTTCATTTCATATGAAGATGACTTATCCACCATGTTAATGGCATGTTATAGTGCGGGATACTGAAAATATTGCAAAATCTCAAAGAGATAATCTCAGGAAAGTTTATGCAAACAAAGTTTTTATTACTTTTGATTGTACTAACCCAAGTTATTCACAGGTGGTATTCAGCTCTTGGGAATCAATATTTTAATTTCTCTAATCAGGTTTGTCCGATGAGATTGAAACTAATTTCTGAGTAGTAGAACCTATTTGATTCATATCCTTTTTCTTAAACAGCTGCAGAGCTTTTCAGATGAAAGAGGATGTTTTTTTTTTCCATAAATTGTCCCAGCATAACAACATGGGATGAGCAGCTGATAGTTTGTGAAATCAATATCTATAAAAAAATTATTATTAAATATTTTACAAGAATTAAAATTTATAAGCCATTTTTCAATAAATATTGTTTAAACAAAAAAAAACTCTGATAATTTTGCAATTATTCATTGAAAGGTGCCACTGGCACTTAACAATGAATAATTGCAAAAATATTAGCAAATATATTACAAGAATTAAAATTTATAAGAAATAATTGTATTAAGAAACGAATCAAAACTTGTGATATATTATATTCCATTAAAATCCTTTAATTTTGCAATAATTCATTGTCCGGCACCACAGGCACATAACAATGAATAATTATTAGCAAATAGATTACAGAATTAATTATATTAAGAAACGCACCAAAACTTATAGAATATTAATTAAATTTGATAAAAAATCTTATAATTTTGCCAGTATTCATTGAAACACACAACCTTGCTTAACCATAAGTAATTGCAAAATTATAAAAAAAAATTAAGAGAAATTTTTATAATTGACAAAGTATAAAATTAGTGCAAATACATAAGAATTTATGCCAAGAAACGTGTTTTGAAAATGTGCTATGTTGGGACATTTAAAAAATGCCATGCTAACCAGTATTTCATACGGCATAAATATTATTAGAGTTATTTTCCATCACATGTTTTGCGATTTCAAACACTGGCGGACGATTTGGGTAAAAAATGCAAGCGGACGATTCGGCTGGCAAAAATATCCGTTTCCCGTTTTGAATTACCTGTTTCAAAGTTAACAAGAAAATGTATATTTTACAAATAACATTATTTGTTTTACTGCTAGGGTCTGTCCATTTTTATTTTATTGGTGTATCTTCCAATAAAACGGGAAGGCTTGCTTATTCGGGCTCAGCCCTGTGTTTATTCTGAATGCGATGTGTAACGAATGTGTTTGTGTCTGAGAGAGAGCGAATGAGCCATATAGCGTACGGCCAAACAGCGTATAGCAAGAGAAATCCTTTTTTCTACAGCATACTTGCAGCTGTATATTAGATGTTTGAATGCGTTTGACGGTAAAAAAAAACAAGACCGACTTTCGAAATAAAACTATCGTGCTCAGTGTGGTAAAGTACGAGAAATATACACGAATTTAGGGAATATGTATCATTTTCATCCATGGTTATTAGTTTAAAAATACGAACTAAAGAAGGTAATTTCGACTCCAGTACTTACATTATGTGCGATTTATCGCATACTGGGTGTGATTTTTATTTTTTGTACCGAATTTTTGTAAAAACGTCTGTTTTCTATGAAAAAGTCGAATTTTCCCCATAGCCTCAGTGTTATTTTGGAGCGATTCTGACGCCAACCGCTAGAGGGCCAGATAAGTTCCGATAACAATAGAGAGTATCGGGAGTGAACGCTCCCCCTAACCTCCCTGCCAGACCTCAAACCATTCTTTTGTTGTCCGCGAAACGTGGAGGATGTGTCGCCATTTTGTATTACGAAACAGTGATAATTCAACTCGTCGATAATGGTTTTCCTGTGACTGGAATTATGGATCTGAAGATTGTATAATAACAGGACTGTGTTTTATATATTCTCGTTAATATTTTCAACCACATTTTCATTGAATTTTATTTATATATTCTGATTTCGTGCATGATTTTTGACATTGTTTCAATGCGGTTTATCCCTGCAGGCGTCCGCAGTGATGTTTGCAGTATGGATGTGGGGTATCGGCCTCAGCCTTCCCTGACTTCACAGGGTTCCCGTGGGTCATGGAAAGTATGGAAAGTCATGGAATTTAATTTTAAAAATTCCAGGCCTGGAATGTATGGAAAAACGCCTGTTCTCAAAGGCAGGTATGGAAGTCATGGAAAAACGGGGCATCTTTTGAGTTGTATGAAAAACAGGACATCTTTTGAGTGGTACGAATTATCTGATGGACGAAAGACAGGTTATCTGATGAAACACCATGACATGCATATATTCTATTCTTTGTGTGCTCCCATTGGTTGGCAATTTGCCTTAACACGATAAATGCATGGCCAGATATCTTTGAATGCGTGATCAGTCTATCGTTGATTGGATAAGAATGTCCTTGACTCAAGCTTGACCGAATTTAATGAATGTGTGTGGTTTCGCTTTGTGAATCGCCTTTGTTTATTTTCTGTGCTCGACTGACTTCACATTGCAAAACAAACAATAGGATGCCGGGTCATTGTAGATTTAATGAAATGTGGCTGACTGAAAGTGATTTTCTGCCGTGGCTTGCATGGGTGGACAATGTTCAGAAGGCAAAATGTAAGTTGTGCGCAAAGGTTATTGATATTTCCAACATGGGCCGGAATGCCCTGAAATCGCTCATGGACAGTGTCAAACACAAAAAGCTTTCTCGTCCTGAAGTAATAACAATGGCAAATTTTATTTCTTTGCAAAAACCCAAAAGTCAACAAATTGAAAGTGAAAAAAGTTTGGAGAATAGAATCTCAAATCCGACAACCACGCAGTCTCTTAGAACATTCACGGCCACAAACAACAACGTTTTATCAGCCGAGTTACTATGGGCGGTGAAGTGTGTTGTATCTCCCTACAGTTACGCAAGTTGCAAAGAAATCAAACATATTTTCTCACGTATGTTCCCAGATAGTGGCATTGCCAAAGCTTTCAGCTGCGTTGATAATAAAATTTCTTACTTGGTATGTTTTGGACTCAAATCATACTTGAAGATTAGAAGATCAGGCAGCCCCAGAGCCATCTCCCCTTGGCTGCCTTGTCTAAAATGAAAAACATAATGTGACTTACTAACCGAGCTCTTCACTTGAAACTTTGCCAGTCACAGTATAAAGTATTCAATTTTAGGCAAGCCATGAATGCAGGGGAGATAATCTGCTTATCTCCCCTGGACCAATTAATTGCTTGCCTAATATTGCTACTATAATAGGTTTTTGTCTCCAGTTATTGCAGTATAATACCGAATGTAGGTATGGAAAAGTATGAAAAATGGTCATGGAAAGTATGGAAAAGTCATGGAATTTCATTTTGAAAAAGCTGCAGGGACCATGCTTCAACTCGGCGAAGTCGGGAGTGGTTGCCGACCGAACCCCCTGCTGTCTCCTCACAGCCGTTGAGCACAGCCGTTTTATCCCTGCAGGGCTCTTCAGAGGTGTCTGGTAGTGTAGATGTGGGATAACATCCTTAGCCTTCCCTGACTTCAACTCGGCGAAGTTGGAAGTGGCTGCTGACCGAATCCCCTGTTGTGTCCTCTCCACTGTTGAGCACAGCAGTTTTTTTCCCTGCAGGGGTCTGCAGAGATGTCTGGTAGTGTAGACGTGGGGTATTGGCTTCAGCCTTCCCTGACTTCAACTTGGCGAAGTTGGAAGGGGCTGCCGGCCGAACCCTCTACTGTGGTCTCTCAGCCATCGAGTACCTCAGTTTTTCTCATTGGTTTCGGATGTTCATGGTGGGGTCACCATGAGTTCTGTGGCATTACCGTCCATGCACTCTGGTCCCATGGCCAGTTTTGTGGGACCAATGCTTTTTGTGCAGCCTGGACCTTCTGTCAGAGAGCCCAAATATTAACCCAGGAACTTGATTTGAACAAACTTCAATCTGATCCCCCTAGTGAGGTTGTATACCAAATATGAAAGATTATTAAGTCTTTAATATTGATATGAGGTGTGAATTTGTTGTCTGGAGTCCATGGGCTTGATCTGTGAAAACCTTTTATTCAGTATATGGTTCTTTAATTCCAAAATATAGAAAGTATTCAAAAAGTATTCAAAATGTATTCATGAATACAGCTCAAATTTTAATGTATTTGAATACAAATACATGTATTCATAACATTCAGTGAATACTGAATACATGTGAATATTTGATAAACTGTATTCAAATATGACTGAATACGAATACCCCAACCCTGCTTAGGTTCTGTCCAAGAACCTTTTCCGTTGCTTCCAGCAAGGCTATGAGTGGTTACCGGGCACCCCTGTGGCGCCGCCTCCCGGGATTGGAAACAGGCCGCTTTCTGATCCCCCTGGTGTGCCTACACCATGTCAGCCTTCGGCTGGTTTGCCCATGATGTGATTGTGTTCAGCTCACCGTCAAATATTGCATGAAACCAGCCTCTGAGAGTTGTAGCACCTTTCGCGGCCCGAGAGTTGTAGCACCTTTCGCGGCCCGAGAGTTGTAGCACCTTTCGCGGCCCGCCCGCATTGGTCCACACCAGAGGAAGGCAAAGAAAGCACCAGTCATCACCACCACTGAAACCACAAAAACCAGCAGAACAGAAACAGAGAAAGAAATCTCCGCTGACCAAATGCCGGGATGCCGACCTCCTCAAGAAAACTCACCGCCCACATGAAGGCCATGGGTTTGACAACAAAGTCAAATGCACTATGGATAGCTTCATCAATGAACACCCGAGGTCTACCGAGACCCTAGATTCAACTATTCAAATTATAACTGCTATGGACATTTCATAAGCGTTATGGACTCGGAGCATCCTTCACTCCATCCCCATGGTCATGGCCATCCACCCCTGGAGAGACGAGAATTGGTCCCACGTCTTGCCCTTTTTGTAAACGCCCACAGATTCACCATTATTTGGTACACACTAAAGCAAAAATTAAAACACGGTCTTTTAGTTTTAGGCCTTGTTTGGACTTAGGGCAGGCCTAACCCAAGAATCCTGGCCCAAACCCAACCCCTACAAACTTCCGGGTCGTGGATTCACGATACAACCCCCTTGTTTACTATTGGCACAGTGTAGGTTTCATTTCCAAAAGAAGTCCAGAAAAAGGCATCGCAAATTCAAACAAGATGACACATCAACAATTTATGCCACAGTGCGTCCCAATTTAAAAATGATGGAATTCATTCATCAGAAAAACTGTAGACGTATCCTGCCACAGTTCCATGTTTTTCTAGTTACTGTTCCCGGTTCTGGTTTTTGCTCATTCAAACTGTGTATTCTACTTTCGATTCTGTGCGTGCATTTCAGTTTAGTTTACAGACTTTATTTTGTGAAAAAGAATGTTCGAAATAATGAACATGTATTGTGAGAACATGTATGTGATTTTTATTTTATTGTTATGACCCCAAAAAAACGTGACTTAACGTCACTATGAAAACAATAGCTGAGCGTTTCGTAAGTCGGGAAAATGACGCTTGCGAATTAGAAATGGCCTGTGCCACACTTGGCGCACCTGCATTTTACAAAATCGGAAGACTGGTTCTCAAAAGGAAGCATGATGCAGTCTGGTTTTTATGGTAACTGCACAAAGTAGAAAGTGTTTAAATTTATTGCCACCCAGGTTTAATTATAAGGAATGATTGTTTGTTTCTGTCTATTTCTTGAGTTATGAACCCCAAAAAACAAAAGCCAGACCGTGTAAATGGGCTATGGGCAGAAATATTTTGACTTAAGATCATTTACTCACTTCATCATCTGACTTGGTGTATTATAAGTTGGCTCAAGTTACTGGGATGAATTCAATTACTTACCTGATAAGAAGCATGGTTAACTTCCTATCAATTTTTCCTCTGTTCATCACCCACCACATGCATGTACAGTATGTGGATTGCAAGTCAGTCACCCAGGGAGTGGAGTTATCACCCAAAGTATCACTTTCAAATTCTGTACATGTGGATAAAGAAACACAAGCAATGTTTCAGCCAATAGACCTCCGCGTATAACCCAGAGGTCCATTGGCTGGAACTTTGTGATTGTTCTGCTTTGTAGCAAATTTGCAATTATTGCTTGGGTGGAATCTCCACTCTGAGGGTGACTCGGTGATAATGCACACTCCACGTACTGTATAGTCATTAAAAATACCAGAGTTTATTTTTTATTTACCCATTGTGAAATATTATATACAACATAAACAATTTGTGATTTGACACATCTTTATTAAATTATTACATATAAAACATGTACAAATGTAAAAATTGATAGCCTGAAAAAAATTTGCAATGGGAAAAGCAAATTTAGATTGGTTAAGCGAAATAATTTTGCTTGACCCATTTTCGAATTAAGCAAAATTTCAATTTTTGCAGGCCTGTTATAGATTGTAATTGATCGCATTTTATATTGAGTATTGTTCCAAGTAGAATCGTAACTGACTTGTAGCAGTAACAATGTTTGTAGCGATGTAGGTCCAATTGTACAACAGCTGTAGCTACATCACTATGACATATTCATTTTCAATTCGTTTTAGTCATCCTGCATTTTTTTCTTTGAACCATTTTGTCAGGTGAGCGATTTAGGCCACTTGGGGCCTCTTGTTAACTTTGGGAGTGTGAGGTTTTAAATTAGGTGTTTGGGTCTGAATTCTCACAAATAGAGTGTCGGCATCTCTTGGCCAGTGATAGTATGATAAATACAGAAATGAGAAATTTCCATTTATTTGCAGGAACCTGACAGATACTGCATCTATTGCAAGACCATGATATCAAGTGGAAAATTGAAAAGACACATGATATGAAAAACATAAAGCAGAACCAGAAATAACTGAAATTCTGTCCAGGCCTTCCAGAATACAGAATTTATTTTTTGATTTAAAACGATGTGAAGGGATATTCGACTATAATATCAAACTGATAGCTGATGATAAAGAGCCAACAATGCGTGAACGGAAGCCTAAATATGAGGACCAGTTGAGAATTTACTCCGAATGTAAAAGTTACTTCTCAAATAAATATTTCTTTAAACACAAATGTGTAACGGCCAAACCAGATGCACTGAAACCAGGATTGACAGCCATAGTGATTTTAGGGACATTTTAAACAGGTTCCGAGATGGTAAAGTTGGGAATACATGCTGTACAAATGAAACAATTAAGTTGATTGGTTACCGACATTTTAGTTTGCGAAGACATGAGAGCAGCAAGATAGACGAGGTGAGAAAGGTTGTAATGGCTGAAATGAGAGAACTGAGCAGACTATATTTGACCTTTCAACAAATATCTGGGTCTCATAAATCTGTAGAGTCAATGCTAACCAGGAGAATTTACCAGACCTACGAGAAGCCATTGAACAATTAGTATTATTAGACAAGGCAGAGATGGGAAGTAAAGAGAAACATGGTCAAAAACTATTTTTAGATGCAGTAAAACTGAGGTCCATCGAGGCACTCCATGGTTACTATGCAGAAACCATGCAGGATGATAAGGGCATAGAAATGAAATATTTTAAGGAAGCTTACAAACATAAGTCAAACGAAATCTACTCTGGTGCAAGACATATGTGTATTAAAAGTTCTTTGGAAAAGCTAAGAAGACCAGCACACTTACCAAATGAGATGGATTTACGGCAACTGACATGCTATTTAGAGAGTGAAATTGCAGAAACTGTGGAAAGGTTTTCCACTGATAAGTACATTTGGCTTAGAACCCTTCTAGTGGCAAGGTTAACATTATTTAATGCTCGCCGTGGAGAAGAAGCATCCCGAATGCTTATAACTGAATGGGAAGATGCAGAGAAAAATGTTTGGTTACCATCCGATCAAATACAAAAGATTGACGATATTGCAGAAAAGTTCCTTTTAGGACAATTTAACCCTTTACCTAACGTAACGGTCAAAACCGGCCAGCGCTATTCTCAAAAATCGCCAATTAATTTTCAAAATATTTTCATTTTTTGTCTCAAAAACATTGGTTATGACCCCTCGTTGGAACGAGCTCGTCAGGCTCGTTCCAACGAGGGGTCATAACCTATGTTTTTGAGACAAAAAATGAAAAAATTTAGTTATTCAAGAATTTTTTTTGCAAGTGTCGCCTGCTTTTCATGTTAGGTAAAGGGTTAAATTGGCATATCTGAAAGGTAAAGGGAAAAAATTTGTTCCTGTGTTAGTACCAAATGACCTTATTTGTGGAATAAGAATACTGATTAAGATGAGAGAATCACTTGGAATTCCTGAAAGAAATATTTTTTTATTTGCTACCAAATCTTCAAAGTCACATTGCTCAAGGTGGCATGCATTGAAAGAAGTATGCTCCAAGGCTGAAATCCAGATTCCCATAACAGCAGGGAAAATGAGGCACAGACTGTCTTCAATTTATGCAAGTCTACACATGCATCCAGAGCACCAGAAAATATTCTTGGAGCATTTGGGACATGATTTGGACATTAATAAAGAAAACTACCAGTGTCCACCAGGGATCAGAACAGTATGTGTCATGGGGAAAATGCTTACAGACATTGATGAAGGTATGTTATCTGTGAAGGGTGTTACCATTAGATACATGTACTTACAGTACGTGGAGAGTGGATTGTAACTAAATCACCCATGGAGTGAAGTTTTCACCCAAGCTATAACTTTCCAATTTTGTACATATCGAAAAAAAACAATCAATGTTTCAGCCAATGGACCTCTGGATTTGACATTTTAATGTAAATATTGTATGGTATTCTGAAATATTAAGATTGATCACCTTTTTGACGCTAAACAGGGATGATGATTTTAGAGATAGAACATCTGAATACAAAGTATGTTTTTTGCTTGTTTAGAAACATACTGGTTCTGGACATACAATGTTCTTGAACACATTCCCCACCAAATGACTTACGTTATTGAGAATCTGGGTAGCATGGTTACCTTGACAATGAAAGTCTGTGAGAGCTGTGTTGACAGCTGCTGCAATGCGAGTTTCTAAAGCGGAAGATAAATTCAGAGACGGATCAAGGATAGGAGGCTGATAACTCAATGTGTGTCCAGCAGTATTGTCTATGGAACAGTGCAGAAACGAAAGTAGTAAAGATGGAAAATGTTTGACACTCCCTTGTGTCAGTCGTGTGTGGAATAAAGCAGATGGAAAACTGTCGGTAGGCTCAGCAGCACAGTGCATGCAACCAGCATGTGAATGAAATACAGACTGTTCGATAAATGTGGGTGGTGTATGAGGCACACCAGCAGGAATGGTAGAAGTATAACAAGTGTGTGGCAAGTTAGTTGTCCGTTTATTCCAGGGAAACATCCGTCCAGTGGAGAATGGAAGCACGAGGTACCGATGTGGTGGTAAAGTTTTGATGTGCCAGGAAAATGAACAGTTGAGGATGTGGAAAGTCTCTGTGGAGAAAGTGAAATAGTCAATGCTGATGTTTCGCGAGGCACGTGGTCCAACAAAACAGAACTGAGGGTAGAACTGGTTAATCACCGACAAACGTAATAGAAGTCACATTTGAAGAGGTCACAACAGGATCTAGTATGATCGACGTGGAACATCCAGGTCGCATCTGAATATCAGACACTGGAGGAGACACAGATTGGAAATGGTCCATACACTCTGTGGCATGCTGGACAAGGCGCCGACGACTCCGTCTTGGCACAGGCATCAGGTTGAAGTTTGCGGCGTCGACCCACCATAGAAAAACTGTAATAGAAAATAAAATAGAACAGGCACCAGAAAAATGAAACATAACCGCATAAATGAGACCCCCCCCCCAAAGGGTGGGGCCTATCACTCAAAAAGGGAGGGGGGGGACACAGCGGCCATAACCAGGTAACGTGAAGGGATACACACAACTGCATGGCAACCACTGAAATACACATACATGAAAAAATTAACTGTAAACATTCAGATCATATAGTAATACAAAGGATCAAATAATCAAAGACGTGAGCGTACAGTTATAGGGGGGGAAATGACAATATAACAAAACAGGCGAGAAGCACCCCAGACACACATCAGAAAAATGTGATAAGCACAATAAAAATATATACATAAATTCATAATAAAACAGAAGACCCACCAACTAAGTCCGCACACACCTGCTGAAGGCCGATCTGCCCGGAATCCCGGTAAACCTTGCAGCCCTAACAGAAGGAGAAATCCAGACAGAGTCATGGGAAATCTGCACCTGTGGAAAAGTACCACAGGCTCAAGACAAGCTGTACACACTCAAACAAACCTGGGGTGTCGTAACAAGACATGGAAACACATGGAAACCGACCAGTTATGTTTTTTTAGCGGCTTCGGGTCGTTTCGCCCCAGGTTTCTTCACCCTGGGTCATTTTGCCTCCCCCCGCCCATATTGGGGCGAAACGACCTAGGTATGAGGGAAGAAACAACGATGATTTTATTCATTTTTTTTAAAATGGTTTTAAAGTACTTTTCACCACCAATTAACATATAATGCATATAACATAATGTTCTTGTATAATGTTTTCTTTGAATTTCGGACACTTTAAACTACCGAGAATTGTCAGTCAAAATTCATTTATTCAGCTTCAGTAAGTTCAAACTACAGACAGAGCGAATATGTCAGTCATGTAGTCTGTAATAGAAAGGGGAGACGTGAGGGGGGGGGGGGGGGGTCATGCTTCACTTGTGACATCTTCGGGAATTGGCAGCCTCAATTATGTGGAACCGGCATCGCCTTAACTACCTATAGGAATGATATGAGTCAAGAGACAACTCCGGCTTTCACTTTGTGTGCGTGTCATGTGGCTGGGCAAGAACAGCCTCTTCAGAAAGGGAAGAACATAACCCACTCACAAATGCGGACATTGCAGCTCTGGAGGAATTCTCCGCAAATCGGAATATGGATCTTGATAGTGAGGCTCCAAAAACAGGACTTACTGAATTTGAAAGCAGAGACACTGAGAATCCTGAATCATTTGATGAGATTTCAAGTCAAGGCAAAGGCCACACCCGCCTTTGATTTATCTTTTGAAATTTTGCTGTCTGATTTTGGTGGGAAACAACCTACCTCCGCCAGTGGGGCGAAACGACCCGGGAAGAACGGAGATTGGGGTGAAATGACTTAGGGGGCGAACAGGAATTGGGGTGAAACGAACAGGGAAGTGATAATGGGGGTGTGAATAATGGGGGTATCATGACCATCGTACCCACGGCAACTCGCACCCACAATGGGACAACTTGTTTTTGATATTATTTACGGGGGGGGGGGGGGGGGGGGGGGGGGGGGGGGAAGTAACACAAAATTAACAGACCAATGCTTACATGAGCGAAGGCTGGTAGTTCTATTTAACCATCATTATTGTTCTATATATTAATTTTACTGTTTTTTTTAAATAGAATAGGACATACATGTATAACCACAATGGGGCCAGAGCCGTCCTGACAAAACAGTCACCAGCAATACAGGCACAAATAGCCCTATAATTCCCGGGCACTGGCCTAACAGTTGATGCAGTAAAAGAATCTGGGCACTGTCCCAGCACTCAAATGGAAGTGGAAAACAAGAAGGTGGACCCCCCCCCCCCCCCCCCCCCCCAAATTAAAAAAAGTTGAAAAAGCATGGACCAAAAAAAAAGAAGAGATTTTTGTTGTATAAATTGTGATACAGGTCCCAAAAGTTAAAAACACTGGTGAAATAAGCTTTCACCACCGTGTATATTCCTTGTCATAATTTCCCGTAATTTATGCTTTATAAGATTGCGAGGACACTTCTCGGTGCCATACCGAACCATCCCACATCCTGGTGCTCATTAACTGAAAATTTTTGTAACAATTTTATAAAGCATAAATGCCGTGCAAATGGGGGAAAAAAGTGACACACGAACGGTATTTACAAAAGATTCATCATTAAAAGGCGAGACTAACCAAGCTGATCATTACTTGAATAAAGGTTTATATTTATGGGAAAAGTCTAAAAAAATAGTGATTGAATTTACCGAAGTGGGTCGAAATTATCGATTGGTAAGGCGGTCAGTGGGAGATAGTCTGAGTCGGGGAAAATAGTGGGTCGAAGTTACCGAAATTGAGTCGAATTTACTTTTGGTCGAAGTTACTGGATACCGAGAAGACAATTTAATTTACTTCAGTCAGAAAATAATTAACTCTCAAATTAAGTCCATCCAAGAATTCAGAAGAATGAGAACAAAAACCCAAGAACATTATGATATAACAGAAAACATGTGTGACCAAACATCGCGACTCTTCCGTGTCCACTGACTCGAACACTTTTCCATGGGTACTGGGACGTTTCGGCCTCCATATGTTGGAATACAGGACATCCCCCCCGTCATTTCCCCCTAGAATGGATCCCCCCATTTTTGATGGACGTTTTCCCCCTAGAAATTTTTTTTTCATGAGCCACAGCACCCCCCATGCCCACCCCACCCCACCCCACGCCAGACTTGACACTCCCCCCAAATATTTGGACAATTCCCCCCGACGTTTGAAATGACGCAGAAAAACTGAATGATATCAAGCTGAAAAGATGCTTGGGAACTATCTTTACATGACTCTTCTGACGCGATAAAAAATAGTGCGATTTGTAGGGCAATTACAAGGTAAGCTCATCACTGCTATTCATCCGCCCTGCATGCAGTGATAAGACCTGCCCGACGATTTAAGGGTCCTCCTAAACACTGGAATGACGCGGAATGAATCTATTTTTTATTGACCAGCAAATTTTATATAATTAAATAATTCATCAGCACATTCTAACATTGAAAAAATATAACCTGTGGTAACAAAATATATTTTTTCAACTTTACGAAGGACAATTTGAAAACACCGGAATGACAGATCTGTAACCAAACAGAATGATAATATGGCAGTCCTCCTGATTACCTACCAAAACAGTCCAAACCCATCCAAAAACAGTCCAAAAGTGCTAATTACCGACCAAAAGCCAGTAAGTACCGACCAAAAAAAATAAATGAATCTGACCAAAAAAAGATTTTTAGCTCAACTTGACAAAGTCAAGCTGAGCTATTGCCATTACTTCTCGTCCGTCGTACATACGTCCAATATTTCCTTTGGCACACCTCACAGGTCGCATTTAAGATCAGTTCACTTTGAAACTTGGTATGCTTGTTTGGGGTGACCTCTAGATGGGAGCTATCGATTTTCTTCAATTCCTGTCAAAAAATGTTGCCGCGGCCAATGTTCTTAGAACTTAGTTAAGTCAGACCTCAATATTTCCCTTTGGACACCCTACAGGGCACATTTATGATCGGATTGCTTTGAAACCTGGCATGCTTGTTTGGGGTGACCTCTAGATGGGAGCTATTGATTTTCTTCCATTTCCGTCCTTCAAAAAATGTTGCCGCTGGCAACGATCTTTGAACTTTGTTTAGTCAGACATCAATATATTCCTTTGGCACGCCCTACAGGGCACGTTTATGATCAGATTGGTTTGAAACTTTGTATGAAGCACCACCTCACCAGTAATGACAGTAATGAATTCCTTTTTATTAAAATGTTCTGAATATGAAGGCCAGATTAACACCGGGGAGGGGGGAGGGGGGTGGCAATAGGAAACTTGGGTACAACATGTTATCATAACTTCAGTATATGTGTTGTACGCCTTCATGTCCTTGAGACATTTTCTATCTTCTATTCAATGTTATTTAGAATTTGGGTGCGCAAGTAGGTATAGTCGGGGTGGGAGGTCCGTGACAAAAACAGATTTGTTGAATGGCATGCAGGTCCCCTCCTGCTTGTCAAAGGTGATGAAGCACCTGTCAGACTTCCTGCTACTAGCACATCTCTCAGCTAGGACTATGGCCCCATTTCTCAGTACGACTACTTACCACCATAGGCCTACCTTGGCTGCGTGCCCAGGTAGGCTTATGATGGTGAATAGTGCCACAGAGACAAGGCGTCGGAGGTGCTACTGGGAGAAATATCTGAAAAATTTACTCTAAATCCTTCTATCCAGCAAATAACTGATAGGACAAAGACGGAAGGGCAGAATGCCACTGTACGGACACCCAAGGCCTGTCATAGGTGGTGAAGTGCCTGCTACACTTCTTACTACCGCCACCTCTTTCAGAGATGACTTTGGCCCCAGGTCTCAGTAAGACGATTTTCCATCACAGGCCTACCTGGGCTGCGAGCCCAGGTAGTCCTATGATGGTGAATAGTGTCATTGAGACAAATCAGTAAGGGCAATGTTTTTGCCTGCCTGGGGTCAAAGCTGCATAGATGGTTATCACCCACCTCGGATTTCCAGGCCTGCGATCTTCCACATTAGTAGTCATGAATAAAGTATTAGCTGGTTCGGTGCTTAGAATGTTACCTGAAGATCAAAAGCAAAGCAGAGTGACCATTTGTCAACAACCCTTGAATGAATACTGTGATAACCCTGATTAATTTTTTGATCACATTGGTACATTATCTTGGTTACATTGCACTTGACAAACATTTCAGGACAATCAGCTACATGCAGTCAAGAAGGCAGGAATGAAAATGTTGAAAGTGAAATTATTTCAGGTACACAGCACAAAATCTGCATATTTATATTCATACTGTTATGCTTGTTTGTAAAAACAAAATGTGTTTTTGATGGTCTTGCCATAAAAGTGGGGAAACATTTTATATTTAGTTGAATTTGTGTTGATTGTTCTGACATCACATTTTGATTTCGTTCAAATCAACTTGCCCGGCCCCATATCAAAGGGTTGGGGGAAAATTCTCAAAATATATTCTCATCCCCCAATGGGTGCAATGACTTGATATTTTGTACTGAGCTTTGTTTTGAGGTGTAGAAGATGCGAGAAAGCAGTAAAAACCCTTGGGTGTGGCATACAAGGATCATAGACTGCCCACTCCACATCCATCTGCTTAAAGTTTAAAACCGAAGGCCAGACTCCCATCTGTAAACCACAACCAATAACTAAAATTACTTGGGCAAGCAAAACAGTCCGGATGTGGGAAAGCAGTAAACACCCTTGGATGTGTCCATCAATCAACTGGGCATATTGTAGGAGCTCAGATTTTAAATGAGTGCAATATGGGGAATAATCTTTAAAAATCTTCTTCAGATCAACAAGTAAGAATCTTGGTCTTTGTTTTCAAACAAAAAAAAATTCTGTAAAGGTTTGACCAGATAAGACTATGAGAGTACTTGTTTGTACATATTCAGATAATTTTCCAAATCTGAATATTTTAGCTCACCTGACTGAAAGTCGGGAGAGGGGGGAGTGGGGGGCTCTTATAAATAAGAGCTGGACTTTTGTCCGGTGCATACCCCCACGTGGGTGTGCCGCCTAGTGTGGGCATACCTATGACCAACAAATATTATTTATGAATATTCTCGTATGGATTGATGGACGAATGCACAGATGGACCGACGCAATTCTGTATACCCCCCCCCCCCCCCCCTTCCATTTTCCGGTGCATACCCCCACGTGGGTGTACCGCCTAGTGTGGGCATACCTATGACCAACAAATATTATTTATGAATATTCTCGTATGGATGCAATTCAGTATACCCCTCCACCCCTTTTTCCGGTGCATACCCCCACGTGGTGTACTGCCTAGTGTGGGCATACCTATGACCAACAAATATTATTTATGAATATTCTCGTATGGATTGATGGACGAATGCACGGATGAACCGACACAATTCAGTATACCCCCCACCCATTTTCTTAGAAAATTTTCAACAATTGCCAACAATTTCTAAGTCAAAAGGTATGGTCAGTTGTTTGGTGTTTGGAAGTTTTCTGCAATGAGGCAGAAGCCTATGTCATAAGCAAACTGCAGGCCATATTTCACTGAAATCCGACAACCCATACCTGAGATACAAGCTGAACAGACAAATTATGTCTATTTCCTACAATTTCTAAGTCAAAAAATTGGGATAACTCTAAAAAGTAGAATGTGAGAAATATCGTTGAATCCTTTTTTTAAAGCCTATACCATAAGCAGTGTTCATGGCAAATTTCATTGCAATAGAACATTCGATACCAGAGATACAGGCTGAACAGACAAAATTTGGCTCGGGCGGACACAATTTCTTAGTGAACAAGTAATAAAAAAAAAATAACTAGTGTGGGCATACCTATGACCAATAAATATTATAAAAAAAATTAATTTACTTATTTATTTATTTATGTTTAAGGTCACATATTTATGCACAATGGCTAATCATGACCGTGACAGTTTTACGGGTGGGGGAAGCCGGAGTACCCGGAGAGAACCACCGAGCAACGGCGAGCAGCTGCCAGCTCCCCAACATCGTAACTCCGCACTGCAGCACAGGCAGGGTTAGATTGGTTGAAGACATGCGTACCATAGACGTGCAGTACGCCTTAGTACACGGCGTCATCGTGCCCCCACGCGGGCAATGGAGATGAAGTGTCTTGCCCAAGGACACAACGTGGTTGCCGCAGCTGGGATTCGAACCGAGGACCTCTCGGCTTGCAGCCTGCACCTCTACCTACTGAGCCACCGCGCTCCCATTAATTTACTTAAGTTATGAATATTCTCGGATGGACTCACACACGGATGCACAGACGGACGGACAGCCAGACAGGCGCATGGAAAAACGCATGTAATCCAGTATATCCCCATTTTCTTCGAAAGTGGGGGTATAATTAAGCAATCACTTTCTGTCCATCATTCACTGTCCATCTGGCCTGAACTTTACATTAACAACTTCTCATAAACCACTAGGCCGAATTGAACCAAATTTGATATGCATGTTCCTTATCATATGTCAATTCAAATTATTGAAATACAGTTGCCACACCCAACGGAGCACCACAAGGAGACATAATTCTGTTAGCATCCCCCAATTCTTTTTTAAAATTTAAAATATCTTCTCCAGAAAAACCAATCATAATCATTAGATATTTGCATACAACACCCTTAGAGGGCTCAGATTTAGGTTTGCTCAGTACAAGTACCTGGGTCCATATTGGGCTCCCTATGTGAACCTAATTTATAACTTTGTGTAAAATGAAACTATTCTTCAGATCTAGCAGTCAAAATCTATTGATATCTGCGATACTGCATCTTTAGGGGGTCAACTTGAAGTGTGTTCAAATCAAGTCCCTGGAGTAATAATTTGGGCTCCCCACAGGAGCCCAGAATTTAAATAATGTTATATGAAGAATATTCTTTACAAAGATTCTTCTTCGGACCCACTAGAATTTTTTGGTATTGGATATATAGTATCCTATGTGGAATAGGATTCAAGTTTGTTCAATCCAAGTCCCAGGGGTTCATACTTGGGCTCCCTGAGGGAACTCAAAATTTAACTCAGTTGAGTATGCCAATTTTTTAAAAACTATTCTTCAGATCCATCCGACATGTTCTATTAATGATTGGTATAGAGCATACTTGGAGGGGGGGGGGGGGGGGGGGGGGGGGGGTTCAGGGAGAAGATTCAAGTTTGTTCAAATCAAGTTGTTAGGGTCATATTGGGATCCTTGTGGAAACTCTCTAACTTAAACATAGTGCAATATGAGGAATATTATTTAAAAATCCTCTCTTCAAATCTACTAGCCAGAATCTTTTGAAAATTTGGTTTATGACATTCTTTGGATGTTCAGATTCAAGTTTGTTTAAATCGAGTCCTTGGTTTATTTGGGCTCCCAATGGGGAACCCAGACTTTAGTTTTGTGCAATTTGAAGACATTTATTCAAAAATCTCTTTCTTTTGATTTATCAGTCAAAATGTCTTGATATTATTATGTATACCAGGAACTTTTAACTCTTAAGTACAAGATGAGAAATATTTTTGAACAGTCTTCTTCAGATCATCAGAATGTTGAGGAGGTTCAGGGTCATATTTAAGTTCCTTGTTGGAGCCAAAAATTTAATTTAACCTAGTGGAATATGATGAATATTCTTTGAAAACCTTTTTCAAATTTTACAGTCAGAATCTTTTGATATTTGGTTTGCAGTATCCTCAGTGAGTTCCAATTCCAGTTTATTCCAATCAGGTTCCTGGGTTCCTATCTGGACAACATAAATTTTGACTTACTGTAATATGGGGAAAGTCCTTCAATACATCTCTCCCTGTGGAAACCTTGGGAAGTGAAGCAGTGCTTGTTCACTGTGGTAAACAAGTTTTGTTTTACTGATATAGAACCCGATCACCAATTCTTGGGGTGGAAATCCTCTAAAATGGGCAACATAGGTATAAACAATTGGTTGAACCTGACTTTATTTGTTTTGGATCGAATTCCACCTGCGGCAGGAGCGTTGTGTCCTTAGGCAAGGCACTTCACCCCCATTGCTCACTTGGGAGCATGGTCGCATTGTGTATTAAGGCACATAACACATCAATGGTGCACTTGTCTTCAGCCAATACTAACCCTGCTTGTGTGGAGTCAGTGTGTTGGGGAGCTGACAGTTGCTTGACATTGCTCAGTGGTTCTCTCTGGGTACTCTTGCTTCATCCACCTGTAAAACTGTTGTGGTCATGATTAGCCATTGTGCAGAAATATATGGCCTTAAACACCAATAAATAAATCCATGTTGTGGTTATGATTAGCCTCTTTGTGTAGAAATATGTGAAATTAACCACCATTAAATAAATAGATAAATAATTTAATAATCTCATCCTTCAGATCCACTAGTTAGAATCTTTTGACATTTCATATACAGCAACCTTAGGGGGTTCGGATATCACTTTGTTCAGAACAAGTCTCTTGGAACATATTTGAGCCTCCAGAGGTATAACTTTTAATTTTGTGCAATCCCTGTGTGGTATAACTTTTGACTTGGTATATTGGACTATTTAAAAAATCTTCACATTCAGAATCTTTTGATATTTGGTATACAGTACCCATAGAGGGGCAGATACAAGTGTGTTCATATTAAGCCCTGCGGTTCATATTTGGACTTCATACAGGAGCCCATATATTAACTTAGGGCAAAACGGGGAATTAGATTTAAAAATCTCCTTCTTCTGAACCACTTGTCAGAATCTTTTAATATTTGCTGAACGTCATTGTTACGAAGGTCAGTTTCAAGTTTGTTCGAAGGAAGTCCCTTAGTTAATATTTGGGTTTCCTATAAGGGCTCAAATTTTAACTTATTGCAATATAGGGAATAATCTTTAAAAATCATCTTCTTCAGATCCACCAGTCAGAAGCTTTTGATATGTGGTATACAGCATCCTAAGAGGGGTCAGATCTAATTTGTTCAAATCAAGTGTTGGGTTAATATTTGGGCTCTCTATTGGAACACCAATTTTAGCTTTAAGCCCAATATGAGGAATAATGTTTAAAAATCTGCTTCTTGAGATACAGTCAGAACATTTTGATATTTGCAATACAGCATCCTAAGAGGGTTCAGATTCAATTTGTTCAAATAAAGTCCTTAGGTTGATATTTTCTGTTCTCCTTTGGGGAAAGGGAACGGGGGAGATTTTAACATAGTGCAAAAATTTATCACATTATCAAAATCTTGTCCAGAACCAGCAGTCAGAATCTTTTGATATTTGGTATAAAACATCCTTTAAGTTTGTTCAAGTTAAGTCCCTAGGTTGATTTTGGACAGCATTACTGAAAATTTGGGCATTATTTCTGTGGTAGCATCCCAATACTTGAAAAATAATCATCTGGCATGGACAGCCGAGTTATAAATAATTAAATATATGTAAATAACTTCATTCCTCCATAATTTTAACTAGATTTGGAAGTTCAGATCGTTAGTGTTATGATTTGATTGGGAAAAATGCTCTTGTTGTGTCGAATATGACAGATGTTCTGTTAATCTAGTGTGGAAATTCCATTTTGTTTCTCCCATGAATTGTTTTAAACATCGATTGCACGTGAGCAGATAAATACAGTTTCTGTTGGCACATGAATCTCTTTTGGGGGCCTCGGAAAGCGTTCTTTGATTTGCATCATTTTAAACCAACATGGGTTTAAATTTAGTTTAAACAGTTTGGCTTTATGCATGGGAGGAATGGATTCCCAATAATATGGCCACTCACTTGGGTTGGTAGTGACAATTCAGTTCAAGTGAGCAGATCCTTTAAATTTTTATTTCTCCTGAATGCAGTTAGTGGCATTTCCCTGAAGAGCTCACATCTGTTTAAGAACAACAGAATTTCCCAATATTTCCCTATCAGTTTGCTGAATGACATACTATCAGGGTTAAAAGTGTAGACAAAAGGTTACGTTTTGTGAATGTTCTTCTTCTCTTTGACTAGATCCTGCCGGTTCCTGTTTTGTGCATGTCGGAGGTCATTTAGCAAAGAGTCTCTATCATGACCCCTCTGGATGTAATGATTCAGCTTTTCCATAGCATGCTGTTGGAAATTCTGTTCATCACAGCAGATTCATTTGATTCTTAAGAGTTGGCTGTAGTAGCCGCGTTGTGTCATTGGGCAAAGCACTTAACCCCAATTGTCCACATGGGGGCATAATGACGTCGTGTACTAAGGCGTACTGCACGTCGATGGTGTACATATCTCCAACCAATTTAACCCTGAATGTGCTACAACATTCTGTGAATTTCTGCAGCAAGAGAGTATTTTAATAAAAAACGAAAAACCGTAGATTACGGGATGTCGACGGTTTTGGTTTCGGTTTAAAAAAACCCCCAAAAACCTCGGTTCGGTTTCAGTTAACCTACAGCTCTAGTTGAAATGTTGTTAAACCTTAATAAATAAATAATAATAACCCATAATTTCAATGAGTTCTACCACTCTATACATAATATGAGAAAGATGGACAGAGTGACCGATGCCATTGATATATTTTTAACCAAGATTTTTTTTAATGAGTGCTACCATTCTGTATGTAACTTAACCCTTTACCTAACATGAAAAGCAGACGACACTTGCAAAAAAAATTCTTGAATAATTAATTTTTTTCATTTTTTGTCTCAAAAACATAGGTTATGACCCCTCGTTCGAACGAGCTCGACGAGCTCGTTCCAACAAGGGGTCATAACCTATGTTTTTGAGACAAAAAATGAAAATATTTTGAAAATTAATTGGCGATTTTTGAGAATAGCGCTGGCCGGTTTTGGCCGTTACGTTGGGTAAAGGGTTAAGGGAGAGAGAGAGAGAGAGAAAGAAAGAAAGAAGATAGGGGGAGATAGAGAGTTGGAGCAGTTACGTAGAGTTTTAATACAAGTAGATATGGTGCCCATAGCTATGCTTTACTGGGATACCAAGCCCCTAAATCACTACTGATCGCATACATCTAACAAGTGGATTTTTTTTCCCGGTATCCACTCTTGGTGTGTCGTACTGACCTACCCCATATGGAAGCTTTCCCACTCTATCCAATGAGGGTAAGGGTTTTTTTTAACACAATGTTCTTAGTATAACACTGTGTCTAGTGAGTATAGAGGAATTTTCTGTGAAGTGCCAGGCAAGCCCCTACACCTCCCAGTGATGGCTTCACGCTTTTGGTCTGATAAACGTGTATACTTCACACTCCCTTTTTGGATATTGTGAAATGATTTGCTGTATGGTACAATAATTCCTCCAATGAGGGGGGGGGGGGGGGGGTACTGACCTTTAATTGAGAAATCCAGATCAATAAATCGTCGCTCGAGTACTAAAGTGTCCTATGTCCTGGTGAAATATTGAACACTTTAGCACTATGGCGATGAATTATAGGTTCTCCTTGTGAACAAAAGATATTAAAACGCTCATGCATCCTCCGGTGATTTCAACAAACACTGAGCCAATGTTTTGTTTTCTTTATGAGCATGCGCTGTATACTTCAAAAATGTATATTTGTTATAAATGTGTTTATATATTTATACTTTCATTACAGTGTTTCTTTCCGTTAATATACACATATTCTGTGTGTGTGTTTGTGTGGATATAACAGAATAGAACTTTATTGCAATAAATCACCCACACTGGGGCAGATTGCATGTATAACTAGACTTTATGATTCTGGAGAATTATGGCTTTTCCAGATGAGATTCCTGGAAATCCATGATTTTTCATGACCCCAGAGTGTCTGATGAATTGTTTTTAACTGTCTTACTGAATTCCCATTATTGATGAAAAAGGTGAGTACAGAAGTCTCAAATGACTCAGTTTGATAAAAAAAATGTTTAGGTAAAATTCATCATTAATGGTTGAGAGGGTTAATATCAATATCGTCATCCGACAAGTTAACGACCGACAAAATGAGTTATGTTTGTTTGAGACATACCCACTGAGTACTGTGGCTATTTGAAAATGGTCCATTTTGTCTCAAATGTATCCAAATATTGATGTCTAGCAGCTTGTAAAGGGTTAACAACTGCTAACAAGAATATTTGTCCTTGCAACTTGTAATGTCACACCAAGAACTGCAAATGGCCATTTTTTCTTTAAAATCTACAAGATGTTTTCAGAGAAATCCAGGGAGAACATGAATTTTAAGCTTTTGATGGGAATCATTGTTTATCCAGCCCAAAATGGGTTAAGGGTTGTTTTTTGAATACCCTTATTACTTCCAAAAATAATTCTCAGGGAATTCTACTTCCACTTATGTTGATCTCTCCTCTTAACTTTGGGTACGCAAACACAGCCCATTTTATCAAAATTTTGATGTTTGAGAACCTGCATAGGGTTAACTAATGCTTACTGGAATATTTTGTACATGCAACTTGTAATGTCACACTAAGATCTGAGAATGGCCAATTCTTCTTGAAAATCTACGAGATGTTTTTAGAGAAATCCTTGGACAACATGAATTTTTAACCTTTTGAGGGGTATCGCTCTGTAATCAGCCCTAAACAGGTTAATGCTTGGTTTTGTGAATACCTTCAGTACTTACAAAAAATATCCTCAGTGAATTCCACTTCCAATGAAGTAGGTTATGTTCATCTCGCAGGTACACATTGGGTGTTAAGGGCACCCAAGAACAGCCCATTTTCTTGCAGCCTCTGGAGGGTTACCAAATGCTTACAGAAATATTTTGTTTATGCAACTTGTGATGTCACTCCAAGTCCTGCGAATGGTCAATTTTTCTAGAAATTTTTTTTTGGAGAAATCCACAGAAAACTGGAATTTTAACCTTTTATGGGGTATATCTCCTTAACCAGTAGAAAATGGGTTAAGACCTCGATTTCTGAATACCCTTACTACTTACAAAAAGTTTTCCCTATCAGTTTTGCATCCGGTAAAAGACGTTATGTTTCTCTGTGGCATTCCCATTTGATGTTGTTGGTGTCCAAAAAAAGACTTCTTTTTTTTTCGAAATTTTGACATTTAGCGGCCCATGGAGGGTTAAAAATGCTTACCTGAATTTTTTATCCATGCAACTGGTAATGTGACTCCAAGACCCATTAATGGACATTTTCTCTTGAAAACCTATGAGAGGTTTGTAAAGAAATTCAGGGAAAACATGATTTTTTAAAGCTTTTGATGGGTATTGCTACTAACAATCCCGAAAGGGGTTAATGCTTGCATTTTTAGCTTAACTTGACAAAGTCAAGATAAGCTATTGCCATCATGCATGCGGAAGTCTGTTAGACTGTGAGTCTGTTCACATTTTCCTTTAGCACAGGCTACACCCCCGTAGTTCTTGTCTGATCATTACTAAATTACATATGCCTAGATGAGAACGTCCCCTTTTGCTCGCGATCAGTCAACCGGAATGGCTGTCTAAGCCCAAAACCCAAAAACCATTAGCAGTGTACAGGTCGTATTTATGAAGGGATTTCATTGAAACTTGGTAGGATACCTCTGTATAATGCCTAGATGAGAATGTCCCCTTTTGATCATGATCTCTCAACCGTGATGGCTGCCCAAGCCCGAAACCCCCAAACATTTAGCACAGTCTGCAGGTCATATTTAATATGGAGGGATTTCATTGTAACTTGGTAGGATGACTCCGTATGATGTCTAGATGAGAACTTCCCCATTTGGTCGTGATCTGTCAACCGTGACATGCCCAAGCCCAAAACCTGAAAACCTTTAGCATAGTCTACAGGTCGTATTTATGGAGGGATTTCATTGTAACTTTGTAGGTTGACTTCATATAATGTCTAGATAAGAACATCTCATTTTGGACGTGATTGTGTAATTGTGATGGCTACAGGAGCCCGAAGCCCGAAAACCTTTAGCACAGTCTACAGGTCATATTTATGAAGGGATTTCATTGTAACTTGGTAGGATGACTCCAAATAATGTCTAGATGAGAACGTACCCTTTTGGTCACGATCATTCAGCCTTGATGGCTGCCCGAGCCCAAAAACCTTTAGCAGAGTCTATAGAGCGTATTTATGTAAGGATTTCATTATAACTTGTTAGGTTGACTCCATATAATGCCTAGATGATGACATCTCCTTTTGGTCGTGATTGGTCAGCTGTGACGGCTACAGATGGCCCGAAGCGAGAAAACCTTGAGCTCAGTCTGCAGGTCATATTTATGAAGGGATTTCATTGTAACTTCGTAGGATCACTCCAGATGATGTCCAGATGAGAATTCCCCTTTCAGTTGCGATCATTCAACCATGATGCCCGAGCCCTAACTTGGTAGGTTGACTTCATATAATGTCTAGATGAGAACGTCCCCTTTTGGACGTGCTTGGGCAACTGTGACAGCTACAGGTGCCCGAAGCCCCAAAACCTTAAGCACAGTATACAGCACAATATACACAGTATACAGGTCATATTTGTGAAGGGATTTCATTGTAACTTCGTAGGATCGCTCCAGATGATGCCCAGATGAGAATTCCCCTTTTGGTTGTGATCATTCAACCATGATGGCTGCCCAAGCCCGAAACCCGAAAACCTTTAGCACAGTCTACAGGCCATATATATTTATGAAGAGATTTCATTGTAACTAGGTAGGTTGACTTCATATAATGTCTAGATGAGAACGTCCCTTTTTGGGCATGGTTGGGCAACTGTGACGGCTACGGGGGCACGAAGCCTGAAAACCATTTGCACAGTCTACAGGTCATATTTATGAAGGGATTTCATAGTAGCTTGGCAGTATGACTCCAAATAGTGTCTAGATGAGAACGTACCCTTTTGCTCGCGATCATTCAGCCTTTATGGCTGCCTGAGCCCAAAAAACCTTTAGCATAGTCTATAGGTCATATTTATGGAAGAATTTCATTGTAACTTGTTAGGTTGACTCCATATAACGCCTAGATGATGACATCCCCTTTTGGTCGTAATTGGTCAACTATGACGGCTACAGGGGCCCGAAGCCCGAAAAACATGAGCACAGTCTACAGGTCATATTTATGAAGGGATTTCATTGTAACTTCGTAGGATCACTCCAGATGATGCCCAGATGAGAATGTCCCCTTTTGGTTGCAACCATTCAACAATGATGCTGACTATCTCTGTCGAAATGTGTGGTAATCACCCCCAAAATGTAGGACAGTTATATTATTTTATTATTTATTGGTGTTTAAGATCACATACTTATGCACAATGGCTGTGACAATTTTATGGATGGAGTAAGCAGTAGTATCTGGAGAGAACCACCAAGCAACGCCGAGCAGCTGCAAGCTCCCCAACATCATAACTCCACTCTGCATCACAGGCAGGGTTAGACTGGTTGAAGACATGCACACCATCGACATACAATGTCGGGAAATTCTATCCACACTGAATAGGCTGGGGAGCTGGGATAGTGAAGAAGACCTATGTCGGTGAAATCCATCAATTTTGCCCCTCCCCACCCCGCCACTTTTTTTAACTCCACCATTAGATTCCTGATAAAAAGTTACTTCAAGTAGACCCCTTTGAGGACCTACATCGGTCAAATCCATCAATTTTGCCCCTCCCCGCCACCTATTAAACACCACTATTAGATTACTGATAAAAAGTTACCCCAAATAGACCTCTTTGAAGATCTATATCGGTGAAATACATCAATTTTGCCCCTCCCCACCCCCGCCACTTTTTTAAACACTGCCATTAGATTCCTGATAAAAATTTACCCCAAGTAGACCCCTTTGAAGACCTTTTTTGGTGAAATCCATCAATTTTGCCCCTCCCCACCCTCGCCACTTTTTTAAACACCACCATTAGATTCCTGATAAAAAGTTATCCCAAGTATACCCCTTTGAGGACCTATATCAGTGAAATCCATCAATTTTACCCCTCCCCACCTCCACACTCACCCCTGCCACTTTTTTAAACACCACCATTAGATTGATAAAAAGTAGATCCCTTTGAAGACCTATATCGATGAAAAAAAAATGCTAGCTACGCCCCTGCCGTGTATCCTACTACTAGAAGGTATAAGTAGATACTATCACTCCCTCTTCTATATTCTATGACTAGCAGGGTTACCCTGCATTGCACGGGAAAATTTAGGGGTCATATGAAAAGTAACCCCCCCAAAAAACAAAAAATAGGGGCTGCATATTTTTTGACCCAGCCCGTCCTACGGGCGGCACACTCGGCGAGGGCCTTCGATCCCGTCACATTTTAAACCCTCACCATTATATTCCTGGTTACCCCAAGTAGATCCCTTTGAAGACCTATATCAGTGAAATCCATCAATTTTGCCCCTCCCCACCCCCGCCACTTTTTTAAACACCACCATTAGATTCCTGATAAAACATTACTCAAAGTAGACCCCTTTGAGGACCTATATCGGTGAAATCCATCAATTTCGCCCCTCCCCACCCACACCCCGCCACTTTTTAAACACCACCATTAGATTACTGATAAAAAGTTACCCCAAGTAGACCCCTTTGAAGACATACATCGGTGAAATCCATCAATTTTGCCCCTCCCCACCACTTTTTTAAACACCACCATTAGATTCCTGATAAAACTTTACTCAAAGTAGATGCCTTTGAGGACCTATATCGGTCAAATCCATCAATTTTGCCCCTCCCCAACCCCACCACTTTTTTAAACACCACCATTAAATTCCTGATAAAAAGTTACCCCAAGAAGACCCCTTTGAAGACCTATATCGGTGAAATCCATCAATTTTGCCCCTCCCCACCACTTTTTTAAACACCACCATTAGATTCCTGATAAAACGTTACTCAAAGTAGACGCCTTTGAGGACCTATATCGGTCAAATCCATCAATTTTGCCCCTCCCCACCCCCACCCCGCCACTTTCTAAACACCATCATTAGATTACTGATAAAAAGTTACCCCAAGTAGAACTCTTTGAAGACCTACATCAGTAAAATCCTTCAATTTTGGCCCTCCCCACCCCACCCTCACCCCACTACTTTTTTTAAACACCACCATTAGATTCCTGACAAAAAGTTACTCCAAGTAGACCCCTTTGAGGACCTATATCGGTGAAATCCATCAATTTTCCCCTCCCCCACCACCACCACCCTCACTCCCTCCACTTTTTTAAACATCACCATTAGATTCTTGATAAAATAGTTACCCCAAGTAGACCCCTTTGAAGACCTATGTCGGTGAAAAAAAATTTGGTCATAACTTTCGGTGCCCCTCCCTGACCCCACCCCGCACACTTTTTTAAACCTGACGAGGACCACCGCCATAAAAAAGTACCCCTAGTAGACGCATTTTCATATTCATTCATATTTCAATAGCGGAAAGACAGACAGAGAGAGAGAGAGACAGACAGGCAGGCAGACAGACAGACAGACAGAGACAGACAGAGAGACAGACAGACATACAGACATTCTAAAATATAGTATAGATTATTTTGAAAAAACGTGGTGGTCAGGGGAAAGGGATGGGTCAATTTAAAATCTAAAATACACTTTTTTTCATTTTCCTCCCTTTTAATTGTTGATGGAGAAATCCCACAAGTGAGCTAATCAACTCAAGGCAGAGGACAGAATGACTCAAAAGCATAAAACTGTTTAGTTATCTGATAACAAATAAGTAATAACAAATAAGGAATAACAAATAAGTTTAATTGTTGATGGAGAAATCCCACAAGTGAGCTAATCAACTCAAGGCAGAGGACAGAATGGCTCAAAAGCATAAAACTGTTTAGTTATCTGATAACAAATAAGGAATAACAAATAAGTAATAACTTGGACAAATAAATAACAAGTGGTAACAAAAAGGTCCCTCCAGGGCTTCAGGAGATTTGAAACTTACATATACTTTATTTAAATAAGAGAGGATAAGAATGTTCAAATGAGAGCAAAAGAGGACAAAATAGGAAATATATATAAAATGTCCCCTTAATGCAGCTTTTATGCATGGTTCCCTTAATGCAGAAATCAGATACATAAATATATATGCTGGTGCCCTTAAAGTGCCCAATATACTTATAAAATATTAAGGGGACCAAAAAAAATATATATTTGTAACTATTGCTTTTTCTACGGATTTGAAGCTTGAACATACTTTATTTGAATATGAGAGGGTAAGAATGTTCAAATGAGAACCAAAAAAACGAAAATAAAATATATACAAAATGGCCCCTTAATGCAGGTTATTTTATTCCCAACAAGACGAATCCCAACAAGCCGAATGTCGAAAAATGAGCATCCCAACAAGACGAATCCCCCAACAAGACGAATTTAATTAAAATGACTGTATAGCCCATATATTTGGAGGTGTTCCATAATAAACTGCTAACACGGCTTACTTTAGGACAAAGATATTTCAATTAACTCTTGAAATGGAAGCCCATTTTAGGACTTTATGAAGTGTGGATACTAGAGCCAAAAGGCTTCATATTCCGTGGATGTACTCCAATTAATTTTTTATGTGATATTATTAAGTCTGGGTGATTAGCCCTGTTACATTAATTGTAACAAGGGAATAATATGTGAACAATATTTTGGCAACCAAAAAAAACTTAGCAGGCTACCAGTTAATAGAGGCGCCACACTTTGTTACAAGATGGTATTTGCTAGACTTCTTTTTATATCTTTTTTTATCAGCAAAACTCACAAACACGTGCATAAAATAAAACCCTAAAATACTTCAAATAGCATACATTGTAATGTACACATTCTTTTTAAAGTAAATTTACCCCATATTTGATGAGAGAAACAAATTTGTATCGTTGGGATTCGCCTTGTTGGGATAGTCTTATTAGAATATTTTACCAATTTGTATTCTTGGGATTTGTCTTGCTGGGATGACACGGCAACGGCGAGCAATTGTCAGCTCCCCAACAAACTAACTCAGCACAAGCAGGGTTAGTTAGCATTGGTTGAAGACAAGTGCGTCGTCGATGTGCAGTATGCCTTAGTACACAACGCTACCATTCTGCAGGTGAGAGTCGAACCGAGGGCCTCTCGGCTTGCAACGTGCACCACTACCTGCAGAACTACCGTCCTCCCCGGGTAAATTTTAATTGTCTAATCAATATGTATATGGAGGATAATATACACCTCATTTTGGAAAGAACATGTATAGGTTAGCCAAGATGAACAGATGTCTCACGATAAAATTGTATGTTCCTGTATATCATTTTATATGTTGCATACGACAAGATTTACCCAAGAAGACTCCCGTCTTTTTGACGAGGGAGGCAGATAATATACCCCTCCTTTCAAAAATACCATGTACAGGTAGCTGAGAAGAACTGATCTCGAGCGTTGTGTCTATTGCGAATAAATTGTATGTTACTCTATCAGTATTCTGCGCGTTTAATAGGGCAAAATTTGCCTGAGGCGAATCCCATTTTCCCAGTTATTGTTATTTGGTTGAGGCTAAAAAAATGAACGCGTCGGTTTTTAGTATACACCTTATGATATCTTGAGCGTAAACAGAAGTTCGATTTTTCTGAATTACTCCTTTGCCAACATTTATACCAGTTTTAATTTGTATGTAAAAGTACTTCGTAATCTAAAACAAATATAAAATATAAAATAAAACATTTTGTAAACAAATCTGTAAATCAAGCTGAGCATTAGGCCTATTTCTTTCTTCTTAAATAATTTCTCTGAAAAAAAGGAAAAAAATCATCAATAAACTTGTGCGTTTTTCTTGTTATCAGTAATTGGTATTAATTGTCTAAGTTTGGGATATTAAGCAGTATAGATATAATTTCAATTGATTTGGACCTTGGACAATTCAGATACAGGTTTGATCTGACACCCTTGTCATTCCGACCGGCTGGTTTTGAAAGCTCAAGATCGACTGATTCAGAACTCTCAAAGTTCTGCCTTTGTCGTCTTATTTGATTGCCTGTCTGTTTGTCTATTTTTATTTGTCTAGTATCTGTGTGTGTACCTCTGTCCATCCATCCAATCATTACCATGTTAATCATGTCTCTTCATTAAGGCAGTTCAGTTTTGAGTGATGCACATTAAATAAACTGCATTTTGGAGGTGGATTCTTAAATAAGTGAAATAAATATACAAGAAAAAATCATCAAAGTTCAAAACAAATACAACGAAATTATTGAATTTATTCCCGCTACTGCTTTCATCGCTCTCTCTGCGGATCTTCAGATGCCTGAAGATCCGCAGAGAGAGCTATGAAAGCGCTAGCAGGAATAAATTCAATAATTTCATTGTATTTGTTTTGAACTTTGATGATTTTTTCTTATAACTACCAGCACAAGGATTTGTTTTTAAACTTCTGATATATATGGGAGAAACGTGTGGAAAATATATATATCGAGAGAGAGAGAGAGAATTATAATTTTATATCACTTACATTTCTACCACATTAGATCCCTTGGTTTTCAAGCTGACGTGTTTTTCTGCATATGTGTTGTCTGGGTACAACGTGGCAAGTAATTCTGTACTTATGCCATTACACCGATCTAACACAAATATGCTGGGATTATCACTGCAATAGAAGAAAACGATATTATTCATATGGTAAATCAATCACACGGAAATAGTTTCAAATGAATGTTTGCAGACACATGGATTGTGTACGTACTCAAGTGTACATGTGTGGGTGTGTGTGCATGCGAGGATGTGTGTTTGTGTGCATGAATGTGTGTGTGCGGTGGGATGGGGTTGTTTTTGCACGCATGTACGTGCATTTCTGTCTAACAATCGCATCAACGCGAGGAAAACATTAATGACAAAGAAATTTCCCAGCCGAGTGAATGATTGAAAGAGAGAGAACACAATGTTTGGTAATATAGATTTAGAGATTGGTGTATTGTTCAGGATACTGTAAATATTTGAGAAAGAAAATATGAAAAATGGGGCAAGTTTTAGGGTATTTAGATAACTTGGCTGTCTAGATATGATGTATACATTTAATCAAAGAATAAACTAGAAAAACTATGAGCACTGCTTACCAAATGATACCACCAACTCCCACCAAGAAACATTTTACAACAGTAAAAGTGTGTTCAATGTACAGAGCACAAACACTGACACAAGCCCCTCCTCCCCCCCCCCCCCCCCCTCCTTCTCGATGCTTGAATTGACAAAAGCCCATTTTTCAATATGTGAAACTGTAAAAATGAAAATATCTGAAAACAAAATAGAAGGTACACATCTTCACTGAATGTAAAAAAATGTTTGAAGGTTTCATTGAAATCCATTCACTAGTTTAAAAGAGATCGCGGATAGCAAATGTCAACCCCCCCCACCACGCAAGCTTGAATTGACAAAGCATATGGGAAACCCTAAAAATGAAAATATCTGAAAACAAAACAGGAGGTGCACATCTTCAATATATGTAAAAAAAATGTCTGAAAGTTTCAATGAAATCTGTTCAATGGTTTAAGAGGAGTTGCGGATAGCAGATCTGTACAGAATGTCAATTGAATTTGACAAAGTTCATTTTTCAATATGGGAAACTGTAAAAAAGAAAATATCTGAAAACAAAATAGGAGGTGCACATCTTCAATGTATGTAAAAGAATGTCTGAGAGTTTCAATGAAATCCGTTCACTGGTTTAAGAGGAGTTGTGGATAGCAGATGTGTAACCCCCCCCCCCCCCCCCCCCCCAAAGCGTAATACCCCTATAGCATAACAGACGGACGGACATATGTCGGAATATGAAAATATCTGTAAGAAAAATAGGAGGTGCACATCTTCAGTGTATGTAAAAGAATGTCTGAGAGTTCCAATGGAGTTTGTTCAATGGCTAAAGAGGAGTAGCGGATAGGAGATCTATACCCCTCCCTACTAAAGCCTGAATTGACAAAGACCATTTTTTAATATGGGGAACTGTAAATATGAAAAAATCTGAAAAGAAAATAGGAGGTGCACATCTTCAATGCATGTAAAAGAATGTTTGAAAGTTTCAATGTAATCTGTTCAATGGTTTAAGAGAAGTTGCGGATAGCAGATCTGTACAGAATGTCAATTGAATTTGACAACGTTCATTTTTCAATATGGAAACTGTAAAAAAAGAAAATAACTGAAAAGAAAATAGGAGGTGCACATCTTCAATGCATGTAAAAGAAATGTCTGAGAGCTTCAATGGAATCCCTTCACTGGTTTAAGAGGAGTTGCGGATAGCAGATGTGTACATCCCTAAAGTGAAACGGACAGACGGACATCAAAATATGAAAATATCTGAAAGAAAAATCGCGACATCGACGCCGTAGCTGCGATGGGTGGTGCAATCTCACAAATAGTGTTGGGAGGTTAGTAAATTTTTGCTCGGTGTCGGTTTCTACTCGTTTTTTTACAAAAAGAGTTGACTCCGGTTTCGGTTTTGGTTATTTGTTCTGAAAAACATAATTTACTGAGGTATCTATCAGTTTGTAACACTAATTTGCCGTCAGTGCGATGGATCATGTATGTTATCCCCATTACTAGTCTTGTTGAAATAAATATCAAAAATACAAGCCCAAATCTTTTAGTTTTCTGACTTTTCTCCACTTTTCATGGTCTCCACCTCAAAAGTCCCTTCCCAGATGCATCTTATTTCAGCTCAATGAGTTTAACCCTTTACCCAACGTAACGGCCAAAACTGGCCAACGCTATTCAAGAAAATCGCCAATTAATTTTCATTATTTTTTTCATTTTTTGTCTCAAAAACATAGGTTATGACCCCTCGTTGGAACGAGCTCGTTGAGCTCGTTCCAACGAGGGGTCATAACCTATGTTTTTGAGACAAAAAATGAAAAAAAAATAGTTATTCAAGAATTTTTATTGCAAGTGTCATCTGCTTTTCATGTTAGGTAAAGGGTTAACATAACACAGCAAGAGCTACAGAGTACAGACTATAGACTATAGTGTATTAGAGTAGAATGGGTCTCAGCCTCAGGGATGCAAACTCTAACAAATTTATCAAATTATCATTATTTTTATTAAACTATTTAACTAAGCCCCTATATGACTAGTAAATAAATACCAATAAGATAATCAGGGGTGTTTAAGCTACAATGTACAACATGTTGTAATGCAAACATCCCTGATTTTCATGTTGATGATTCACATGTTTACTATTTCAAAGTACTGTTGTCTGTTGAGGTTCAACAAATTTGAGAAACGTGCGATTTGTAAGCCATGGAATTTTTAATTTCAAAAGACAAAATTCAAATTCCAAAATTTTCTCGCCAAAAGCAAACAGTGCCAAAGACCACTGAAATTCACACCATTCAGTCAACACGCCAACTTGAAGCTTCAACTTCATTTACTTCAAGTTACCCTGCTGACTAATAGTGGGAATTTCAGTACTTCTGATGAAGGCCCTTAAATGGAAGTTGTTAAAACTGAATTGAAAATTAACTCGAACAATGATCTGAAAAAAAAAATTAAATGAGTCAAACTGACCCTGCTCCGCCAAGTGACATAAGATGATAAGAAATCATCAGAAAAAAAAAACTTTCTCAATTTATGAGTCATGTGTCGACTCATGTCAGTCAAGTGTCAACATACAGTGCAGTGTTGGTGATTTGAATGCATCTGCCATCTGTCTGACTGTCTCCCACGGTCCCCACCGCTTTCTCAACTGGTAGGGTGGGTTGACTGGGCTCCAGCTGCATTCAAAGCAGAAAGCAGTTAGCACTGAACTAATGGCTATTGCTGGTGGGTTGACTGGGTTCCAGCTGCATTCAAAGCAGTTAGCACTGAACTAATGGCTATTGCTCAGCAATAGCCATTAGTTCAGTGCTAACTGCTTTGAATGCAGCTGGAACCCAGTCAACCCACCCACCCTAACAGTTGAGAAAGGGTGGGAGACAGATGCATTCAAATCACCATTCACCAAACAGCATTCAATATCAACAGTCAGTCAGTCACTTCAAGTTCTGACTAAGGCAGATGAGTTTCTCTGCATTAGATGCCTTCAGATTATTCCTACGAGTGGAGATAACTGCACCAGCAGTACTGAAAACTCTTTTGCTGGGGACTGAAATTGCTGGTACTGATAAATATTTCCTCGCAAGTGTGGCGAGAACAGGGAATTTGCAACGATTTTGTTGCCACCACTCAAAAGGAGATTTTGATGGCTCTAGAAGTTCCTCGCGGTTGAAGAGTTCCAATTCGTATTTCATCTTAGCTCTGATAATCTCATCTGTTTCAAAATCAGATTCTTGTCTCTGCCTTTTCTTAACCATTGACTTGAAACTATCCCACAGAGTAGATTTTCTATCATTATCATTCCCTTCAGTTTCACCATCTCCAGTAGGCCTAACCATAATGTCAGTCATTGTCAGTGATGAGGATGCTGCTGATACACTCGGCATGGAAGTGGTACTGCTACAGGAAGACTTTGAACTTGAAGTTCCATATTCATCGATCATCTGTGCAAGAAGTGCGTCATTTGCCTTTTCCTTTGCTGTGTCATCGGAGAAAGAAAAACCCTTGAAACGAGGGTCCAGATATGAGGAGATTGAATTAAGAGAATTGAATTCAAATTCACCCCAGTGCTTTTTCATGTTTTTTACCACTCATCCCCAAATGAGTCCATTTCTGTAACCTTCATTTTATCCTTCAAAATATTTAACATTGGGATAATCATGCTTATGGTAGCATAACGACTTGCGCTCATCATTGTGGTCACCTCTTCAAAGGGCTTAAGAACACCTACATAACTTTGTGCAGTTTTCCATTCATGCACAGAGAGATTATTTACTTCAATTGATGACAATACAGCAGTTACAGGTTCACGCTGTTCCACGATCCATTCAATTAAATAAAAAGTACTGTTCCACCGAGTGGGGCATTCATTTTTTAATTTTTTTTTAGGAAAACCCATCACTTTCTGCATTTCTTATAGTTTGTGGGAAGCTTGTGCCCTACGATGGAAGTGGTTAACTATTTTCTTGGCTTTTGAAATAACAGTACCCAAACCTTCGAATTTCCGAACACGCAAAGCTGTAATGTATGTGCGAAACAATTTAGGCCTGTAAACTGTGATTGGGGTAAGAGCTTCAAAGCAGCTTGGCAATTCTCCGCATTGTCGGTAACAACAAAAATGGGCAATTGTTTTTCTTTATAATTTGGAACCCATGATAATAAAACATCGGTTAAAGCGTTTGCTATGTTCACGCCAGTATGGTTCTCTGGCATAGCTTTAACATTAAGACACAAATTTTCCATCCCAAAATCATCACTTAGAAAGTGGCCTGTAACCCCCATATAAGCTTGATTTGCTACTGAAGTCCTATGATCAGTAGTTATTGCCAGGGATTGGCACATTTCAATTTTCTCTTTTATCTGGGAAACTGTTTCATCAAAAAGTTTGGGTATTAGATTATAACTGAGGTGTCTCCGACTTGGTAGTTGATAACAGGGTTATTGTCTCCATGAAAGATTTGAAACCCAAATCCTCCACCACACTTATAGGTTGCAGATTGAGACATATCATTCTGGCCAACATTCTGTCACCTTTCTTCTGCCGTGTTTCACTCGGTGCCCATTTCTTCGTATCCTGTGTGAAACCAACAATTTTCACCTGTTTAGTCTGTGAATGTGATGGTGTCGCTGAATCAGTGGATGAAGCGTCGAGGTTACGCTGAAAAAAAGGAAAAGCCACTTAGTTGTGCTGAAAAACGAAAAGTGGACTGGACATAGGAATTTCGGGGAGAGTGGGGCAGTCAGCGGTCTCGTTGGTAACAGTCTATCAGAGCGGTTATAACTTATAAGTGCTGAATGCGCACGCCATTTCAGCATACTAAAGCATGAGCAACGAGTCATGCTGGAACGAGAAATGGGTTGCCCCCTTCCCCGCTCACACATACACACCACAGGAATGAAAAAAATAGGCCGATGAAATCGTCAGATGTGTACCCGTACGCGCAACTAGTAGAAAGCTGTATGATGGAGGGCCACCACGGATGCCGACATTATGTACACCATATAAGGTATGGGTACATATAGAAATGGATCGGAGGAGTGTCTAATTTGATGGATAAAGGGTTAATATCTCCGGATCAAATTATCAGATTTACATAAAAAACTATACAGCATAGCACATCAGTAACCTGAACATATATATGAAGTAACATGACAATCGGATTGATATTTTTTGAGTTATCTCATGCCAAAGGGATTGGAGGAATTTTCAATTTGAAGGATAAAGGGTTAATATCTCTGGATCAAATTATCAGATTAACACCAAAAACTATACAGCTCAGCACATCAGTAACCTGAACACAATTATAAAGTAACTTGACAATCCAAGCAATATTTTTCAAGTTATCAAATGCCAAAGGGATTGGAGGAATTTTCAATTTGAAGGATAAAGGGTTAATATCTCAGGATTAAAATAACAGATTTACACCAAAAACTATACAGCTCGGTACATCAGTAACCTGAACACAAATATAAAGTAACTTGACAATCCAAGTAATATTTTTCAAGTTATCAAATGCCAAAGGGATTGGAGGAATTTTCAATTTGAAGGATAAAGGGTTAATATCTCGGGATCAAATCATCAGATTTACACCAAAAACAATACAGCTCAACAAATCAGTAACCTGAACACAAATATAAAGTAACTAGACAATCCAAGCAATATTTTTCAAGTTATCGAATGCCAAAGGGATTGGAGGAGTTTTCAATTTGAAGGATAAAGGGTTAATATCTCAGGATCAAATTATCCGATTTACACCAAAAACTATACAGCTCGGCACATCAGTAACCTGAACACAAATATAAAGTAACTTGACAATCCAAGCAATATTTTTAAAGTTATCGAATGCCAAAGAAATGGATACGGATGCTGGACGGACAGACGCCCAGACGGACAGACAGATGGATGGATGGACATACGGACAGACAAAGGATGGACGAACGACAGATGGTCACCCCGGATGCCGGCATTATGTGTACCATACATAGTATGGGTATGACAAAGGGATTGGAGGAATTTTCAATTTGAAGGATAAAGGGTTAATATCTCGGGATCAAATCATCAGAATTACACCAAAATCTATACAGCTTGGCAAATCAGTAACCTGAACACAAATATAAAGTAACTAGACAATCCAAGCAATATTTTTCAAGTTATCGAATGCCAAAGGGATTGGAGGAATTTTCAATTTGAAGGATAAAGGGTTAATATCTCAGGATCAAATTATCCGATTTACACCAAAAACTATACAGCTCGGCACATCAGTAACCTGAATACAAATATAAAGTAACTTGACAATCCAAGCAATATTTTTTCAAGTTATCGAATGCCAAAGAAATGGATACGGATGCCGGACGGACGGACGGATGGACAGACAGACGGACAAAGGATGGACGAACGACGGATGGTCACCCCGGATGCCGGCATTATGTGTACCATACATAGTATGGGTACACATAAAAATTGAAAGGGATTGCTCCTTATTTACATAGGTTACTTCCCAGTTCCCAGCTCAAACTATTTCTGGATGCTATTTCTTGAACGCAGTCAAAATGCAGTGAAATCTGTTTCTGTCTCTAAAAAAAAGTACCCCCTCCCCCCCCCCCCCCCCCCCCCCCCCCCCCCCATCCCCATCCCCCACTTCACGAGCTCTGGACCTGTTTTCAAAACCTGACCAAAAATGGGGACTACAAAACAAATCCATATTCCATATGGATAGTTTTCGAGTTTTGTGCATCCTTTCATTTTCAACAAGCTAGGCCAACTCACTAAAGTGTCTCCACGGGGTCGGGGAGTCTTTGTAGTGAGTTGGCCTAACTGCTAACTGGTAAACTTAACCCAAAGAAAAAATAGTGATGTACCGATATGGGGGTTACAGGCTAAAACAGTTAAACAATATTTCGTCCAAATACCAGATACAGTCATAATACAAGTGGTCTGACTTTAGCTTAATTTGCATCACACTAACTTGTCACAGTTAAGTGACGCGTGGGGGACTTTGGTGTGCTGGAACCCCAAACCAGCAGGCTGCCAGAGAGAGTGCAATACTGGCGGCTTAACTTTGCATGACTGAAAGAAACTGTGTTCTGGTGACGTGTATTGTCAGCTTAACTATGAAAACTAGGCCAATGAAATCATCAGATGTGTACCCATATGCGCAACTAGTAGAAAGCTGTATGACGGAGGGCCACCACGGATGCCGACATTATGTACACCATACAAGGTATGGGTACAAACAGAAGTGGATTGGAGGAGTGTCTAATTTGATGGATAAAGGGTTAATATCTCCGGATCAAATTATCAGATTTACATAAAAAACTATACAGCACAGCACACCAGTAACCTGAATAAATATATAAAGTAACATGACAATCGGATTGATATTTTTTGAGTTATCTCGTGCCAAAGGAATTGGAGGAATTTTCAATTTGAAGGATAAAGGGTTAATATCTCGGGATCAAATTATCAGATTAACACCAAAAACTATACAGCTCAGCACATCAGAAACCTGAACACAATTATAAAGTAACTTGACAATCCAAGCAATATTTTTCAAGTTATCAAATGCCAAATGGATTGGAGGAATTTTCAATTTGAAGGATAAAGGGTTAATATCTCAGGATCAAATTATCCAATTTACACCAAAAACTATACAGCTCGGTACATCAGTAACCTGAACACAAATATAAAGTAACTTGACAATCCAAGCAATATTTTTCAAGTTATCGAATGCCAAAGGGATTGGAGGAATTTTCAATTTGAAGGATAAAGGGTTAATATCTCAGGATCAAAATAACAGATTTACACCAAAAACTATACAGCTCGGCATATCAGTAACCTGAACACAAATATAAAGTAACTTGACATCCAAGTAGTATTTTTCAAGTTATCGAATGCCAAAGGGATTGGAGGAATTTTCAATTAGGATAAAGGGTTAATATCTCAGGATCAAGTTATCCGATTTACACCAAAAACTATACAGCTCAGCACATCAGTAACCTGAACACAAATATAAAGTAACTTGACAATCCAAGCAATATTTTTCAAGTTATTGAATGCCAAAGAGATTGGAGGAATTTTCAATTTGAAGGATAAAGGGTTAATATCTCGGAATCAAATCATCAGATTTACACCAAAAAACTATACAGCTCGGCAAATCAGTAACCTGAACACAAATATAAAGTAACTAGACAATCCAAGCAATATTTTTCAAGTTATCGAATGCCAAAGGGATTGGAGGGATTTTCAATTTGAAGGATAAGGGTTAATATCTCGGCATCAAATCATCAGATTTACACCAAAAACTATACAGCTCGGCAAATCAGTAACCTGAACACAAATATAAAGTAACTAGACAATCCAAGCAATATTTTTCAAGTTATCGAATGCCAAAGGGATTGGAGGAATTTTCAATTTGAAGGATAAAGGGTTAATATCTCAGGATCAAATTATCCGACTTACACCAAAAACTATACAGCTTGGCACATCAGTAACCTGAACACAAATATAAAGTAACTTGACAATCCAAGCAATATTTTTCAAGTTATCGAATAACAAAGAAATGGATACGGATGCCGGATGGAGGGACGGACAGACAGACGGACGGACAAAGGATGGACGAACGACGGATGGTCACCCCGGATGCCGGCATTATGTGTACCATACATAGTATGGGTACACATAAAAATTGGTGTCCAGTTGCTTAAGTATCAAGATTCAATAAAAAAAAAAATAAAGTTCATGTCTGAGATCTTTTATATTATTTAAAAATTGTTCATGGAACAAAGAAAATCAAATTGATGAGAAATGCTGGATCACTGAGTTATCAGTACTTGTCACGCAAGAAAACTATTTTTATTTTACGAAAAAATGCAGAATTCATTGAAAGTATTCAAAGTATTTCTGATTACCTCCCTTACACCACGTTTCAGAACAAAAAAAGACACCCAATTGTGTGCTTCTGGTGGCTTGATTCGCACATGTGGCAGCAGTTATGAGTTATGACACAATACAAATTATACAATTTTGGTTCACTCAGTGGCGGATGAATGATTTTACGAAAGACTCTGAGTGGGGGAGGGGGAGCCGGGGCGCCACACCCCTGAACCAAGTTCACTGCACGTCAGTGCACATGTCCATGTATTGTACTGTGAGTGCGAGTCAAATTTTGAAATTAAATCAGATTTCAATCATTTCATAAGATATGATTAAAAGATCTGCATCCGATGCAAATATCCACAATACACAATCCCTCTCCCGAGAAAAATAGAGGGGGGAGGGCACAGCATGCAACGTAAATTCAAGCTGAAAAAACTTGTGGTGTTGTGGTAGAGACTGGGAGTGGGAGGACAGGGAGGTTACCATTACAATTTACCAATGTCCAATGGTGGGGTGGTGGTGGGGGGGGGGGGGGGGGGGGGGGCTGTATGAGGCAAAACTGATAAACTGTATGAAAGTTTAATAACCAAGCCAAAAAATATTAAGGAGCCTGACAGCCAATGTACATATTTTCTGATATGCTAAATAGTAAATACTGAGTCTGAATGCATGATCACACGACGTAGTGTGGTCGGTCTGAAATGTTTTTACAGAATGGGAATCATTTTACACGCAATACATACACAACAATGAACGACTGGTTGCGATTGGACGGAATGAAGAATAAGTCATCATGAGCTGAATAGTAGTTACCGGATGGAAATTGGAAAAGTACAGGAAGATATGAAATTTAAACGTGGCTCACTGTTGGGTTGAATAAGACTCTTATTCAACCCAACAGTGAGCCACGTTTAAATTTCATTATAAGAGTCTAAAATTGTGAATAATATAAACTAGGGAATTCGAAAACGATAAAAGAACAACTTTGTACTTACCGAAGAACGCGTTAATTTCTGCCGTTCCGATCTTTCGTTCAGCAATTTCTTCAGTTCTTTGAATGCTTCCTTATGTTTGCCCTCACAGTGTCTGGCTAAATTGCTTGTGTTTCCATGCTCAGAAATAATCTCTTTTGAGCAAAGGTTGCATTTTGCTTTTTTGTCATTCACTTTTGTGAAGTACTGCCACACTGGCTATGTTGTTTGGTTGTTTCAGCCATTTTTAGTATTTTTTATGCCAAAACGTACTACGAGGCCACGAGATTGCGTCATCGCATGCCATAAATAAATTAACCGCGCACGTAACCGGGACAACGTTTTTTTGTGATCACGTCGGTCGGTGTTTTTTAATAACCGACACCGAGTTGTATTCTCGGTTAACCTCCCAACACTACTCACAAAATTCTAAGTTCATCAAGGGCCATAACTCCAAGAAAAATATTTGGAACAACACATGCATTGAACAGTGGCTAGACATCACTAAGATACACTTACATGCCAAATATAAAGTCATTCCATCAAGTATTTCAAAAGTTATTGAGTTTTGAAACTCGTTGGTCACAGACAAACTCGGTCACAGACAGACCGACCGACCGACAGACATTGCCACTTATAGAGCTGCTAGTCACAGCTAAAAATAGCAGATCTATAACCCTCCCTACTAAAACCTGACTTGACAAAGACCAATTTTTGAATATGGGGAACTGTAAATATGAAAATATCTGAAAAGAAAATAGGAGGTGCACATCTGCAATGTATGTAAAAGAAGGTCTGAAAGTTTCAATGAAATCTGTTCAATGGTTTAAGAGGAGTTGCAGATAGCAGATCTGTAAAAACCTGAATTGACAAAGACCATTTTTGAATATGGGGACCTGTAAAAATGAAAAAATCCGAAAAGAAAATAGGAGGTGCACAACTTCAATGTATGTAAAAGAATGCCTAAGAGTTTCAATGAAATCTGTTCCCTGGTTTAGGAGGAGTTGCGGTTAGCAGATGTGTACCCCCCTAAAGCGTAATGGATGTACAGACATACAGACGGACCAAGTGAACACTATATACCATCCACTTTTCAAGTGGGTGGTATAAAAATAGTACTTACATATCAAAGTCCACACCTTCAATGTGTCCCTCTATATTTTCTTCTGTTTGGTCAATCTAAAATGAAAAGATAAAAACACTTTTACTTAATTGTCCGACAAAAATAAGCAGTGGTCTCAGGTTAAATATAAAACAATTTTTTTTAACATGTTCAAGGTGGGTAGGGGTGGGTGGGGTTGAGGCTAAGGATTGTAGGGATTGGTTATGACTGTGCCAGTCAGATGTGTGTAAGAAGCCAGAGTACTCAAAGAGGGCCACCAAGCAGTGGCGAAACACTACCAGACTCTCCATATCATTAATCTGCAGGATTAGGGTAAGCATTGGTTGAAGGCATGTGTATACATCAGCATTCGATTCGCTTTGTCACATATGCTCCCCAACCAGGCCCACAAAAAAAGCAATGGAGTCTTCAAGGACACTACTCTCTTGACCCTGACCAGACATCGAACCCTGCACCATGCGACACCGAGTTCAGCGTTCTAGTCGATGGGACACAGCGATTCCTGAAGGTAACGTTCAAATTTTCCCTTATATATATAACCTATGTTATCCAAAGTATTCCTAAATAATTTGATTGAACAAATAGGAATTATTCTTGGCGTGTTTTGTTAAGCAACATTTTAAAGGTTTTCCAAAATAATGTATAAACACATTCCCCCCCAAAAATAAATATGAACCACATTTAATGGAGACGCGAAAAGGTACATTAAAATAGATACTATTTCTACCAGGTTAATATAATGAGCATGGATCGTCAGTGTTACCTTTAGTGGTGTTTAATTATTCACTTAAAGATACCAGACAAAAAAGGAAACAAATTCGCACTTATTTCAGAAGGGGCCTATAAAATGCTTCCTTAGCCTAATGGTTTGCTTCTCTGAGACAATTTCACTGACTTCCATATTTGAATAATGAAAAATATGAAAATAGGTGTTACCGAAAAGTGGATCAAAGAGGAAACTAAATAAAACTATAGGTTTATTTTAATGGGTCATGCACATAATCAATAATGGTTTTACCAATAAATGGGTTTTATCTATTTTATTTTTACAAATTATCACCAAAAGATAGTTGTTTGATGACTATGTAAGGGTGAATTCAAGACTTATCATGACTATAGGCGTCGCCAGTAAATGAAGTGGGGAAAATATGGATATCATTGTAGCCAGCCTGTTGAACATCTTACAATGACATCTATATTGTTACGGATTTATTAAGAGAAACTCGCAGTATCGTTCATGTTGTATAATATCTTAGCTAATTTTTGTCTAGCTTCTTTTGGTGCTATACTGGGAAACCTTCAGAGGGCCTTAACGCCGAGCTGCATTACATGAGGGAAACGTAATTTTCTAATACCGTGTTTTTTGCACCCAAATACTCCCGGAGAATTTTTACCTACCGAGTATAAAATGCCAGACTTCCTAATAGTCGGAGAGTATATATTTACTCGTCAAATGAAAAAAAACTTCTGTTGACAAGTTTGAGCATTTTTCGATTTCTTCTAAATCGAAAATTTGGTGTCATGTAAATGTGAAATGTGATTTATTTTTTTATTGATTTATTGAGGTCTAACGAATCACGATACTTTCGACAACCAGGGTAACCTCATGTCAGGCAGTGTTATGGATGGGGAAGTCGCAGTACCAATAAAAAGAACCACCGAGCAATGGCAAGACTACCCGACGTACTAACTCACCACACAAGCAGGGTTAGCACAGTGTTTAGCAACAAGTGCACCATCAACGTGCAGTACGTATTAGTACACAAAGCCATTGGGATAATGTGAAATACAGAATACTTTGACTTTGTCAATGCACATCGATCAAAATATCATCACAGAAACTTTATCTGTGCTTTCTGTTAGTGTTATTTGCGGGGAGTGCGGTGGCTGAGTGGTTATGGCATTGAACTTAAAATCAACAGGATCGCGGTGGCTCAATGGTTATGACACTGAACTTCAAATCGAGTGGTTCACGGTTCGATCCCCACTAAGATTAACTGCATTGTGTCCTTGGGCGAAGCACTTAATCCCGATTTCCCACATGGGGGCACACTGGCATGTGTACAAAGGCGTGATGCACGTCGATGGTGCACCCATCTTCAATGTTTTTTTAAAAATTTAATATGATTATTTACGTCTCGAAGAGCATATGTAATGCTTTTAATATAATACCAAATGGAAAACTATATCTTACCTCTACTTCTGTGTCGCATGTGGAATTGAATTCTGGTACCCCTCTAAACTGTCCAATATTCAAATTGGTTACAACAATATTAGTCTCTACAGGGACAGGCGAGTCCGCTTTCTCGTTCCACAGTTTAATTTTGTATGTTGGCAGACTTTTTTCTGGTGACATATAAATCACCCTCCTCTTGTGACCCTTTGAGTAAAAGTCTTCTGTCTACAAAACAAAACAAAACAAGTATAACCTAGTCAGTAATGACACAGGTAACTACATTCCCTTTGAACCCGAGCGTTTTTCCGGTCCAGAAACAATATGTGTCCTACTTTCATTAAGTATGATGTAGAGCTGAAACGGTTAACCGATTAATCAATGATCAACATCTTGATCGATCCAAAAAGTAACTGATCAATTAACTGTTACTTTTGACTACTGTATTATATGGGTTAACAAAGGAACAAACTTGCTCCAAAACAGGCAAACATTGTCACACTGGGTCACATCAATTATGTGAGACAGATGAGTAAAGTATGCAAGTTACTTGCTGACATACTTGTTTTTTTGGATGGTCATTATACTGTATCAGTGGCTGGAAATGGTCATTCTTAACCCTTTTCCCATTGCGGGTAGCAGAAGTAAAATTTTCAATTTTTGTCTCAAAAACATAGCTTATGACCCTCATTGGAATGAGCTCAACGAGTTTGTTCCAATAAGAGGGCATAAGCTATGTTTATGAGACAAAAATTGAAAACAATAAATTTGAATGGAGATTTTTGTATATAGGCCTAGTCGGTTTTGTTTGTTGTGTTGGGTAAAGGCCTAATCACTGTATCATATCTCTCTTGGTTGGTAAAGATATGTTCCCTGTTTCATGTTGTTCCCCATATAAGTATGACCGTATATCTGAAATAATTAATTTTTTATCATATATTAATGACCTATAGTTGTACAAAACTGTCTATTATCACAGTACAAGTCAATCAAAAGGTAGGATGTCGCTTTCTGTGTCAATAATAAAATATTCTAACGTAATTTCTAAAAAGGCTTCTGAACCGAACATTCAGTATCAGGATGTGTGAAAATTTGTGCTGCACTCACAGATTTATTTCTAAGCAGTATTTTTCTGATTCTATGTTTTTTAAGTCATCTTTTTTATATTCATTACCCCCAAACTTGAGACTGCCTAAGATATGATGTAACGGCATCTTTTGGCCTTTGTTGAATGTCCCAACAGTTACTCGCCACTGCTCAGTGGTTCTTTCTAGGCTCTCCTACTCCCATCATATGTCACTGGCATGATGAAATAAACATGAGTTATGAAAATGTCATGACCAAAATTTATGAAAGTGTCATTGACACCGTAGCTTAACTTGTGTGTTGTGTTTGATGAAAAGGATAATGTTCAATGTTTATGAAAGGATTGTGAAATAAGACAAGAATTGTGATAATTGGGAATATGTTCATTTCTGTTCCCTGTATGCTATGTTTTTGATAAAAAATAATATGAGGTGTACACTGTACTAAAGAGCTGAGGGGTGGGTAGGACGTTCTCATCTAGACATTATATGAAGTCAAGTTACAATGAAATCCCTTCATAAATATGACCTGTAGACTGTGCTAAAGATTTTTGGGCTCGGGCAGCCATCATGGTTGAATGATCGTAACCAAAAGGGGACATTCTCATCTGGGCATCATCTGGAGTGATCCTACAAAGTTACAATGAAATACCCTCATAAATATGACCTGTAGACTGTGCTCAAGGTTTTCGGGCTTCAGGCCCCTGAAGCCGTCACAGATGACCAATCATGACCAAAAGGGGATGTCATCATCTAGGCATTATATGGAGTCAAACTAATAGGTTACAATGAAATCCTTCCATAAATATGACCTATAGACTATGCTAAAGGTTTTGGGGTTTTGGGCTCGGGCAGCCATCAAGGCTGAATGATCGCGACCAAAAGGGGACGTGCTCATCTAGACATTATATAAAGTAAAACCTACCAAGTTACAATGAAATCCCTTCATAAATATGACCTGTAGAATGTGCTAAAGGTATTCAGGCTTCGGGCTCGGCAGCCATAATGGTAGAATGATCGCAACCAAAAGGGCACATTCTCATCTGGGCATCATCTGGAGTGATCCTAGGAAGTTAAATGAAATACCTTCATAAATATGACCTGTAGACTGTGCTCAAGATCTTCGGGCTTCGGGCACCTATAGCCATCACAGTTGACCAATCACGGCCAAAAGGGGATGTCATTATCTTGGCATTTTATGGAGTCAACCTAACAAGTTACAATGGAATCCTTCCATAAATACGACCTATAGACTATGCTAAATGTCTTTGGGCTCGGGCAGCCATCAAGGCTGAATGATTGCGACCAAAAGGGGATGTTCTCATCTAGACATTATATGGAGTCATCCTACCAAGCTACAATGAAATCCCTTCATAATTATGACCTGTAGACTGTTCTAAAGGTTTTCGGGCTTCGGGCCCCTGTAGCCGTCAGTTTCCCAATCGTGTCCAAAAGGGGACGTTCTCATCTAGACATTATTTGAAGTCAAACTACCAAGTTACAATGAAATTCCTTCATAAATACGACCTATAGACTGTGCTAAAGGTTTTTGGGCTTCGGGCTCGGGCAGCCATCATGGCTGAATGATTGCAACCAAAGGGGACAATCTCATCTGGGCATCATCTGGAGTGATCCTACGAAGTTACACTGAAATTCCTTTATAAATATGACCTGTAGACTGTGCTCAAGGTTTTCGGGCTTCGGGCACCTGTAGCCATCACAGTTGACCAATCACGACCAAAAGGGGATGTCATCATCTAGGCATTATATAGAGTCAGCCTAACAGGTTACAATGAAGTCCTTCCATAAATATGACCTTTTGTCTATGCTAAAGGTTTTTGGGCTCGGGCACCCATCAAGGCTGAAGGATCGTGATCAAAATGGGACATTCTCATCTAGACATTATTTGAAGTCATCCTTCATAAATATCACCTGTAGACTGTGCTAAAGGTTTTCAGGCTTTGGGCCCCTGTAGCCGTCACAGTTGCCCAATCAGGACCAAAAGGGGACTTTTTCATCTAGAATTCGTATGAAGTCAACCCACCAAGTTACAATGAAATTCCACAATAAATATGACCTGTAGACTGTGCTAAAGGTTTTCGGGTTTTGGGCTCAGGCAGTCGTCACGGTTGACAGATCACGCCCAAATCGGGAAATTCTCATCTAGAGATCATAAGGAGTCATCCTACCAAGTTACAATGAAATCCCTCCATATTAAATATGACCTGCCGACTATGCTAAAAGTTTTGGGGTTTCAGGCTTGGGCAGCCATCATGGTTGATAGATCATGCCCAAAAGTATACATTCTCATCTAGGCATTATACAGAGGCATCCTACCAAGTTACAATGAAATCCCTTCATAAATACGACCTGTAGACTGTGCTAATGGTTTTGGGCTCGGGCAGCCATACCGGTTGCCCGATCGCGACCAAAAGGGGACATTCTCATCTAGACATGACCCCAAACCTGCATATGAAATTTTGTGACGATCAGTCAAGTTAAGCTAAAAATGTCATGTTTATTTTTAGGTTCCAATTAATGACTGTCAATTTCTACCACGAACAAACAAGCGCAGCAGTTGCATAGTGGCACTACCTGAGCAACGTCTTTTGTATGCCACAATTCTCATTGGTTTTTTCGAGAGCTTTATTTTTTGGTTAAAACAGAACTTAAGCTGGACCACATAAATTTAGGAGAAAGTATGCCAGTTGTGAATTCCATAGTTATCATGATAGCTGGAAAATGAATGTGAGACAATCGCGTGTGGATCACATATTCCTCTACATGGTCGATACGTGAGCGTGGACGTAAACGTATAATATGTCAGCATATAACAGAATCAGGTCAGAGTTTTTAGACATCGGGCCAAAGATCATGAAAAAATGGTGTATGTGAAGGTTTTTTAACATTATATACTTTACCATGATTCAGTAATAAAAGATGACCTGAGAGATATCCCTCTACCTCATTCAAACTCACTGAAACACCATACGCGTGAATTTGTAGTCGAGATAGGCCCAATTCATGTCATCCGACAGTTGATTTATTTATTTATTTATTGATGTTTAAGGTCACATATTTATGCACAATGGCTAATCATGACCGTGACAGTTTTACGGGTGGAGGAAGCCGGAGTACCCGGAGAGAACCACCGAGCAACGACGAGCAGCTGCCAGCTCCCCAACATCGTAACTCCGCACTGCAGCACAGGCAGGGTTAGATTGGTTGAAGACATGTGTACCATCGACTTGCAGTACGCCTTAGTACACAGCATCATCGTGCCCCCACATGGGCAATCCAACAGTTGATACATTAAGGTTTACTTTGATATACCTCTTGACCAACACTGTCTGCAATCGTGTTAGACCTGAAAAGGTGACTCGTCCAGTCGTTCCTGAGATATATTCGACAGTTTTAGCGACTATTTTTTTTAATTGGTCAAGTGATCTACCTATGTAGAGCCTAATGGCTCAACTGTTGGATAACATAAATATCTCTACTAAATTTACGCGTTTAGTTCTGACGTGAGTTTGAATGAGGCAGGTGGATATCCTCCAAAACCAGACAATTCGGACGATTCGGAACCTTGACACTCTTATTTGTAAGTTTTACGGCATCGTCAATCCTGAGAGTCTGTGGTTTCAGGAACTCTTCTACCGCCTTTTCGTTGTAAGCAAATGCTCCCGTCTGAAATATCTGAAATCATGAAATGGGAAAATTGAAACAACGTGCAGATGTGTGAATCTTTATAGAATGTTGTACAAAAAATGAAAAATGTCCTGTTTCTGTGCATTGATTGTATATTAACTGATAGAGTGCTAAGTTATTTTGGGTTGTCAGAATTTGTTCACATGTCTTTGCTTCGTTACAATTTATGGGAGAGTGCCAGTGGGCACTCTCCCACAAATTGTAACAAGGCAAATCCACAGACTATATAATTCCACTTACAAGATAATCCAAACAAATCCGTGGAATATGATGCTCTTCAGAATAAAGTCCAAATATGGGCTTCCAGCACTTTACCAATTAAGAGAGTATGCTGTTTATTTATTTATTTATTGGTGTTTAAGGTCACATACTTATGCACAATGGCTAATCGTGACCGTGACAGTTTTACGGGTGGAGGAAGCCGGAGTACCCGAAGAGAACCACCGAGCAACGACTAGCAGCTGTCAGCTCTCCAACATCGTAACTCTGAACTTTGCACCGCAGCACAGGCAGGGTTAGATTGGTTGAAGACATGCGCACCATCGACGTGCAGTACGCCTCAGTACACAGCGTCATCGTGCCCCCATGTAGGCAATCGGGGTGAAGTGTCTTGCCCAAGGACACAACGCGGTTGCCGCAGGTGGGATTCGAACCGAGGACCTCTCGGCTTGCAGCCTGCACCTCTACCAACTGAGCCACCGCGCCTCCCGAAGAGAGAGAGTATGCTAGTATAGAACTAACTTCCACACCGCAGTATACCAAGCAAAAAAAAAAAAAAAAATGTTCTAAACGAAACCCTGCAAATGAAATGAACTTGACGAGCTTTAACCATTGACAAATATTTTACTATCTCTATATATTTTGTTTTTGTCTGCCCATACTTTCACACACTGTACATAATGAGGTCGTAAGCTCAAGCTAGAAAATAAGCAGACTGACATCTGCAAAATGAGGTCCCCAGAGGGTGAATTTAGTGATGCTACCCTGCATAGCAGGGTAGCATCACTAAATTTACCCTCTGTGAACCTCAATCTGAATGAGGGTCGCAAAACTAAACAGAAAGAGGTACCCGGATTTTGCCCACTGTATGGGATAGCATCATCAAATTCACCCTCTGGGGACCTCATTCTGCAAATGTCAGACTGCTTATTTTCAGGCTTGCGTAAGCTGACTTGAACATTTAATTTAACATTATTGTGGATGCCATTTTCCGATACAAATACATCACAATCCTAAACATTATTCAAGAGCAATGCAAAGCATGGCATATGTCCCCGGTGATGTCGTCAAAGGGTAGGTAAGTTTCTCAGTGGCATAACTAAATCAAAAGGAAGCTTTTTGTAGACACCAATAATGAATAAAAAATTGCGACATCGATGCCGTAGCTGAGACGGGTGGTGCAATCTCACAAAATTCTAAGTTCATCAAGGGCCATAACTCCAAGAAAAATATTTGGAACAACACATGCATTGAACAGTGGCTAGACATCAATAAGATACACTTACATGCCAAATATAAAGTCATTCCATCAAGTATTTCAAAAGTTATTGAGTTTTGAAACTCGTTGGTCACAGACAAACCGACCGACCGACAGACCGACAGACAGACCGACAGACAGACCGACATTACCACTTATAGAGTTGATAGTCGCAGCTAAAAATTGATTTGAATCAGCATTCATTAGTTTGTTTGTTTGTTGGTGGTTAACGTCACATTTATGCACCATGGCTAATCGTGACACAACATGGAGATGAAGTCAAGTTTAGTCAATCATTGATCAACATGTTGCCCATTGTAGAGGACTTTCACCCCAAGCATTGGTGACTGACCTATTTTACTAGTAAAGTGGAACTGGTTTACCACAGTAAACAAGTGCTGCTTACTTCCCGGGGTTCCCACGGGGATATTCATTAGTTATTGGACGGAAACCAAATTCAATGTGACCACCATGGCGGCCATATTGAATTGGTCAGTTGGTCCAAAATCAAAAGCGAGCTCTCTCTAGACACCAATGATGCATAACCAAAAATTTAAATCAATTCGAGTCAGTATTCATTAAAATTGGACGGAAACCAAATTCAAGATGGATGCCATGGAAGCCATAATGAATTGGCCACTGTCGGCCATATTGGTTCAGCTGACTGGTCCAAAATCAGAAAGAAGCTTACTCCAGACATCAACAATGCATAATTGAGAAATACAAATGACTCGAATCAGAATTCACTAGCTGTTGGACAGAAACCAAATTCAACATGGCAACTATGGCATCCAGATGGCCATCTTGGGTCAGCTGGCTCGTCCAAACTTGGAAGAAAGCTTCCTCTAGACACTAACAATGCATAATTGAAAAATATAAATGATTCGAGTCAGCATTCACTAGTTCTTGGATGGGAACCAAATTCAATATGGCTGCCATGACAAGTTACCCCTAAAATTATGATTTGTTCAAATAAGCAATTCTTGAGTTATTTGACTGAAACATAATGACCCCAGAGGTTCTCGGGGGCATAATAAAAAATAAATATAAGGCATAACTATATCACCTACCGTTGTGTTTTGTGTAATGCGTAACGACATGTTTTCTATTTGGTTAACATTTCGCAACAACAAAAACTGCCCCTTGAATACTTTTTCTATCTTAGTCTTATCAATGCTCAGCCGGCAAATCTGGCTGTTCTCGTCCAAACAATGGGTGGTGCCATCAGTATCCACACTAATCTCAGTTTGAAATTTTCTTTCCTCAACTTTGTCAATAACCTTGACACGAACATTCTTCGTCACGCCCTAAAATTTACACAAGAATATGGGGGGTTAACGTCTTCCTGTGAAAACACTTGAAAGGGCACCCCTCCTGACCTCATGCCCCCCCTCCCCCCCCCCCAAAAAAAAGACGAATCATCTCTCTATTCGAAACTCGACCTGGAACAAAACGTAGAGGTGGCTTTGAAAGCAACTGCCCAGAGCCATCTCAAAGTATTGTCAGTGGTTCTCAAAAATTTTTTTTAAAGAAGTTTAAGCTTATTTGAAATTAAAGGGGGTTAAGATCTCCATTCCAAAAAAAACACTTTGAATACTACATCATTCCCTCCATACAGAATAAACAAGGGCAACACATAACGTGCCCCAATCTGCAGGCATGTCTGAAATGGCCTTAAAAAGCTTAACTGATAGAGTGCTGGAAGCCCATATTTGGGCTTTATTCTGAAGTGTCGGTACCGCAACTTGAAGGCTTCATATTCAGTTGATGTGTTCTACATATCACCTTTGAAGTGAAATTATTCAGTCTGTTAGGATTTGCCGTGTTACAATTTATGGGAGAGTGCCGATTGGCACTCTCCCATAAATTGTAACAAGACAAAGGTATGTGAACAAATTTTAATGACCAAAAATAATTCAGCTCTCTACCAGTTAAAGGAATTGTGAGATTTTCTAGGTCAGAAGAGTGGGAAAGGGCCATAATTCTTGGAAAAACAAGAGCTGGACTTGCGTCCGGTGCATACCCCCACATGGTGTGCCGCCTAGTGTGGGCATACCTATGACTAACAAATATCATTTATGAATATTCTCGTATGGACTGATGGACGGGTGCACAGATGGATGGACGCAATCCAGTATACACCCCCCCCCCACCTTCCATTTTCTTCGAAAGTTTTCAACAATTTCCAACAAAATCAAAAGGTATGGTAAATTGTTTGGTGTTTGAAAGTTTTATGCAGTGAGGCAGAAGCCTTTGTCATAGGCAAACTGCATGCCATATTTCATTGAAATCCGATAACTCCAATCCAGTATACCCCCCCCCCCCCCCCCCCCTCCCTCCCATTTTCTTCGAAAGTTTTCAACAATTTCTAAGTCAAAAGGTATGGTAAATTGTTTGGTGTTTGGAAGTTTTATGCAATGAGGCAGAAGCCTTTGCCATAGGCAAACTGCATGCCATATTTCACCAAAATGCGATAACCCATACCTGAGATACAGGCTGAACAGACAAATAATGTCTATTTCCTACAATTTCTAAGTCAAAAAGGGGGATAACTCTAAAAAGGAGAATGTGAGAAATATTGTTGAATCCTTTTTTAAAGGCTATACAATAAGCAGTGTTCATGGCAAATTTCATTGCAATAGAACATTTGATACCCGAGATAAGGCTGAACAGACAAAATTTGGCTCGGACGGACAAAATTTCTAAGTGAACAAGTAATAATAAAAAAAAAAAAATAATAAAAAAAAAAATAACTAGTGTGGGCATACCTCTGACCAACAAATATTATAAAAAATAATAATTTACTTAAGTTATGAATACTTTCAAAAGGACTCACACACGGACGCACAGATGGATGGACGGACAGATGGACGGACGGATGGATGGACAGACGCATGTAATCCAGTATACCCCCATTTTCTTCAAAAGTGGGGGTATAATTATTGTACCCAACACGTTTCTGGTACATATCCATTCCTTCATGCAGGTCCATCAATCACCCAGCAAAGGAGATCCAAATCCGACCGGTTGCTTTGAAATTACAAAGCTATCGTTAGGGCGGACAGACGGATGGACCAACGGCTTCACTAGATGCCCCCGAATCCTCCTTTGAAGGTCAGGGCATAACAATGCTAAGAGGCAGGCCAGATACAAAATGGAGAAAAAGAGCACTGTAAAAGCCAAATGAGGCCAAAACAAAACCAGTAGTGAAATACACTGTTCAAAATACTCTAAATCTGACAAGTTTTTTCTAGACAGTCCCAAGCTTGGGTAAAAGAAGTGGGGAGTTGATCAACTGAAAACAAAAAACAGTAACAAAATTCACTGTAGAAAAAAACCCTATAAATCTGACAAGTTTTATAAATGCAGGTCCCATGTCCGGGTAAATGATAAAGTGAGCCGATAAACTAAAAAATTATTTCGGCTTTTTGTCTGGAAATTTTGACTTTTTTATATCACTTAGTTCATTAGCAACATGCGATAAATTCCAACACACAAGGTTCCGATTTCTAATGAAATCTCGGCCAACTAACAGGACGTGAGTGCTGTCCACCCAACAACCGGTACCGTTAACCCACATTTTCAATAAAAAACCAGTACTTTGAAGATGTTAACCCCACATATCCTGAAACCTTGTCTCAAAAACTTTTATAATTATTTTCAAGAATACTTTGAAGACTTCTCACATCCCCTTAGAATGGAAACCTTCCCTATCGCACCATAAAAGACCACAGATTTTCACAGAAGACTTCCACATGGCATGCCTTTGGATGTCTTCCCAACCTGCCATTACAGATCACAAAAAACGCAGTAAACCCATATAATATCAATGCACATCTGCGTATCCCACTCTTTGGCGCAGTTAGATACTTGTGTTCGATGTTCAGTTGCCTTCACATTTCTAATAAACGCCGAACACAAATAAAATGAGGCAAGTGTCAAATAAATTTGACATATTGGTAGATGTGCATGGTATAAATATCATATATTTCAACTTATGCATAACTGTTCGACTCTAAATTTGGTTAGATTTTTATCTGTGATATTCGCCAAAATAATAATTGAGAATTAATCAATTCCTGTAGATCAGTGATTTAAAATAATTTTTCCTTGCAACTGTTTGTCTTGTAATTCAGTTAGGTTTTGTGTCCAGTATTCAGTAGCTTTCAATTAAGGCTTAATTTAAAGACAATTCCCACTACCATTAATCTGGCCTTCGGATCGGCATGCCAAAATATGGCTGGTTTAAAATTGCTTTTTTCCCCATGTGTGGGCTTTATCTCGTGCTCTAGTTGTTAGCTCACCTGACTTTCAGTCAGGAGAGCTATAGTGATCACTCACCGTCCGTCGTCCGTGAACATGGTGTTTGCATCTTCTCCTCTCAAACCACTCAACCAATTTAATTGATATTCAAGATAATAGTTTGTTATGACATCGCAACTTGATTTTGTTCAAACCAAGTTTCTTTGCCCCTTGGTAGGGCCACACCCAAAAAGTGTGCTGAAATCTTAAAAAATCTTCTTCTCGTGATATTTGGTGTGCAGCTTCCTTTTGAGGTGTAGATTCAGATTTGTTCAAGAGAAATTTGGGGGCTATATTTGCCATCGTTATGGGAGGGGCAAGAATATTTGCCCCTCCCAAAATTTATATTTTCCAAACCGAGAGGCAGATTTGGACCAAATTTGAGATGAGGGCTTATTGGGTCATAAGTACTTAATTTATGCAAACAGAATTTTCCACATCACCCCATGGGAAGCGCAGGAGCTAAAAATAGAAAAAATTAAAACGCCCATACCTCCAAAACTACACGGCAATGAGAATTCTTATTTGGTGTGAAGCTTCCTTAGGACCAACAGAATGGAATTATAAAAAAGAAAAAATGCTATCGGGTTTTATCAAGGGGTACTTTTCTGGGACTTTTGAAAAAGTGCTGAGTCAGCATTTTTTAACACTGTGGGTAATGGGAAAAACATATGACTACTTTTCTCCCAAACCACTGCTCCAAAAGCTTTCAAATTTCACATATAACATCTTTGGAAGATTGTTTCACAGGTTTATTGAAATCAGTTCCCTGGGTCCATATTTGGGCTCTCAATGGGAGTGTAGTATGAGGAATAGTCTTTAAAAATCTTCTTCAGATCTACCAATAAGAATCTTTTGATATTTGGTATGCAGCATCCTTAGGGGGATGAGATTCAAGTTTGTTCAAGCTAAGTCCCTGAGTTCATATTTAGGCTGAAAATTTGGGTACCCGTTCCAGACTTAGAAATTTTGGACCAAAATCTGGAAATTTTTTTTTGTTTTTTTTTATGCGTTTCGGTCAATTTTAAGACAAATTTTTTTTTTTTTTTACATTGGAAATTTGGGGTCTGGGTGGGACTTAAAAAATTTTGGACCAAAATCTGGAAATTAGTTTTTTTGTTTTTTTATGCATTTTGGTCAATTTTAAGAAGAAAAAAAAATTTAGGCTGAAAATATTTTGTTTTGGACTTCGAAAATTTCCAGAAAATTTTGGACCAAAATCTGGAAATTAGTTTTTTGTTTTTTTATGCATTTTGGTCAATTTTAAGAAGAAAAAAAAATTTTAGGCTGAAAATATTTTGTTTGGGACTTCGAAAATTTCCGAGCAAAAATAAAAAAAAATCTGTTTTTATGCATTTATCTCAATTTTGGGACGTAAAAGTGCAGGAACTGAAAACAGAAGGAAAATCCTGTGTATTGTGTGGGCACAACTGCTTCATCTAGTTGGTATATGCTTTTCTTAGGAGGGGGCGTATGCAGCTTGTTCAAATCAAGTCCCTGGTTTGATATTTAGAATACCATGTCAGGTGAGCACCCTCAGGCCCCCTGGGGCCTCTTGTCTTAAAAATTCATCCAAATCATCTAGGTTGGGTAAATGTGAGCCCAATCGGGTTCTTATTCATTCGACCCAGTTGGTTTGAGTTGGTTTTTACACAAGTGGTTTTAAAATGCGCATCTCTTTTTTGTAGGCAATAATTTTTCCAAGTGTTGTACTTCTAAGTACATTTGGACAGACAATTGATTTGGGTTAATGAGTACGCATCTCTGTTATGCACACAATAAGTTCTTTACTTTTATGTACTTATCCCGCACTTGGACATTGGGTCTTGGCATTGCCTTTTGTGACAATTTGTTATCAATCTTCAGGCAAATATTTGAGGCAATCTAATATGAAATATTTAAGGGCCTCTGTTACTGAACACAGAAACCTAACCGAATTTAACGCCAAGTAATTGGAAGAAAAAAGTATAATACATAACATAAAATCACTTAAGTGGATGTTGAAATACAAGATATTGATCTATCATTAGGATCCTGGACTGTTTTGCTGAAAGTGCATTTTGCTGAAACATAAATTTTTGAAAAAAAAAAGACACTTGGCAGAAGTTGTTTTCCGCGGAGAAAAAAATGATACAAAAAAAAAAATCACACCAAATGGGCTTGTATCTGATTTAATACTTGCACCTATTACATTGTCAAATTTGTAAAAACCTAAATATATACATGAATGTGTTATTTATTTATTGGTGTTTAAGGTCACCTATTTATGCACAATGGCTAATCATGACTGTGACAGTTTTACAGGTGGAGGAAGCCGGAGTACCCGGAGAGAACCACCGAGCAACATCGAGCAGCTGCCAGCTCCCCAACATCATAACTCTGCACTGCAGAGACATGAATGTGTTTATGATGTTTCAATAAAAAATGGACTTGCATGAAGTATGTGGTGTTTAACTGGTTACAAAGATGTTTGAATAAAGAGAATGGACTTGAATGAAGTGTTGTTGTCTTTTACTTTCAAGACATCCTTAAAAACGCCACAAGGAAAGAAAAAAATTTGACAGAAAATATAAGACATTTCATAATTTACTTTTATGCGAACTGTCTAATATTTTCTGGCAACTTGTCTATTCTTTCAGCGTAATGTTCAAAAACCCGGTGAACTGTCCAGCTTTTCTCTGCAAGATGTCCAAAAGTTTGGTGAACTGTCCCAATATTTCTTCTGGCAAACTGTACTTTCGGCAAAAAGTCTAGACCATTATATCAACTTTATTTGACACTTATTTCTTTATTTTATTTTTGTTCGGTTGAACTAGTAATAAAGGCTACTAAACAACAGAACAGAAAAATCTAACCGCTCTGGTAGTTGAAAAAATCACTTCAAGTCAACAAATTCACTTGAAACATTACTTTGATATTTATACCCCAATCTACCAATATATCAAGAACATATCTTTATTCGACATTTGTCCTATAATTTTATTTATGATCTTGAAGGCTACTAAAGACCGAACACAAGAATTGAACCACGTCAATAAAATCAGACATGTTAACTCACCCGGAATGCCTGGGAAAATCCAAAAATTTCAGTGTAGTTCCCAGCCTCCCGGGCGGGAATCAGTTTTGGACCAAAAATCCCGGAAAACAACAGTCGAATATTTCTTTCCCATTGTGACTTATGTAAAACATTTGGAGTCAAATCACATGCATTTCAACCTCTGGTAAAAACTCACGAATCAGTAAAATATGGAATTTAAGTTACATTTATTTAAGAAAAGGGTATTTTATGATATATATTTCAACTGTGTTCATGTTTATTTCTGTTTTTTTCTTTGTAATCAGAGATTTTGGATCAATGTGCGAGTGTCGTGAAAATTGGTGACTTACTTTCCAAAAATTGAGAACTCCACCTTCATTTAAATGCAGTTTTTTGGTAAATAAAATATATGAAAAGGAATTAAATAATATATATTTATTTATCCATTGAACCGATTTAATTCTCATCCCTCAAAAATCCAAATCAAAACATAAACAACACCATGACCTCAACTATTAAACACAGTTTAAAAATAGGGTAAAGCCACTTTGGATGCCAAAAAATCATGACTGCATATTTATACAAATGGAGTTATTTTCTAACACTACATTTTCTAACACTACATTTATTCTGTTGTGCAGACTATAGAACTGTTAAATGTTGGCCATCTGTACCCAGAAAATTTCGAATGGAATTAAAAAAAAAAAAAATGCTTCATTGATAAAAAGAAAAAATTTGTGCAGAACACAAGTGTCCATATTTGCAAGAAGGATTTTGATAAAGATACTTTCCAAGTACTAATCTTCTTGCAGTAACTGAACATTGGGACATCTTTTCCTGTTAACATTTCCAGACTTGGAAAATTATTAGCTTAGTTGACTTAGATAAAAGCAAACCACAGGTGGTGGTGCTCTGTGTGTGTGTATGTGTGTGTGTGTGTGTGTGTGTGTGTGTGGGGAGGGGGAGGGAGGTGGATGGGGGGGGGGGGGGGGGTCATGAAGAAGAGGAAGGTGGGGGGGGGGAGGGATCAAATCAACAATTACTTTATGATTTTGTAACATAGCATAAATGCATCAGCATAACTGACAACTAGATCTGGATAGCCTGTTGTTAATGGTGGTCCATGAGCTAAAAATTTCCAAGTTTTTTCTTTTGTTTTGTCCCCGAGCGAACTTTTCCCTGAAATCCATCCCATTTCCCTAAAAATCACCCTCAGGTTCCCTGAAAAATTATTCTGGAAGTCTGATAAAATAATGGGACAAGTGTCGACATATTGGCAGATTTGGTGATAAATACCACATATTTCAACATCCAAGTAGATCCGTTCACTTTTTAAGTGGTGTTATACACTTTTTTTCTTTCGACTGTTTGACTCAAAATTCTGTTAGAGTTTGTGTTCGCTTTAGCTTTCACATCTCTCAGTGATATTTGCCAACTAATAATTTAGGGTTAATTCAAAGATAATTCCATTTACCATTTATCTGGGATTTGAAACATGGTAGGTTTGAAAAAAAAATCCATGCGTGGATTCGCACTGCCTGTGTGGAGTTTTGTCACCAATATGTTGTACAGGCTGTCCTTTCTGTTCTTACTTTCAAATTTTTCCAAATCAACTGGGCTGAGTGAAATGAACCAAGTCGGGTTTATATTCACTCAACCCCATTGATTTGAGAAATATTTTTTAACACAACTGAATTTAGAGTACGCGTCTCTTTTATGTAGGCCATTTTTTTCATGTGTTGTACTTTTTAAGCATTCGGACATTGGGTATCAGCATTGCCTTTTGTGATATTTTGTCACCAGTCTTCAGGCAAATATTTGAGACATTCTAAAATGAAATGTTTAAGGGGCTCCACTACAGATTCGTGGCCTTTCCCTCCCCTCTCCCCTCCGCTCCATTGACCTTGATCTCACTTTGAACAACAAAGACACCCCAAACCCATAAGGTGCATACTTATATTCCTCAATAGCCAAGACATCCTTTGTACAACCCGCTCTTAAGTTTTCTATTGCAATCCTTCTGGAACCTTAACTGAGAAGGCTACTCCCCTTCTTTTTTCCTCCTTCTCGAACTTCTGTCTCTCCTTGTAAAATATTGATGACAGAATGACACACAGAAGGCAGTGTTTGCACTGCTTTTGTGGAGTTTTTGACATCAACAGTTTTGTATAGGCAATACTTTTTAAGTGCTGTACTTTCTGTTCTTACTTTTTATCTCACAATCGGGGTGTTTTTGCACTGTTACGGAACTAAAGTTTAATGTATCTGGGCCCTTGTTCCGAATCCGTATCAAGGGCCCCTGATACAAGTGTGTGATTCTGCTGTTGCCAAAACAACGGCATTAATATCATTTTTCGATTGCTTCGCGTTTTTCCCTTCAGCTCAGGCCTTGGCCGATTAATTAGTTTTGAAATAAAATGTGTAAAACATCTCCCGGTTCGTTGATGAAGGAGTGTTGTAATAATCACCAGGAATTGTAATTTTAACGTTCCAAACCTTCTGGTCACAACTTTGAATGTGAATCATTACTAATGAACAGCAACTGAATGCTCCGCACATTAATATTATAGTCTGTCAGGTTGGGAATCCCACGACGTTTGAACCAAATTGAACCAAATCAATTAATTTATCGATCGGTGATACAGTTGGAAACAGAAAAGATAAAATGAGCCAATGAAATGGAAAGTAATAAGAAAAGAACGATAAATAAAAATACAAAAATACTCCAACTATTATAAATCTGGATCACAAATTATAGCAAATGACATTTAAAATCCACTTGAATAGTTTTATATGGTCCTTTTGAATAAAATATACGATCGAATCTCCTGTGCCGTTGTCTGCTGTTTATGATTTTTCAAAAGCCAAAAATTACAGTTCATGCCAAAATAGTTTAATTTTCTACTTTAAAATGGACGATTTGAATTCCGATGAGATAAAATCATTAATGGACAGTGACGATGAAACGTATTTGAACTTTGACCACTCATTTGCAAACTCACAGGAACTTAAAGCCAATTTTTTAGGTGTTGGTAGTAGTCCTGCACCCCTTTGTGGATGGAGATCAAGTGGCCAGGAAGAGTCACTGCAGCATAGAGAACACCCCCAATCTGCTTTTAATAGTGTTAGAAGTGAAAATAATGCCCAAGCTAACCCATGTGGACAATTTAGGAGGGGAAGGACCAAGCAAAGATCCTAGGATGGTTAAAAATTCAAAAAGCAGGGCCCCAGTGTTTATTGATGATTCAGAGAAGGATGAATTTGTAGAATCTATGAAAAATGAGAACACTTGCAGAAAGACCCGTTATGTTGTCAATTTATTTGAAAATTTTCTGATGAAATGTTGCAATAAACTGAATCGGATTTTAAATACACTTGTTAATGCAAAACATGCCAAGGAAACTAATTGTGATACATGTATCAATAAAGCAGTATGGTCTTTTACTTGAAGATGTGAAAATGCGCAGTTCAAAGTTTAAAGAGTTTAAAAACACAGAGATTACTAGGGTTGATGAATTTTTCATCCAATTTGTCAATGAGAAGCAGTATCCGGATTTAAGGAGCATTTTGAAAATATTCCTGATATTATCTCATGGACAGGCAACAGTGCAGAGGTTTCTCCATTAATTCCAAAATGGCTGTTGAGAACAAAAAAGAGCACAGTTACACAGCAGAAAGAATAGTGTATGATTCCTTAAAGCGTACAGGGGGATTTTGAACATAAATACTGACAAAACCATGTTACAGTATGCCAAAGCTTCAAGGCAGCAATATGAGAAATACCTCACAAAACAACAAGCTGACCTTAAAATTGATGATCAAAAACAAACCAAAAGAAAGCACATACAAGAGCTAACTGAAGCTAAAAAGTGTTTATGTACAGACGTTCAGTATATTTATTTATTTATATTTATTTATTTATTGGTGTTTAAGATCACATATTTCTGCACAATGGCTAATCATGACCACGACAGTTTTACGGGTGGAGGAAGCCGGAGTGCCCAGAGAAAACCACCAAGCAACGGCGAGCAACAACTGCCAGCTCCCCAACATACTAACTTCACACAAGCAGGGTTAACATTGGTTAAAGACAGGTGCACCATCGACGTGCAGTACGCCTTAGTACACAGCGTCACCGTGCTCCCACGTGGGCAATGGGGGTGAAGTGTCTTGCCCAAGGACACAATGCAGTTGCCACAGGTGGGATTCGAACCGAGGACCTCTCGGCTTGCAGCCTGCACCTCTACCAACTGGGCCACCACGCCTCCACAGACATTCAGTCCCTTGAAAATTCATCTGATAGTGCGGTTAATAGACTGTTCGCCTCCGGAGACTGTTTGCCCCAGCTTTTTTTGGACTGTTCCCCCCAAGACTGTTCGCCCCCGGGACTGTTCGCCCCTTGGTTCTATGAACTTTTATTGTTGTTAATGTTTTTGTTTTTTGACATCAAAAGAAACAAAGAATAAAAATTGGCTTCAACAAATATTCATACCTTCAAACAAGTATATCCAAATAGTGCCGACAAGAGACTAAAAATATTCTATTAAAAATATATATAATTGAGCAGGAGTTGTAACAGAACTGCTTTTTCTACACTTGTCACTTCTGGCATTTTGTTCATACAGACCAACATAAAAAGTCAAACAAGTTAACTCTGTGTTTATATAATGATTAAATAACAGTATGGGCGGCACATGAAAGCAAACTTTCACATCAAGAGCTTTTGTTTTTCAAACTGCAGTTACCACTAATCTTCAAGCTGACAGCTGACAGAAAATTCTCGTTATGTGGTTTTGATATTATTAGAAGAGATCGCCCCATCCAAAAAGGTGGCAGATTCGCTCTGCTAATAAAGCAGGAGATTAAATACAAAACAATACTATGTGACCACTTCACTGCTGAAGTGATTGCAGCTGAAATTGAACTTGACCACAAACATGTGGCCATCATATCACATTAATTGTGAGGCATGGCATAGGCATCTGAAAACCAAAGTTAGGAGGAACCATCTACCTTTTTACCAGTTTGTTAAGGTTTTACACAATGAGGCATTAGTAGTGGATGTGGAGGCTCAGTTTCTTTAAATCTTAAATTTTTTAGTTTTTTCGGAACCTTTTTTTGAAAACGGCCTTGAAAACATTACAAAAAAATATAAAAAAAATTTTTTCGAAAATTTTTCTTGAAAACCTTCTTCAATTTCTGTTGGGGGCGAACAGTCCAGAAAAATGGGGGTGAAGAGTCCATTAGGGCAAACAGTCTCAGGGGCGAACAGTCTCCGGGGGCGAACAGTCCATTTCCCGATAGTGCGGCTCAGAAGGCTGAGAAAGTGGTAACAGAGAATGGATAGTAAAATTCAATACTTATAGGAAAAGTACCCAAGAAAAACAATCAAAGCTACAGGAAATGAAAGATACCATTGATTCACTTATGAACACCAACTGACTAAAACTGAGATGTATGTGTATATATTGTAAATATGTGATGGTAAGTGTTTGTATTTACATGTAAATTATTTAATACAAACTCTTGAAACTGCTTAAAAATTATCCTTGAAAAAGTTGTGAAAATCCTTAACTGGTAGAGTGCTAAATTATTTTTGGCCATCAAATCTTGTACACATATCTTGCCTTGTTATAATTTATGGGAGAGTGTGGGCACTCTCCCATAAATTGTAACAAGGCAAACCCTTGCAGGCTAAATGATATCACTTCAAAGATAATACAAAGCAAATGCACTGAACATGAGCCTTCAAGCTGTGGTACCTGTACTTCTGAATAAAGCCCAAATAAGGGCTTCTAGCACTTTACCAGTTAAAAAGGTCCTTGAAAATGTTTGAATTTTTTCCAATCCTGTATGAACCCTGTTACACTTAACCCTTAAAGTTCTTAACCCGACAAGTCACGCTCGAAAATCATGTCCTATAACGCTGGTCATGACATATTTTGTTTCTTTCCCAACCAATTAGTTAAACTTCTCATAAACCGGACCCCCAGACATATCAAGTGCACCTGCCAAAACACAACCGCAGAATATACCTGCCAAAATGCATCTGCCAAATTCAACGGCCGTATGCACCCACCAACATACATCTGTCTAAGTGCATCTGCCAATATCAGTCGGGCACAACTTAAAATCGAACTATTATAGTTAGTTCTGACTAAAGTAGTTTGATCGAACTATGGTTTTCACATCGAAAACAGGTTTGGGGGATTGTACGTTCGATGCGCAAAAAGTCACATCAAAACGAAAACAACATTTTGATCGCACTGAACCTCTCAAGTATTCCAGACAGAAAAAATAAAAATTCACTGTTGCAAACTTGGGTAAATCGAATATATTGATGCACATTTTCCCTGCATTTCGATAATTCTCGTACTTTCAGTGCTTATTAAATTTTATGTTTTAAACGTAATTTGTATTTGAAAATCACACATTTCTTTTCACTGTGATCTGCAGAACAGGAAAACATTCGTGCGCGTGCACGATATACAGCGTAGGTAGGTTTAATCTCGAGAACTTACCGATGACACCCGTGCAATTGCAAAAATCACCTCGAGTATGGAAAGGTAATTTATCCACAAACACAGATGCAACATGTATTTCCCGTGTTACCAATATTCTCAATGCTTGAAGTGCACGGGAAAAGCAAAAAGATGAGCAAAAAGATGTTAATCAAGTACTTTGTTTCAGAGGGGGTTATATAAACCATCGATTCCCAGAAAATATTACCCACACCATTTCCAAGAGGATTTCTGTGAAGTGATTGTGAAACTATTGGGGTTTTTTTTTACCATATAATATATAACTACGAAAAATTTTCTCTGATATAATTAAGTTCATGTGATTTCCTCCATTTCTTTCATTCTGACTCATCATAAATAAGCAAACCTGTGATTAATTAACAGTGTCTTCCAAGTGTGGCTGCAAAGACCATGAACAATTTTCACAGGGCACAACATTTAATGTTTATAAAATAAGTTCCAAGAAATTCCGAAAAAATATCATCCATGCTTTAATTGAAAACTCCCTGATCAAAGACAGAACAACATATCTATGTACAGCCTGTGCAAATTATGCTGACAGTCATTTTCTTGACAAAACCACAGAATGTACTTCCACGTCCCGTGTTAAAGACAATGATAGTGACATTGATAAAGTAATACGGGCCATAAAAAACAAAACAATTTCAGAAGAAAAACTTATTGGACTCGCTGCTGCGATAGGAGAGTCCCAGTCTATTGATATTTATGAAGATTCGGTGAATATTTCTTTGGCATATAAACATGACTCATTTTTAAAATCATTTAAACCTTCCTCCTGGGTCTGTGATAGAAATCCCATACTCATTGCATTTCTACGTGGTATATCAAATCTTAAAAGTGCAGATACATCTGTGAAGAAACTGAATTCTTTATGTTTGTCATTGGAACAGATATACCACTGTAGAAATCTCAATTTCATTGGCCCATTCTCATTCGCTGTTAATTTAATTTCATATTTCATCACTGCATCAAAAAATGTATGTCAAATGAACGGTTCCATTCATCCATATGGTTCATATTCTGGCATTTTATCATGGATCAACAGTCATTCATTAACACATTTAGAGTGTCCAAAGCAAGGAGATATTTTGACGTTTTTTGATAATAATCAGGTCTTAGCCAAAAGATGGAGTGTAAATGTTGACTCAAAGGAAATTTTAAGTGTCATAACTACAATCATTCATATCATTCCAAATGTACATAGTAACATTCAAATAGATGAATCACTTTCACCCACACACTGGTATCAACCCAACATCAGGTCACAAGAAACCATTTTTGTTAATTTATTTAACCTATTACATGAATACACAAAGCAGTCAGCAACTAATCATCATAAATCATGGTAAATCATCCAAATTCTTTTATTTGGTACAGCTGATGAGCTCTTAACACCTTATTGTAAATACACATTATCCAAAGGTAACACCTCTTCAGAGGAAGGATTTTATTCATGGATCTAATCTGTCAAAAACCCCAATTACGTATTTGCTCTTCATCTTTTTAGAGCAGGAGTCAGGAGGAATAACTATGATATTGTTAACGCTTCAAAATTCAAGTCAGCTCTCCTATCGTATGGGATCAATATGCCAATATATAGAGAAGTGTATTTAAGGGATATAGCCCAATTTGTTCAACTTCCTCCTCCAATTAAAGATTTTTTCGAACAGCATGTGGCATTTTCACCATCTGGCCATCCAAGTCAAGGAGAGGGTGGCAATTTCATTTTAGAATCAAATAAGAGCTGGACTTTCATCCGGTGCATACCCCCACATGGTGTACCGCCTAGTGTGGGCATACCTATGACCAACAAATATTATTTATGAATATTCTCGTACGAACTGACGGACGGATGCACAGATGGACAAATGCAATCCAGTATACCATTCCTGGTAAATTGTTTGGTGTTTGGAAGTTTTATGCAATGAGGCAGAAGCCTTTGTCATGGGCAAACTGCATTCCATATTTCACTGAAATCTGATAACCCCAATCCAGTATGCCCCCCCCCCCTCCATTTTCTTCGAAAGTTTTCAACAATTTCCAACAATTTCTAAGTCAAAAGGTATGGTAAATTGTTTGGTGTTTGGAAGTTTTATGCAATGAGGCAGAAGCCTTTGTCATAGGCAAACTGCATGCCATATTTCACTGAAATCCGATAACCCATACCTGAGATACAGGCTGAACAGACAAATAATGTCTATTTCCTACAATTTCTAAGTCAAAAAAGGGGGATAACTCTAAAAAAAGAGAATGTGAGAAATATCGTTGAATCCTTTTTTCAAAGCCTATACCATAAGCAGTGTTCATGGCAAATTTCACTGCAATAGAACATTTGATACCCGAGATACAGGCTGAATAGACAAAATTTGGCTCGGACGGACCCAATTTCTAAGTGAACAAGTAATAAAAAAAAAAAAAATAACTATATGACCAAAAAATATTATAAAAAATAATAATTTACTTAACTTATGAATATTCTTGGACGGACTCACACACGGACGCACAGACAGATGGATGGATGGATGGACGGACGGACGGATGCATGCACGGACGCATGTAATCCAGTATACCCCCATTTTCTTCAAAAGTGGGGGTATAAAAATAAAAAGATCAAAATGTGGATACCACCAGGAGTACCAACAGAAAGGAGATGGCTACGTGTCTGCAGGAATATAGACAGACTGGAACAGGTATAATTAGCAATGTCCTTTTAAAAGAACTAAAAAGCACTTTTAAAAATGAAAAACACACTTTTCTATCTCTTTTTAATTTTTTTTCCAGAATCAGTCTTCTGACTCTGTCTCATATTATGGATGGGACAGAGAAAATTCAAATTCTTTAAAATTTTATTTGTCAAGTTCATATATCCTTGACACTCTGTGTGAAGCCAATAATCACAGTCCTTGACATCACACCCTACCCATGTGCCGTCATCACCTTCTGACCCATGGGTTACCCCACACATCCTGCAGTTGTTGACTGCTGCCATCGATGCCTCTGGGGCCTGAATACATTTGTCCTTATATCTTTTGAGTGTTGTTGGAGACAACACCACTGCAGTTGACGTGGATGGTGTTGGTTCTGTGATAGTAACTGCTGATTCTGATGGTTTGAATTCTGTGGCAGTTGCCGATTCTGAGGTGACACACTCACTTCTATCTAACGTTTCCCTATTGCAAAACTGAAAAATAAAAACAAATGTTATATTAAATTGATATGTGACAAGTATTTACAGCACAAATGCATCCTAAACTCAACTAGTCGCCCCCCCCCCCCCCCCCCTCCCTGAGTTCCAAGGTGTTCCATATGCCTACTGCCACATTGATGTAGTGTCATCTTTAAAGGTAAAAAATAAGAGCAAGTTGCTAGAAAGCCCCAAAGCTGTTTGCAGGAGTTTTGTTTAGATTTGATAGTACTGAACATAATTTTGGAAGTGTATGTGCTTGCTTGCTTACATGTGTGCGTGGAAAGAGCATAACCCTTTCCTTCATTGAAGGAATAGGTCCCATTTGGTTGCATCATTGACAAGTACAGTATTTGAAAAATATACGTAGAAATATATAGGAAAAAGAACTTCACAGAGAACAAAACTATATCATGTGACCCCTTGTTGGAACAAGCTCATCAAACCCTTCCAAACAAGGGATCACATGATATGTTTTTGTTGAAAGTACAGGACAAAAAGAAATGAACTAGACGAGTCAATCTGTAGAATCACTGGCTTTTCCTGGCAAAGATTTTAGCCCTACATCAACATGTAGGTGTGAATACGATATTGTCCTGGTTCAGGGGTGAACAGAATGTTAAATGAGAAATACATCAAACCCATGCATAAAATCACTTGGTTCTCAAAGGGATGGCCCAGCATCCTTGGATATATGTGATTTCCCTATGATCATAGAGCAATGTCAAGATAACACAATTATGTTACCCCTTTACCTAACATAAAGAGATGATACTTACAAAGAAAATTATTGAATAACTAACTGTTTCATTTTTTAGAGTCAAAACATACCTTATGACCCTTCATTGGAATGCGCTTAACAAGCTCATTCCAATGAGGGATCATAAGCTATGTTTTGGGAGAGAAAAATGAAAACATAATGAATATCGTCATTTTGGTGAATATAGCAAGCCTGTTTTGGCCATTACATTGGATAAAGGGTTAACCCTTCATTTATCAGTTATGAAATGTATGATTTGAAGAATGACCATGTTTTGTGTAAGATCCATGAATATTATCAACTTGCTGTCTCAGTGACAATGCATGTGTGAAATATTGTTTTGGGGAAAAATTGATATGGAACCACAGTGACAGCCGATATGTAATGTGGGTCGCTTGGAGTTGTGAAAGATTGAGGTCGTGTCCCAAAGCTATATTAAGCCATTAAACTCTCCAAGTACTTGACTCTAGAACTTTTGGGAAGTTTAGATATAATACCAGACTTCTTCTTGTTTGATGTTTTCACATTCTGCACTTTGGATTGGACCCTCGGAGTAGTGAGACTCCCTCCCCACCCAGCGCCCAGAGAGGGGCCTCACCAGTAAGTACTGCAACTACTTGACACACCAAGTTTGTTACTAGTGGAAAGGGAAGGCTATCATAAAACAATGCTTTAATATTCGAATCAAACAAGACTTCATGTGCACCTGCATATTCGAGGACCAACTGTTTCTCATACATTCTCTTGAGCTCATAGTCGATGGCCCTACTTCATCTCTCTATGGATATTCTTCCTCTGTCTGCTATACATTTCCATTCCATTCAATGTGACAAGTTAGAAGTCATGAAATGACTTACCTCGTTTTTCCGCTTCATTGCCTCTGTCCCCAAAACAGATGCCTCTTAGTCTGGCTTTCCAACTCCAGATACCCATTTGTTCCTGTTAAAGATGCCAATTCTTTGGTCTGAAAGCAATTAATTATATCAGAGACATTATATATGCCTTTGCATGTAGTATCATCTGTTCTATCATTTACAAAAAGTTTCATTTCGGGGGAGTGTGGGAGTGTTTGTGGTTTGGTTCCTATTTAGTAACACGCTGTGCATTGATTATCATCAAGTTGCATTTCAACCCCGATAAGGGAGTCTGAAAATATAAACCTGTCATCCGATGTGATTCATAATCATTACATTTTCGATGAACCATTGCATTTTCCATATTTTTTTTCTCTTTATTTGTTAATTGACTGTACTTTCAGTGTGTTATTTAACTGAATGCATTATGTAACTGAATGGTATATTCTCTCGAGAGAAACCATTTCTGTGTAGTTGTTATGTAGAAATGCTGACCATTTGATTATGTGACATACCACCATGTTTTCATTAGTTCTAATAGTTGTTACGCTATTCAATTTTTTTTAGATAACAGACAACATGGGGGAAAACTTAGACACAATTGACAAAGACCCCTCCTTAAGACAAACTTATCTAACCAAGGAAATCAGGGAATGGAGAAAAAAACTTCAGCAAACAGAATATCTGAATCTTTCAAGGCAATGTGTTCTTGCCAATATTAGTGGAGATATTCTTGACACAGACTTGAGTGAAATTACTAACACTTGTGTCGAGAACCAAAAACCAAAAAATTTATTTTCACCACGTAAAGGAGGGTGGGAAAATTGGCACATGCAGGTTGTTAAAAAAAATTTATGTTCTCAGCAGTGAGAGGATAGACCAGGAGAGATTGCATAGAAAAAACTAAAAATGAAATTTGTACAACAAACAAAACACAAAAAACTAGAATTTATGATTCTGGAGAATCATGGCTTTTCCCGATGAGATTCCATGATTTTTCATGACCCCACCATGTCTGATGACTTGTTTTTAATTGTCTCACTGAAGTTGCTTCATTGCCGTTATAAGAAAGGTGAGTATAGTAGTCTCAAATGTTTAGGTAAAAACCATCATTAACGGTGAAGTGGGCTAATATCAATATCGTCGTCCGACAAGTTAATGACCGACAAAATGAGTTATGTTTGTTTGACACATACCCACTGAGTGCTGTGTCTATTTGAAAATGGTCCATTTTATCTCAAATGTATCCAAAATGTTGATGTCTGGCAGTTTGTAGAGGGTTAACAAGTGGTAACAGGAATATTTATTCATGCAACTCGTAATTTCACACCAAAAACTGCGAATGGCAATTTTTACTTAAAATCTAAGAGATGTTTTCAGAGAAATGCAGGGAGAACATGAATTTTAAGCTTTTGATGGGTATTATTGTTTATCCAGCCCAAAACAGGTTAAGGTTTGTTTTTTTTTAATACGCTTATTACTTACAAAAATAATTTTTAGTGAATTCTACTTCCACTTATGTTGATTTCTCCTCTTAACTTTGGGTGCTGCGGGTACGCAAACACAACCCATTTTATCAAAATTTTGATGTTTGATAACCTGCATACGGTTAACAAATGCTTACTGGAATATTTTGTACATGTAGTTTGTAGTATCACACTAACATCTGAGAATGGTAAATTTTTCTTGAAAATCTACACAAAGTTTTTATAGAAATCCTCAGATAACATGAATTTTTAACCTTTTAAAGGGTATCTCTCTGTAATCAGCTCTAAATGGGTTAATGCTTGGTTTTATGAATACCTTTATTACTTACAACTTAGATGTGAATCTTCCATGGAAGACGTGTGTCGCCTGCACTATATTTTAATATTTCAGACAGAATTCTAAGTGGAAAAGGGGCATAACTCTAGAAAAATACAGCGGATCAAAAAATAAAATAGGAGGTGCACAATGCCATTATGTGATAAAGAATCACTGAAAGTTTCATCAAAATCCATTCATAGGTTAAAGAGGAGTGGCGGATAAGAGAAAGTGTGATGCGGACGACGACGCAGACGACGCAAGACGACAAAAGTAATCCCTATATGTCGCTCCCCACTTCGTGGGGCGGCGACACAAAAATGATCCTCGGCGAATTCCACTTCCAATGAAGGAGGTTATGTTTATCTTGCAGGTACACATTGGGTGCAATGGGTGCCTAAAGACCGCCCATTTTCTAAAACTTTCTATGCATTTCAGCTTCTGGAGGGTTAACAAACGCTTACCGGAATATTTTGTCCATGCAACTTGTAATATCATTCCAAGACCTGCAAATTGTCAATTTTTCTTGAATACTTACTAGATTTTTTGGAGAAATCCACAGAAAATGGGAATTTTAAGCTTTTAAGGGGTACATCTCCTTAACCAGGTGAAAATGGGTTAAGACCTCGATTTGTGAATACCCTTACTACCTACTAAAATTTTTCCCTATCAGTTTTGCATCCGGTAAAAGAAATTATGTTTCTCTGTGGCATTCCCATTTGTTGTTGCTGGTGTCCAAAAACAGACTATTTTTCAAAATGTCGACATTTAGCAGCCCATGGAGGGTTAACAAATGCTTACCGGAATATTTTATCCATGCAACCGGTAATGTGACACCAAGACCTTTCAATGGCCAATTTTCTGTTGAAAACGTACAAGATGTTTGTAAAGAAATCCAGGGAAAACATGATTTTTTAAGCTTTTGATGGGTGTCACTATTAACCAACCCCAAAAGGGGTTAACGCTTGGGTTTTTGAATACCGTTATTACTTACAAAAACGGTCCTCAGTGAATTCCACTTCCAACAAAGGAGATTATGTGTATCTCTCGGGTATACATTGCGTGCTGTGCGTGTCCGAAAATAGCCCATTTCAACAAAATTATGATGCTTGGCAGCCTCTAGAGGGTTAATAAACGCTCATCAGAATATTTTGTCCATGCAACTTGTAATGTCACACAAAGACCTGTGAATAGTCAATTTTTCTTGAAAACCTACAAGATGTTTTTAGAGAAATCTACAGAAAATGGGAATTTTAAACTTTTAAGGGGTATGTCTTTTTATCCTGTCAAAAATGGGTTAAGACTTCGACTTTTGAATACCCTTACTATTTACAAAAATGTTTCCGTATAAATTTTACACTCGATAAAAGGAGGTACTTTTCTTTGTCGCGTACCCATTGGGTGCTGTTGCTGTCCAAAAACAGCCCATTTTATCACAATTTTTACTTTAGAAGCACGTGGAGGGTTAACAAATGCTCACCGGAGTATTTTGTCCATTCAACTTGTATTGTCACACCAGGACCTGTGAGTGGCCAATCTTTCTTGAAAATCTACAAGCCTCGTTTAGAGAAATCCACAGAAAACATGATTTTTTTAGCTTTTGAGGGGTATTGCAGTTTAACCAGCACAAAACGGGTTAATGCTTGTTTTTTTTAATACCCTTATTACTTACAAAAATGATCCACGGTGAATCCCGACAGGTCTAATAATGATGAATGTTTAAAAAAAATCTACAAGACGTGTTTCGAGAAAGTACCTATAAACCCCCATTTTGACAGTTTTTTGCCAATTCTGAGGAAATAAGGGTTAAATAAAAAAATTCTGCTTTGGTACATTTTTAGATTTTGTGACCGTCTATGAGTGTGCAAAATTTCATGAAAATCGGTTCGAAAATGGCTTCTGAATTGTACAGACAAAATGTGTGGAGAAAAAAAAAAAAATAAAATAAAAAAAAATAATAATCCGTAGAATAACAAGAGTCTTTTCCAGAGGGAGGGAAAAGCTTACCACCCCCCCCCCCTCCCCCCCCCCCCCCCCCCCAAAAAAAAATGATAATCCATAGAATAACAAGAGTCTTTTCCAGAGGGAAAAGCCAAATCATGGAGGAATTTTGTTCAAGTGGTGTAAACTACGAAGATTTTACTACTGAATACCAAAAATATAAAAATGGGAAAAAGGAATTCTTAGTGAAGTTGTTGGAAAATATGAAGGATGAAAGAGCAAACCTCCAAGATGAGTACTGCTCCGTTGGATTGGATTTTCAATGTATTGCATTTTCATTTTCCCAACATGGTGTTTTTTGGGCCTCATTTTTGGACCTTCACATTCTGCCCCGGGTTGATTTTTTCTTTTCTTGGCAGAAAATTCATGTGGTGATTTTTCACTATCACTGCTCTGTAAAAAGAATACATAATTACTGCACTCATTTGTTAACCCTTTATCCAACTTAACGGCCAAAACCTGGCAGCGCTCTTCACAAAAGTCGCTGATAAATTTTCATTATTTTTTTTCATTTTTTTTGTCTCCAAAATATAGGTTATGATCCTCTTTGGAACGAGCTCATTCCAGTGAAGGATCATAACCCATGTTTTTGAGACAAAAATTATAAAAATAGTTATTCAATAATTTTGTTTGAAATATCCTTTTTTCATGCAAGGTAAAGGCTTAACTGAATTATTCTTAATATATCTGGCTAACATTGAAAAATCTTTTGTCTCTTTGATAATTTTCATTTCATACTAGATGGTTCTGAAATCATCAAGCGAATTTCAGGCATGATCAATGCCATTTTGCTGTCATTTATAAAGTGTATTTTTTTATATTTCAATGTTACAAATCATTTGGAAGAGCAAAGGTTAACACGAAAACGACAAATTCACATTATTGGTGTCATTTGTGTGAGCCTAATTTTAACACCATCCTAAAATTGGGATATAACCGAGAATAATTTGGTAGGAAGGTACCACACTTTTAAATTTTTTTTTTTGGATCACATCATATATACAAAATATGAATACGGGTGACTAACCGTACAACTAGAAGTCACCACTAATAAGTGTATCAAATATGGTCACTACAGCTTTACATATATGGCTGAAGTGTGGCAAACAAAAAGGGGAAAAAACGACAGACAATCCCAAGATGTCATATTTATTTAGATGAAAAATTAAAACATATATGGCTAACAAGGTCAATAAGCCATTTACAATTGCATAGAAATACAGTACATGGAGAGTGTGTTATCACTAAATCACCCGCAGAGTGGAGATTCCACCCAAGCAATAATTGCAAATTTGTTGCAAAGCATAAACAGCACAAGCAAAGTTTCAGCCAATGGACCTCCAGGTTAAACCCGGAGGTCCATTGGCTGAAACATTGCTTGTGTTTTTTGTTGATATGTACAACATTTGCCAATTATAGCTTGGGTGATAAATTCACTCTGTGGGTTATTTAGTTACAATCCACTCTCCACGTACTGTAACAAGTTTTCGGTAAAATTTAAATTAGAAGCAATTTTCTCATCAAACACCACTAAAAATGTAGTTGAATTGCCCAGTGGTGAACAATGAAGTGTCGACCTGAATCATTGTGTCAATGGTTTATTTTAGTGTCTCATCAGTAAGGATTGCCTCGATACTCATTGAGAACTCAAGGATCGAGTCTGTGAGGTCTGTCTCGCAACTCTGTGCGAGTGTGTGTGTGTGTGTGGGGGGGGGGGGGGGGGGGGGGGGGAGCTAAAAAGAAGCAGACAAGGCAGGTGAGTGAACAAAAAAAAATTAACATGAAATGTTTCAAACCGACACTTCATGTTTGCCACTACCAATCAAACAAGTACGATTTCATTTCACCGATCTGGTGCATTTCATTTTTCGATGCAACCAAAAGCATGATTTGAGTTTGCTGTACATGGCAGTATATATTTGCAGTAAAAATACTTTTTTCGATTCTTTTGGTAAATAATATCTGAAATATATATTCGTCTTGATTATATTTTTCAACGATGTGACAAACTTACTAGTGTACATTTTTAAAGGGTCTCAATAACAAATTTTCAATCTGGACAACTCACCCACACTCTTTAGTGATGTTTGATGAGAAAAACTGCTTCTAATTTAAATTTGCTATTTCTTTGTAGTCTGTATGCATTGGGTAGCTTAGTTTCAATGAACATGAGAAAATTTAGCACGCTTCATTGTTTGGGAATTGGGCCAAAAAGTAATTTCACCTCGCCAGATTTTGAAGCCCGCATTGGTCTCGGCATACACTTTTTAGTGACCTACGCTTGTGAAAAAAATATTGTTTTCATACTGACTTGTTCAAATTGCTTAATTTGATTTATGTTTTACACAGAAATAAACATGAATGTGATTAGAGATTCTGATGATGATTACGATGCAGAAGATAATTAATTTCTTCCAATGAAGCGAGAGATTTGACATTCGTGAGTTTTCATTTTTCTTCTATCATTATTTCTTACAAAAAATCATTCTATAAGGAATATACAAGTGACGTGACTCATTATTGGAAAATCGTGCCCCCACGTGGTGATCAGGATGAACAATATCAGTAATTTGATATATTCAAGAAAATATATGACAATTCTTTTTTCATTGACATTAAAAACATAAACATTCGGGTAATTTCAACTTATTTCTTGTCCTTTTTTATTTGAGAACAAAACTCCAAATCAAAATAAAAAAAAAAACAAGCAATTTGGGGTTTGGTCTGACATGCCAAAACAATATGTCGCCTATTTGCAAAATACTTTTCCCATTATTTTTACAGCACCTCAACTCGATATGAAAAGTTTTTTTTTCAGGCATTGGCATTTTCCTGAAATATTTAAAAGTTGAGTCACCCAGGTACATTTCATTAGTCAAAATACCCTCGTGTATCACAGATGGTCAATAAAATTATGTAACTTACCATTGTGGCTGTTGAGTAGATAAACTTGAATTCTTTCTGGTTTTTGTACAAACGTCAACACAATCGCTGTTTGTCTTCTCTTTGACATTCTCTTTCACATTTGTTACCTTTTGTTCTCTCAGATGTCCGACTTTATAAGACTTATCCACTGTCTTCCTGTGCAAAGCTTGATAAACACAATTTATTTCTTGGTTGTTTTGTGCGGCCATAGAAAAATCGTGCAACACGCGTATCAAAATTTTATACTTGAGATTAAACCTACCTACACCATATATCGCGCATGCGCACAAATGTTTTCCTGTTCTGCAGATCACGGTGAAAAGAAATGTGTGATTTTCAAATACAAATTATGTTTAAAACATAATTTAATAAGCACTGAAAGTATGAGAATTATCGAAATGCAGGGAAAATGTGCATCAATATATTTGATTTACCCAAGTTTGCAACAGTGAATTTTTATTTTTTCTGTCTGGAAGACTCGAGAGGTTCAGTGCGATCAAAATATTGTTTTCGCTTTGATGCAACTTTTTGCGCATCGAACGTACAATCCCCAAAACCTGTTTTCGATGTGAAAACCATAGTTTGATCAAACTATTTTAGTCAGAACTAACTATAATAGTTTGATTTTAAGTTGTGCCCGACTGAATATGCATCCGTCAATATGCATCCACTAAAATGCACCCGCCAGAGCTTCAGATATATAAGGCTGAGCCACTAGTGTTTCCTCTGCCTCTGACGAATACCACTATACAGGATTTTTTGAAAACAAGTTCCCTCGAACTCTTGTAGTTGTATTGAACAGTATGTTGTTTCTTTGCTGTGATTTCTTTTTGGTTTGGGAAATCCATGGGGAAGTTCTCAAACATCACAAGTATCATGTAAAATGACTGCTGATTGGCTAATGAATGATATTTTGTGCAAAACTATAATAATTGTACCAATCAACGCACAGGTAAGACCTCTGAGCATGTGTATTGACAAGTGAAGGTCAGGTGAATTTTTCGATTGTAAAATGTCTTGTTTTGATGCCGGTTCTTCGTCAGAAGATGATTTGGACAATATAAGTTTTAATAGTGGTGAAGAATCAAATACTTTCAGTGGATTTGAGACAGCTATTGTGCGTAATGGCCATATTTTGGGCAAACGGCCTATAGATAATTTTTTTACCTGTGGCTGTGGAAGACGACGACCCAGCTGACATTGAAAACAAATGGACACAAGATTCGACAACGCCCACTTTTAATGCTCCATTTACTGGGAAATCTAAACTGAATGCTGACATGGAAAATAACGAACCAATCAACTATTTACGGTTATTTTTAGATGACAATTTTGGGGAATTAATCACAACTCAGACCAATATCTATGCAGATCAGCACATTCTAAAGGAGATCTGAAACCTTACAGCCATATTCAGAAATGGAAACCATTGACTCTCGATGAACTAAAAATATTTTTATCACTGGTTATTGTTATGGGATTGGTTTGCAAATTGGATCTGGACAATTATTGGTCAAGTGATGTGGTTTCATCGACCCCATATTTTGCTAAAAAAAAATGAGCAGAGACAGGTTTTTAAGTATTCTATAAAATTTGCACCTGGTTGACAATACTGCAAACAATAAAAAACATACATTTTGATGAAGCAACTTGTCCATGGAAGGGTTGTCTTCGCTTCAAAGTGTATTATCCAGCAAAGCCCACAAAATTTGGAATCAAACTTTTTCAGGTTTGTGAGGCCAGTAGTGGGTACTGTTTAGGGTATGAAATTTATTCAGGTAAAAAGACAAAAAAACTCCGATTCATTAACTGAAGCTTTAGGATTAAACCCAAAAAATCTAACGGAAACAAGTAAAATTGTGATCAGTATGTTAACTAAATTTGGCTTACTCAACAAAGGTCATGTTATATTCATGGACAACTATTATTCTTCCTCAGAACTATTCTAGGAACTTGATTTGTTAAACACATATGCTTGTGGGACCTTGCGAATCAATCGGAAGAATGTGCCCGAAGCAATTAAAAAGAAAAGAAAACTCATTCAAGGTGAAATTATCTATCGCAAAAAGATAATTTATTGGTGATTAAATACCATGATAAGAGAGATGTGAAAATGATTTCGACCTGCCACGAGCCGAATGTTCTCATTTTATTCAAGTCTCAAACAAGCGATCATGACCCCACTTTAAAACCTTCCTGTATTGTGGATTACATCAACAATATGGAGGGGGGAGGGGGGTGACTTATCCAACCAGTTCAACACATTCCATACAGTTAACCATAAAACTAAAAAGTGGTGGCGAAAATTGTTTTTCCACCTTTTCAGTGTTTGCATAATAAATGCATACTGTCTGTACCTCAAGTTCTCACCTGTGGACAAAAAAATGAGTCACCATAACTTTAGGTTATCACTTGTAAAAGCCTATGCTATGAAGGTAGAAAATGCACATGTACCTGCAAAGTGAGGGCGGAAATTTTCAGGGGAAATTCCCGAAATATGTGTGTAGAGACATTTTGCAGAATAGATTCCTTCTGTTCGTGGGGCAAAGCGAGCAAAGCCTGTTTTTGATTGTGTAGCATGCAATAACAAAAAAAAAAAAGACAGGCAAGGATGTCGATGCAAGCAAATGTCATTTTGGTGCCCATAACGTCATTTAACTCTCTGTGTACCTGATTGCTTCAGGATATTTTATGCAAGGATTAATTATAGGTCCATATTGAGTGGTGGAAACGCTGGGGATAGCTCCAATGAAACTGATTGAAATTTACCTGCACGCACCTGTACATACCTGTTCCTGTTCTCACCTGTTCTTTCCTTTTAATAATAACTGTTGGTTAGCTTCTTCTTGATGCAAAGAGAATAACAAACAATGATTTTATAATTAACTTTATTTTTCTAAATCTGACATTTGAATGAAATTGTTTTACATAATACACCTGAAATGAAATTTGTACATGGTAACCTGAGAAATACCTGTGATTTTAGAAACTCATACCCTGAAAACTTTAACAGAAAATTTATTATAAAGGACGAAGACGCTGGAGGCGCCTGAGTTGAGATGGAGGTGAAGCCGACGTCGAAACCCGTGAGTTCTTTAGTTCCGCTCCACAGTTTTCAAGGCATTTTCAAAAATGATGTGCCATGTGTTCTATTCCACTGCCAATGAAGCCAAACTCATTTGCATTACCCCTGACATGTATACACTTTCTAAATTGGCTGAACCAAGTGAATACAGCCTGATAAGATAAAACTGATATATATAATTGTGGGAGGCATAACTTCCAGTACAACATGAAGCCCCGACCCGAAAATTTGAATGAAAAATTACCAAAACCAGCCATTTTCAGGCACTTGGCAGCCACGAAAACAGAATTTTCCCAGCTTCAACACCCACCCAGGCCTGGAGCACATCATCTCCAATTACCAAAAAGAGAAAAAAAATATTCTATGTTTCCGTCTCATTTTTTGACTACACACCTGTAAACAATCTCCTGTAAAAATGGGGAAAATTGATAAGCCTGTGACAATTTGAGGCCTGTGGTTTCAATTACACACAACTAGTAATGACGTCAATCCATTACGTCATCTAGTCAGCGCACACTCTCAGAGAAGAGGAACATCCGTCAAGATGGAAGGCAATGAATATGCTGATTTCAATTTCAACATTGTTTCTTCAGATGTTTATTATATAAAGGGATGGGTAAATGACGAAGAGGATCTCCTTAAACTTATTGAGGGTCATTCTCGTAAAACTCTGTCAGTTTGTTTCGTGGTAAGCAGCAATGAATCCACGGGCGCAAACTTACAGAAAACAAAAAATGCGCACAACAAACTTTAACTTTGACAACAGACGACACAACGTTTGGCCAGAAAAAATGATTTTGTTCAGTGATGCAAATGCCATATTCTACAAGATAATAACAAATTATGAAGAAAACTAACATTAAAGATTTGTAATAATATTATTCGATGACCAAATAACGAAGTTCACAACACCGTTCGATGAGTCAGTGGCGTTGTTTTATGGCCTGTATCCGGCTGGCCATAAATGCATAATCTGGCCCCGTTTTCCAATCCTAATTTCGTCGCAAACAAAAAGAAAAGAAGGTAAAAAAAAATTTACTGACATTTTACCAGGGATTCCGCAAGGGGCTGGGGGAATGAGTCCATTATGGGGGTACCAATGGTCGTCGGTACGATTGGCCAGCCATGGTTTGCCCCGCCCAACGAAAATTTTGATTTCCAGAATCCAAAAACTCTCCTTTTCAGTGACGCAAATGCCATATTCTACAAGATAATAACAAATTATGAAGAAAACAAACTAACATTAAAGATTTGTAATGATATTATTCGATGACCAAATAACGAAGTTCACAACACTGTTCGATGAGTCAATGGCGTTGTTTTATGACCTGTATCCATAAATGCATAATCTGGCCCTGTTTTCCAATCCTAATTTCTTCGCAAACAAAAAGAAAAGAAGGTAAAAAAAAATTTATTGACATTTTACCAGGGTTTCCGCAAGGGGCTGGGGGAATGAGTCCATTATGGGGGTACCAATGGTCGTCAGTACGATTGGCCAGCCATGGTTTGCCCCGCCCAAGGAAAATTTTGATTTCCAGAATCCAAAAACTCTCCTTTTCGCTTGAGTGTCTCAGCGGGCGTATTTCATCTGAATTTTCGGACATCAAAAAATAATTAAAATTCTTTATCGAAATAAAATTGACAGCATTCTAAATGAAACAATAAAAAATCCAAACGTACCTGTTATGATGGTGTACAACACCAACAATGTCAATGTATATAATATAGTTTTTAATATGGAGAACTGATGATTTGCCTACAATAATGGCGAATGGTGACAGTTATTATTTATTTATTTATTGGTGTTTAACGTCACATATTTATGCACAATGGCTAATCGTGACACAACATGGAGATAAAGTCAAGGTTAGTCAATCGTTGATACCCCATGTTGCCCATTTTAGAGGACTTCCACCCCAAGCATTGGTGACTGGGTCCTATTTTACCAGTAAAGCAGAACTTGTTTACCACAGTAAACAAGCACTGCCTCACTTCCCAGATCCAGCGATACACGTGCTTAGGCAAAACTAAACGATAATTCTCATAATGGTACCAATTGGGGGGGGGGGGGGATGCATCCGTTTGGTGGGGTGACTGGACGATTCGTCACCAGCGTTTTTGACGATTTGGCACCTGTAATTGGATGATTCAACAAAATTTTAGGAGCAACAACACAAAGGTGATGAAAGTAGCCCATGGGTTAACTGGTGGAGTGCTAAATTATTTTTGGTCCTTAACACTTGACATGTCTTTGCCTTTTAAAAATATATGGGAGAGTGCACGCTCTCATTGGTTATAGCAAGGCAAATCCCAACAAAGTTCATGTAATGCCAACGCTAATTGACAGGGCTGCTTACATATACGTCTCTGATAAAAATTCTGTAGTAAAAAGGGCTGTAAATGAACTATCACTCAACATTTCTACATTTCGCTTAGGTCTGCATTATGTTTTATTTATTATTTATCGTGTATTGAACATGGTGACTTTCATTCAGTAAACGCTTCAATGAAAATCTGTTTCTGAAATAATTTGCTAAAAAGGCCCATCACGATGCCTGTTTTGGTTTAGTACCTGTATCTATGTTCAGTAGGTGCAGTCTGCCAGGTTCGACTCTTGTAGGCATCATCAGTCAGCCTAGAAACAAATTTATAGAAATAGTTTTCATATGAGTAATTGAAAATCAACTTGCAGAACATTATTCTTCAGTTTTGAAAATTTCGAAAATGAATGTAATTGTTTTTCTTCTGCACTGACATAGTGCGGTTATTTGAACCCCTTGGGTCTGAACATAGAGGAGCAGGCTGCCACTACGTTCGGATAGCTCAACTAGGAGTAGAGGTACTAAAAGACCACCGTAAAAAATGTAAGGGGGTAATACTAATAGGGAAAATAGAAGCTCAGAAGGGTTGGTATTGACCATGAACATTTTAACCTGTTTGAAATATTATGATGATGGGACTTTGTTTAACCCATTTCATTACAGAAAATAACCAATAATTCTACGGTCATCTCCCACTACTGTACTAAAAGACGACCGAAGATTGAAATGTTAGCTGAAGAGAAGACAACTCTGGTAAACAATTCTCTTTTACTGGTAAAATAGCACATGATAACCGAGTCCTGGGGGTGGAAGTCCTCTAAAAAACAGCAGCAATTGGCCAAATGTGATTTATACTTTTGTTACGGTCACAATTAGTAGTTGCAGAAACGTGACATTAAACACCAATAAACAAATAGTAAAATACCCCTGAACTTTTCACTGGTACCCCTGGGCTAGATGAGGCAAGTAAGTTACTGTATCATCAGGTTCCTGTTAACACATTCCTCCTTCTGTTAATTGTAGGCATGATGACAGAAAGCAACACATGAATACAAGAGAGAATCGAATACTATGGACCCATAAGGATATTCCATTGAATGACATTCCCTTCATTGTGGAACGTAATATAATAAAGCAGTGTCACTTTGGAAAACTACATAAGAGACAGAAAAAAAATGATAAAAGAGTAATTGTAGCCATTATTTCTAACTTGAGAAAGTAAACTTCACTATAAAGCTTAAAATTTGTCTAGCTTCACGAGAATCTAACATGATTCTTGCTAAATATGTTCACGCAAATCCATTTAGGCCACTACATGAAATTCTGCATCACAAAATTAGTTATTAACATGTCCAGGACGTTTTTGGTACCGATGTACCAGTTTGGGCACCCAAACTGATTACACAAGTTGTAGTATTAGGCCTAAGTTATGCCGTATTTGTGGACTATTTAGCCCTCTAACTAACGTAATGGCCAAAACCGGCCAGTGCTATACACAAAAATCGCCATTCCTTATTTATATTTTAATTTTTTGCTTCCAAAATATAGGTTATGACCCCTCATTAGAACGAGCACATTGCGCACATTTCAATGAGGGGTCATAAGTTCAAAACCTTTGTTTTGGAAGGAAAAAATGAAAATTTTTAGTTATGCTAAGATTTTTTTCCAAGTGTCGTTTGCAACTCACTTTGGGTAAAGGGTTAAACATTGTCACAGAGAAAAACTTCTTTATTTGTAAACATGAAGCTAATCACTTGAATCCCTAACTACGATGATGTAGATGACACCCCCTCCCATACCCATACCTGCGACCTTCAGATATGCATTCTGAATATATGGACTGGTGTCCCCAAATTATCCCTGAATATGGCCATGGTCCACATGTGGTGTAACACATGCTTCACATTTTTTCAGGTTTCTTATGAAATCAAGTTATAGCTGCTGATAGCAGCCAGGGAGCATGGTGGCTAAGTAGGTAGAGATGCAGGCTGCAGGCCCAGAGCTCTTTGGTTCGACTCGCCTACGGCAACTGCATTGCGTCCTTGGGCAAGACACTTCATACCCACTGCCTTCTTGGGGGCACTGTGGCTCTGGGTACTGAGATGTACTGCACATCAATGGTGCACATGCCTTCAACCAATGCTAACCCTTCTCGGGTCAGTACGTTGGAGAGTCTGTCAGATACTCGCCACTGCTTGGTGGTTCTCTGCAGGTACTCCAGCTTCCTCCATCCGTCAATCTACTCAACACGATGTGACCCGGCTGTCGAATGTGTCGTAAAACCCCCAATAAATAAGTAATAGCAGCCATGATTTGATTTGATACCAAATTCAAAGAAAATGTGAACAGACAGTTTCTGATAAATTATGTTTCTTACGATACACCCTGATCAGAACGTCATTATGAATCAAAAACATCTTGGGTTATTTATTTATTTATTGTTGTTTAAGGTCACATACTTCTGCACAATGGCTAATCATGACCACAACATGGAGATAAGGTCAGTCAATCGTTTATACCCCATGTTGCCTATTTTAGAGGACTTGCACCCCAAGCAAACATCTTAGGTAAACTGAATCCAAGCAGTAAACTGACACAAATCCACTTGGATTCACGCAAGTCTAGTTTTCTAGAATCATTACAAGAATCGATTCATGCATTTGCATGTAATTTTAAGCTTTGCGCTACATGTCTCGCTCATATTTTGCCCCCACCCCCTCCTTTTAAAAAAAAGAAAGAAAATAACTCTTGAGTTTTGGGACAACAGAGTAATGTTATCAGTCAATCCCTCAGTTTCCCCATATTACTGGGCAGGGATCAGGCTTGTACTTGCACCCCAATAATTCTGTGAACTTTCAGCTGTGCAGGGCAACTTCAGATAGTACCTGGTCATCAATGCCTGGGGTGGAAGTCTTCTACATTATGCCACATGGGAATAAGGCCATTAAAAATAATGTCTATGTTTCCGGTCCACGACTGACCCTAATAAAAACATGCCGACCCTAAAATTGTTTTTGTTAAATCACTTATCTCGGAATATATTCGTTGGATATGGCAGGGAAACAGACCAAATTGTCTATAAAATCAAAACGGTCGTCTATTTTGATACTCCGCTGTACAATCATCGAGAAAACAATTAGTCAATTAAACCCATAATAAATCGGTGCCGGGAATAATATTCCAGGTGCTGATTCATTATGGGTTTAAATTTGTTTAAAGATGGATATTAAAGCATGTGTTAGAGCCTACATATCCTACATATTCACCTCAATTATAGTCAATAAAACATGAGTTGGCCTGTTTGTGAAAAGTTACATGCTATACTATCTGATTGATTGCAATATTTGGCACATTGAAAAAAATATCGAATCAAAATTTTCCTATCTACCTTCCCTACTTTATCCACCTCAGTGTCTGGAAACATACATAATATTTTTAATGGCCTAAATGATTGACTAGATCTGACAATATATCGATGTTGTGGTCATGATTAGTCACTGTGCCAAAAATATGTGATCTTAAACACCAATAAATAAATAATTCTGAGCTAGATGTATTGAGAAAAAAGAGTTGAATTAGCACCAAAGTCTATTTTCACACAATTTTTCACAAGCCAGATTTGATGGTACATTCTGAATTGTTTCTAGAGTTATTTTCAGAAGAAAATTAGATCTACAGTCAGTCCAGTCTATATGAACTTAGTCCAAAATGCATCCACATATTTTGTTATTTTACCCCCACACAAGTGGTTTATACTGTTTAGCATCTATCCGTCAATCTGTCTGTGTGTATGTCTGTCCTGTGTCCGTCACAATATCTGTTCAGATCATAACTTTTGCATCAGTGGTCAGATTTTGATGAAATTTAATATGGGTGTTCAGTATGATGAATTCTTTCAGTAAACTATGCGGCCATGCTTTCAATATACTGTCCCAAGGAGTTGTTGCCCTTATATTATGTCTGCCCCATGTCCTTCCCGATATCTGTTCAGAACTTAACATTACCATTTGTGGTCAGATTTGATGAAATTTCAAATGGATGCTAAATATAATGAGCTGACATCACCTTTAGTTCACCACAGATGTCGTTCACAATTTTAGCAGAGGTCCAGAGTCAATTTAAAACATTTTGTGCACTTAAAAAATTTGAATGCCCCTTTTCGGAAAACACTACTCTTGTGTTTCGAAATGAAGTACGGTCTGCAATAAAAGGTGTCTACTAGGGGTATTTTTTTCTCAGGAATCTTGTGGTGAGCTTTAAAAAAAGTCCAGGGGGTGGGGGTGCGGAGGGGCACCAAAAGTTATGACCAAAATTTTTTTCCACAGATATATGTCTTCAAAGGGGTCTACTAGGGGCATTTTTTTTCTCAGGAATCTTTTGGTGTGCTTTAAAAAAGTCCCGGGGGTAGGAGTGCTGAGGGGCACCAAAAGTTATGACCAAAAATTTTTTCCGCAGATGTGCGTCTTCAAAGGGGTCTACTAGGGGTAATTTTTTCTCAGGAATTTCCAGTTGCGGTTTAAAAAAGTCCCTGGGGTGGGGGGTGTGGAGGGGTACCAACCCTCACAACACCGGGTAACCCTGGTAGTAATTAATAAAAGTGCAGGCGGGAATATAAGTGCAGGGTAAGAAATCCCATCGGAGCATGCAACAAGTCAAAATAAGTTGTAAGATGACCACTGTAGGCTATGTGTCCTGCTTTTCCTACAATGATAACACCTGGTTCTGGCATTATGTTTTTGGATAGCCCACACAGAACCTGGTGCTACCAATGTAGGAAAATTGGGACACATGTTTACAGTCAATACAGTGGGGATCCTACAACTTATTTTGACTTGTACTGTAGTGAGATTCCTAACTCTTAAGGCAAAAATAAACATACAGTTAAAACTAGAAGTCCTGTCACAAACTGTGCACTTATCTATGATTAATTGCACGTAGAAATTCCGCATAGGAATTTCGAATGGCATCCAAACCACAGCAGATTCTCCTGGTTGCTCCTAGCAAGCACAAACAATGTGTCTGAAAATGGACCTCTGGGGTACTTCGAGGTCCATTAGCTGAAACATTGCTTGTACACCTGCCATGTATACAGAATTTGATAGCCTCACTGTGATGAAAAACGTGCAAATCGACGTGCTATTTGCACACAATTCATGACATGACTTCTAGTTTTAACTGTACCTGTACAGTTGATTTTTAGGTAAATGCATGTGATAATTAATTTGCTGCTGCCAAAATATCCCCGATGTTTTCCCTCGGATATGTGTCTGATTTGTCGGAAATAAAATAAAAGTGCAGACTGGACTAACCATTGTGCAGGGCGGAAAATGTTCAGTAAAATAACAAGCATTCTGAGAGTATTGCACATAGCAATACATTGTCCCCTACCGGCTGCAAAAATCAAAGTTAATCAAGCATTTAGAAAAAAGTCCAGAAAAGTGTAATTTTGAAAAAAATTTGCTTAGTCCAAGGCCCATAATTTTGTCAAAAATCAGTGGAGCGGAATGAAACATGAACTTGACCTGTAACTCACAAAGGTAGACTCACATCTCAAAAATCAGCTAAATATCTGCAAGCGTTTAGAAAAAAAGTCAGGAAAAGTGTAATTGTGAACAAATTCGCTAAGTCCAAGACCCATAATTATAATTTCGGCAAAAATCAGCGGAGCGGATCGAAACATGAACTTGACCTGTAACTCACGAAGGTAGACTCACATATCAAAAATCAGCTAAATATCTGCAAACGTTTAGAAAAAAGTCTGGAAAAGTGTAATTTCGAACAAATTCGCTAGTCCAAGGCCCATATTTTCGGCAAAAATCAGCAGAGCGGAACGAAACTTGAACTTGACTCATGAAGGTAGACTCACATATAAAAAATCAGCTAAATATCTGCAAGCGTTTAGAAAAAAAGTCCGGAAAACTGTAATTTTGAACAAATTCTCTAAGTCCAAGGCCCATAATTTCGGCAAAAATCAGTGGAGCAGAACGAAACATGAACTTGATCTGTAACTCACAAAGGTAGACTCACATAATTTTGAACTTGATCTGTAACTCATGATGGTAGACTCACATTACAAAAATCAGCTAAATATCTGCAAGCATTTAGAAAAAAAGCCCGGCAAAGTGTAATTTTGAAGAAATTCACTAAGTTCAAGGCCCATAATTTTGGCAAAAATCAGCGGAGTGGAACAAAACATGAACTCAACCTGTAACTCATGAAGGTAGACTCACATATCAAAAATCAGCTAAATATCTTAAAGCGTTTACAAAAAAATTGCGGAAAAGTGTAATTTTGAACAAATTCTCTAAGTCCAAAGCCCATAATTTTGGCAAAAAATAGCGGAGCGGAGTGAAACACAAACTTGACCTGTAACTCATGAAGGTAGACTCATATATCAAAAATCAATTTAATATCTGCAAGTGTTTAGAAAAAAAGTCCAGAAAAGTGTAATTTTGAACAAATTTGCTAAGTCCAAGGCCCATAATTTCAGCAAAAATCTGCAGAGTGGAACGAAACATTAACTTGATCTGTAACTCACAAAGGTAGACTCACATATCAAAAATCAGCTAAATATCTGCAAACGTTTAGAAAAAAGTCTGGAAAAGTGTAATTTCGAACAAATTCGCTAGTCCAAGGCCCATATTTTCGGCAAAAATCAGCAGAGCGGAACGAAACTTGAACTTGACCTGTAACTCATGAAGGTAGACTCACATATAAAAAATCAGCTAAATATCTGCAAGCGTTTAGAAAAAAAGTCCGGAAAAGTGTAATTTTGAACAAATTCTCTAAGTCCAAGGCCCATAATTTCGGCAAAAATCAGTGGAGCAGAACGAAACATGAACTTGATCTGTAACTCACAAAGGTAGACTCACATATCAAAAAATCAGCTAAATATCTGCAAGAGTTTAGAAAACAAGAGGCCCCACGTGGCCTTAATCGCTCACCTGACAAAGTGACTCTAAGAAGTATTTTAGGTCACCTTCACCATGTCATGCCTCATCAACATTAACTGGTTGAGTGATAGATTTTGTTTGAAGTTCAACATTTGTTACCTAAAATTAGTTTTATTTAAAATCGTTGGTGTGTGGCCTATCTCCAATGATTTTTAATAAAGCAAATTTATCTCTGCAGACAAACTGGTTTAGCATGAAGCACAAACAAGGAATGTGAAGAGATAGCCTTGGACATCTCTCCCCAACTGTGGATATCTTCCATGTGCTACATGTATATATTTGCATGCAAGAAAACAAAAATTTTCACAAATTTTCCAAAATATTAGTTTTTTTTATCATCATTGGAACAAGCTCAAACAGCTTATTCCAATAGGGGTATGGGAAGATCAGGTATATTTTTGAGACAGAAATGTGAATATATAAATAATGGTGTTTTTTTGTGAATGATGCTGGAGAATTTTGCGTAAAGATATGGTAAATGGTTTGTTCTAGATACAGAATGATGCAAAAGTATTTAAATTTGATTAGGCAAGTTGTTCCTATAATGCATTTAAAAATTGAAGTAACTGTTTTTTTGCTGACAAACTTTTAGATGTGTGTGTCTGTGTTTGTGTGTGTGTGTGTGTGTTTGTGTGTGTGTGTGTGGGGGGGGGGGGGGGGGGGTAAGAGTGTTCTTGCAAACAAAATTTCTGAATAAATGGAAAATTTTATTTTTTGTGTGAAAGACATAGTGCGTGAATGTTGATTGGAACAAGCTTAGAGAGCTCATTTTAATGTGAAGTCATAAAGCTGTGTTTTACGTACGAAATTCTGGAATAACTAAAAAAATTGCTTTTTTGACTCAAAAAGCATGGTGTGCGACTTCTCATTGGAATGAGCTCAAAAAGCTCATTCCAATGGGGTATTTACAAGCGATAAGTACATGTATGTTTAAGAGACAAAAATTAAAATTTGAATAGCGATTTTTGCGAAGAATGCTGACAAGTTTTGGCAGTGATGCTGGTAAAAAGGTAAGATATGCAAAGTGGTTGTTTTTTAGAGGCGACATTTAATTAAGGGGAATTAACCCTTGATTACTGAGGTAACTTCTAAAAGTACTGAAATTTCATGAAGCAATGTGAATAACAGACAACAGTTGCCTAAAAATTTCATGAATAACTAAAATTTTTATTCCTTTGTCTCGAAAACATGGCATATGACCTTTGTTGCAATGAGCTGAATGCATGTGTTCCAATGAGGGGTCATAAAATTTGAACGGAGATTTGTGTGAATAATGCATTAGTACTGCTAGATTTGGGAAAACGGTTCACCCTGGATACCACCCCTTCTATAGTAGATCTTTTCTGCAAATTTTGTCTAAGATTCTATCAGCTTTACAAATAAATACGTTCATGAATCACAATCAGATCCACCCCACAATGTTGCATACCAAATATCAAAAGATTCTGCCTGCTGGATCTGGAGAAGAAGATTTTTTAAGAAATATGCCTGAAATGCACTAAGTTAAAATTTGGGCTCCTATACGGAGCTCAAATATAAACCCAGGGGGCCGATTTGAACAAACTTGAATCAGATCCACCCCACAATGTTGCTTACCAAATATGAAAAGATTCTGAAGCTGGATCTGGAGAAGAAGATTTTTTAAGAAATTTGCCTGAAATGCACTAAGTTCGAATTCGAGCTTCTATAGTGAGCCCAAATATGAAACTAGGAAGCCGATTTGAACAAACTTGAATCAGATCCACCCCACAATGTTGCATACCAAATATCAAAAGATTCTGCCTGCTGGATGTGGAGAAGATTTTTTAATAAATTTGCCCGAAATGCACTAAGTGCGAATTCGGGCTTCTATATTAAGCCCAAATATGAATCCAGGGGGGCCGATTTGAACAAACTTGAATCAGATCCACCCCGCAATGTTGCATACCAAATATCAAAAGATTCTGCCTGCTGGATCTGGAGAAGATGATTTTTTAAGAAATTTGCCCGAAATGCACTAAGTCCGAATTCGGGCTTCTATAGTGAGCCCAAATATGAATCTAGGGAGCCGATTTGAACAAACTTGAATCAGATCCACCCCGCAATGTTGCATACCAAATAACAAAAGATTCTGCCTGCTGGATCTGGAGAAGAAGATTTTTGAAGAAATTTGCCCGAAATGCACTAAGTTTGAATTCAAGCTTCTATAGTGAGCCCAAATATGAATCCAGGGGGCCGATTTGAACAAACTTGAATCAGATCCACCCCGCAATGTTGCATACCAAATATCAAAAGATTCTGCCTGCTGGATCTGGAGAAGATGATTTTTTAAGAAATTTGCCTGAAATGCACTAAGTTCGAATTCGAGCTTCTATAGTAAGCTCAAATATGAATCTAGGGAGCCGATTTAAACAAATTTGCATCAGATCCATCCCACAATGTTGCATACCAAATATCAAAAGATTCTGCCTGCTGGATCTGGAGAAGAAAATTTTTTAAGAAATTTGCCTGAAATGCACTAAGTTCGAATTCGAGCTTCTATAGTGAGCCCAAATATGAATCTAGGAAGCCGATTTGAACAAACTTGAATCAGATCCACCCCACAATGTTGCATACCAAATATCAAAAGATTCTGCCTGCTGGATCTGGAGAAGAAGATTTTTTAATAAATTTGCTTGAAATGCACTAAGTTCAAATTTGGGCTCCTATACTGAGCCCAAATATAAACCCAGGGGGCCGATTTGAACAAACTTGAATCAGATCCACCCCGCAATGTTGCTTACCAAATATGAAAAGATTCTGCCTGCTGGATCTGGAGAAGAAGATTTTTTAAGAAATTTGCCTGAAATGCACTAAATTCGAATTCGAGCTCCTATAGTGAGCCCAAATATGAATCTAGGGAGCCGATTTGAACAAACTTGAATCAGATCCACCCTACAATGTTGCATACCAAATATCAAAAGATTCTGCCTGCTGGATCTGGAGAAGAAGATTTTCAAAGAAATTTGCCTGAAATGCAGTAAGTTCAAATTTGGGCTCCTATACTGAGCCCAAATATAAACCCAGGGGGCCGATTTGAACAAACTTGAATCAGATCCACCCCACAATGTTGCATACCAAATATCAAAAGATTCTGCCTGCTGGATCTGGAGAAGAAGATTTTTTAAGAAATTTGCCTGAAATGCACTAAGTTCGAAATCGGGCTCCTATACTGAGCCCAAATATGAACCCAGGGGCCGATTTGAACAAACTTGAATCAGATCCACCCTACAATGTTGCATACCAAATATCAAAAGATTCTGCCTGCTGGATCTGGAGAAGAAGATTTTTTAATGTTTTTCCCATTGCCTACAGTGTTAAAAAGTGCTGACTCAGCACTTTTTCAAAGTCCCGAAACTGTACCCTATGATAAAACCGATGGCAATTTTTTTTTACCAATCCTTTCTGTTGGTCCTAAGGAAGCTGCACACCAAATAAAAATTCTCAGTGCCGTGCAGTTTTGGAGATATGGGCGTTTTAAATTTTTTTCTATTTTTAGCTCCTGCGGTTCCCACGGGGCTGCGGGAAAATTTTTTTTTGCATAAATCAAGTACTCATGACCCAATAAGCCCTCACATAAAATTTGGTTCAAATCAGCCTCTCGGTTTGGAAAATAGAAATTTTGGGCGGGGCAAAAAATTTTGCCCCTCTCATAACAACGCCAAGTATAGCTCCACAAACTTCTCTTGAACAAATCTGAGTCTACACCTCAAAAGGAAGCTGCACACCAAATATCAAGTCTCTGCTACTGCTGGTTCATGAGAAGAAGATTTACAAAGATTTTGGTGCCCCTTGGGGGCGTGGCACCACCCAGGAGGAGGGGCAACTTCATTTGAACAAATCTGAATTGGCATTAGGTAATAAACATTTAGCCAACATTTGAATAAAATTGGGCTAGTGGTTTAGGAGGAGAAGTCGATAATGTAAAGTTAACGCCGGACGGACGACGACGGACGGCGGACGACGGACAGAAAGTGATTAGTAAAGCTCCCCTTGAGCTTCGCTCAGGTGAGCTAAAAAGTCTGGAAAACACGTGTGTGATGGACTGACGGATGGATGGATGGACAGACGGACGGACAGACAGACAAACAGACGGAGTGCAAACCTATAGTCCCCTTCGGCAATGCCAGTTGGGGACTAAAAATCAGCTCAATATCTGCAAGCTTTTAGAAAGAAAGTCTGGAAAGGTGTAATTTTGAAGAAATTCGCTAAGTCCAAGGCCAATAATTTCGTCAAAAATCAGCAGAGCACATGAGCTTGATCTGTAACCCATGAAGGTAGACTCGCATATCAAAAACAAGTTAAATATCTGCAAGTGTTTGGAAAAAAATTTGCTAAGTCCAAGGACAATAATTTTGACAAAAATCAGTGGAGTGGAACGAAACATGAACTTGATCTGTAACTCATGATGGTAGACTCACATTACAAAAATCAGCTAAATATCTGCAAGCATTAAGAAAAAAAGCCCGGCAAAGTGTAATTTTGAAGAAATTCGCTAAGTTCAAGGCCCATAATTTTGGCAAAAATCAGCGGAGTGGAACAAAACATGAACTTAACCTGTAAGTCATGAAGGTAGACTCACATATCAAAAATCAGCTAAATATCTTAAAGCGTTTACAAAAAAATTGCGGAAAAGTGTAATTTTGAACAAATTCTCTAAGTCCAAAGCCAATAATTTCGGCAAAAAATAGCGGAGCGGAGTGAAACACAAACTTGACCTGTAACTCATGAAGGTAGACTCATATATCAAAAATCAACTTAATATCTGCAAGTGTTTAGAAAAAAAAGTCCAGAAAAGTGTAATTTTGAACAAATTTGCTAAGTCCAAGGCCCATAATTTCAGCAAAAATCAGCAGAGTGGAACGAAACATTAATTTGATCTGTAACTCATGAAGGTACACTCACATATCAAAAATCAGCCAAATATCTGCTAGTGTTTAGAAAAAAAGTCCGGAAAACACAATTGTGAGAGATGGACAGACGCACGGATGGACAGACAGACAGATGGAGTGCAAACCTATAGTCCCATTCGGCAAAGCCGGTAGGGGACTAATAAACATGCATGTATGTTTATTCCAAACACAAGAGTAGGTGGTGTGTCCTTGTTTCCACTGTGTTTCCTATTCCTATGTAAACACTTCAATGAAAATCTATTTCTTTACTAATTTGCTAAAGAGGCCCATCACGATGCCTGTTTTGGTTCAGCACCTGTATCTATGTTTAGTAGGTGCAGTCAGCCAAGTTTGACTCCTGGAGGCATCATCAGTCATCCTAGAAACAAATTTATAGAAATAATTTTCATATAAGTGTGTAAAATTGAACCTTCAGAACATTATGAGCAATGGTGAAGAATTGTTAAGTCGATTTTGTTTTCCAGTAATAGTAATCATTTAGTTAAGATACTTTTTGTTGTCATTCTCCCTGCCCACCACCCCCTTTGGCTCTAATCGTTCTCTACTTCCAGCATTCCACCATAAACAGCTTGACAACTCCTTAAGACAGTTGGATTTAGCAAACATTTTAAGGCCAGTGTGCTACCAGCTAATTTATTTCCTTCAGTACCCTTTTTCTTCTTTTTAGGAACTCCAGAATATTTACAGTTATTCGAAACGGCACCGTTTCCATATTCAGGAAAGTAGGAAAGTAGACTGTGTAGCAAAATTAACGATAAGACATGTTATTGTGTACAATGAAGATACAATAAAGGCAAATAGTAATAAAAGAGATAAACAAGTAATCATAAATAACATCAGAAGTAAATCAAATAAAAATAAAGAATATGGAACAAAGAGAATTTATGTTCCAAAGGAAAATGCCCATACAAATCATCAAATAACTGTTGAAACTGGATTAACAAAAAGAATATGTCCAGATGTAAAGAATAAAATTTATGACTTGGTTTCTGTGGGTTTTACATCAGTGCCAATTGTTAAAAAACCGTTGAAGATGTTTGTTGAAAAGCAGTTCTCAGACAATGAAATAAAGCCCTCTCATTTGGATAGGTCCTATTATCCTTTGTCAAAAGACATCAGCAATCATATTCATAATTCATTAGCTGCAGGTCAACTTGCTGACTTTGATCAGGGCAATATTAAAAAAAAAGTTTCTGAGTGGCAAAGTGAGGATTTAGGCAGAAAATTTTTCTATCGCCCAGCAACTATGGGGGTGAAGGGGGAAATAAAAATGAAAATTTTCTGTTTGTGGGACAAGAAAAGTGGCAGAGAAAAGTGTTGATGAAATATGGCAAGACTATTTGCTTGTCAGATGCCACTTACAAGACGACGAAGTATGCACTCCCTATACAGTGAAACCCTGTTAATTGAATAGACACTTTGTCAATGAAAATTATTCAATTAACAGGAGTATTCAATTAACAGGGATTGTGTCACTTTCCTGTATTCTAGAGATAAACTTAGCATTTATTCTATTGTATCTTGTTTGACAGAGCTCCATGAGCTCTGTCAAACAAGATATAATAGATTAAATGCCTATATTGGAGTACTGGGGCAAATAAGTCTGTAACCAAAGGAAAACTGGGGAGACTCGGGGTAATTTCGCGACATGTTACAAGATTTTTTTATTCAATTAACAGGAGTTTACTCTATAACCCTTATTCCATTAACAGGTAAAATTTGTACTGGAGGTATGGTAAATGGTTTTGTGTTGGGAAATTATATTCAATTAACAGGGATATACAATTAATAGATATCCAATTAAGTGAGCTTCACTGTATTTCTGTTGGTGGTAAAGACAAATGTTGATTAAATTCCAGTTGCACAGTTTATCACCAAAAATGAGTTGACAGAAAGCATAAAAGAGGCTCTGCTGATTATAAAGGAATGGAATCCTGATTGGAGACCTCCGTATTTCATGACGGACTATTGCGAAGCGGAAATTGGTGCTATCCAGAGTATTTTCACCCAAACTCATATTGTTATTTGTGCTTTTCACAGAGAACAGGCATGGGAGAGATGGTGTAAGAGTGGTAAGGAATTATTTATTTATGGCCTTGACCCTGTGTGCAGGCAACTAGTATAAGATGTTTTTCAAAAAATAAAAATTGTAATATACTATACATATCATGGCTTTCAATGGAACCATACACTGTTCAAAACAAACAAATTCATTTTGTACCAAATCAAAGCTTATGACCCCTCATTGGAAAGAGCTAATTCCACTGGGGATCATAAGCTGTGGTTTGGAAGAATAAAAATGAATATTTAAAAAAAATAATGGGCCTGTCATCAAGATACAGTAAGCTGGCTGTTAACTTTCAAATGTATCAAACTTGGACAAAGTTTGTGGTCTCAACTCATGTACTTTAGTTTAATAAACAATCAAGAAGAGGTCCTGGGGACAACTGTAGTGAAGCCTAGAGCAAGTGCAATTATTTACCTCAGAACAACAGGCATTGGGGCTTTTGTTCCATCTTTATGCAGAAAACAAGGATGACTGTTAAGACAAAAAACTGTGAAACATCTAAGTGATGCAAGATTTAACCCTTTACCTAATGTAATCAGGAGATGCATTTAAAAAAAAGTGTTTCATGAATACCAGTAACTGAAATTTTTGAGGTTTGCACCTCCAAAAAAATAGCTCATGACCCATTATTGGAATGAGTTCTACAACTTTGTTCCAGTGATGAATTATAAACTACATGTCTCTTCTATGTGCATTTTTTGTCTTTATAACATACCTTGCAAGCTCACCTCAGGGTTGGTGGGAGGAGAGATAGCTTATTTCCGCTTCTAGAGTAGAAGTTGATAAATTATCAACATTAAATTTTGGTAAATTGCACTGGCTGGACATTGTTTAGTTACACTAGAAAAGTAATTATCTCCAACCAAACAAAGTTTGCAGGGATATAGAAATGGAGTCCGTCCGTTCCTAACACATTTCAGCATATATATCCCAGTCACTTTTGAGCGGATGTTAACGATATTCGGTATGCATATGAACCAGGATGAGGGAAAGGATTCCCACTTACAACATTACTTTCCACTCATGTTTTCCAGAGTTATGCCCCATTTTAGACTTCAATTCCACCCAAATTGCTTTTGAACATATATATCTTAGTCATCATCAGGCAGATTTTAATGATATTTGGTATGCATGTGAACCTGGATGGGAAAAGGATATCTAACATCCGTTATTGTCCACTCATTTTTTCCAGAGTTATGCCCCATTTCAACTTAGAATTTTGGCAAAAGCCAATTCCACCCACACCCCCTCCCACCCACCCAGGCATGGGATACTGTGATGTGACCACCCTTGTGACATTACACACATAACCGGTCATATTTTTAGCTGATGGAAAGTTAACCAGTGAAAACAAAGAGGACCTTCTAAGCAATCTTCGCTGTATTGCCTATGCACCCACCATGGAAATTTATCAAAGTGAAGTTGATAGGTTGAAAGCCAAGGAATGGTATAAAAAAAATACAGCACTTTCCAGTTATTTGACAAATACCTGGTTCAAGATTAAAGAGGTAAGTTGTTTTCAAACCGCATGATTTATTATATTCAAGTATATTTTCAGCTGAAACTGAAAAGTTTTATTAGAAAATGTTATTAACTAAATTTAATCCAAGTGATCTCTTCAATGAAAATTAATTTCTGAAATAATGTGCCAAAGTAGCCCATTACGATGCCTGAAAAGGTTTAGCACCTGTGTCTATGTTTAGTAGGTGCAGTCAGCCCGGTTTGACTACTGGATGCATCGTCAGTGAGCCTATAAAAAATTTATAGAAATAAATTTCCTTTTGAGTGAGTAAAAATTAACCTTTAGAATGTTATGACAATATACAATTCTTTTTTTTATGTTTTATCTTGAATATCTCACATACAAATTACCTTTTATACCCTCTCGGGTAAATGAAGTTTATGTGGAGTGGGGATGGGGTAGTGTACATGAACATGTGTACTGTTTTCAACTAGCCTGTCTGCACCTCTGTGTATCTGTCCTTTTTTGTTTCCGTCCAATCGTAACTTTTTAACAACTATTCCAAATCATTCCACCCTGCCCTAACTATGAAAATATGCAGCGCAAGTTCGATTTTGGACAATTTCTGAATTGTGTTTCATATTTTTTCAGCCAAAGTTTACATGTGAACTATTGTAAATTTCAGTTTCCATTCCATAACTTTTGAACGACTATTCAGAATAATTTTATTTTGTGCATTCAATCATAACTACCAAATATGTAGGATTATTTAAAATTCCTGCTTCCCCACTGGAAGGCTTCTAGTTTGGTATGGATAGAGGGGATATTCTGTAAACCCAGTTAACTGAGCGGTATACTTTTTATTACTGGGAATTATATAGGGTTACTCAGGCACATAGACCAGAATGGAGCTCGGGTGACGACTTGGTAACACAGTTTGCCTCTCTGAGCTTTCTCATGATAAAAGTGGTGCATGATTTATCAGAAAATGAGGAATGTGGCTGCTACATGTATATATTATGTAAATGAAATTGACATTCATTTCTCCACACAAGCCTTTTCCCAAACAGGCTTTTTGTCACAAATTGTGCTAAAGAGTTTTCCCTGAAAAGGTATATTGATAGATTTGACCTATGTGAACACTTAAATGAACATTAATTTCTGAAGTAGTTTGCCAAAGTGGCCCATCACGATGCCTGAAAAGGTTTAGCACCTGTATCTATATTTTGTAGGTGCAGTGAGCCAGGTTCGACTCCTGGAGGCATCATCAGACATCCAAAAAATTACAATTTTTCAGTAAATTTTGTTTCTTAACATACCTACCACAATTGTTTACAATTGGCTGTAACATAAGTGCAAGCCCTACTTCGGAACTAACTCAAGCTTTTAAAAACTTTTCCAAACGAGTTGGAAAAGTACTAGAGTGCAACAATCGTGACGTCAATTCCGTATTTCCGCCAACGAGAAGTTTGTGATTTTGCGGGGAGGCATCGATATCAAAGATATCCCCAAGGAGGGTGGACCTCCGGTAAACAATTGTGGTAGGTGTGTTAAGAAACAAAATTTACTAAAAAAATTTAATTTCTTTTCAACCTACTCACAATTGTTTACAATTGGCTGAATAAACAATAGGAGGAGGTGAATCTCATAACCAATACCAACAAGAGTAGCAGAAAGAAAAGCAAAGAGGGCAGAGAACAATAGCGAAACCTGTTATGAAGATAGATAGAAGGCACCTGAAAAGAACAAGGCTGAGCGAAGCACAACCTCGATAAAAACAATTTTAACGAGGGTGCACAACAGCCTGAGCAGCAACGAGAGGGCCTAAAGAATAAAGGTCCTCAGATTGCTGCTGAAGGTGGCGGAGATAAAAGGAGGAGAAGGTAGAAGCATTCCTCCAGTAAGCCGCATTCATAACATCCCCGAGCGAAACAGAATTGGAGAATGCCCAGGATGTAGAAATGGCACGAACCTCATGAGCGTTCGAAACAAGATCCGACGCAGACAAGCGGGAATAAGACAGCTTGATTGCAAGACAGATCCACCTGGAAATAGAATGGGAAGAGATAGACTGCCTCTTAGGAATGAGAGACAGAAAGAATCTCCTCCAACCCCCTCCTAATGAACTGAGTGCGAGTAATGTAAGTCTTGATCGCACGAACAGGACAAAGAAGAGGCCTCCGGCCATCGACAGCAGGAAGAGCCCGAATGCAGATGGGAGGAGGTACTGAATCAGGAAGTTGATTCTTAGCCAGAAAAGAGCAATCAGTAGTGAAGGTGACACTGTTAGCCTCATTTCGGAAGAAGGCAGAATCAACAGATAGCGCATGAAGCTCACTGACTCGTCGAGCAGAAGCAAACGCTAGAAGAAAAGCCGTCTTATAGGTGAGAAAACGCATATCGGTCTCAGATAAAGGCTCGAATGGCGCCCCCTCCAAAAAGTGCAACACCCATGCCAAGTTCCACTTGGGTGTAAGACGCAAAACTCGAGGCCTCTTCAAAGAAAAGTGCCGAATGAGTTTGGAGAGAAAAAGATTACGACCGATGCACCGCTTTCCCACATAAGAGAAAGTATCAGACAGCATAGACCGATAGTCCTTAATCGTAATAGGCTGGAGGCAAAAAGAAAAACCAGAAGATCCGCAATTTGAGCGATTGACGGATCACGGTAATTCACATCGTGATCTGCACACCAGCAGCAGAAAACCTTCCACTTGGCGGCATAAGTCATGCCAGTGGAATGTTGCCGCGATACAGAAATACACTTCACTGATCGTCACGAAAAAACTCTACGTCGGAGATTGGACCTGATAAAAGACAGGCGTGAAGGGACAGGCTCGCCAGGCTGTTGTGATACTTCCTGGGACGACCCTGGGAAAGAAGATCGCAACGTAGAGGTAGACAAATCGGTCGATCGGCCAATAGAGGCCACAGCAGATTGATCCACACCCTCTGTGGAGACAGGGGTGCGAACAGAATGATCCTGCAACTGCAAGCACGAATCTTCACTAATACCTGAGGAAGAATCGGTGCAGGAGAAAAGGCATAGCCGATCCAACCTGTCCAGTCCAGAGACAGAGCGTCTACCACAAATGCCAGAAGATCTGGACAAGGAGAGACAAAGGTCTCTACCTGATGATTCCAGCGAGTAGCGAAAAGGTCGACATGAGGACGGCCCCACTGCTCGCAAATCACCTGAAACACCGATCGATGCAGCATCCATTCGGTTGGAAGGACACTGTCGCGTCGGGACAGGAAGTCTGCTAGGACATTGAGATGCCTGGGAATGTGTCGAATGGACACCCGAGCATTCACATCCCGCGTCAACAGAAGATCCCGAGACAGCCGATACATGGGAATCGAATGTGTGCCTCCTTGATTCCGCATGTAGGCCACTACTGTCGAATTGTCCGAAAGAAGTAGGACAATATGGTCCGACAGATGAGGGATCCAAAGCCGAAAACTCAACAGAAGAGCAAGGAGCTCCTTCTGGTTGATATGAAGGCCCACCTGCTCGCTGTCCCACTCGCCGTGAGTAGACAGACCAAGAGGATCCAACATCGCACCCCAGCCCCGATCGCTGGCATCTGCAGTAAGGATGCGATCGGCCAAAGGAAGATCCAACGGAACACCCTGTGTCAGCCAGGGAATATCGGCCCAAGGGTGGAGGGGACAAAGCCAAGACCGAGGAATAGTGAGTTCCAGGTCCAGCGGATCTACATTCGGATGCCAATGATCCAACAGGAAGTGTTGGAGAGATCGGACAAACAAGCGACCGAGCGGAATGAGATCTGTCACCGAACCGCAAAGGCCCAGCATCCAAAGGAAAGTCCTGGCCGAGACTGAGGAAGATTGAAGCAGGTTCCGAGTCAAGGCGGAAAGAATCGTCGCCCGAGCCTGGGGGACCGACACTACATTGTGAAGAGTGTCGAAATCCATCCCCAAATGACGGAATCACTGAGAAGGAAGGAGATCTGACTTCTCGCGATTGACTCTGAAACCCAGCGACGCTAGCAGGCAAAGAAACTGCTGGACATCGCACTCAATAACAGCAGCCTCGTGGTGCCGTTGGAGGATGTCGTCTAGGTAGGCTGACGACGTCACAGCCGACTGAGTGCGGTGGAAAGCAAGCCCATGTGACATCAGTCGGGTGAAGGCCCAAGGAGCCAGGTTCAAACCGAATGGGAGAGCTCTGAATTGATAAACTCGATCCCGAAACGAGAACCGAAGGTATTTCCGTGACGCCAGATGAATGGGTACATGGAAGTAGGCATCCTTCAGGTCGATACTGGCAGCAAAATCGCCCTGATGAACTGAACGTTGAACTGACCGGAAAGTCTCCATACTGAAACAGGGAGCTATTATGTACTCATTCAGGATACTCAGATCGATGACAGGATGATATTGGCCGTTTTTCTTCGGCATCAAGAAAAGTCTCAAGTAAAACCCCGGTGAAAGGGTGTTCCTGACCACCTCGATCATCCCTTTGGAGAGGAGATTGTCGATCTCCTGCACCAGAAGGTCCCGACGCAAAGAATCGGAAGGGACCTGAGTCGGGAGGGGCACCTGAGATAAACTGGGGTACCGATGCAAGGACAGTCACAGACCGGAATGAATGACGTCGAGGTCCCAAGGATGCAACGTTATCTCTGTCCAACGGTCATAAAACAGCGACAGCCTTCCCCCGACTGGAAGCGAATCGAGGTGAGAACCTTCACTTGCGGCCTCGATGAGGCCCCCGAGAGGAGAAACCACCTCGGGAAGTGACAGAGTCCTGAGACTTTCCTGCCTGAGGCTGCCAGCGAGCCTGGCCATGTCGGCGCTTCTTATGTGCAGAAGGAGCAGATGGAGCAGAAGGCGTAGCCGACGTCGCCGACGAGGCAGATGCAGCAGCACGCTTGGCGGGCCTGAAACGGCCACCACCCGCAGCAGCAGGTTGGTCAAGCTGTCGCAGCAAAAGCTGGTCCTTCGAATGACGAAGAACTTCGCCACGAACAGCTTCCATGGAACCATGGAACAACTGAGGTCCCACCAAAGAGGCAGACCTCAGAACAGCACATTGCTCAGAAGGAAGGGATGAAGAAGAATCCAACACCGCATCCCGGCGTGCCAGCTCCAAATTAGCCGTGTTACAGGTGTGAGCGTGTGTCAAGTTCATAACAGCCTGAGACAAAAGGCGCCTGAGCGTCATCAAACTCCCCAGGTGGAAAATATTCAGCCAGGGCAGCGACGACATACTCTGAGACCAACAGCAAGCATCGATCGACACCCAGACTCGGAACACAGTGAGGAATCACCGGAGGAAGGTTCCGACAGTGACAGCTAACAGGGGCTGTCACTGACCGCTGCCGAACAGCAGGCCCTGGATGCCAACGTCCCAACACCATCCTGCTAAGCGGCACACTAGCAGGGGAAGGAGGAACAATAAACGATTCACTCAAGGGGCGAGGTATCGCTGCCGAAGTGACCGACCGGCTCAACCGACTAGGAACAAACCTAGCCAGATGAGACGGAGCAGACAGCAAACCCATACAGCCCCGCCGCGAGGCTAGGGGAGGCTGAAAGCACACAGACACACCAGCAGATAAAGCCTCGGTCCCCCGAGACTGTAGACCATCCCCAGAGCAGATGGAAAAAGCCACCATCAGACAGAATAGGATCTGGAGTAACAACTTCCTCAGCAACAGTCGACGGTGTAGGAGGCAGATCGGAGAGGGTCACCGAGCTAACCTCGGAGAAGCTCTCTACGAAAACAGACGCCTCCAGAGTGACATCAGAAGACAAAGAGACCACGGTCTCCCCGTCAGGTATCACTGAACTAGCACCGTCAACAGTTGCAAAGGAACTCGCCACAGAAGACAGATCAGAATCCTGTGTGACACCACCTGAGTCACCACGTGCACCAGCAGAAATGTCTGCTATGGCACGGCTACCCTACCCCGAGAACGAGGGGTTCTAGCTCTGGACAGAACCACCTTGTTAACAGAAGCCCAGAATTTAGAGGACCAAACCCCACAAATACCACATGATTGGGCCTGAGTGCAATTGTTGCAAGTGACACATGTGGAATGAGAGTCGTCCACATGCTTCACTTGCAAGCAAGAGGTACAAGGAATAGTCTTTGGCATTATGTTAATGAAAATAATGTAATCAAGCTTCCCGCCGACGGAAAACAGCACAAAGGTCGTGTTCACACGTGGGGGAAAAACAAGATGAAGTGTGAAGAAACAAGCAATAATGATAAAAATTAACACAAGAGGCCCCAGGGGGCCTGAGGGCGCTCACCTGACATGGTAGCCTAAATATCAACCCAGAGAATTGATTTCAACAAGTTGCATCTGCTCCTCCTAAGAAAAGCTTATACCAAATATCCAAATATTCTGACCAGTGGATCTAAAAAAAAAGATTTTTAAAGAATATTCCTCATATTGAACTAAGTCATAATTCGGGCTCCCACAGGGAGCCCATATATGAACCCAGGGACTTGGCTTTAACAAACCTGAATCTCACACCCCTAAGGATTCTGCACACCAAATATCAAAACATTCCGACTGCTGGATCTGAAGGAGAAGATTTTTAAAGAAAATTCCTCATTTTGAACTAAGTTGTCATTCAGGCTCCCATAGTGAGCCAAAATATGAACCAAGGGACTTGGCTTGAACAAACTTGAATTTCAGCCCCCTAAGGTTGCTCCATGCCAAATATCAAAACATTCCAACTGCTGAATCTGAAGAAGAAGATTTTTAAAGAAAAATTCCTCATATTGACTAAGTTATAATTTGGGCTCCCACAGGGAGCCCAAATATGGACCTAGGGACATGGCTTGAACAAACTTGAATCTCACCCCCTAAGGTTGCTGCATACCAAATATCAAAACATTCCAACTGCTGGATCTAAAGAAGATTTTTAAAGAAAGTTCCTCATTTTGAACTAAGTTATAATTTAGGCTCCCACAGTGAGCCCAAATATGAACCCAGGGACTTGGCTTGAACAAAATTGAATCTCACCCCCCTAAGCATGGTGCATACCCAATATCAAAAGATTCTGCCTGCTGGATCTTGAGAAGAAGATTTTCAAAGAAATTTTCCTGAAATGCACTAAGTTCAAATTTGGGCTCCTATACTGAGCCCAAATATAAACCCAGGGGTCCGATTTGAACAAACTTGAATCAGATCCACCCCACAATGTTGCATACCAAATATCACAAGATTCTGCCTGCTGGATCTGGAGAAGATTTTTGAAGAAATTTGCCTGAAATGCACTAAGTTCGAATTTGGGCTTCTATAGTGAGCCCAAATATGAATCCAGGTGGCCGATTTGAACAAACTCGAATCAGATCCACCCCACAATGTTGCATACCAAATATCAAAAGATTCTGCCTGCAGGATCTGGAGAAGAAGATTTATGAAGAAATTTGCCTGAAATGCACTAAGTTCGAATTCAAGCTTCTATAGTGAGCCCAAATATGAATCTAGGGAGCCGATTTGAACAAAATTGAATCAGATCCACCCCACAATGTTGCATACCAAATATCAAAAGATTCTGCCTGATGGATCTGGTGAAGATGATTTTTTAAGAAATTTGCCTGAAATGCACTAAGTTCAAATTTGGGCTCCTATACTGAGCCCAAATATAAACCCAGGGAGCCAATTTGAACAAACTTGAATCAGATCCACCCCACAATGTTGCATACCCAATAGCAAAAGATTCTGCCTGCTGGATCTGGAGAAGATTTTTGAAGAAATTTGCCTGAAATGCACTAAGTTCGAATTTGGGCTTCTATAGTGAGCCCAAATATGAATCCAGGTGGCCGATTTGAACAAACTCGAATCAGATCCACCCCACAATGTTGCATACCAAATATCAAAAGATTCTGCCTGCAGGATCTGGAGAAGAAGATTTATGAAGAAATTTGCCTGAAATGCACTAAGTTCGAATTCAAGCTTATATAGTGAGCCCAAATATGAATCTAGGGAGCCGATTTGAACAAAATTGAATCAGATCCACCCCACAATGTTGCATACCAAATATCAAAAGATTCTGCCTGATGGATCTGGTGAAGAAGATTTTTTAAGAAATTTGCCTGAAATGCACTAAGTTCAAATTTGGGCTCCTATACTGAGCCCAAATATAAACCCAGGGAGCCAATTTGAACAAACTTGAATCAGATCCACCCCACAATGTTGCATACCCAATAGCAAAAGATTCTGCCTGCTGGATCTTGAGAAGAAGATTTTCAAAGAAATTTGCCTGAAATGCAGTAAGTTCAAATTTGGGCTCCTATACTGACCCAAACATAAACCCAGGGGGCCGATTTGAACAAACTTGAATCAGATCCACCCCACAATGTTGCATACCAAATATCAAAAGATTCTGCCTGCTGAATCTGGAGAAGATTTTTTAAGAAATTTGCCTGAAATGCACTAAGTTCGAATTCAAGCTTCTATAGTGAGCCCAAATATGAATCTAGGGAGCCAATTTGAACAAAATTGAATCAGATCCACCCCACAATTTTGCATACCAAATATCAAAAGATTCTGCCTGATGGATCTGGTGAAGAAGATTTTTTAAGAAATTTGCCTGAAATGCACTAAGTTCAAATTTGGGCTCCTATACTGAGCCCAAATATAAACCCAGGGAGCCAATTTGAACAAACTTGAATCAGATCCACCCCACAATGTTGCATACCCAATAGCAAAAGATTCTGCCTGCTGGATCTTGAGAAGAAGATTTTCAAAGAAATTTGCCTGAAATGCACTAAGTTCAAATTTGGGCTCCTATACTGAGCCCAAATATAAACCCAAGGGGCCGATTTGAACAAACTTGAATCAGATCCACCCCACAATGTTGCATACCAAATATCAAAAGATTCTGCCTGCTGGATCTGGAGAAGAAGATTTTCAAAGAAATTTGCCTGAAATGCAGTAAGTTCAAATTTGGGCTCCTATACTGAGCCCAAATATAAACCCAGGGGGCCGATTTGAACAAACTTGAATCAGATCCACCCCACAATGTTGCATACCAAATATCAAAAGATTCTGCCTGCTGAATCTGGAGAAGATTTTTAAAGAAATTTGCCTGAAATGCACCAAGTTCGAAATTGGGCTTCTATACTGAAGCCCAAATATGAACCCAGGGGGCCAATTTGAACAAACTTGAATCAGATCCACCCTACAATGTTGCATACCAAATATCAAAAGATTCTGCCTGCTTGATCTGGAGAAGAAGATTTTTTAATGTTTTTCCCCTTGCCTACAGTGTTAAAAAGTGCTGACTCAGCACTTTTTCAAAGTCCCGAAACTGTACCCTATGATAAAACCGATGGCAATTTTTTTTACCAATTCTTTCTGTTGGTCCTAAGGAAGCTTCACACCAAATAAAAATTCTCGGTGCCGTGCAGTTTTGGAGATATGGGTGCTTTAATTTTTTTTCTATTTTTAGCTCCTGCAGTTCCCATGGGGCTACAGGAAAAAAAAATCAGCATAAATTAGGTACTTCCGTCCCAATAAGCCCTCACATAAAATTTGGTTCAAATCAGCCTCTCGGTTTGGAAAATAGAAATTTTGGGCGGGGCCAAAAATTTTGCCCCTCCCATAACGACGCCAAGTATAGCCCCACAAACTTCTCTTGAACAAATCTGAGTCTACACCTCAAAAGGAAGCTGCACGCCAAATATCAAGTCTCTGCTACTGCTGGTTCATGAGAAGAAGATTTTTTAAGATTTCAGCACACTTTTTGGGTGTGGCCCTACCCACGGGCGAGGCAACTTGATTTGAACAAAATCAAATTGCGATGTCATAACAAACTATTATCTCAAATATCAATTAAATTGGTTCAGCGGTTTGGGAGGAGAAGACGCAAACACCATGTTCATGGACGACGACGGACGGTGAGTGATCACTATAGCTCTCCTGACTGAAAGTCAGGTGAGCTAAAAATATGGCCTTTTAATTGCATTATGTTACAGATTAAACTCCTGTTAATTGGAGTCCAAATTTTTTAATATGTTAAGACATTACCACAAAAATCTTTGAATTTCCTTTGTTTGTAGACTTATAATTCAGTCATTTAAATGATTGTCGGTCAGTCATTTCATCTATTATCTCTTGTTTGGTAGGGTTGTGTCAAACAAGATATGAAAGAATAAATCACCAGTTTATCCTTAGAATATAGGATATATATCCTTAGAATATAGGAATGTTAACAAATACCTGTTAATTGAATAATTGTCAATGGTAAAATGGCTATTCACTTAACTAGGTGAGTGCTGGAAGCCCATTTTATTTAAGCTTTGTTCTGACTTACAGCAACAACAATGTAAAGGCGTAATGTTCCAACGATGTGCTTCATATTATCTCCAAAGTGATATTATTTAGTTGGCTTGGGTTTGCTTTGTTACAATTTATAGGAGAGTGCCTATAAGCACTTTCCCATAAATTGTAGCAGGGGTAAAGACATGTGAACCAATTTTGATGACCAAGAATATTTCAGCACTCTACCAGATAACAGGGTTCAACTTTACATAATGCACCCAATTTTTAGAAAAATGTACAATTACATACTTGTCTCCAAAAAACCCAAAATGCGATACAAATACTTTGATGTTGAGAAACCCAATAGAGTGCAACCCTGTTTGCGAGGAAAATTTTTCAGAGGACAGGATTTTTCATTTAACAAAGGTTTTATCTTTATTGTTTATTTTCTTCTTGCAAAAGGTGAGCATGCATTGAGAGAGTTTGTGGTGTCTATTCACATACAGACAATATAGATATTGTGTCGGGGACATGTGCACATGCTCTGCATTGCACATGTCTATTTTTATATTATAGCAGCCAAACATAATCAGGTATTAAAAGTATGCATTGGTATTAACTGGTTGCCTGCTACATTATTTTGGGCAGTCAGAATTTTTTCATCAATATTGCTTTATTAAAAATTATTGGACAGTGCCTTAAGGCACTCTCCAATAATTTTTAATAAAGCAAACATTTATGAACAAAATTGTATTTACTTGTGGCTGAATATAAAACTTGAGCAAAGAATGTCAAGATATTATCATGGTACCCGCGCTTTTCTTTAAAGCCATGATAGTCTCTTCCAGAAGTAAACCAGTTAACAATCACTTTCAGCATCCATAGTAATATCATGACCATAACACGTGAGAAATCAAATTTAGCCAATCATTTATACATGTACCTATTAACTAGCACACCACACCAATGCAAAGAAGTAGTTTGTTGCAAATCAAGGGAGATAATCAGATGTTTAGAAGAGAATATGCCCCATTGCAGATGCACACATTCAAAAATACTAGTCTTTCACCATACCAAAGTGGATTCAAATATGACTAATGGTTTTGGAATACCAATGCAAAATGTTTGTATGGACAGGTAGGTTAAAATGGATCAAGGGCAATAACTCTGGTAATACCAGACTGGTATTGTGTCAAATGCTCACATCAACGATAGTGTGCAATAAAAATTTCACTTTTTAATAATAAAAATATTTCATAATTTTCTAGGTTCAGTAGCAACTATAAGAGGTATGACAAAACTATACCTACATACCTTCAAAATAAACCACACAAAATAATTCAACATTGCATGAAAAGGCTCAGTTCCTCAGAGCAGCACTACAGTGAAGAGGATGTACATTTTACTTGTGATGGTGTTTTCTCTGTTAAAAGTGGGAGTTCAACATATAATGTGTACTTTGGAAGTGAGGAGGATTATCCATCATGCACATGTGATGATTTTAACACATACTTTTTACCATGCAAACATTTTTTTGCTGTGTTCAAATATCACGATAAAACTTTGGACAATCTTTGTAGCCTGTATAGGAACAGTCCATATTTAAATCTTGACACAACTTTTTCCCCAAAACGATCCAATACAACAACCATGTGAACAGGTTGTGGATGACAGTGTAAATAACAATGGTCAAGATCAATCAACCAATTTTTCAAGTTTGCAGAGTGACACTATTGCTCAACTTAAAAATATTCAAACTTTGGTTTATTGCTGCACGGACCTTCAAACAATAGCATCTGTTAATGATCAGTTAAACAACATAAAGGAATTACTTGGGAAAAAGGTACCTAGGGAGTCAGGTTTGCCACTTGAAAACCAATTCAGGAAACTTCCAAGGTGCAAAGCACAGAAGAAGAACATTATAGGGAAATTCAAAAAGAGAGCTGGAAAATATGCCCAATTAGTTCGAAGAAATACATCAACAGGTCAGAGATATTATTCTCTGTTTTCGTCAGTTTCTTTCAAATATAAAGTGGAAAAATTAGTTAGTAACCCAATATTTAAGTTTTCACAGCCCATAAATTTTGTTGAAGGGAAGGAGAAAACATTTTTAGATTTTTTTCATTTATTTCAAAACTGTCGTATTATGCAGTCAGTCTGTTCATCCATCTGTGCACCCATCCGTCAACATTTGGTTTTCAGTCGATAACTTTTGTATTTGTTTTCTGAGCATCTCCAAATTGGGCATGTGGTTTAATCACAACAAAATAGAGGTCAGGTTCGAATATGGGGACGATCCGAACAATTTTTGCCCTTTTTTGAATATTTGATTTCCGGACGCTAACATTTTTATTTCTTTTCTGATCGGCTCCAAACTTGGTATGTGGTTTAATCACATAAATAAAATACAGGTCAAGTTTCAAATATGGGTCGGTTTGAAAAATTCTTGCCTGAATTATGGCCCTTGTTGGACTTATAATGCATTAAATGTTTGGTTTCCAGATAATAACTTTAGTATTTATTTTCCAATTGGCTCCAGATATGGTATGTGGTTTAATCACAACAAAATACAGGTCAAGTTTGAATATGGGGTTAGTTCAAAAAATTCTCACCTGACTTATGGCCTTTTTGGACTTAAAATGCATCTAATATATGGTTTCCGGACAATAACTTTAGTATTTCTTTTCTGGTCGGTTGCAAACATTATTTACTTCCCAGGAACAAGACATGCTAAAAGTATGAAAATTTGGTAAAAACAATTATGGTGTTTATTGAAACCCTAATATTGACTGTCAGCACTGAAAGGGTGAATTGAGCAGCTTAATTGACATAATATATCAGCAAAATCCACCTGCGTAATATACGAAAATCACCATTCAAATTTATCTATTTTTTTTCATTTTTTTTCTCCAAACCAAATTGTGACTTGCTCCCATAGAGACTAACTGATTGAGCTCACTCCAATGAGAGGCATAAGTTATGATTTGTAAGAAATTTTTTATATTTTCAGAAAAATAATTGGCACTGTTATTTACTACCAACATTAGGGTTGTATGAGTACTCACACTTTGTTGCATGAATAATTTGTCACACTGGTCCATCAAGATGCCTATGTGGTTTTAGCTCCAAGGCACCCATCAGAGCCACTCATTGTTACCAGGTTCAGTTCCTGGAGGCATCATAAAATAGCCAGATGGCAATTTATTATGTAATGAAGATTAATGTTAAAAGTACACACCAAGTATTTAATGTAACATACTCCATTCCTCGCCATTTGTGGAATTGAGAATTAAGTCAAATACAATGAACTATCTGCCATCAAGTCTTTAGCTAACTTGAGAAAGCTCAACAGAAGTTTAGTGATCACATTCTGTCTGGCATTAACATATTTACAAAACTGAAAATGCACCTTTTCTATTTTACAGGACTTTCACCATCATCCAACTTGAAATCACTCGTCTCTCGCAAAACAAAATTGAAAAGTCAGCATGGATGCATGAAAGCTTTGTTTCAATTGCTGCTGTTCACTGATCAACAATCATATGTACAAACACATCTTGTCAATCATTACTATTATATTTAAGTATTTTGAGGTTGTTTCAATCACCTAAGAGTACACAGACAAACAAAATGCATTGTAGGTGTCATTGCTATGGTCTGTTTGTCTGTCTGTCCATCTGTCCATCCATCCATCTAGGTGTCCAGCCATCCGTCTGTCCATCCGTTCGTCTGTCTGTCTGTCTATCCGTCCGTCCATCAGCCCATCCAATTGCTCATATATCTCAACCATGGGGTCTTGGATCAGAAAATGCTTGAATTCCCTCCATCTGCTCATTTATCTCAACCATGGGTTATCAGAGTTCGATAAAATTTGATATGAAGATTTGGTATACGAAGGGCTTTCAAAAGAAGGTTCATTGATGTTGCACATTTTCCATTCAAGAGTTATCCCACTTTGGCTGAAAATGTTGGATTTCTGTTCATCTACTCCTTTATCTTGACTGAGGGTGTACCTGGATGACTAACCATCTCTTGTTCTTGCTGGAGTTATTGCCCATTTTTTAATGCTTTTCATGATTTTATGAATTTTTGGCTTGTTGTCATGATAACTTAGGCAAACCTCCACTGATTTGGTACACAGGAGTCTTTCACAACAATATTTTGATCAAGTTCAACTTCTAAATCATTTGAATTTTTCAGGAAAAGAACCAAGAATACAGGGCAATTTAACAGACTCTACTGCTTCAAACAACTCTGATCAACATATGGCACCATCTACAGGTTTGACATCACTTTTTATACACCCATTAAAAATGGTTGTATTATCGAATCAGTCTGTTAATCCATCCATCTGTCCTTACCAACAAAATGAGGGTCAGAATTTTGTTTCCAAATGACAACTTCACAATTTTTTTTCTGATCAACTCCAAATGTGGTCTGTGGTTTAACAAAATATGGATCAGTTTTGAATATGCGGTCGATTCAAACAATTTTCACCTGAATGATGGCCCTTATATTGTCACACTGGCTCATGTTGTGTGCAAGCTGAGAGCCATTTTCTGCTGGTTGGTACCATGCCCGGTAGCATCCCTGACCATGTCTGGTTTTAGTACCATTCATTCATTAACCCTTAAGGCAGGGACATTTCCAGTAATTTTTTTGAGGACACCTGTTTTTAATTTGAGGATGTCCCCAAATAAATTGAGATGTCTTAATATAGGTGATTAGGCCATTAAATATACTTTAAAGTACTTTCTGCCAGCTGTATTTGTACTGAATTAACCTGAATGTTAGAAACAGTTGCTTAAACTGAAAGACTTCTTGAATGATATTTTCTGGCATGAATTTTGGGGCATTTCAGACACAGAGTTTGTGTGCCCATACCTGTAACAGGTATCAAATCGGCCCTGGAAATGTCACTGCTTAACTGGTTGGCTGCTACATTATTTTGGGCAGTCAGAATTTGTTCATCAATATTGCTTTATTAAAAATTATTGGAAAGTGCCTTTAATAATTTTTAAATATAGAACTTTAGTGAGCACGCTCACATACTCCACGCGTCCCGATATTTCAAGCTCTAATCATTTTTTAAAAACAAACATAGATTCTAGGAATACTTCAGAAAACAGTGTTCTGTAGTTTCAATGGTATTGAAAGAATTCAAGCAGAGAAAAAGCCCGGAAAACTGTAATTTTGATGAACTTTTCAAAGTCTATGGGGCCGTAATTTTGGTAAAAATCAGTGGAGCAGAACAAAACCCAAACTTGTTCTGTAGGCCACCATGTTAGACTAACATATCAAAAATCAGCTCAATATCTGGAAGCGTGTAGGAAAAAAGTCTGGAAAACTGTAATTTTGATGGACTTTTCAAAGTTGAAGGGCCGTAATTTCGGTAAAAATCAGTGGAGCGGAACAAAATGCAAACTTGATCTGTAGGCCACCATGTCAGACTAACATACCAAACATCAGCTCAATAGCTGGAAGCATGTAGAAAAAAGTCCGGAAAACTGTAATTTTGATGCATTTTTCAGAGTCCAAGAGTCGTAATTTCGGTAAAAATCAGTGGAGCAGAACAAAACGCAAACTTGTTCTGTAGGCCACCATGTTAGACTAACATACCAAAAATCATCTCAATATCTGGAAGCGTGTAGAAAAAAAGTCCGGAAAACTGTAATTTTGATGAATTTTTCAGAGTCTAAGGGCCGTAATTTCGGTAAAAATCAGTGGAGCTGAAAAAAATGCAAACTTGATCTGTAGGCCACCATGTTAGACTCACATACCAAAAATCAGGTCAATATCTGGAAGTATGTAGAAAAAAAGTCCGGAAAACTGTAATTTTGATGAATTTTTCAGAGTCCAAGGGCCGTAATTTCGGTAAAAATCAGTGGAACGGAAAAAAATGCAAACTTGATCTGTAGGCCACCATGTTAGACTCACATACCAAAAATCAGCTCAATATCAGGAAGCGTGTAGAAAAAAAGTCCGGAAAACAAGTAGGACTGACTGACGGACGGACCAGTCAAAAACATTATACCCCTGCAACTTCGTTGCGTGGGGTATAATAAAGCAAATACTGATGAACAAAATTGTATTTGCTTGTGTCTGAATATAAAACTTGAGCAAAGAATGTGAAGACACTACCATGGTACCCTTGCTTTTCTTTAAAGCCATAATAGTGGCTTCCAGCAGTAAATAAGTAAAGGGGCTATTTCATACTATTACGAAGCCAGAACAGGTGCCCTAAACATGACATCATGAGCAGGTCCTGCTGATGATAAATTACCTAGGCAGTGGTTTCTAATCAAGTTTTGGCTGCCTTAATCGACAGCCAAGACTTGACTAGAAATCACTGCTAAGCACAAAAGATGTAGAGGTTGTGGTCAGATGTGCCATTAAGGGTTAATCCTAGTTTAAATGGTACATCCCAATAAATAGGACTACTGTACTTTTCTTATCGATGACTTTTGGACCCCAAATTCTGTAGAATTTCCCAATGGGAACCCAGGGAAATGTGGTAAACAAATTCTGGTAGTCTTCTAAAATGAGCAACAAGGGAAAACACAATTGGCTAAACTTTAATTTAACCACTAACCCATTATCTAATCAATTTTAATCCTTGCAGGTGATCAACTTGTCACAGAGATTGAAGTGGTAACTATCTCAACGTCAAGTGAAACAGATGATGAAACTAAACAGATTGAGGGTTGGTTTTAATTTTATTTTAAGTGTTCAAAATTTATAGGAACTGAAATATAACACCTACTAGGTTACTAGATAATTTTGAAAACATATAAATTGAAAACAAAAAAAAAATCTCTCTTAACTAAGAGAAATCAATGCTTCTGATTGGTCAACTGCTGCACGGTATCAAACCATATTTACAGATATTGGGGATTCTGAAGAGTTAAATCCTGTATTCTGTAGTTAAGTTTTAATTAATTAAATTACTGGGAACCACTGCCTCAAACGCCAAGCTTTTTCAACAGCAGAAGTCTAGGTGGTGAGTGACATTCATTTGTAAACGTCAAACCATGCCTCTTAGCAACGACTTGTGACTGCACAAAAAATGGCAAACACTGATTGGCGAACTTCCAACCATTAAAGTGCATTATATGAGAGGAGTTAATAGATAAAATCAGAAGAGTTAATAGATAAGTTTGTTGCCCTACGTCTATTAAATATGTAAGGTTTTTACCTCCCCTCAGTCGGTCGTATCCCATTCGTCCTTTGGCTTCATGGGATGTAACTGACTTCAGGAAGGTAAAAACCCATACTACAACAACAAAGACAAGGTAACTAATAGCATTTGAGTTCTAAACTTTTGTGTTTATGCTTAATTCTGCAATAAATGATTGAATGATTTCTCAACAGAATTTCATGGTTCTGCTTAATTTGGTAATGTATGTTTTAGAAGCGTTTTTAATTTCTTGACCATTTACATGACACTGGTTGCAGATGAGAGTATTTATTTATTTGTTTATTCAATTATTTATTTATTAGGGTTTAATGATACTTTAACAGCCAGAGTCGATGACAGTTTCACAGATGGATTTTTTTCCATTTTTACCCAACCACAGCTTATGAGTGACAGAGTTCCTTATTGGAACAGGCTTGATCATATTTTGGGTTATAAACTATGTAATGGTCGAAACAATTGAGAAATAACCAAATTTCTTTTCCACTTTCTGCCTTTCATGTGGCCAGATGTGGCCAATTCTTTTGTTGAAAGGTACCGTATGCAAGACCTGAGAGTTTAGTTAGTTTATTTCAAATACAATAATATTATAATTCATTATTTTTTAAATTATTTTTGCAGAAGTTGTGAATAATGACAATCATCAAGAGAAAATTGAAAAAGAAAATGACCTTGTGGAAGGAGAAAGTCTAGCAGAAGGTGATAACATGATCATTATTTTACATAGGTTGCCAAGGGCAGTGGCTGGGGAGAGGTGGGGGCGGGGCTGTGGTGTGCAAAGAGAGATTTGGCAATAAATGTTCCCAAATTGCTTTTGGTACCCTAGTGGGTGGGTGTGTGAGTGTGTAGGGGGGGGGGGGGGTTGAGTCTCATGACACTAATTTTTTTTTCTGTAATGGACAGACAGACAGACAGACAGAGATAGAGACAGACATTCTGAAATATAGTATAGATGTGTGAGATCAATTAATATTTCCATTTCAGCCTATCACCTTGTCAAAAAACTTTGGTCCTTAGAGAGAGACTTCAATGTTCCTGTAGCAAGGGTACATGGCACGACCATAACAGATTCAGATATTCGATCACTAAGACCCTCCACTTGGTTGACAGACAAGGTTACTAATATTTTAACTCTACACTTGTGATAATTATTTGACACATTGGATATATTAGATAAATATTCACAAGATAGATACCAAAATTAAAAAAAAAAAAAACGCAATCCTGAAATGAGATACTCTGGCTTTAAAAGTGTCATTAAGCCAAATAAAACGACCCAACAAATACAATTAAGATAAACATTTCAGCGGAAAATTATAAATTGAACTTTTTCTCTATTTTGAGACTGATTGGGTCCCTACGGGGCTACTGATTAATTTTGTGGTATTAATCAAGAAAATATCCCTCACATAAAATATATCTTCTAGAAATTGGTCAAAGGTTTAAGAAAAAATTAAATTGTGGTGCATGGAGTTAAAAAAGTGACCCACCTCATTTGATCCACTGTATTTTGTGAAGAGAACTTAAACATCACCTCTATGATGGTTAGTCAGTTCTAAATTTCTTGGAAGAGAGTAAATAATAAAATTTGTTTTCACATTTACTCAGGGCTTGCATTTTCACCAGGCTGATAAGCCCAGGCCTGTTAATCACCACCAAAACAATTCTCGCGAGGCTGAACAGTCAGCCTGGTCAGCACTTTGTCAAGCCGACAACTGCTTTGAATTTGGTTTTATATTAAATCAGCTCCAAACAGTACAAATCAGGCCTGGTGGCCCCCTGTACAAGGCGTATCGGCCTATCAATCAGCTTGGTTGCAATTCTAAAATGCAAGTCATGATTTACTTCTCAATGTTTCAAAACTTTAAATGTCTGGCTCAAAAGGAGCAACTCAACCAATACTTTTTATTTCCAGGTCATTGATGCTTATTTATCTTATGTTGTTATGGCTTGTAATGATACCGGAAGAAAGATTGTGCATTTGGTTCAGTCAACAATGACAGGCATTATTGATGGGTCTTTCAATGTACGGAATACTAGGAGAAGACCAGTTAAGGTATATATGGGGTAGAAGTACAGTCAAGTCAAAAAATGGGAATGGTCTGTTTAGTTTTACCATAGTTATCGTCCTCTATCAACTTTGGAAACTTTGTTTTTTGTGTTAATTGATTGTAACCAAATTTAGTATACAGCTTACACGGGAGGAAATGATGAAAATTCACAAACATGGCCAGTAATGAGTGAACATACACATATTTCAAAACTTTTCATCTGCAGAAATCTTTACCAGGTTATCCCCTCATCAAGTTAGTTGATTTAATATAGATTTGTATGAAATTTTAGATGTGCAACTCTTATTTCATTAATGAAGCAAATGTGATCAAAGGTCTCAAACATTTTGATTTTGACAAACAAGTACACATGTGCATATTCCCAATTTTTTGATTTGTGCTATTTTAACCCAATTGTCTCCCTTGGACTTGGATTCATTGTTGAGCAACTCCTCCCCCATTAATGAGCCAATTTCGATCATGGCAGCGAGGATATTAATAAGGGCACTACAAAGGTTCGATAGTCAATCCAATTTTAAATGAATCAGCTAAATCCGATTCAATTCCATTTGAAACATCAGATTCAAAATTTGCGAATCCTAACTCAATCGCAATGTGATTAAACCCAGATCTACTGCAAGAGTAGTCCATTGCATTATGGGGAAATGTTTAGAAAACAAATTAAGATCAATGAGGTGATGGTTGATGCATGCGGATCATAAAAAAAGTATACACCATTCCAATAGAAAATGTGATAATGTTCTATCACAGAAAGCAGAAAAAGTGTGACAGAGACTTGGCAATTGCCTTATCGCAGAGATCCCATGAAAAATGCGGGGATTGCACAAATTTACTGATATTATTTACTCCAGCAATCAACATCCACTGATGGTAACTACTGCAGTATGCAAGTTCAGCACGACATCAAGGATTTAGATACATACTACATTGAATTTGAAAGTAAAATGTGAACTAGAGCTCAGGCTCACATTAAATAAATACATGTACACATGTAAATATAAACTATTATAAAGCAAAAGGAAATGCCATAACAAGATCCAAAAATTTATAGCGATATAAATTCATATAATAAATATATTTTTTTGTCACTCAGTAATTGTGCTAACTTCCCTTGAAATACTTCATGTTCCTGATAAGATTTGATTTGATTCGAGATTAGATGTAAGTTTGAATTGACGTCATAGATTTGATTTGGAATTTGATTCAAACAAAATTCAGGATTCACAGGACTCTAGTATTAATCACCTTTAGTGATAGTTCTAGTTTTTCTAGGTTGAAAAGAAGTCAACAATTACTTTCGATCTGTTTTTTTTTTTTTCAGCTGAGTGAATCAGAAATAGTCCTTGGAATGTACCATAGAGGATGCCACTGGACTATCTTGGTAAGTGAAAAACTAAGATGCCACTGGACTATCTTGGTAAGTGAAAAACTAACAAGTGCAACGCCATACGTGGCATATGCCCCTGACCCTGCATTAGGAGGGTGTTATATGCATCAGTGAAAATAAAATTTACTTACTATGACCCAGGAACTTGCACTATGTGGATCTCCTGACCCCCATGATAACCTGTCACTATACCCAAGGACAATGAAATCTGTCAACCAGTGCAATCGTTATAATGCAAAAAGTTTGTAAGAACAGACAATTCAGAAATTTTCCAAGTCAAACAAGGGGCACAAGTCAGGCAGGTGGCATGAGACGAAACCCAAGTTATGTGGATATCTTGTCCCCCATAATGACCTATCATCATACAAAAGGATATTGAAATCTGTAAACCGGTGCAAAAGTTATAATTAAAATGTTCGTATGGACACATTTTCTAAGTCAAACAAGGGGCACAACTCAGGAAAGTGGCGGTGGACAAAACCTGTGTTATGTGGATGTCCTGTCCCCAATGATGACCTATCGGCATACCAAAGGACATTGAAATTTGTCAACAAGTACAAAAGTTATAATGCAAATCGCTTGTACGGGCACATTTTCCAAGTCAAACAAGGGTCACAACTCAGGAAGGTAGCAGTGGACGAAACCCGTGTTATGTGGATATCCTGTCCCCCATGATGACCTATCATCACTTAAGGACATTGAAATCTGCCAACCAGTGCAAATGTTATAATGGAATATGTTCGTACAGACACATTTTCTTAGTCAAATTGGGGGCACAACTCAGGAAGATGGCGGTGGACGAAATCCGTGTTATGTGGATATCCTGTCCCCATGATAAAATATCACCTCACCAAAGGACATTGAAATCTGTCAACTGGTGCAAAAGTTATAATGCAAAATGTTCGTATGGATAGACGGATGGACAGACTCACCAGTATATGGACAGAGCCTTCGATTATATGCCCTGAACCACCTTCGGGGGTCGGGGGCATAATAACCAATGAAATTAAGGTAGACTGATAACAGCTGATAAGTAATAGAATATTTTGGTGTTCCTTGGCCACTTCCCATAGCCATCCGTTCAGGCTTAGCAACTTCTATCACCTGAGCTTGGGCAATAATTAGTTGCCAGTTTGCTTGGGTTTGATCCAGTCATTATGGAGAGATATGACATACTGTTAATGTATGGCAGACCTTTTTCAATCACGTGAACTGAAAACTTGAAACTTGTACAGATTACTTTTAAAATCGTTTTATCTGTTAAAGAATTTTTATAGTCTAATGCAAATTCATGGCTGGCTCTTACCAGCATAAAAAGATGTGCATCCCGAACCTTAAGCATGTCTTTGTTTGCAATTCAACAAAAGGCTAATTATCTCATAAAATATGATTGATTATTTTACTGTAGGTCATTGAAGTACAGTGTGGCAAGATTTACTTCTATAATCCAACTGGTGAGAGTGAAACAGAAATGAACATGATTTTGAAGAAATGGAGGTACCTACCAAAAATATGTTACATGTACTCCCCTTTGTTGAGGGTATTCTTGTTGGAATTTTACAAATGTCTGATTTTCTGAATGGATTTTGGTTTTGTATTTTTTGGACAGTTATGTATTTACAATACTTTAATTCATTGTTTTCTGGGTTTTTTTCTATTCAGTTGTCAGAATCAACTATTATGCTGACTGAAAAGTTTTTGGGGAGCATATCCTCTTAGCTTTGTTTGTCCATCCATCTGTCGATTCAATTTATTTATTTAGAGGTGATTAAAGTCACATATGTTTGCACATGGCTAATCACCATTGCAACATGGAGATAAAGTTAAGTCCAACCAATTGTTCATACCAATGTTAGCAGACTTCCACCCCAGATATTGGTGACCGGGTCCTATTTTACAAGTGAAACAGAACCTGTTTACCACAGTAATCAAGCACTGCTTCACTTACCAGTGTTCCCACAGGGGTATCTGTTCATCCAAAATAAATGGTTTCTGGATGATAACTTTAGTATGTCTCAATGTATATCTTTCTACTTTGGTATAAGTATTACTGACCCCAAAATACAGGTCAAGTTCAAATTTCACAATGGTGGGCGATACCGTTCTAGAGTTGTGCCCCTTGAAAATAGGAAAATCAGCAAAAATGGATGGTTTCCAGATGATACCTTTAGTTTGCCACAATGTGTATGTTTATACTCTGGCATGAGTATTATATTTTATATAATATAATTCACCTGATGACTAAAATTACATCCCTGACTCCCTGGGTGGGAGAGGACAAAGGGGTGAGAAAAAATTTGTTTGCTCCAAAATATGTTTTCAAAGATTTTGAATGATTTTATAGGAAAAATTAAATTTAGCCCCCTCTCACTTTGATTTAATTTGTTAAGTTCGATTTTCACAATGATGGCCAATACAGTTTGGGGAGCATATTTTTACAAGTTTATCATAGTTGTAACCATTTTATTTTACATATAGAATGATCTTTCAATAAAAGTATTCATTATTATTCAGAAATTATACCGACGGAATTCAGGAAACCTTTGGTGAAGCATTTCCAAAATGGACAGTTACCACAAAGCCACATTCTCTACAGTCAGATTCCAACAATTGCAGCATTTACTGCTTGATGATATGTTTTAGAGTAAGATTATTCAACAATACATATTTCTTTCTTCTTATCCATGATGGGTACTCTGTACATCTAATTTTATTGCCAACGTAAAAAATCTGAAGTGCAATAGACACATTGGTAGATAGATTTGTAACCAAGGTATGGTAAATGGATTGGTATTGGGAAGTTAAATACAATTAATATTTAACCCCTGATGGGAACATGACCTGTTGAGCTCATACTTATGATGGGTCATAAGCTATGGTTTAGACAAAAATAATGAAAACAAGAACTTGTGCCACCAAGGGAAGCTAACCACTCCCCCACCCACCAACCCCAACTGAAAAGGTAAAGAAGTCAATTCTCATTATGAGTTATATGTACTATTGATCAAGTTTTGCCATAAACAAACTTCGGATGCATGGATGGAGAGAAGGATGGATGAATGGACTGAGAGTGAAACAGAAATGACGGGATGAATAAAGGTCTTTGCTATATTAACTTCCTTGTGGGGGGGAGTTGGGGAGGAGGAGATAAAAAGAATTGGACATGTATCTTCAACTTATTTTAGTGAAAGTGTTAATAAGATAATTTGATTAATTCAATGTGAATGTACTTTATTGTATTTTATAGTTTGCAGAGACACATTTATCAGGGAAAAGCTGTTCTAAAATAACAGAAAAGGAATCGATGGCAATGAGAAAGACTGTGGCTTCAAGGCTGATGTGGTTTGAAGGCAAGTGATACACTGTGAAACTTATCCACTTTGTAACAAAATCGTGGATAAATTTTCATTCAGTTTTATTTCTTTGAAGAATTTTCCATAACTTTGACAGACACACTGAAGTCAAATTATAAACAACCAAAACATCGATGCATACTCATTGTTACTATATGTTTAGTGAAGGTACAGTAGTTGTTATGACTGACAGAAATTCACATTTTAGCTCTATTTGATGCAAACTTCTGAAATGGCTTCAGTACACAGGGCTCCAATGTTCCCTAAATGGGCAACCTCTAGGTTTCAAACTTGATGCTGTAACCACTCATTTCCCAATTGATTTATTGATTTTTATACAAATTAAAAGTACCTGATTGATAATTTATTTTCAAAATCTTTTTGGGGCCGAGGCATTAGGAATGAGGCATTCATATAAATAGTATAATTATCTGTTGTGAGATTGTAGTATTATTTATTTATTTATTGGTGTTTAAGGTTGCATATTTCTCCACAATGGCTAACCATGACTGCAACATGGAAACAGAGTCAAGTAGAGCCAATTGTTTATACACATGTTGCCCATTCTAGAGGACTTCCACCCCAGACATTGGTGACCGTGTCCTATTTTACCAGTTAAACAGAACTTGTTTACCCCAATACAGAAGCACTGCTTCACTTCCCAGGGTTCCCCACAGGGGCGATTTTAGTGAATTTGACCAAATATGTAGAGTTGAATGATATTTTTAGCATTGACGTCTTTTACTTTTTTAGGTACCTTGTTATACTTGCAATCGCCACTATCACTTTACAAGTTATTGTGCTGAAGAAGAACTTCAAGAACTTGGCGATTCGGAAAACTTCATTTGTAGACTATGCAGCATCAGTTTCTGGGTATGTACCAATCATGGCTCGATTTAACTGGATTAGCATAGCATTTTGCTCTCTAATTTTTGAATTTGGCAATTCAATAAATATCAGTTTGGGGTGCTTTTGTATCAACTGATAATCAATTTCCCCAGGAGAGTAGTATACAGATATTATGAACAGATGAAAGGAAAAACTTAACCAATTACATTTATAGTTGCTCACCTTTCAGTGAAATATCTGTCTTGCACCCCCCCCCCCCCCCCCCCTCCACCAGGTCAATGTTGTTCACCAAATTACTCAATGGACAAAATCTATAATTCACAGGTAATTGGGAAACTTACATTTTATTATACCCCCACAGAAGTGGAGTATACTGGTTTGCATCTGCCTGTGTGTCCATCTGTATGTCTGTCCCACTATCTCTGCAGATCATAACTTTCATATTTTTGTGCCAAGGAGTTATGACCCTTAGATTATGCCTGTCCCGCGTCCATCCCAATTTATTTATATATTGGGGTGCTTAAGGTCACATATTTCTGCACAATGGTTAATCGTGGCTGCAACAGATATAAAACCAAGTCTAAGCAATCTTTTTGCTTGTGTTGTCCATTTCAGAGGACGTCCAACTCGGGCATTGGTGACCGGGTTTTATTTTACCAGTAAAACAGTACCTGTTTACCTCAGTAAAACAGCAGTTTCACTTCTGGGGGAGGGGGGGGGGATGGGGGGGGGTTCCCATGGGGAGGGGGGGGGGGGGGGTCTGTCACAATTACTGTAAATCATAACTTTCAGAATAGTAGTTGCATTTTAATGAAATAATATGGGTGTTCAATGTAGTGAGCCCTTTCACTGCATAAATTTCCAAATACCAAACCATTTACAATACCTTGGAAAATTTGTTGTTGATTTTTGGAGCTTAGAAAATTTGAATCACCCCTTTCAGTTGGCCACATTAGGCGGTATGCCCCGGTGGGTGTATATCTGGATAACAGACCATCTTGTAGTTCCTTTGGCCAAATTACAGTCAGTACCTAATGTGTGGATTGCAACTGATGCCCAATCTTTGCAACAAACTTTTATTCATTTTTTTATAGCCACTCTCAAAGCCTGCTCAGAGTAAAGTGAAGGATGGAAATCATGATGGAAGAAAACCATGTGAGGTAAGGAAAGTATCTCTGTTCTAGGTGTGTGCTAAGGTCATGTACAGAAGTGTGTGGAGTATGAATTTGTATATTACAACATTTTTTAAGGATCAAACAATGTTGGAACAAAAATATTGACTGAGCCCTTGACATTACAGTTATTATCTTGAGCCAAGATCACGACACACCTGTGAGTTTGTAGCCTCCTTAAACCTTTACCTATCGAATCGACCACATCCGCCTGCGTAATTCACAAATTAAGCTGTTGACAAATTCAAAATTAAAAAAAAACAAAACCATATCCTGTGACACCTCATTGGTACGGGGTCGCTGAGCCTGTTCCACTGAGGGATCACATGATCTGGTTTTGTTGACATTTTTGGGAAAATTTTGAAAAATTTAAATTAAAATAATAAATTTTAATATTGTCGATATTGGATAAAGGGTTAATTGAATCTTGTTAACTGAATCTTTTTCTACATACTACAGATACTTGAACAGCTGATAAGTCAGAACAGAAATGATGATATTATGATAATTGAAGTCAGCAATAATGAAAACAGAAAGGTAAGTTTGATAATTTGTGTTTTCGAGTTCACTGACACTCGATAGCCAGAATTATGGTGTATCACAATTAAATTTAAAGTGAATAAATGGAGAGGACCATGATTAAGTAAGTAATTGAAAATCTCAAACTTTCTAACTTGATAAACAACTTGAAGCAGGGTATAATTTTGGACAAACACAAATCTCTGAATATCCAATGGCAGCCATCTTGGACATGCCAGAATCAACCATCCTCTTGCCATGATTAATTACCCATAAAAAACATCTTTTGGATGTATAGTTTTCAAGTTATCGCATGGACAAACAAAAGTCAACAAACAGACAGACGCACAGACAGATGGACATCGCCATATCATGTTCGCTCACCTGAGAGGCCATATAAGAAGTGTAATTAGTATGATGAATGGATGGGCATCGGAAATGCAATTTGCCCCTGCCAAAGGCAAGGTTATAGTAACAAGAAATCATCACAAATAGAAATATTCAGTTTTTACTTGTAAATAATCAATGTAACTATTTATTTAATAATTTTCAGAAAATGGATTCAAGTGACAAATATAATCTTAGGAAAGGTTCAGCCAAGGTAAGAATATTTTTATCAAATAATCAAAAGTAAATATTCATGAAATAAATCAAATCATAATTTTCAGCAATGTAAAAAACCTCTCTGTACTTGTATATTATTGGGAGGAATTTCTCATTAGTTAGCCCTCCAACAGGTGGTTCAAGAACTGAAGAATCTTAATTAACAGACCTTTAGATTGTTAGGTCTTTTTTAAGTATGAGGGGTTTAATGCTTCGAAGTCAATGACACAGTTTTCAATAAGAATTAAAGCTAAAAAGTGGTACTGGATACTGTATATGAAATCCCCTAAAAAATTTTTGAAATCTTTCACCTCAGATAAGTCAAGCTTAACCAATCATTTATACTCATTCTGGGGGACTTCTTCCCTCAGGTATTGGTTACCAGGTCCTATATTAACTGCAATCAGAATTTATTTACCTCTTCTTCACGTACCTAAAATATAATAAAAAGATATAAGGCAATACAAAATACTCGGTTTTTGTCAAAATCACGGAGGGAAGGAAAGGTTGAAGGGGTGGGGGGGGGGGGGGGATACATTTTTGTTCTTGCATATGATTTGCATGCATTAACCTCTATGAATCTGGCCAAATGCCCAGTGTCTTAGCAGTAATTCCTAGTCAAGTCTTGGCTACCTTTTAAGGTAGCCAAGACTTGACTGGAAACCACTACCTCAGCAATGTGGTCAATTTTAAGAGGTCTAGGACCACATCTAGAGGATTTCTGTTGTCTTAACACAAAGAAACTATAGAAAATAGAAAGTGCATAATTACAACAAAAAAACCCTCACCTAATATTAAAAACAAAGCATTCCTTCATAAACAAACTGTATTTTAATCAGGCTCTGTTTCAAACACTCACAAAAAACCTGATAAGTTTTCAGCCTCTCGGTAGTAACACTGGAAAACTCTGCAAGACAGTCTTTACTCATTCTATACATGGTATCAGAACTGACTTTTCCTAATTTTTCTTTTTCAGAGGAAGAGATCATCCTTCATATATACAACCATTGGGAAAAAGAAATACTGTGTGTGTCGACAATTTAATGATGGCAGGTATGTTGACATCGCAAAAGAGAAAAATAAAAAAAATTTAAAAATGCAATCATACAATGCAAAATATATACATGCGGCTCAAGAGAGCCTAAATTGCTCCCCTGGATGAAGCTGTCCTTAAGAAATAAAACACCTAAATACCCCTCCCCCCATCCCCAAGACTTGATTTGAACAAATATAATATATAAACTAGAGTCGATCCATTACCAGGGGGTGCAATACCCCCACACTCCCAGGTGGTGTGTTACCCTGCACCAATACCTGAGGGTGAGCAAGGTCAACAATGTGACATCTTGGTGTTCAGAAAAAATAGATGTCAAGGTGACACAAACAAATACCCCCGCCTTTATAGCCAAAAAAAAAATCCCTGAAAATTTTTTTAAAATCTGGGAAAATTTTCCAAGTCAATGAAGGCCATAATTTTGAACAAATAAAGTTTTGCAACAAACTTTATAGACGTTGCGTATCTTCAATGTGTTTGTAATCATATCCTAAAGTTTCAGTTCAATGCATCCCAACTTTTGTGAGATTGCGGCAGGATTTACGACTAAATACTTGAATTTTGAATATATATATCTGTAAAATGTCTGATATTTTCACTATTTTGTATATGTAATATTATATCCAGAAAATAAAATAAAATGAAATAATTTGATTTTTAAACCGTTCGTCATGTTGTCTTTTTAAAAACAAATATCAAAATACGCTCCAATTTCCCTAATTTTCACAAAAGTTACAAACTTTCACCCCTTAGAAGCCTTTCCTAGAATCTAAGTTGAAGTTCGACTGGGATTGTAGGAAAATCTTCTAAGGGGTGAAAATTTGTGACAGGTGCGCTAGCAATACATCGGTATCAAGAAACTGCACGCTCACAAATAATGTCAGTTTGGGAAACTGTTAATTACCTTAGGTCAGGATCCTGGAAAATATAATGGTCCCCCTCCCCCCACCACCGCCCTCAGGTTTTGAAAGTGTTAATTACCTTAGGTCATGATTCTGGAGAATATCTCGGTCGAGAAATTGTCTTCCCACCCCACCCCGGGTTATACGAGAGCCTTCTCAATTTCCCAATCCAATGCTGATGTATTGCTAGCACACTAAGTTACAAACTTTCACACCTTAGTATGTAACTTCATGCGCTAGCAATACATCGACTATCTGATATATTTATTTTATGGGCCGAATGTGTCATGGGCCGAAAATGTTATGGGTTGAATCTGTTTGGTCCGAAAATGTTATGGGCCGAAAGTGTCATGGGCCGAATTTGTTATGGGCCAAAATGTCCAGCAGTGAATCAATGCTGTAATGTGATTGGCTTTCGCAAAAGACTGTTGGTGAAACATCTGTAGACGATATGTACCTTATGAATTCTGCCCTTTATTATGCGTATGATGAATGTTGATCAAAGAGAGATATATATGGTAGACTGCCCACTTTTTGATAGCGTCCAGTTTACGATAATGGGCACAATCGCGACTTTTGACGTCACATACCGCTGTTTGTCAACAAACCACGAAGTTTATCGACAAGATTTTATTTCTAGATATGTTGAGAAATATCGTATGATTTAAATATTTATATTATTAGAAAAAGTAAAATATAAGGTCCGAATTTATATAGCAGATGCCTCGATACCGCCTGAAAATTGATCACAAAACCCCGGAGTAAAACACAATGCACAGCAAATGTCAAAACAGACGACATGTGTTCCAGAATTTTATAAATATCACATGAAATTGAATGACAGCCACTTGTGGAACCTCCTCCTTCAAATTTGTTTTTCAACTACGGAAGCCCATACGTGCAAAAAGCTTTCCAAACGTTCCATGCACGCAGAACTGGAAACTCCGCAATTTGTGGAAAGTGGTTCCCCACTCTTGAAATACTGCCTGCACTCAGTCATTTGATCTAACAGATATGGTTATATCATGATATTTCAATATATTGTTTGTATGTTATGAGAATATCAACAACAACAAAAAATCAAAGCAAAAAGTTTGATATGTTATTCAATGGTCTTGCTGGCAAATTGTAGAAGTTTGGCTACGGTAGAAACTAATAGTTATGGCTTTCAATATCCGTGATAGGTAAGTAGTCTTCTATTTTTATTGCAGGTAAACGTAAAGAAGACTGTATACAGACAGTATGAAATAAGCAGTTTGGAGGCCACTGTGAAAGCAGTTAAAAGGGATGGCACCAGCGTACACAGGGCATCCATCCAGTACCAGGTTCCCTTAACCACCTTACGGGACAGAATAGATGGGAGGGTTGCTTGTGGGGTTACAAAATCTGGACCACCTCCCCTCTTCAGCACATCTGAAGAAGATGAACTCTGTAGCCACGTGATAAAAATGGCTGAAATTGGGTACGGTTACACCAGCAGGGACCTGAGGGTTATGGCAACTGATCTTGCAACTTATCTCAGCAAAGCCAGTACATCAGAAACTCTCACTGAGAAATTTTTTGAGGCGAAGACCATCATTGAAGGAAATGAAACCCCGCAAACTGTCAGTAGTTAGAGCACGCTCCACCAGCAGGGAAGCCATAACCTCGTATTTCAATAACCTTCATGAAATATTGGAGCGGTATGGATTGAAAGACCACCTGGAAAAAATCTACAACATAGACGAGACTGGCATAACGACTGAGAACTCTCCTCCAAAAATTGTAGGGGAAAAAGGGAAACCATTGCAAGCAATAACAACAGTCATAAGCTGTGTAAATGCGATAGGAACCGTGCTTCCACCGTTCTTCGTTTATAAGGGCAAGAAACTAACAACTGGGTTACTAGAGGGTGCGTTGCCCGGAACCCAGGCCACTGTTTCTGACTCGGGCTGGTCAAACAGTGTTGTTTTCCAAGAGTATTTGAAAGACCACTTTCTGAAGTTTGTGCAAGGACGGGCAAATGATGAGAACATTCTAATTTTATTTGATGGACACACATCCCACATGTGTGTGCCATTAATTGAATGGGCGAGATCTGATATTTTAGCCAACCATGTCTCTTTTTGGTTTTACTACAAAGGTTCATTAATACTCTATCATATAGATGGATGTGCGTCTACTGGCATGAACACATTGTATGTGCACGATATCAAATAAAGAGCAGAATGTTTAAATCAAATAAATATGGTAAGGATGTTGATTGTTGTGTTAGCAAACAACATGCGTTGTATTAATAGAAAATCTTCCTTTATTTATGTACATAAATTGGCAACCCCTGATGCCTGGCATTTCCTGAGGGCCATTTTTGTAACCCTCCTTAATGCTCACCCAACCAAATCAGGGTGAGCGATTTTTAGTCACCCTAATGTTTTTTTAAAAATTCAAGTTCACTTGCAAGACTTTACTATCATAATTACCATCAATTGGAAACAGTAATTCCGACTGACAATTGTATAATAAAACCTAACAAATATGGGTCTCATTGGAACAGGCACTCCGAGCTAGTTCCAATATGTCCCATCTTTGTAGGTTTTTATTAACAAACTCCAGGATGTTCAAGAGACTGTTGGTGTGCTCTTGGTTTGTTGTCACCGTGTGTTTGTTGCCTTTACATTGTATTAGGAAATGGTATCATTGGAAAGATCATCCTCAACTGATAACTAATTGATCACCTAGATCTCCTCGCCTATTTGAGGGTGGCCAATTTTTCAGAACACCAGGCGTCCAGGCCTGAACCCTTCTTGACAACACCTACAAACAGTCTGTCATTCATGTTTGACATGAAGCATGTTTTATTCACTGTGATACGATTAAGATTCCTTCCATGTGAATTTGTTTATGTCATAAGTCCGTTGATAAATCAAATTTTATCAAATTTGTTATGTAATAATACAGATATGAAAGAAACATAAATTCTACTTTTAACCCTTTACCAAACACAGCCATTTTCAAAAATAAATGACATCTGATATTTCAGAAACTTTTTCATAGGTTTAACTGAACAGAATCATGCAGACATGGATATCATGAAAAACGGCTTGTTCAGCCGATACCAATAATATCCACGTTTGCATGATTTTGTTGCAGACAAACAGATATTCCATGGTGTAGAAGCATTACACTGGTTGATTTTCTGGGTGGATTGGGACCATTTTTTGGATAAAGGGTTAATACTGATGATATTTATCGGGCGAGATGCGAAATACAGTGAACATACAGGCTTAAAAAAATTGCGGGAACGATCGTTTCGTTCCTGCGCCGTTCCCGCAAAATGTTTCTAGCGGGAACGATTTACCGTTCTTGTCATTTTGGGGGGGGGGGGGGGGGGGGGGGGCACCACAAGGCAATATACTCATAAAATGCAATGCAATGTGCTTTGAAAAATTGCCAGCTCGCTTTTTCAGAAGGAAATCGGAGTTTTCCAAAAATAGCGAAATATGCAAGTTCTCAACACTGTCCGGGTACATTTACTTACAAATTCGATCTGGCTGCATGACGTGGAAACGACATAGCACATAAATCCTTAAATTAATAACAGTGAGAGGTGGGCGGTTTGTTCCGAGACATCAGCGTCTACTGGCCCAGCAAAGTTGAATGTTATTTAACTCGAAGTGCAGATAAATATTCCCTGGAATCAAAATATACTTGATCCATTTGACATGCAGAGCGCATTCTGGAAATTCCCAAGCACAAATAGAATGCTGGCAACTGCGCATGTGTCTTGCTCGAATAGTCCCTAGAGGAATATGAATTAAGAAACCAATGCCATTGACAGGGAATTGGCCCACATTCACGCCATGTGTTTTCCCATTTCGAATATTCAGACAAAGTGCCAAAAATACCCATTTTAATAAAATATATATTCTTCAAATACCAGATAGTTTATTTTTTCAAAGTGAGCCACGAAATGGTGATTTGATTCCGATTCACGTACTTCGTATTTTTGATGGAAATAATTATTCACTGACCCAAATTGCTTGTGAATGCAACGTGAAGTATGGAAACCAACACTTGACATCCGATTTATATAGCAGCCACTATCGTGTGCATGGAGTTTTGAATGTGAACACGTTTGTTGGAATCATCAATGCAAACGTGTTTGAAGATGGCGAATTCCCACAACTGTTGAAACACTACACAGTTTTAGTATGTCAACATTACGATTGTCCTATTTTACTATGGTACATGGAGTAATAAAAACACGAACGTCAATGCACGAATGGGATATTTTTTTTTATTTCATGACTTCAATCTATAAGTCAAACATAAACTTTCATGATAAAGCACACCTTTTCATATGATGGCAACTCACTGAAGTGAATCCGTGAATCATAATTATTCAGATTTTGTGCTGAGCCTGGCCAGAATTACTCACCCCTTCACAGATCCTGCTTATTTGTATACACCGGTTATTTGTATATTTTCTGAGTGTCCAAAGCCATATTCAATTAAGTGGGATCCACTGTAGTAATAACAACAAGAAAACACTATTTCATTCTTTAATACTTTACTGCATTCAATTTCAAACATCAAAATACTATGGCATACGAACAGGTTCGAAAATAATTATTGAGGTACTTACTATATTATTTGAGGTTCATCCTATATTATTTCAGGTTCATCCTATATTATTTGAGGTTCATCCTATATTATTTCAGGTTCATCCTAAAATAATATTTATGACCCTCTCGTACCCGATTAGTTTTATATTGGTCTGATGTTACTTCCATCTGAAGCAGTGTGATGAAGACAGGGCCAGCTGATAATGAATGAATTGTTAGAAGCGATAACTGTCATATGAATGAGGTCAATTTCAATGTGGTTTCCTTTCAGGGATTTCTGCTGGGATTACTGGCTTTTTCGTCAAAGAAATTGTGATTCTTATTATTATTCCTTGGAGATTTCAATTAAGTTTTTGCCATCAGCACCCTGTGCTCTTGGTTACAATCACAGGCTTCATCATTTAATGAGATTCAGGTAGACTTTCCTCTTGGGGATCCCGGACGGAAGTGAAGCTGTGCTTCTTTAATTTGTTGAAGAAGCTCTTCTTTTCTGGTACAATAGAACCCAATAACCAATCTTGGGTTGGAAGTCCTCTGAATATTGTTAGGGAAAGATCACCTACTTCCATTACATTAACATAAAAATGTTCTCATACATTTTTTTAGATTCTTTATGATGGCAATGATGAAAAGTATGAGATTGATCATGTGGAGTTGATGGATGACTATATGGCTGGATTCCTTAAATTTATTGGTTAAATTGAACTGGTCTTTAACGAGAATTATTTGTCTTGCTCTGAAGGTAAGTGAATAGGGTCTATATACAAAACTAAGTTGATTTGATAACTGCTGAAGGTAAAGGATTTGTTTCATTTTCAGTTTTCAGTTATTTCTCTACAAAGCATAAATGCAATGTCAGCCATCTTTGATTTGCTTTCTCATGTGCACCCTCTATTGAACAGCTCTATTATGAATTGAAACAATTTGTGTTCAACTTTGGGTCAGTTTCAGCATTGTCTGGCCATTCTGTCCTCTATTAGGAATATTGTTCATTGTTGGCCTTTTGCTCCTCCATACATATTTTCATAAATAGTTCCAGTATTCTTCAATTTTTTTTATTTTTCTGTGTTTTGTAATTGACATGATTTCTTTAATTTTGTACCTCCACTCCATCATCTCTTTATTGTTTGACAATTTATAGTCTTCAATACAAGTAAACCTTATTTTAAATTTCAGATTTTATTTACAGTTTGGTTGATTTTGGCGACAAAAGAAAATTTACTTCAAATCTCAAAATTCCATCTATTCTTCAAAATTCAGGTTAGTTACTGGTATATATCTTATTTTAATTACTTTTAGGTTACAATGACATGAACTGTTGGGTTTTTTAGTCTTTTTGATGTTGTTTTTGGAACATTGAAAATTTGGTGAAAACCTGGGTCCCTGAAGTCCTTAAGGTCTTTAGTAACCACAACAATTCCCAACATTTGCAGAAAACACTGTCTCTCAAACAGACATTACATAGCTATGACTGATGTTGTTCAAAGGTACAAAACATGAAGAGTGTACATAGGTCACTACACCAAAGGGTGATGGTGAAAAAAAAACCCCAAAAGTGACTTTTGGTGGAAAGAATGCAATAGATTTTGTAACAAGTGAGGCAAATTGAATAATGTCCGAATGAAGCTGCAAATAACAGCATATGAAATGTAATATTAAGATCGATGGCAAACGGGCCCTATTTTTCTGAGACTCGATTTCAAAAATGAAAGAATGCGAAACGTAAAATTGGTAATGTCAGCCATGTTGTTTTCACGAAATTAGGAAATGCAAAATCTGAGTCATTGATTGTGTGAGATTTCATGGGGAATCGGAGGATCGAATGGTATGGGGCTGTTGGTATTGTGCCTGGAAGCATGGTTAACACAGAACCATCGCATTAACCAGGTTAGTTCATTGCTCAGAAAGAGTTTCAAAACTCGTAAATCTCTGTTGACGTCAGTTGGCAAGTGCAGGTGAAGGGATGCGCAAGAATAATTTTTGTTTAAAAAATTTGCGACAGTGAATATTGAATATTGTGTGGAAAATCGTATCCGCGTTGACGATATATAACAATAATTTCATGGAAAATAAATGAAACGAGTCGAATGTTGGATTCAAACAACTTACACGCCGAACTATATTCGGTGGAAGGGGACGTAAGCATCGACGATGATATTGGACATCTCTTCCGGTGAACTTGGCAACAGAAATGAAAGTTGGAAATCAAAGATGCCCAACAATGTAAATGTGACAATCGGGACATATTTGGGTAAGTATAGAAACAAAATCAGATTCACAACACATCTGAAATGACAGTATTTGCGATCGTTGAAGAGGTGATCGCAATTCACGCATACTTTGACAATTGACAGTCTGTCATTTGTTTGGTTTACATCGAAATTACGCGAACTATCAACCGAGAATACAAAACGTCGAAGATTTGTTTTTAATTTTTGCCTACATACAACACGTTTTTGACACAATGTACTAATCCTAAACACCAAAAAGAGCGAAAAAATACATCTGAAAGTAAGTATACGTTGAGAAATGCAGGGATTGGGTTTTTCGTCCAAATAACGTGTATGGCTGTCCCCGTGGATAATATTTTTGTCAACATTGTTACAGCTTGTGTATTTTTACTATTAATCTACCGTTTTTTCACCTGAATTACTCCAATAACATCATGCAGCTATAATATATATTTCAACATCATGACAATTTGTGTATTTTCCATTGAACTATTGTCGTAACATCTGCAATAATGTTGTGCAGTTAAAATATATTGTTCAAATGATGACAATTTGAGTATCAACCTATCGTCGTATCATCTGAATTACCTGAATTCATCAAATAATTTCACGCAGCTATAATAGATTTTTCAACATTGTGACAGTTTATGTACTGATCTATTGTCATATCTCCAATCATGTCTTGCAGCTTTAATATATTGTTCAACATTGTGACAATTTGAGTATCAGACTATCTTCGTATCATCTGAATTCAGCCGGAATTCATCCAATAATGTCATGCGGCTATAACAAATTTTCAACATTGTGACAAATTGTGTATTAACCTATCGTCGAATCATCTTAATGACTTGAATTAATCAGAAAACATCGTGCAACAATTGTAAATATTAATCAGTATTATTCTAAAATGGCAATTAGAAAAAGAAAGCAATATCGTTTCAATATGCCAGGAGGTTCATACAAAAGTGACAGAAGAGGGAGGGCAAAAACATCTGTAAAGGAGAGTGAATTTATGAATCCTGAACACTATTCATCATATGCATTATGTAAAACCTGTGAAGAAACTGTTTTAAAATTCATCAGAAAACCTAATGAACTGCTATTTGATAAGAATCTACAATACAAAATTGACACAAATGATGATAATGATGACTTGAAGATTGTGCTAAAGAAATTGAATATTGAAAAACCTAATGGCTTCAGACTGATGGATCTAACAAATCTTACTCATTTCATAAATAAACTGACTGTGCATGCTATAAACTGTGTATATGCCAGAACTAATGTTAATGATGATGTAATTGAAATTTTTAAGTTTGTGAGAGAGAGTAGGCATCATGGTCTTGCTACTACTCTTGTTGCACAGTGTGCAGCTTGCTTTACTGAATTCAGAATGGAGACAAGTCCAAAAATTGAGCTGCCATCAACCGGTCAGCGTGTGTATGATGTCATCTTGCGTGGTGTTTGGGGAGCTGTTTCTACGGGACATGGTGCTTCACATCTACAAGAGCAGTGTACTGTTTTAAATATGCCTGCGTTATCACAGAACTCATTTTTTAAAATTGAAAACTTAATTGGAGAGATGTGGCATAGTGTTCTGCTAGAAGATCTGATTCAGGCAGGAATTGAGGAAAGACGACTGGCAGTAGAACGTTCTGATTTCCATCAGGGTGTTCCAGGAATCACTGTTGTGTGTGATGGTGGGTGGTCCAAGAGATCTCATAAACATAGCTACAATGCAATGGGAGGCGTTGCAATCATCATCGGTGCATATACCGGAAAAATTCTTCATATTGGTGTGAGAAACAAATATTGCAGCATTTGTGCTAGGTATAGAGACCCTCAGAACATCAAAAAACATAAGTGTTTTAAAAACTGGGACAAATCTACCCAGGCTATGGAGGCTGACATTATTGTGGAAGGTTTTAATGAAGCGGAGAAAATGCATGGAGTCTGATTCATGCGCATGGTCGGTGATGGAGACAGTTCTGTTCATGCTCGTATACAGTACGGAACTAGTACCGGTTTGGGGTAAACATGTTGTAAAAATTGAATGTGCTAACCATGTGTGTAAATGTCTTCGTGGAAAATTGGAAGCCCTAGTGACAGACAATCCCCAATATAAAGGCAAAAACAATTTGACTAAACTTGCTCGAACAAGGATTGTGAGTGTTGTGCGCGCAGCAATTCGTGTGCGATCACAAGAATGGAGGCAGTCTGCCACACCACAGAATATTGTACATTTGTTAGGGAAGGATATAAGAAATGCAGGCCGACAAGTGCTTGGTGATCACTGCAACTGCAGTGATTTTTGTAAGATATCAATTCCAACAACTCCACGTAGTCCAGAACATGTAGGTGCGACCAGTGACAAATCTTCTGTGAGCTATGTTATCGATTCTCAAATTAATTACTGGAAGGATGGTACATCAGAGAAAGAGCTTGCAGAAGCACAAATAGCTGTTCCCACAAACATAGTTATTTCTGAAGATTTAAGTCGCGATCTACAAACAATTTTAGACCACACTGCCAGCAAAGCCGACAAGCTGATTACCAATTCAACAACGAACCTTGCAGAGAATTGGATGAATGTACGGATGAAATTTGATGGGGGCAAAATATTCAACCGAACCAACAGAAGATCTTGGCAGAATAGATGTTATGGTGCTGCTGTACGGAAAAACTTTGGGTGTGACTGGGCTCAGCAGATATGGGAGAAAACAACAGGGGTTGCTTGCGGATCCAATTTTCAGAAGATTTCTGCCTCCAAAAAGCAACATCGAAGCCGAATCCACATTCATCAGCAGACACAATTGTACAAAGACCGGCGACGAAAGCGAAAAATACAGTCTGCCAAAGAAAGCTCGTCGAAGAAGGCTTGCATGGAATATGGGGTTGATGCAGTTGAGGTGGTGGCAGATATAACGGCAGCTGATCTGCAATCTCACATAAGTGATAATCGACAAAAACATATCAACATTGACAATGAAATGATACAATTCATTGAAAACAACACAAAGTCACAGTCACTGTCAGGCCTGTGGGCTGAAGAGAGAAAGAAACGACTCACTGCTTCCAATTTTGGCGATATTGTCAAAAGAAACCCCAAAATGAAAGTTGCTCCTCTCGTTCAACGCCTCATTTACACCACATTTCATGGCAACAGGATCACAAGGCGTGGACTACAGTTAGAAAAGTTAAAAAAATTTATAGTAATTTATATATTTTTTATACTAACCAATGACCCAGACTTAGCTGGTGCTAATCTCCATAATTCAGGGCCAAACACAAATTTTGCTCCCCCAATCCCCAAAATTTGCATCAGAAACCGAAAAATACATGTCCTATATGGCCCTCCATACATCGACTCCTCTGCGCATGCGCAGTGTCGAGGAGGTCCCGAAATTGGCGCCAATTATCATTCTTACAACCAGTGCCTGGTAAGCATTATGTACTCAGCGGGGAGGTATGAGTTCCCAACTCCTGGGAGGGCCATCCCCGTCTGGGTCATTGGTAAGTATAAAAAATATATAAATTACTATAAATTTTTTAACATTTTTATACTGTACCAATGACCCAGACTTAGCTGAATAGTAAATAGGCTGGAGGGCCTAGGACATAAAGGAAAATCCAATAAGCTCAATTATGTATAATAGAATATCCTCTCCAGGAGAAAAGAAGAGATAGGCTTTACATGTATCTTTCCTATTTATAATAAAGAAGAAAGACACAACACCGATCAGTAATTGAGCATAATAATCAATGATCTCTATTAATATCCAGTATAACCCTTTATACTAATATTTTTAAAGGTAAGCCAATAAATAAAGGAAGTCCAGAGAAATGAGACTCTTTATATTCATTAAAAGTGTCCGAGGATTGTATATTAACGCTCGTTTGAAACATGACATATACAAATGCTTCACACCGAGCTACACTTTAAAAATATTACATGGATGATTAAACATTATCTTTACACTTTAAAACCATCCCGGTACCGACTCGGAATTACTGACTCTGGGGGAGGTATTCCCTTGCTTTTCACTATAAAGCAGGTGACCTAAGGGAACACCCCCCCCCCCCCCCCCCCCCCCCGTTTCCCTTGCCCTGGGTCAAATACCCCAGAGCGAAGAGGGCAGCAGGACAGAGTCACTGCCGGAACAGAAAGCCTACATAACTATAGTTGCAACTGTTTAGTGGACGATATTCTGAGCAACTGATAACGGACCTAAACAAGAGGCCCCACGGGGCCTGAGGGCGCTCACCTGATACTGGCCGAGTCATATCACCAAAATAGCAAGGGATTCTGCCTTGTGGTTATTATCAGTTTTTCAACATAAAAGTGTTTTCTCTACTTAGTAACCCAGAGTGTTCATATGTTAGATCCCCATATTGGGTACTCAATAATTTATCTATTTATTTATTGGAATTTAAGGTCACTTTCTAAGGCTACATCATTACAGAGGCATAATTATAATATCAGGTTTGGTCAATCGTTTATGCCTATTACTGCCCACTTTACAGGGCTTTCAACGCAGGAATTGGTTACTGGGCCCAATTTTATCAATAAACCAGAACTTGAACAAATTTCAATTTGCCGCTTCTAAGAAAACTAAAAATCAAATATCAAAAGATTCTGAGAGGAGTCTCAGAAAAAAAAGATTTTTTAAGAATATTTCTCATACTGAATTAAGTTATACATTGGGCTCCCATAGGGAACCCAAAAACAAAAGCTTCTGAAGCAGTGGTTTGGGAGAAGAAGATTATTCAACGTTATTCCCATTACCTACAGTGTTAAAAAATGATGACTCGGCACTTTTAGTCCTGGAAAAGTACTTATGATAAAACCAATGGCATTTTTTTTTTCACCATTCCTTTCTCCCGGCCCTAAGGAAGCTTCACATTGTATAAAAATTCTCAGTGCCATGTAGTTCTGGAAATATGGGCATTCAAAAAAAAAAAATTTTTCAGCTCCTGTAGTTGCCGTGGGGGACAGGAAAACAATTTATGGCATAAATTAGGTATTTGTGACCCAATAAGCCCTCATATCAAATTTGGTTCAAATCGACCTCTTGGTTTGGAAAATAAAAATTTTGGTATAATTTGGGCTTCTACAGTGAGCCCAAATATGAACCAAGGGACTTGGCTTTAACAAACTTCACTCTCAGCCCCCCCCCCCCCCCCCCCTCCCCCCCCCCCTACGAATGCTGTACATCAAATATCAAAAGATTTTGACTGGTGGATCTGAAAAAAAAATTTTTTTTAAAGAATATTGCTCATATTGAACTAAGTTATAATTTGTGCTCCCACAGGGAGACCAAATATGAGCCGAAGGACTTGACTTGAACAACTTGAATCTCACCTCCCTAAGCATACTGTATACCAAATATCAAAAGATTCTGACCGGTGGATGCGAAGAAGAAGATTTTAAAAGAATATACCTCGTATTGCACTAAGTTACAATTTGGGTTCCCAAAGGGAGTCCAAATATGAACTCAGGGACTTGGCTTGAACAAACATCAATCTCACCCCCCTAAGGATGATGCATAGCAAATATCAAAAGATTCTGATTTGTGGATCCGAAGAAGAAGATTTTTAAAATATATCCCTCATATTGCACTAATTTGAACATTTGGGTTCCCATAGGGAACCCAAATATGGACCGAGGAATTTGATTTCTACAAATATGTGAATCAATGTTCCAAAGATGTTATATGTAAAATATGAAAGCTTTTAGAGCAGTGGTTTGGAAGAAAACAATTCTTTATTTTTTTCCCATTGCCTACTGTGTTAAAAAATACTGACTCAGCACTTTTTCAGAGTCCCGAAAAAGTACCCTATGATAAAACCGATAGCAATTTTTTTTTACCAATCCTTTCTGTTGGTCCCAAGAAAGCTTCACACCAAATAAAAATTCTCACTGCCGTGCAGTTTTTGAGATATAGGCGTTTTAATTTTTTTCTATTTTTAGCTCCTGTGGTTCCCACGGGGCTACAGGAAAAAAAAATTCTGCATAAATTAGGTACTTATGACCCAATAAGCCCTCACATAAAATTTGGTTCAAATTGGCCTCTCGGTTTAAAAAATAGAAATTTGGGGTGGGGCCAAAATTTTTGCTCCTCCCATAACATCGCCAAGTATAGACCTACAAACTTCTCTTGAACAAACTTGAGTCTACACCTCAAAAGGAAGCTGCATACCAAATATCAAGTCTCTGCTATTGCTGGTTCTTGAGAAGAAGATTTTTTAAGAATTGGAGCATTTTTGCCCCACCCCTCTGCTCAATATGAGCCGAAACCTAATTTGCCCAAAAATCAAAATGCCGCTATATAACCCCTACTCACATGAAATTTCATTAACATGCGGCCAGTGGTTTGGAAGAAAAAGACCCAAACACCACCTTCACGCCGGACGACGGACGCCGGACGACGGACGAAAAGTGATCAGAAAAGCTCACCCTGACTTTCAGTCAGGTGAGCTAACAATGGAGGTCTCCAGAAATGGACTCAATATTTCTGAGATAAAAATTAGTGAATGTGGAAGGTTGAGACCAATATGCAGCCTTCATTAGATCAGTAATAGCAATACAATTAGCATAGGCCCAAGAGGTAGAAAGAGCTCTTACTTCATGAGCTGAGATCTTGAGTGCCGACTGCTGAGAAGAAGATAATTTTTCATAAGCAGTTCGAATAGTTAATTGAATCCATCTAGCAATAGAATGGACCATAATATCCTTTCTATTAGGCATCAAAGACAGAAAGAAACGTTTACGTCCCTTTCTGATAAACTCAGACCTACATCTGTAAATACGTATTGCTCTAACAGGACACAGTAGAGGCCTACGCCCATCAGATGATGGAAGGGCCTTAATAATAATAGGTTCAGGATACTTATTAGGAGCCTGATTCTTAGCCAAAAATCCAACATTAGTGGTAAAGGTAATAGTATTACCGACACTACGGTAGTGAGAATCCTCCACAGATAGTGCATGAAGCTCACTAACTCTTCTAGCAGAAGAGAAAGCTAAGAGAAAAGCTGTCTTATATGTTAAGAATTTGAAGTCAACTGTGTCAAGAGGCTCAAAAGGCGCTTCTTTTAGCTTAAGAAGAACCCAGGCCAAATTCCACTTCGGAATTAATCTAAGGGTTCTAGGTCTATTTATCGAAAAATTTCTAACTAACTTGGATAAGGAGACATTAGTTCCAATCCTCAAGCTATCATGATGTGCATATGTATCAGATAGCATAGACCTATAACCCTTAATGGTGATAGGCTGCAGATTAATCTCATCAAACAAGTATACTAGAAAGTTTGCTATGTCTGGAATGGAGGGATCATAAATATCTACTGAATGATCCTCACACCACTGACAAAAGACCCACTTAGCAGCATAGTTTAGCGAAGAGGAGGTCCTCCTGCGGTTAGAAATCGCGTCCACTGCTCGTCCTGTAAAATGTTTTCCGTGCAAGAAGGACCGCACAATGGAAATACGTGAAGGTTTAGACCTTGCGGATTGTGATGGAGGATGCGCGATTTCCCTTGCGAAAGAAGATCTTCCCGTTGAAGAAGCTTCCTCGACATGTCCCACAACAGACACCTGAGTAGATTTATCCACGGTCTCTGTGGAGACAGAGATGCTACCAACAGAATCTTGCATTGTGATTGTTTTATCTTGAGCAATATCTGCTGAATCAACGGCACTGGAGGATACGCATATCCTATCATTCCGTCCCAAGAGATCGAGAGAGCGTCTACTGCAAACGCTCGAGGATCCGGACAAGGTGACACATACATCTGCAACTGATTGTTGAGATGTGTCACAAATAAATCTATCATTGGCCGTTCCCATTGGTAGCAAATCTGATTGAATACTTGCTTGTTGAGAGTCCATTCTGACGGCAACAGGCGACCCCTCCGTGAAAGGGAGTCTGCCAAGACGTTCAGACGACCCGGAATATGACGGACGGAGAGAAGAATCTGATGTTCTAGTACAAACAGAAGAATTCTTTCCGTTAGATTGAGCAACGGAATGGAATGAGTGCCGCCTTGGTTCCGAATATATGCAACTACTGTCGTATGGTCGGACATAATTTGCACATGTGCATTCTGAATCACGTCTATCCAATGACGTAGAGCAAGCCAAATCGACATCATCTCTTTGATGTTGATGTGCTTGCTCAGAAACTGCGGATCCCAAAGACACTGGCACTTCAAATCCGATGGGCTCAGTGTCGCGCCCCAGCCTGTTTGACTGGCATCCGTCATAATCGTAAAGCTCGGATCTGGCAACTGCAGTGGAAATCCCTGAGTTAACCACTGTATGTCTGCCCAAGTCTGAATCTCTTGTTTCACTTGGCTTGACAAGAGTATGTCCGTTTCAAGCGAATGAATCTTCACTCTCCAATTCTGAGTCAGATAGACCTGGAGAGGACGAGTGCGTAGCCGCCCCATCGGAATGAGATCCGAGGCAGCTCCGCACAGACCTATTAGTCTCATGAATTCCCTCGCTGACACTTTGTCTGAGTGAAGACAATAGCGAGCATAACAACTGACTAATTTCGCTCTGGTTAACGGCAGACGAACGAGATTGTTGTGCGTCTCGAAGCTCATTCCCAGGTGGGTAAATGACTTGGACGGCACCAGATCCGACTTCTCTTCGTTTACTATGAAACCGAGACGTCGGAGCAATAGAAGCAGATTGTGCATGTCGTTCTGAAGCGTTAACTCGTTGCCGTATCTCTGAAGAATATCGTCCAGGTAAGCCGACGTTACCGCAGACGAATGAGCTCGGAAATGAGTCATTACCGAGTTCATTACTCGAGTGAATGCCCAGGGCGCTAGATTCAGACCAAAGCACATCGCTCGGAACTGATAAACAACACCTAGGACAGCGAAGCGAAGATACTTTCTGAACGCCGGATTTACCATGACGTGAAAGTATGCATCCTTGAGGTCTATGCTCGCAGCATAGTCGTTCGCTCTGACCGATCGAATGGTCTCCATATAAAACTTTGGAGCCACGATCAGCTTGTTTATCCAGCTTAAGTCGATGACTGGACGGAACGAGCCGTCTGGCTTCGGAACCAGAAAAAGATGGCTGTAGAAACCTGGAGATTCCTGGTTTTCTACGACCTCTATCGCGTTCTTCGTTAAAAGAGACTGGACTTCTGATAGAAGTGCCGTTCTTTTCTGACAATTTGACGGAAGCTGAGTCCATCTTGGACTCCGAGTTAACGGAGGCTTGCCTTTGAAGGACAGTTTTAGTCCTTCTGAAATAACCCCTAGAACCCAAGGGTCCTCCGTAATTGATTCCCAATTGCTTGAGAAACTCGACAGTCTTCCGCCCACCGGAACGCGACAGAGGTCTAGACCATCACTTCCTGGATCCGCGAGGCTTGCGGTAGGAGAAACCACGTCCTCCGCGACCCGCACCTCGCCCCGTCGGCCTAGGGGCGTCTGACCGGTTATTTCGGCCAGCATAACGGCCCCTAGTCGAGTCGCTACTCTGCCGGTCTCTAGAGTAAGACCTAGAGGACGCATAGGAACCTCTATAGGAACTTCCCCTGGACGAACTCGTCCCGGAAGTGCCTGGCCTACTCCTGTCTGCTGGTTCCGATTTCTTGGAAGCAGACTTAAACAACAGAGAGTCCGAAGCTTTCTTTGTTAATTTATCATATATATCAGAAAGCTTGCCACTGAAGAGAAACTCTCCAGAGACCGGAGCGACTCTAAGAGAGTTTTTCACCTTACTGTCCAGGCGTGTGGAAGTAGCCAAGGCCGCGTCACGTCGAGCTAACTCCAGATTTGCCACTGAAAGGGTGGAGTTATAAGTGGAAAACGCTATGGCCCTGGACAGAACTCTTAAAGACGTTTGTACGTCTTGAAATTCAGGTCCTTCAAAGCGTAATGACAACACTCTAGTAAGGTGATCTGCGTAGGAAAGAGCATCTAAACTAGCTCTGTTAGACGATATCGTCGTTTCCATCGTAGACGACGGAAGTGACATAGACGACGGCATGGATATATCAAGGTCTTCAGCCTGGTCGTCTAAACGCAGAGGAACTCTCTGGATGCCCTGACCTGCCGTATCAAACTTGTTCCTTTGATTAATAAACGGCAGCTGTAGAGCAGATGCCGGTAGGAAGGCTGACCTGCCCGTCTTGTTGGCAAGTTTATCAATAGCGTCATTCAATAACTCAAAAATCCGAGAGACATTCTTGGATTGTGACGGAAATTCCGGGACAATGTCCCTAAACCGATTAAAAAACTCGGTGTCCAGTGGCGCTATCACCCTCCTATCCGGCTCGCAGCATTTTGGTCTGGCGGAACAACTTCTGGAAGATAATACCGGATGAATTCTACGGCTATTTTATGTTGTTCCGAAAGGGAAATATCTAATTCATCAGAATCCCTTTCGCCATCCTACCGGACCTCATGTAAATCATGTAAATCTCGGTCGTCCGCACCGGATCCAGCGGCGGAACCTACCGATCCAGCATCTTCTGACATTTCATGTTCCGACAGAGGTTCTGACGGTTGCTGGGATGCTGCGATTAACTTTGCTATCTGTGATAGCACATCCATTACAGAGGCCTGGGGAGCGGCAGTCTTACTGGATTTAGCCGCCGGGAGCTCCCTGGACGTTGCATCCTGCATACATCTTTTATGCGAACGTCCGGATGAAGAAGGCCTCGAATCCTTGGCTACCGGATGGCGTGACCTGATCGCCGAGGAATCCCTGGTCGCCGAAGCTGACTGTAATTCACTGGTCACATAGCCAAGGTGCGGTCGAGTGTGCTGCTGAGAGGATATGGAAGCCTTATAGGTAGCCTCGGCGGACTGCCTATATACCAGAGCATCCCGAGCGGCGGACATATGCTCCGACTGCGTAACACTACGGAATACAACATCTGGTCCCAGATGCTGTTGTCTGAGAGAGGGACCTCTCTCGCTTGCAGCCCGTGTCGAACTAGACAAGCTAAACACCGGACTGTCAGGCTTCCTCCGATCCATCCTCCTTTCCGTCGTCACTGGGTGTGCACGTGGATGTTTTATAGTGCTCGCAACACCCGACTCTCTCTGCTGGACCGCAACGGATGAACCAGAGTGCTGCCCCATTCGGTGAATGGACGCAACCCCGGTCGAGCTAGCGGACGTCAACCCCTTCGGGTTCCTTTCAGGGAATAGACGAATCTCCATGAGCACTTTTGCTGCTAGCTCTTCACTTGTATGTGACGACGGAGGCACACTTCTGGACGACATCACGGAAACATCACCCTGTTCTTGTTCCTCTGAAAAAGAGAGTGAAACACTAGAGTGACTCTGAGGAGAAAGAACCGGAATGGATCTTTCTCCAGGAACAACATACCGTGACACACGTTTCCAACGTTTTTCATCCCATTTGAAACACACAGAACAAAGATCAGTGCGAGTACAGAGAGAACAATTAATACAGAGATCATGAGAATCATAGGAAGACTTCCTCCTATTACAATTTGAACAATAATCATTCATAGTGAAATGTAAACAATCAAAGTACTCGCACTAATCCTTGAAAATAAAGATACATAATACAACAATCCATTATATTCATTAATAAATAATGATTTGAAAAGAAAAAATTAAAAAAATTAAAAATTTTTTCAGAAGAGCCCAAGTTCCCAAAGGGAACCCTGAGCCCAATGGATCCCAAAAAAGCCTAAGTGTGGACAAAAATTTAAATTCATTTTGAAAAAATTAATGAGACACTTACGGACAATAATAATGTATCTTACTATGAATAAGAGATGCAGAAGACAAAGAAATCACTATCAGCAGTAACTGTTGTCAACCTAAGCAAAAGTGTCAACAAACCGGAAACATGACTCCAGGCACTGAAACAACATGGCCCGAAATCAGTCACCAATTAAAACACTATCTGATGCAAAACAGAGGCTTCCACAGAAGAGACTGTAGAACATCAGATGGTAGATGCAGACCAAAACGCCTAAACACCCCTAGGGTGAGGACGTAAACATGGGGAAAAAACAGAAATAAATCTGTTACGAAGCCAAAACTCCCAAGAAATTTTAGTAATAAACATTACACAAAATTAAGCCAAAACATGGGAGAATAGCTAGGGGGGAATAAGGAAGGTAGAGAGGAAACACTCATCAAACAATGGTACTTCATAGCAAGAATAACAACATCAGGGCTATGCCTTGAAAAAAGGCAACTAGAAATAATTTCATAAAATAATTTTAAGTTACAGCCCTGAACATTTTCTTGCACTAAATATTTTCCTCTCCTCCTAATGTATCCTCTTTATTTCCACCATTTCACTCATGAATATGTGTCTGGCATCATAAAAACTGAGATTTGAAAGCACAAATAACAGAGAAGTGTGACTGTTTTGAGGGCCAAACTAAGAAATGATAATTGGCGCCAATTTCGGGACCTCCTCGACACTGCGCATGCGCAGAGGAGTCGATGTATGGAGGGCCATATAGGACATGTATTTTTCGGTTTCTGATGCAAATTTTGGGGATTGGGGGGGGCAAAATTTGTGTTTGGCCCTGAATTATGGAGATTAGCACCAGCTAAGTCTGGGTCATTGGTACAGTATAAAAATATATGCCATTAAGGAGTATATTGTCCACCAGACACCAAATGGCGAAGTCGTCTCTGTGGAACCTATGGGCCTTGCAATCTGCAAGGACTTTCCATTTCTCGCAGCAAGTACTGATGGATTAGTCACCAGTAATACCATAGGGAAAGGGTTGCTTGAAGTCAAGCATGTACTGTTTGGCAAGTCCTTGTCTCTTCATGAAGCAGCTGCATCAGTTACATCATTTTGTTTACAATTGACTGACAATGAACTGTCATTGAAAAAAACACACAAGTTCTACTATCAAATACAGGGCCAGTTGAATGTTATGGGGTATGAATGGCTAGATCTTGTAGTCCGTCGTGTTGACCCTCATCAAATCCATGTGGAGAGGATTCACCAAGACCAGGAATTCTGGAATAAAAGGATGAAGCCAAAACTGGAAGCCTTTTATGTGAAAGCATACCTACCAGAGTTAGCAGTGCCGAGATATGGAAAGTCTCCTGGAATCCGAGAGCCTGGTGAATGGGTAAACATATTTTTGTAACAAAATAAAAGCCACTCATACAATTGCAGTCACCAGTCAATATACAAAGCTTTTATTGCAGGAAGGTGACCTTCAATGCCAATCAATAAATAAACGTTAATTACTAATACAATGATTAACATGTAAGGTTGTGCCTGTCTTACTGTTTGTACATAAAGACATTGTGTCCTAAAATAGCTATATTCACAAGTCTATTGATTGGGAATAGGTCAGACAGGTCAGCTGCAATCAACCCCCGGGAAGTAATACAGTGCACTTTTACTATGATAAACAAGTTCTGTTTTACTGGTAAAATATGACCCAGTCACCAATGCTTGGAGTGCAAGTCCTCTAAAATGGGCAACATGGGGTATAAACTATAAACGATTGACTAAACTTGACTTTATTCCCATGTTGCTGTCATGATTAGCCATTGTGCATAAATATGTAACCTTAAACACCAATAAATAAATAAAAAAATAGCTGCAATCAAAACCCAAATGTTCCCTGAATATTGTTCAATTTTCTAGGCTAAAAGTTCATGACAATATAATAATAGGACTTACGAAATGCTGTTTGAGACTTGCCATAACAGCCAGGGCTTGCATTTGAGATCCACGACCAGGCTGATGAATGGGCCAGGTAGAAAGGGCCACCAGGCCTGATTTGTACTGATTCTGCAGATTACATAAAGGTATCAACTGTGGCAGATGCATTTGCCAGCTTGACGGACTGGCGACCATGCTGAATGATAAGTCTGGTGAGAAGTTTTTTGAGGCTGATTACCAGGCCTGGGCTGATAGGTCTGGTGAAAATGCAAGCCCTGCACAACAGGAATGCAGGCCTTAACTTTTGTTCTGCTTCACGGGAATAGGTTTTGATTCTCGCAAACTCCTGCTGCAAGAATCATTTTCCAGTTACATATTTTCGAAATTAAGAATGCTTCTATACTCTTGTGAGTGCACCCAGTAACAATTCCATGGTAAAAAAGTAGCCTAGTTTCAATTTTAGTGAGTGTTGTACATGTGCTGCACATGTTCAAATGTATATCCTTTTGGTGGTCCAGCTAACTGCAATTATGAGTCTTGCTAGTGATTTGTTTTGAAGTCTTGGCTGCCTGTGGGGCAGCCAAGACCTCACTGGACACCACTGGTAAGTTCCAGTGTTGCCTCAATTTGAGGAAGCAGAAAATGAAGTGGAAATATCCAGGTCCTACAAAGTCTATCACAGAAAGCAAATCATTTTTAATGAACATTTTGCGGAAATCAAAGTTCTTTCTCATTGCTTTCCTTGCAAGAAGCATTTGCGTGCATCACTTCTGATTCTCGCAAGGATTTTCAGCTGTGGGAATTTGATGCCCACTGTTTGGGCTGTTGTTGGGAGAGGAAATAACTGTTTTGTGTTTATTTTATTGAGTGTTGGGTTGGGGGAGGGGTGGGGGCTTTGGTTATTACTGACTGATGTGGAATGTGGAATGTGTTGCTTCTCACATATATACAGTGGAACCCTGTTAATTGAATAGCCACTTTGTCAGAGAAAAAATATTCAGTTAACAGGAGTATACAATTAACAGGAATTCTGACATTTTCCTATCTTCTATTTATATATTGAGTATTTAATCTATTATATCTTGTTTGACAGAGCTCATTGAGCTCTGTCAAACAAGATATAATAGATTAAATACTCAATTTATAATTAGAAGATAGGAAAATGTGTACCAAAGTGTGGAATTTGTTGGGTCATCAACAGTAATTTTCTGACAGATCGCACGATTTTTTATTCAATTAACAGGAGTTTTCTCTATAACCTATATACAATTAACAGGTCACATTTGTACTGAAAGTATGGTAAATGGTATTGTGTTTGGAAATTATATTCAATTAACAGGGTTATACAATTAACAGATATACAGTTAAGTGGGCTTCACTGTACTTTTCTTATTGTTTTATTTGTCTTCTCTTTCAGTATACCTCTTCATCACCCACCAAGACTGACAGAACAGCACATGTGCATGGCAAATGTATAAAGCCTCTCAAACAGATTACAGATTAGTGATAGGTTAGTAACTTTTTATGTACTGTTCCGTGGGAAAGTAGTAATTCAACAGTGGATTTGCGAGTGATCAGAATCAAAGTAACAAGATATATGGTGATGAAGAATGTTGTTGTTTCTCTCTGAATGTACGTGTAAAGGTAATCTAGTGAATACAAGAGCATTTATTTCACATGATGTTTGAAAGGGCCCACATAGCTGTCAATCCATTGGACTTATTTGTTTTCAGATCATTACTGTTATTTTCAACCAGGTACTACAACATTGTGTTGTCTCTGCTGTTTTTGGTGTTCATTTGTCATTTTCAGCTGTTAACACTTTCCCAAACGTAGCAGGTCAAACCAGATGAGCGTATTGTTAGTTGTGGTTGATGAGCTTCAGTAGCTACTTCTTCCTTACATTTCATTTCGGTGACATGTACATGATTTTTTGGGTGACCATGTTGTAACCTCAACTTCATATGCTGTATATTCCCACTTGCCTAGCATGTCTGTCACTTTCCTTTTTTAATGTGTTCTTCTTTTTCTCATTTTCAGTTCCCAACCTTCCAGCAAGAGGCGACGGTTACAGAAATTCCTGGGGCGAGAAATTACACATGAATGGCTTGATGAATTTGGTCGTGGTGTGTGGTATACCGGTAGAGTAATCAACTTGTTAGATGGAATTGATGGTGTTGATGGCTGCATTTATGAGATATCCTATACAGATTTTGATTATCCTTATGAAGTTGAGCACTTGATTGAAGATTTCCGAAATGGTTCAGTGTGGTTTGTTGATATTTAATTGGTGAGTGCTTTATAATGTTTTGTAATGATAACATATTTTCAGCAAATGAATTCTGAGATGCATATTTACTTCTGCCATTCATGTATTTGGAAACTAACAACCTCATGCAGGGCTTAACATTTGTCTGACATCACGAGAATCTAACACGATTCTCGCGAAATATATTCACACGAATCCATTTAAACCATCATATGAAATTCTGCAAAAACTAGCTGAATGCTGCTGGGGCGATCACACAATAAATTGGTAACATTTCCACCCATGATTTACCACATGCTTCATCTTTTATTGAGTCTGGTATTAAATCAAGTCATGGCTGCTGAAGCAGCCATGTCTTGATTTGATACCAAACGCAAGAAAATGTGAATCTATAGACAGATTCTCATAATTACATATCTTATGATCAAATCTTATGAATCAAAGACATTTTACAGAAAGTGGATCCAAGCAGTAAATTGACGCAATTCCACTTGGATTCGTTCCATTTTAGTTTGCCAGAATCATTACGAGAATCGATTCGCAGATTCGCGTGTAATTTTATCCCCTGTCATGAGTGTTTGTTTTCGCCTATACACCTTTGTGCCTCTTCAATCTGTTTCAGATGAGTTACTGCACCCTTTTTTCAATTAGGCAAGGTCATTAATGTAGGAACTTAGGGTTTGAGAAGAGATATTACAGCTCTTAAGAATAGTACTGACAACTCTCTTTAACTTTTCACACAACACAGATATCAAAAGGTGTGCAGTTAGCCAGTTACTGTGAACAACATCCACTTTGACGAGCAAAACATTTTCACTTTTTAACCCAGAAGCATGGTGTATGGCCCCTCATGAAAACGAGCTCAATGAGCTTGTTCCACTGATGGGCATACGCTATGTTTCTGATACACAAAATGCGAAAATGTACAATATTTGTGAAGGGCATGTTGGTTTTGGAAGTCACATAAGGTAAAGGGTTAATGTGATTTTTGGGGAGCCATGGGAGGCAGGAGCCATAGCTCCCCTCAAACATCTAGGTCTGTTCCTTGTGCGAAGTTGTGATATTTCTGATCTCGTGTTGTAACCAAAGCTGTCATAAATTTTCTAGCATTGAGCAATTGATTTTCCCATATCATTTCCAATACAATAATCCTACATTGTATGTTATGTGTCATTCAAAATTTTGTGTGTTCAGCCTTGTATGCTGTGTCAATAGCCACACGTCAAATGGATTACAGAATTGTGTGTAATCTCTAGTGGTTCTGTAATCTTCACATGGTTATGGTTTCATCATTGCCGTACATATATTGTAATTTTGTATGCGACAACAATAGTTTTCCCAATGGAAGGCCCAGGTAGTGAATCAGTTATTGTTTGCTGTGGTACACAGATTCTTTTATATTGGTTCAGTAGGGCTCAGTAACTAATGTCTGGGATGGAAGTCCTCTCAAATGGGTAGCATAGGTCTAAAAAGTGGGCTAAACTTAACTTACACCCTTGTTGCAATAGCCATTACCCATAGCAGCTATTAGCTACAATGAAGTTACCTTAAACACCAATAAAACAAGAAATACCACCTGTTTGGTTGTTTGATATATTGTGGAACTCTTTTCAAATTTTCAATCATCAACAGGTAGAGTTTAATAACTTTAATTTCACTGGAATATTATTTCTAATTTTCTTCATTGCTGTTTTGGTCCTCCATAGATTTCCATTTTAGTGTAAATAGTTCCACACCTCTTGACCATGTGCTTTCTTTTCATATTATTTCATTTTTGGTTTCAGATCAATTATTAATTCATTAAAGCACCGTCATTGAAATATAAGTCCCGCTTGCCCTTTGGAATTATATGTTTTCAATTATGGTTTCTTTCTTTTTCAGAATTTTGGAAAGCTGTATTTTGCTGACTTGTTGTAAAGTTTTGTATTTAAAATCGATAAATCGGACAAAGAACACTTTCTACGGGTGAGTCATGTATGTGGATATTAATTATATTTGATATAGCCTCCCGTGCCACTGGTTTTACCCATTTCCAATGTTTTTGATACTGTTTTTGAAACACCAGAAATTTGCAATTTCTCTGGTTACTAAAGACCTTAAGGGCCTATATAAGTAATGAAATTTTGTTTATTTTGAAAATTCTCACCTCTGATATTCCTTGAATTCAAATTAAATATACACAAAATGGACATCAAATTGAAGGTTGGGATGTATAGAACACGAAACACATATGTAATAACTCATAGAGTCGACTGTAGGCACCACTGGTACCTGGAAGTCTGCTGCCGTATTCGCACCAGAACTGATAATTTAATAATATTTCACGAAAACAACTTGTTGCCAAATGTGCTTTACATATCCAAGAACAAAACTAGGGGATACAAATTCTTCAAAACGCGGCGACGGAGCTGTATTGGAGAAAATTCCAAAGCTTTGCTTTTGTTTACGTATGAGTATACTTTCGATTTCCAGTCGACGTCATCGGACAGAAAAAGCATGTAAAAACAACGCCGTCTAAAACCAAATAATGAAAAAGATCGCCTCCATACAGTATACTGTTATTAGATAGAGATTGCACAGTTGCCATATTCAATGCAAGGTATCATGATACCTGTTGAAATATCTTAGAATTACGATTTTGTTTTTCGATGGAAATTCGTGGTAACGAGTGATTTGCGCATGTCTGTCGAGCATGGAAACCATTTTCAATAAAAAATGCAGACAGTGTTGTCCTTTTCCAAAATGCAGTCCTATAGCTATATTCGAGAGTGTTTTGAATGCCTAGCTTTGTTCTTGGATAAACGAAGCACATTTGGCCACAAGTTGTTCTGATGAAATATTATTTTATTATCAGTTCTGGTGCGAATGCGGTAGCAGACTTCCAGGAACCAGTGGTGCCTACAGTCGACTCTATGGGTTGATTACATATGTGTTCCGTGTTCTATACATCCCAACCTTCATTTTGATGTATAATTTGTGTATATTTAATCTGAATTTAAGGAATATGAGAGGTGACAGTTTCAAAATAAACAAAATTCCATTACTTATATAGGCCCTTAATTATACATATACACTTCAATACTGTACACAGCCGATATATTGCACATTCATGATTCTGGGACTGGGAGATTCTCTGTTCAGAAGCTAAGACAAAAAATAATGAGTGCGAGAGGGCAGCTGTGTGTATGCTGAGATATTGTGGTCTGCATGCATCTCCCCACCTGGGCATCTGAGTGAGAAGAAAATTCTTGCCTCAAAACCTTCTCAATTATCTATATACAGCATATTGATGACAATCAGGGAGATACTCTGTTCCTAGCGACAACAATGGTTGGCCACATCCGGTTACGATATCTGTCATAGTGCAAAACGTGTAAGTTTATGAGCAGTAAATAGACCAAAATTCAACAAAGTACGGAAAACCTAAACAAAAGTTTGAGGAATAACATGTATATAAACTCACAGAAAGTGCTTAATACAAATTTAAGTGACTATAAGTTGATATTCTGTCGCCGATAAATGAATAATTTTTTGTTGGAATCGCGTCATGGGGGCCACCATTTTGTGATAAACAAATGACCCCATCGATTCCCATTGTGATTACGCAAACACTTAGACGATGAATACCTTGAAAACAAATAACTAACAATATATTTTAAACATCATTGTTTATTTTTTATTGGGTCATATTTCAAGGTTTGTGATTTTTATATTTGTATTGATCAACGAAACATAGCCTATTTTCGTGCATGGAAAACGTCAACAAATATTCAATAACTCCCAATAACACACGAGCGATGTGATAGATAATTCCATTCCCAACATGGTGAATATATTTATTTCCATTTTGGTTTTCAATTTCATGGTGTTATGGCTCATCAAAAGCAACTACCCTGCCAGAGTGGGATACATGGCGATTCGACCCCAGGTAGAATCTGCCCCAAAACGATGCTGCCCTGGAAGATTCGGCCCCACATTTCTAGCTGAAAGGTAGCAGTTTACCACAAGCCTACCAGAGTTAAAAATTTGCGCAACCTGGAGATGAGTCCTGCAAATTTAAGTGTGTAACCCATGTTCGTGTATTTAATCCACGGTCGGGGAGAGGTTCCGTATTGACCAAACACCCTCTGTCAGCATTAATTTCGGGGTTGATGCTGCCACAGTGTACCGTCCTATCGGGTGGGGACGTAAAATGGCTGACCTCTGTGCAGGGAGAGACACACCCTGTGCATGCTAAAGATCTATCTGTGGTAGCCTAGAGGGGAGCTGAAGAGATTCATCCCACAACCCCCTGAATTCATTGCATAATCATCAACCTGATGAAGGCAGCAATTATATGAAGAAAGAAAGAAAGAATGATACTATTTTAGCATTATGTTAAGATGTACGCAGAGATGACGGAACGGCCCAACTGGTTGTTCGAGACATTCTGCTAGGATGAAATGAGCTTTACATGGGGATTCCTGGGTTGAGATGCCGAAGGCATCTCCTGAAGGCCTGAGGAGGGGTTGGGTACGGGAGGGGGTGTACCCTCCCGTAGATGGGGGGGGGGGGGGGGTCTGCACCCCCCCCGGAAAATATTTCATATTTCAGCGCTCTAGGAGCAATTTCCAAGCATTTTGTTAGCACCTGAGAGCATTTACAGGCACGCCGATCAGCCAAAATTCTCCCTCATTGTTCACGTCAACCATTTTTTTTTGGGGGGGGGGGGGGGCAACATACTTTTGGGGGCTTGTCCCCAGTCCGCCCATAGCTACGCCCCTGGTAGAGGTTGTGACAAAAACTAATCATGCATGTTTGCAAGGGGAACGGGTTGACTTGCCACCGAGTCGACTCGTCACTCGGTCAACTCGCCACTGGGTCAGGTCGCCACGGGCCAAGTCGCCATGGATCAACTCGCCACACAAAAAATCTAATACAAGGGGGTCATACTGATTACCGACCAAAACAGTCCATAACTGTCCAAAAGTGCTAATTACCAACTAAAAGTCAATGAGTACCAACCAAAACAATAAGATTTTTCAGAATCTCAAAGGTTTTTATCAGTGATTTGTGGGTGATGGAAAATAGTGGTAGCAGCCGACCTTCAGCTGTAGAGAATTTTCATGGAAGGGGGTATCGTAGGGGATAAGGTGAGTCGGCATTGTCTCTGTAAAACAGGGTTATTATGGTATATAACCAGATAAATAGCGGAGGGGGGCATGTTTAAACTCACTGTGAGTAATTTTTTTTTTTTTTTTGGGGGGGGGGGGGGGGGGGGTGGTTGGAAATTCACTGAGTCTATGAGAGGAGGCACTCGTGCATTTATTTGTGCATAAAATGAATGCACGGTGGATATTATGGGTTTGGAAACCTACTGTGTGTGTGTGTGAAGATATCTGAAGATACTTCTCTAATACAGGTAATATATATTGCAATATTAACTGTTACCACACTTGACACATCTCAAAGTATGAAATTTTGAGCAAAGAGTAACTGCAAGACATCCATGTGTGGGCTTAGTGATTTTGACAGACAAAAAAAGCTGCCGTCCCGACCCCAAAACATGGATTTTTTTTTTCTTTTTTCCAGTTCCCCCCAAAAATGTTGGTTGTAGTTTAAACAGTGTTAGAGCTTTCCTAAAATACGTACATTGGTTAGTTTTCTGGAAAAAATGCAAAAACTTGTGTTGTCGCTACTGTTCCATAAAAAATATTATGTGGGGGAGGGGTGAATCATAAAAAATTGATATTAAGAAATCTGTGGCTGTAGCTGTTAAACTACTTACATTAACAACAACTGTCCCTCAAACATCACATGTGCTTGCTGCCATTTTACAACTCCCACAGCCTCCTCTTCACCACTTGACCAGAAGTCACATAACACACTCAATTGTTCCCCTTGATAGCCTTCCAGTCAGGATAGTTATTTCCCTTGATATGCTCAATTACAAGATAGTTTATTTTCAACACTGACAATTCCCCTTTCTCTTTTTACATTTCAAAGTTTCTGGTTTATCTCTACACTATGTACATAACTATATTTTCTGCTGCTAGCTTAAATTAGATTGAAGAGCTTTTCTTCAGCACTCCTAGTAGTGCCAGAGATGATGCACCTTTCTTTGTCAGGCAGTCTGCAAGTTGGTAATGTGATTTGGTCCAAGTCACATCAGAAATTTATCTGTTGTCAAGTAATTCCTTGATAGAATTTTTCGTCCATTCGAAGTCTCTTTTCACAGACATAATTTGTAAACTTCAAAGAATCATGGAGTGAGTGATTGTCTGTAACACAGTGCAACGGAAGAATATTGTTGTCCACAGATCCTGTAATTATTTCAGCACATAGTTGACTTAGAAAAATAGCAGTATCAATACTGTCTGCCATAGCAAGTGTTTCTGCAGCCAACATGCTTCTAACTATTCTGCGTATTTTTCTTGATTGCCAAGCTATAGGAATAATAGTTTCATCATCAGTCAAAATAATAAAGTAACCTCCCTGACTTCCTCCATCATGCAGATTTCCTAAAGATGCACCACTATAAACTTTTATTTTCAATTTTTCAAGATACAGAAATTTTTGGAAATATAAATAAACAGATTCTGCCTTAACTTTTCTAATAATCTTGTTTACTTCCAGAAGAGTTTTTACAGAACCACATTTCAGCTCTGAAGACAGAACTGTCATATCAAATAAAATATCTGGTCTGGTTTGTATGGCAAGCCACAATAGCTGTCCCAGTTTTGAACGTAATATTTTTGTTTCTTGAGTAGAGAGAGGAGTCTTTATTTTTTGCCATATCTTTTGAGACTGTCACTGGCTGAAGACATTTCAAATAATTATTTTGATCAAGAGTGACCCCTCCATCAAAAACCTTTAAACTGAGTCCTATATACTTGAAAGATTCATGTTCTTCTCTTCCAACATTCAATTCTGCCCAGGTCTCGTTAATTACTCTGCCTTCAAAAGAAGAAGATCCTGCCCATATAAAATCCTCGACATGAGCAGCAAGTACACCATCTAAGTATTTGTCATCATACCAAAAAAATATAGCAGGGTCCAAAGTAGAAACTTTACCCCCAGTACTTTGCATTACACTTTTAACTCATTTGTACCAACAGTGTGAGGCATCTGTTAAGCCATAAACACATTTCTTTAATCGCCAGATACAAGCTGAAGCAGACTCTTTAGGGGGCTTTAGAAATATTTCCTGTGTTAACTGAGTACCTTGTAGAAATGCAGCTTTTATGTCCATTGATCGTGATTTCCATTCTCTCTGAACAATTATTGAAAGTAGAAGTCTTAACGATTCTTTACTACATGTTGGGGAATCTTTTTCTACAGTATTATTATCAAGATCTTCAAATCCACGAGCTACTAGGTGTGCTTTTTTTATTTGTTCTCCATCCAACTCTTTACTGGTACATATCCAGCGAGTAGATATACTGTTCTGCCCAATATCAGGAACTTCTTCATAAACATCAAAATCTTTCCACCATTGTAGTTCTTGTAATTTTGCGTCATGAAAAGACATACTCTCTGTTACCATTACTTGATCATCATTAGAAGTCCCAACAGATGTGGATGGCTCAATAAACCTTAAATTTTGACAAGAGCTTATATCTATAGCTTGCTTTGTTCCAGCAAGACTTTCTGGTTCCTGATATTCTACATTGTACCAGTGTTTATACTTTCCACTCAATTTACCTGCTCGTGATAAAACTTTCACAACACAATGACCATCATGACTGTCAAATGAAAAAGACTGTCCAATTTCTTCTATCTTAGCACAATCAACAATCGCATTAGAGGATGCATGATTTGGATGAATACTAATACAATAGTGTCCGCTTGACGTGAATTCAAGTTGAACATCATGTCCCAATAATTCCGCCTTGTCATTATTGAGGTCCAATATAGCTTCTGCTTTCTTTAAAGAACTGTTGCTTAAAAGTAATGGGATGTCACAAGGTACAACTTCAGTTACAATAATACATTTTGAGTTACCAATAATAGTAGGAATTCTGACACTTTCTAACGACTGAACATGAATTCCATCCCCAAACCGAAATTCTTGCAAACTCTTAGACCTCGTTATTGAATCTTTATCAACATCAGTCAAGTGATCTATATAACTCTCTAACGACTTTTTCCCACACACAGTTCTAGTACAGGCAGTGTCTATTACTGCAGCTCCATATGATCCTACCATAAAAATTTCATTTTGTTTTATTTCACCACTAAATAGAGTAATATTTACGGATTCAGGTTCACAACTATTCTGGTAAGTTCTTTGGCATCTCTATGGACATTGCCTTGCATAATAATAGAGATACTACTACATATGGAACAGTTTGTAATACAGTAGAATCCTCTTAATTGAATATCCATTTTGCCAGTGAAAATTATTCATTTAACAGGAGTATACAATTAACAGGGATTTGGTCAGTTTCCTGTGTTCTGGAGGTAAACTGAACATTTATTCTATTATATATAATAGAATAAATGCCTGTATTGAATGTAGTGAGGCCAAAAAGGTTGATAAATAAGGGGAATTTGGTGTGTGTCACAGTAATTTTTTCGACATATTACAAAAATTTATATGCAATTAACAGGAGTTTACTCTACAACCCATATGCAATTAACAGATCAAATTTGTACTGAAGGTATGGTAAATGGTTTTGTGTTTGAAAATTATATTCAATTAACAGGGATATACAATTAAGAGATATCCAATTAAGTGGGCTCCACTGTATTGCCAAATCTATCAACAGGATTTGTGTTACCAGTCCTTTTTGAAAAATTTCGAGTATTTTGGTATCGCCTTTGCTGCCCAGATAAATAAACATCATAACCAGGCTCTTTCTTAACATGAATTGATTCTGATTTTGTTGTTTCAGTACTATCAGGAACATCACCAAATATTCTCTTCAATGCTGATTTCATCATTTCAAATGGTATTTCAGAACATGCAGTCAGTGCCAACTGACGATCTCTTGGAGAGAGGCCCGAGTTATCTATCATTTTCCAAAAAATTGATTGAAAATTTCAGTTTTGTGTACATTTAAATTGAAGCTTATGTAACAGCATCCTGGCTAGGGATTGTTCAAGGTTTCTGTATAGGGGCATTTATTCAGGGGGCAGTGGGGGCCTGTGCCCCCCCCCCCCCCCCACCCATGCACAATCAAACTGTTAACCCTTTACCTAATGCTAGTAGCAGACAACACTCGTAAAAAAAATATTCTTGTGTAACTAACAAATTTAATTTTTTGCTTCCAAAAATAGTTTAGAACTCCTCATTGGAACATGTGCAGTGAGGGGTCATAAGCTATGTATTGGAAGCAAAAAATTAAAACATAAAAAAACTGAATGGAGATTCTCATATATAGCACATATATAGCACTGGCCTGTTTTGGCTGTTACATTAGGTAAAGTGTTAAATGTCTCAGCCAAATTATTAAATGTCTTAACCCATTACCTAAAGCTAGTAGCAGTCGACACTGGTAAAATTCTTTTTCATTTTTTGCTTCCACGTGCTCGTTCCAATGAGAGGTCATAAGCTATGTTTTGGAAGCAAAAAATTAAAATAAAAAAAAAATTGCATAGTGATTTTCGTATATAGCATTTGGAAAATGAAAGTGTCAATGACACTGTAGCTCAACTTGACAAACTTGAACTTGGTAAGTTATAAATGAAATGGCAAAATTGAAGATCATTGGGACCAATGTCAGTTTTTTTGCCAGTGGCAACATTTTTTGACAGAAACCGAAGAAAATCGATAGCTCCCATCTAGATGCCTCCCCAAACAAGCATGCCAGGTTTCAAAGCAATCCAATCATAAATGTGCCCTGTAGGGTGTACAAAAAGGAAATATTGTGGTCTGACTAGACTAAATTCTAAGAACGTTGGCCGTGGCAACATTTTTTGACGGAAATGGAAGAAAATCGATAGCTCCCATCTAGAGGTCACCGTAAATAAGCATACCAGGTTTCAAAGCAATCTAATCATAAATGAGCCCTGTAGGGTGAGCCAAAGGGAAATATTGTGGTCTGACTAAACTAAGTTCTAAGAATGTTGGCTGCGGCAACATTTTTTGATGGAAATTGAAGAAAATCGATAGCTCCCATCTAGAGATCACCCCAAACAAGCATACCAGGTTTCAAAGCAATCAAATCATAAATGTGCCCTGTAGGGTGTGCCAAAGGGAAATATTGTGGTCTGACTAAACTGAGTTCTAAAAACATTGGCCGCGGCAACATTTTTTGAGAGAAATTGAAGAAAATCGATAGCTCCCATCTAGAGGTCACCCCAAACAAGCATGCCAGGTTTCAAAGCAATCTGATCATAAATGTACCCTGTAGGGTGTGCCAAAGGGAAATATTGAGTCTTCTGACTAAACTAAGTTCTAAGAACGTTGGCCGCGGAAACATTTTTTGAGAGAAATTGTAGAAAATCGATAGCTCCCATCTAGAGGTCACCCCAAACAAGCATGCCAGGTTTCAAAGCAATCCGATCATAAATGTACCCTGTAGGGTGTGCCAAAGGGAAATATTGAGTCTTCTGACTAAACTAAGTTCTAAGAATGTTGGCCGCGGCAACATTTTTTGACAGAAATTGAAGAAAATCGATAGCTCCCATCTAGAGGTCTCCCCAAACAAGCATACCAGGTTTCAAAGCAATCTGATCGTAAATGTACCCTGTAGGGTGTGCCAAAGAGAAATATTGATGTCTGACTAAACTAAGTTCTACGAATGTTGGCCGTGGCAACATTTTTTGCCGGAAAATGAAGAAAATCGATAGCTCCCATCTGGAGGTCACCCTAAATAAGCGTATCAGGTTTCAAAGCAATCAAATCATAAATGTGCCCTGTAGGGTGTGCCAAAGGGAAATATTGTGGTTTGACTAAACTAAGTTCTAAGAACGTTGGCCGCGGCAACATTTTTTGACAGAAATTGAAGAAAATCGATAGCTCCCATCTAGAGGTCACCCCAAACAAGCATAAGAAGTTTCAAAGTAATCTGATCATAAATGCGACCTGTGAGGTGTGCCAAAGGAAATTGTGGACGTACGTACTAACGTACTAACATACTAACGTACTAACGTACGTACGTACGTACGTACGTACGTACGTACATACGCCGACAAACGAGAAGTGATGGCAATAGCTCAGCTTGACTTTGTCAAGTTGAGCTAATGATGGCAATAGCTCAGCTTGACTTTGTCAAGTTGAGCTAAAAATGTCATGGCCCACTATAGAGCCCCATAATTTTTGGGACCTATTCCTGCATTTTGGGACCTATTTTCATTACACATTGCAGTAAAATGCTACTTTCTGAGGATCTACTTATAAGCCCTGTAAAAACACTACTGGGGCTGATTACAAGGTCTATTAGCCAAAACCTCATCAAACTGCAAGGCAAGTCCTACTCCCTAGTCCCCCCCCCCCCCCCCCCCCCCCCTCCACACACACACACACACTGTGACCATGACAAAATGATGCTTTTTGAATGATTTGACATTAGTGTGGGGGTGGGCAGTGGAGGACATAGTAGCAATCTGTGTGTGCAGTGAGGAGCAGTGATGGACCATTATTGTGGAATGAAATCATACTAAGAATGCATTTCCAATCAGAAAATGAATTTTTAATAGAAATGTTAAAATATTTGAGTGATAGTACAGTGGAGCCCACTTAATTGGATATCTCTTAATTGTATATTCCTGTTAATTGAATAAAATTTTAAAACACAAAACCATTTACCATACCTCCAGTACAAATTTGATCTGTTAAATGCATATGGGTTGTAGAGTAAACTCCTGTTAATTGTATATAACTTTTTGTAATATGTCGAAAACATTACTGTGACACGCACCAAATTCCGGCCCTTATCAACTTTTTGGCCTCACTACATCCAATACAGGCATTTATTCTATTATATCTTGTTTGACAGAGCTCTATGAGCTCTGTCAAACAAGATATAATAGAATAAATGCTCAGTTTACCTCCAGAACACAGGCAACTGACCAAATCCCTGTTAATTGTATAGTCCTGTTAATTGAATAATTTTCACTGGCAAAATGGATATTCAATTAAGAGGATTCTACTGTAAAGAATAATGTTCAAAATAATATTTCACTTTTTCAGAATTTTAATGCAATGACCATTCATAGATGGTCTGGAATAGGCGATGGAAGATTTGATTTACCCTTTCTAAAGAAGTTGCTCCCCGTGGGAACCCCGGGAAGTAAGCAGCACTTGTTTACTGTGGTAAACCAGTTCCGCTTTACTAGTAAAATAGGACCCAGTCACCAATGCTTGGGGTGAAAGTCCTCTAAAATGGGCAACATGTTGATCAACAATTGACTAAACTTGACTTCATCTCCATGTTGTGTCATGATTAGCCATGGTGCATAAATATGTGACGTTAACCACCAACAAACAAACAAAGAAGTTGCTGGAAGAGGATGACTGTTATTCTGAAGCCCGAAAAAGAATAACAGATTGTGACATACTTATTATAGATGAAATTAGTATGCTAAGTTTAAAAATGTTAAAAAAATTGGATGGTTTGATGTCTTATTTCAGGAAGAATGAAAAACTTTTTGGTGGAATTCAGTTTGTTGTGTCTGATGATTTTCTGCAACTTCCACCAGTAAGTAATAGAATGTATAAAGACAAGGCCACACAAAGTAGATCTTCTGTTTCTCAGGCCATTATTTGTAAAACTGCATGCGGGCGAGCATTTTTTTATTTTATTTTGTGTAATTATTTCTTTGCCATTAAAAGTTCATGTTCTTGGTTTATGTTTTAGGAATCTATGGAATAGCATGGGTGGTGGTGTATTTCATCCCTTGAGAGCAAGAAGGCTTTGCAATGCTGAAGCATTGCAAATTCTTCTTGCACTCAAGGGACAAATTTATCAATTTTTTTTAACTTGGGTAAAATATCAGACATAAACTATTTCATTTTTATTTTTTTAAAGTTTACATTGGTTATAAAAAGAGAGCATGCGGCAGCCAAAAGGACCATGCGGGAGGGCCTGAGAAACAGATTTTTTATTTTTTTAGGCCCAAAAGAGAATTTTGTTTTATATCGAAATGTTTTCCAGCACATAAATTTATTCTGAAACATGTTATTAGACAATGTGATGAAACATTTTCCACGATTATAAATATTATTTCCATTGGAGAGCTTGACCTTGAAACATTTCAATACATCAAACATTTAGAGAGACCATTGCATCATTTTAACCAAGAAACTATTAGACTTTTTGCTACCAACAATTAACAAGAGGCCCCACGTGGCCTTAATCGCTCACCTGACAAAGTGACTCTAAGAAGTATTTTAGGTCACCTTCACCATGTCATGCCTCATCAACATTAACTGGTTGAGTGATAGATTTTGTTTGAAGTTCAACATTTGTTACCTAAAATTAGTTTTATTTAAAATCATTGGTGTGTGGCCAATCTCCAATGATTTTTAATAAAGCAAATTTATCTCTGCAGACAAACTGGTTTAGCATGAAGCACAAACAAGGAATGTGAAGAGATAGCCTTGGACATCTCTCCCCAACTGTGGATATCTTCCATGTGCTACATGTATATATTTGCATGCAAGAAAACAAAAATTTTCACAAATTTTATTTTTTTTTATCATCATTGGAACAAGCTCAAACAGCTTATTCCAATAGGGGTATGGGAAGATCAGGTATATTTTTGAGACAGAAATGTGAATATATAAATAATGGTGTTTTTTTGTGAATGATGCTGGAGAATTTTGCGTAAAGATATGGTAAATGGTTTGTTCTAGATACAGAATGATGCAAAAGTATTTAAATTTGATTAGGCAAGTTGTTCCTATAATGCATTTAAAAATTGAAGTAACTGTTTTTTTGCTGACGAACTTTTAGATGTGTGTGTCTGTGTTTGTGTGTGTGTGTGTGTGTGTGTGTTTGTGTGTGTGTGTGTGGGGGGGGGGGGGGGGGTAAGAGTGTTCTTGCAAACAAAATTCCTGAATAAATGGAAAATTTTATTTTTTGTGTGAAAGACATAGTGCGTGAATGTTGATTGGAACAAGCTTAGAGAGCTCATTTTAATGTGAAGTCATAAAGCTGTGTTTTACGTACGAAATTCTGGAATAACTAAAAAAATTGCTTTTTTGACTCAAAAAGCATGGTGTGCGACCTCTCATTGTAATGAGCTCAAAAAGCTCATTCCAATGGGGTATTTACAAGCGATAAGTACATGTATGTTTAAGAGACAAAAATTAAAATTTGAATAGCGATTTTTGCGAAGAATGCTGACAAGTTTTGGCAGTTATGCTGGTAAAAAGGTAAGATATGCAAAGTGGTTGTTTTTTAGAGGCGACATTTAATTAAGGGGAATTAACCCTTGATTACTGAGGTAACTTCTAAAAGTACTGAAATTTCATGAAGCAATGTGAATAACAGACAACAGTTGCCTAAAAATTTCATGAATAACTAAAATTTTTATTCCTTTGTCTCGAAAACATGGCATATGACCTTTGTTGGAATGAGCTGAATGCGTGTGTTCCAATGAGGGGTCATAAAATTTGAACGAAGATTTGTGTGAATAATGCATTAGTACTGCTAGATTTGGGTAAACGGTTCACCCTGGATACCACCCCCTTCTATAGTAGATCTTTTCTGCAAATTTTGTCTAAGATTCTATCAACTTTACAAATAAATACGTTCATGAATCACAATCAGATCCACCCTACAATGTTGCATACCAAATATCAAAAGATTCTGCCTGCTGGATCTGGAGAAGAAGATTTTTTAAGAAATATGCCTGAAACGCACTAAGTTAAAATTTGGGCTCCTATACGGAGCCCAAATATAAACCCAGGGGGCCGATTTGAACAAACTTGAATCAGATCCACCCCACAATGTTGCTTACCAAATATGAAAAGATTCTGAAGCTGGATCTGGAGAAGAAGATTTTTTAAGAAATTTGCCTGAAATGCACTAAGTTCGAATTCGAGCTTCTATAGTGAGCCCAAATATGAAACTAGGAAGCCGATTTGAACAAACTTGAATCAGATCCACCCCACAATGTTGCATACCAAATATCAAAAGATTCTGCCTGCTGGATCTGGAGAAGAAGATTTTTTAATAAATTTGCCCGAAATGCACTAAGTGCGAATTCGGGCTTCTATATTAAGCCCAAATATGAATCCAGGGGGCCGATTTGAACAAACTTGAATCAGATCCACCCCGCAATGTTGCATACCAAATATCAAAAGATTCTGCCTGCTGGATCTGGAGAAGAAGATTTTTGAAGAAATTTGCCTGAAATGCACTAAGTGCGAATTCGGGCTTCTATATTAAGCCCAAATATGAATCCAGGGGGCCGATTTGAACAAACTTGAATCAGATCCACCCTGCAATGTTGCATACCAAATATCAAAAGATTCTGCCTGCTGGATCTGGAGAAGAAGATTTTTGAATAAATTTGACCGAAATGCACTAAGTTTGAATTCGAGCTTCTATAGTGAGCCCAAATATGAATCCAGGGGGCCGATTTGAACAAACTTGAATCAGATCCACCCCGCAATGTTGCATACCAAATATCAAAAGATTCTGCCTGCTGGATCTGGAGAAGATGATTTTTTAAGAAATTTGCCTGAAATGCACTAAGTTCGAATTCGAGCTTCTATAGTGAGCCCAAATATGAATCTAGGAAGCCGATTTGAACAAACTTGAATCAGATCCAACCCACGATGTTGCATACCAAATATCAAAAGATTCTGCCTGCTGGATCTGGAGAAGAAGATTTTTTAATAAATTTGCTTGAAATGCACTAAGTTCAAATTTGGGCTCCTATACTGAGCCCAAATATAAACCCAGGGGGCCGATTTGAACAAACTTGAATCAGATCCACCCCACAATGTTGCTTACCAAATATGAAAAGATTCTGCCTGCTGGATCTGGAGAAGAAGATTTTTTAAGAAATTTGCATGAAATGCACTAAGTTCAAATTCGAGCTTCTATAGTGAGCCCAAATATGAATCTAGGAAGCCGATTTGAACAAACTTGAATCAGATCCACCCCACAATGTTGCATACCAAATATCAAAAGATTCTGCCTTCTGGATCTGGAGAAGAAGATTTTTTAAGAAATTTGCCTAAATGCACTAAGTTCGAAATCGGGCTCCTATACTGAGCCCAAATATAAACCCAGGGGGCCGATTTGAACAAACTTGAATCAGATCCACCCTACAATGTTGCATACCAAATATCAAAAGATTCTGCCTGCTGGATCTGGAGAAGAAGATTTTTTAAGAAATTTGCCTGAAATGCACTAAGTTCGAAATCGGGCTCCTATACTGAGCCCAAATATTAACCCAGGGGACCGATTTGAACAATCTTGAATCAGATCTTGAATCAGATCCACCCCACAATGTTGCTTACCAAATATGAAAAGATTCTGCCTGCTGGATCTGGAGAAGAAGATTTTTTAAGAAATTTGCCTGAAATGCACTAAGTTCGAATTCGGGCTTCTATAGTAAGCCCAAATATGTATCCAGGGGGCCGATTTGAACAAACTTGAATCAGATCTACCCCGCAACATTGCATACCAAATATCAAAAGATTCTGCCTGCTGGATCTGGAGAAGAAGATTTTTGAAGAAATTTGCCTGAAATGCACTAAATTCGAATTCGAGCTCCTATAGTGAGCCCAAATATGAATCTAGGGAGCCGATTTGAACAAACTTGAATCAGATCCACCCTACAATGTTGCATACCAAATATCAAAAGATTCTGCCTGCTGGATCTGGAGAAGAAGATTTTTGAAGAAATTTGCCTGAAATGCACTAAATTCGAATTCGAGCTCCTATAGTGAGCCCAAATATGAATCTAGGGAGCCGATTTGAACAAACTTGAATCAGATCCACCCTACAATGTTGCATACCAAATATCAAAAGATTCTGCCTGCTGGATCTGGAGAAGAAGATTTTCAAAGAAATTTGCCTGAAATGCAGTAAGTTCAACTTTGGGCTCCTATACTGAGCCCAAATATAAACCCAGGGGGCCGATTTGAACAAACTTGAATCAGATCCACCCCACAATGTTGCATACCAAATATCAAAAGATTCTGCCTGCTGGATCTGGAGAAGAAGATTTTTTAAGAAATTTGCCTGAAATGCACTAAGTTCGAAATCGGGCTCCTATACTGAGCCCAAATATGAACCCAGGGGGCCGATTTGAACAAACTTGAATCAGATCCACTCTACAATGTTGCATACCAAATATCAAAAGATTCTGCCTGCTGGATCTGGAGAAGAAGATTTTTTAATGTTTTTCCCATTGCCTACAGTGTTAAAAAGTGCTGACTCAGCACTTTTTCAAAGTCCCGAAACTGTACCCTATGATAAAACCGATGGCAATTTTTTTTTACCAATCCTTTCTGTTGGTCCTAAGGAAGCTGCACACCAAATAAAAATTCTCAGTGCCGTGCAGTTTTGGAGATATGGGCGTTTTAAATTTTTTCTATTTTTAGCTCCTGCGGTTCCCACGGGGCTGCGGGAAAAATTTTTTTTGCATAAATCAAGTACTCATGACCCAATAAGCCCTCACATAAAATTTGGTTCAAATCAGCCTCTCGGTTTGGAAAATAGAAATTTTGGGCGGGGCAAAAAATTTTGCCCCTCTCATAACAATGTCAAGTATAGCCCCACAAACTTCTCTTGAACAAATCTGAGTCTACACCTCAAAAGGAAGCTGCACACCAAATATCAAGTCTCTGCTACTGCTGGTTCATGAGAAGAAGATTTACAAAGATTTTGGTGCCCCTTGGGGGTGTGGCACCACCCAGGAGGAGGGGCAACTTCATTTGAACAAATCTGAATTGGCATTAGGTAATAAACATTTAGCCAACATTTGAATAAAATTGGGCTAGTGGTTTAGGAGGAGAAGTCGATAATGTAAAGTTAACGCCGGACGGACGACGACGGACGCCGGACGCCGGACGACGGACGACGGACGCCGGACAGAAAGTGATTAGTAAAGCTCCCCTTGAGCTTCGCTCAGGTGAGCTAACAATCAAGTGGATATGTACAACAGAGAAAAGATTTTAAAAGTTACCAGTCAGCTGTATGTGTATGAGGCAATCTATGAAGGAAAGGAGAAATGTTTAGCTACTCTATTAGTTCCCAAAACATTATGGTTGAAAATAAATGGCAAAGTTCTTCTTTTAAGAAATCTGTCAGATAAATTAGTAAATGGACTGAGAGGTAAAGTTGCATCTATACGAGAAGGAGAAGTAGATGCATTCTTCCCATCAATCAGTTTAAAATGTACTTTATCCAGAATCAAGAGCAAAGGGTTTAAGAAAATTCCAACTATTGTAATGATTCACACACATTACTTTGGTTCATTCCCACTAGACCAATTCCCTTTAGACCAATTCCCATGAGGCCAGTTCCCAAAAGACCAATTCCCCTAAGACCGACTGATGTGTTCTACTTTTAAAATAATTCTATATCAACAATTTGATATATTTATAAATATTTATAAATGTATTTAATGTTATTGATATTCAAGCCTGAAAATAAGCAGTCTGTCATTTGCAGAATGAGGTCCACAGAGGGTGAATTTGCTGATGCTATCCCATACAGTGGGCCGTTTATCCTATGGGTACCTCTTTCTGTTTATGTTGGAGACCTTAATTCAGATTGAGGTTCACAGAGAGTAAATTTAGTGATACTACCCTGCTGTGAGGTTAACCGCAAATGCGGTTTGGTGTCGGTTGTGTGAAACTACCAAAAACCAAAACCGCAGTTGACTGCAAAGAACCGCATTTTCGGTAGTTGAATATTCCAGTGTGTAACGTTAGCAACGTCGCGTGTTGATGCTCAGTTGATCATAAATAATCACGGCAGATTCTCTGAAAGCAAAGTTTATTATTTTATCAAGTTGCTCTTCAATCACTTCAGCCCTATTCTAGTTCTATTCGATAAACTGTCATGGAGAGCTCAGGAAAATTAGGTGTATCAGGTTACTGTTTGGTCGAAAAATTCCTGACCGCGACGATTTCCCCGAATCCCTTCCCCACCCTGACTTGCCCCATGAAATTGTGATTTTTGACCAATAGCCAGTCAATTCAGGGCCTACATGTAGATGATCTCGCAGAGCATATCACATTTTTTTGGAAGAGTTGCAACCCCATGCCCAACCCCTCACCTTCACGTACTGATTACTGGGTATGGTCACTATGGTGGTTACTTTTCTGAACGACCCTCTCGCTGGGCCCACCTGCGCTCGGTTGCAAGGATCAACTTGTCCAACTCGAGTGAATTTGTCTACACATTTAAATCTGCCATTGAAAGTTTCATTTTGGGTGGAAAGTTTCAAGCGATGAGTGGTCACAAATTACTTACAATTTACAAATAAATTTATGAAAGAGTGTGTTTGGGACTGGTGGCTTCAGGTTGGCTTTGCTTCAATCGGAACACGTGTAAAATGAAAACGTTATGAAAATGTTCATGCCAAGGGAGTTAACTCTACAAATGGCTGTTCACATTGAGAAGATAAAATACTTTGTCCCAATCTTCGCACGTCAAGTCTCTGGTTGTGGTACACACGGAATTGATTAATTGTTGTAAAATTTATGTTGGACTGTAAAACAAGAGAATTTGTGACAGCACACATGCATATGCACCCTCAGTTACACAAAATGGAATTGAAAAGTTGAATATTTTATTTCTGGTAGAGAATTTGGTGCCTGGACGTTTCGACCCCAGGATGTTTCGGCCTCGAGACGTTTCGGCCTCATGATGACTCGGCCCGAGACGTTTCGGCCTCCATATATTGTGGTATTGTAGAAAGGAAAGTATGTGGATGATCCTTTCAAAGAGGTATTTTGCAATTCTTATTTCAGAGAGAGAGTGTGATTGTCTACTGTAGTGGTGACTGATGACAGTGTTACATGTATGCACAAACTTACAGTGGTCTATAATGGGTGTATCTTGACACTTTGCAAACACAAGTAATCTGTTTATAACTTCTCAGCATTGTGAAAAAGCCATGAAGAAAGCCAGAAACACAGTCACACTGTTGCTTTGTGAGCCATGCCAGATCACTGATAGGTTAACTGCAGCTGTGTGCATGAAGATAACCGAAACCGCAACCAAGGTTTTGGGGTCTCAAAAAACCAAAACTGCAACCGCAGTGTAATTTCACAACCTCCAAGCTCTACAGGGTAGCATCACCAAATACACCCTCTGGGGACCTCATTTTTTGTCAAATGTTATATGTACTGAGCTGTGCTGAAATTTTTTAAATCTATGTTTTTTGTATGTTATGCATAAATATTTTCTTTATCAAATAAAGTGCTTATCAGTAAATAAATGTTTTCTTAATTATCCTTAATCAACCCTTAATCGATAACAGTATGTAGTTGGTCTAAGGGGAATTGGTCTAGTGGGAAGACACCATTACTTTCATCAATTAGCATAATCAAAATTTCATTCAACTCTTTTTGCAGAAATAGAAATGGTAGAAGAATGGTCATTTATTCCAGACTATGATGAGGCTGGTCTACAAATAGAGACAGACCTGGTACATCAAAGAAATATTAAACCAGTTGGAACAAAATGCCCTATATGCTCTATAAGGTGTTCTCACCTAAAGTCTGAGGCACACATTATTAATCAAGATGTGGTAGTAGGGTATGCAGAAGAAACTCAAGGGAAGCATGTGGTATTGTTTTCAAGTGAAGATGCAAGTGAAGTAGATAATAATGAGAGTATAAGGAGAATTAAATTGATGGATAACCAGTCCAAAGACTTAAATGATGAGAATATAACAGCCTCAGTAGTATAACCTATGATAACTCACCACCCGAGCATTTGAAAACACTGTTTGAAGAGGCTGTGACAAATCTAACAAAAGAAAATTGTGAAGAAACTAGACAGTTACTCTGGGAATTTCAAGATGTATTTTCTAAGAATGAAGAAGACATTGGGTATACTAACTTGGTGGAGCATGTCATAGAAACAGGAAATGAGCCACCTATAAAAAGTTACCAAGGAGAGCACCCATGGTTTACGCCAATGAATGAGAGAAGACAATTAACAAATTATTGGAACAAAGTGTTATACAGAAGTCCACATCTCCCTGGGTGTCTCCAACTGTCCTTGTGCCAAAGAAAAATGGGAAGCTAAGACTATGTGTGGATTATCGGAAAGTGAATGCGGTAACAAAAAAAGATGCTTTTCCTCTCCCTCGAGTAAGAGACTGTTTGGATGCAGTGGCAGGGTCCAGTCTATTTTCCACCTTTGACCTAACTTCTGGTTATCATCAGATACCAGTAAGAGAAGAAGATATACCTAAAATGGCCTTTGTTACCAAATATGGTCTGTTTGAGTATAAAATGATGCCTTTCAGACTCTCAGGAAGTGCTCCTTCACTTCAGAGGGATATGGAGTTTGCCTTACAGGGGCTACAATGGCTCACACGTGAAAAACACATCGGCAGAGTGAAAGAAGTACTTGCACGCTTAAAAGCAGCAGGGTTAAAATTGAAGCCAGAAAAGTGTTCACTTTTACAAGAGAAAGTATCATTTCTAGGACATGTGGTGTCAAAGGATGGAGTATCACCAAATCCAGAAAATATAGCAAAAATATTGGGACTGTCAAAGAGATCAGGCAGATCATTGGCATGGGCAGTTATTATAGACGGTTTGTAAAAAATTTTGCCAAAATAGTAAGACCAATGATTGAAGTAACAAAAAAGGGTGTTAAATTTAAATGGAATGAAGAGTGCCAAAGCTCTTTGAAGAGCTCAAAAGGGTACTGACAAGTCCTGATATCATGGCAAACCCAGAAGATGTAGGACAGTACATATTAGATACTGATGTGAGTGATCAAGGTATTGGGGCAGTACTTAGCCAAATCCAGGATGGAGAAGAACAAGTTGTAGCATATGCCAGAAGATCACTGAACAAAGCGGAAAGAAATTATTGTGTCACAGACAAAGAGCTTTTAGCCCTCCAATACTTTATTGAGTATTTCCGACAGCATTTTCTGGGTAGGAAGTTTGAAGTTCACACAGATCACCAAGCACTAATTTGGCTTTTCAGCCTAAAAGAGCCCAAAGGAAGAGTAGCACGATGGATAGAAATTCTGTCTGCTTATGACTTTTCTGTGTCATACATGAAGGGCACTAAACATAATAATGCAGACACTATGTCAAGATGTCCCAATCCATGGGATTGCCTAGGTGCAGAAGAAATGATGGAATCACTAAAATGTGGTCCATGTACAAAGTGTAAACAACAGACAAAGGAGATGTGTCAAAAACTTTTGTGGAAGGAAAGATTTGTGGAAAAGTAAAAATCAGATGATGGCCAGATAGCCACAAGAATAGCTCATACAGGTCAGTCCAAAAACTCACCATCACAACAACCACTTGGAAATGATGTCTCAAGTGAAGGTTTTCAGTTACAGTCATTTAAAGCAGTATATACTTTGGAGTAGATCAAAAATATGCAGGAGAAAGACGATAATATCGCTCCCATTCTTAGGACCAAGCAAAGAGGTGAGCGCCACCCTCATACTGATGTGGTCACACTTGGCCCTGCTCCTAGATACTATTGGCTAATATGGGAAGCTCAAGAACTTAGAGAAAACTTGCTGTGTAAAGTTTATCACAAACATGATGGTACAGGACAATTTATACAACTAATTGTACCCAAGGAAATGCGAAAAGAAGTCATGTATCAAATGCATGATTCATTGATGTCAGGTCACCTTGGTAATAAAAAGACTATTGAAAAAACTTTACAGAACTTTTACTGGCTTGATCTCAGAACTGATGTTAAAAACTGGATAAGCAGGTGTGATGTGTGTGAATTGCACAAAGCTCCAATGAGGAAACCAAAAGCACCATTGGGAAAATGAATGTTGGTGCACCATTAGACAGGCAGCCACTGATGTACAGCTACATATTGTTAGTGACTGATCATTTTACAAAATGGGTTGAAATTTTTCCAGTTCCTGATCAATCAGCCCAGACATGTGCAGAAAAAAATCCTAAATGAAGTAGTAGGGCAATATGGTTGTCCTTTGAGTCTGCATTCAGACCAGGGGAGGAACTGTGAGTGTAATGTTTTTAAAAGGATGTGTGAAATGTTAGAAATAAGAAAGGCGAGAACAAGTGTACGAAATTAAGTGTAATGGTCAAGCTGAAAAGTTCAATAAAACTTTATCAAGGATGGTAAAAGTCTTTTTAAAAGATGAAGAGACTGATTGGGATTTGAATCTAGGCTGCTTAGCAGTAGCCTATAGAGCTACTTCGAAAGAAAGTACAGGTATGATGCCAAACCTCCTGATGCTAGGAAGGGAAGTTAGACTCACTTCAGAAATGATATTGAGTTTAGAAAGATGTAAAAATGATGGACATGTTGTTTCGTATGGAGAGTATGTTGATAAATTGAGAGAGAGGTTGAGTTTTGCACATGAGGTAGCAAGAAAACATTTGAACAAAGCTGCAATAAGATAGAAAACACTGTATAATGTGAACTGTAAATTAACACATTATCAAGGAGGGGATTTAGTGTGGTTTTTAAATGAGACTCTTAAAAAGGGAGTTTGTCCAAAACTTCAACCACTATATGCAGGACCTGGTAGAGTTCATAAGAAAATATCAGATCTGAACTACAGTACACACAGAGTGTATTGGTATTCATCCACCCGCCACGGTGTCGGTGGACGTCAGGTGGAGAGGATTAAAGGTCCACGGTGGCACAATTATCAGAAGTTTCTGACACCGGCTGACTGAGTGGACAGGATTAAGTAAATTGAAACGTGTCATTGTTTGAGCGGACACACACAAATGGACAGGATTTATTTCTTAATTAGCATTATCAACATACATGTAGTATTCAAGATTGACTGTTTGAAATAAAATCAGCGTTATATGATAATTCTGCTGCGTACAATACTGGCCAACATAAACGTACATGTATGCACACAATTCTACTCCAGAATTTGTACAACCTCTCATCAGAATTTCTAAACAAACAAAAGGCCCCAAGGGGCCTTAATCGCTCACCAGCCAAAGTGGTTCAAAGAAGTATTTGGGGTCACATTCAGTAAGACATGGTTCATCAACACTACAAAGGAATGAAGTCATAAGAGGCAAATTTTATGGAACAAGTGTTTGACCACCGAGGTGGTATTAGTCCCCTACGGTGCTTTTGTGACATAAGGTGTTTTTGTCACAGAAGACACTAGAGTATATAAGCATCTTGGATTTAAAAAAAAAAAATGCCGCTCAGGATCACCGATCCAATGTTGAGTTGTGACAACAGTTCCTCGCACCAAGGCCAACACACCTATGAAGTTTCATGACTCAAGGTTGAACCACTATCAAGTTCTCATCCGGAAACCAATTGTTGCGATATACTATGTTCAAGGTCACTGTGACCTTGACCTTTGACCTGGTGAGTCCAACATCGATAGGGTTCTTCCTCGCACTAAGGCCAACACGCCTGTGAAGTTTCATGACTCTAGGTTGAACCACTATCAAGTTATCATCCGGAAACCAATTGTTGCGATATACTATGTTCAAGGTCACTGTGACCTTGACCTTTGACCTGGTGAGTCCAAGATCAATAGGGTTCTTCCTCGCACCAAGGCCAAAACACCTATGAAGTTTCATGACTCTAGGTTGAACCACTATCAAGTTATCATCCGGAAACCAATTGTTGCGATATACTATGTTAAAGGTCACTGTGACCTTGAACTTTGATCTGGTGAGTCCAAGATCAATAGAGTTCTTCCTCGCACCAAGGCCAACCCACCTATGAAGTTTCATGAATGTAGGTTGAACTACTATCAAGTTATCATCCGGAAAGGAATTGTTGCGATTTACTATGTTCAAAGTCATGTTGACCTTGACCTTTGACATAGCGAGTCCAAAATCAATAGGGTTCTTCCCCTCACCAAGGCCAATCTACCTATGAAGTTTCATGAATGTGAGTTGAACCATTATCAAGTTATCATCCGGAAACCAATTGTTTAAGATTTACTACGTTCAAGGTCACTGTGACCTTGACCTTCGACGTAGCATATCCAAAATCAATAGGGTTCTTCCTCCCCCCAAGACCAACCTATGTATGAAGTTTAATGAATGTGAGTTGAACCACTATCAAGTTATCATCCGGAAACCAATTGTTTACGCCCGCCCGCCATTCACCAAACTATAAGTCGAGTTTGACTTCGTCACAACTCGACTAAAAATATTGAGCGTGCATAATCCCCTCACAACCCTTTATCCATGTACCATATATGAAAGGCGTAACTTGAACCATGTTGGAGGGAGGGGTGGTAACATAAAATAGAGAAAAAAGCTTAAAAAAACACAACAAAAATGGCCGCCATTCTGCCATCTTGGATTTTGAAAAATAAATATTGACTGTGCATCATCCCCTCAGAACCATTTATCCATGTACCAAATATGAAAGGTGTAGCTTGAAGCATATTAGAGGGAGAGGTGGTAAAAACAGACAGACGGACAGACAGACAGATGTTAGATTTTGAAAAAAAAATATTGAGCGTGCATAATCCCCTCACAACATCCTTATTCCATGTACCATATATGAAAAGTGCAGCTTGAACCATGTTGGAGGGAGTAGTGGTAACATAAAATAGAGAAAAAAGCTTAAAAAACATAACAGAAATGGTTGCCATGGCGCCATCTTGAATTTTGGAAAAAAAATATTGAACGTGCAACATCCCATTACAACCCTCTATCCATGTGCCAGATATAAAAAGTGTAGCTTGAACCATGTTGGAGTGAGGGGTGGTAACATAAAATAGAGAAAAAAAGCTTAAAAAACACAACAAAAATGGCCGCCATCTTGGATTTTGAAGAAAAAATATTGAACGTGCATCATCCCCTCCCAACCCTCTATCCATGTGCCAAATATGCAAAGTGTAGCTTGAACCATGTTGGTGGGAGGGGTGGTAACATGAAAATAGAGAAAAAAAGCTTAAAAAACACAACAAAAATGACCGCCATTCCGCCATCTTGGATTTTGAAAAAAAAATTTTGAGCGTGCATCATCCCCTCAGAACCATTTATCCATGTACCAAATATGAAAGGTGTAGCTTGAACCATGTTCGTGGGAGGGGTGGTAACATGAAAATAGAGAAAAAAGGCTTAAAAAACACAACAAAAATGGCCGCCATTCCACCATCTTGGATTTTGAAAAAAAATTTTTGAGCGTGCATCATCCCCTCAGAACCATTTATCCATGTACCAAATATGAAAGGTGTAGCTTAAAGCATGTTGGAGGGAGAGGTGGTAACATCAAAAACAGACAGATGGACAGACAGACAGACAGACAGACGGAGTGCTATAGTCCCCTTACGGTTCCCGTAGGGGACTAAAAACACTAAGGAATGGATTTGAACAAACCTGAATGTAACATGCTCCCCCACCCATGTTACATTCAGGTTTGTTACGTTCAGGTTTGTTCAAATCCATTCCCATAGAGCCCAAATATTAAGCCAAGGACTTAAATTGAACAAACTTGAATCTGATCCCCCTTGAGATGTCATATACTAAGTAGGAAAGAATTCTGACTGGTGGATATGAAGAAGGTTTTTAAAGAAATCACCTCACATTGTACTAGTTAAACTTTGGGCTCAAATAGGGAGCCAAAATATTAACCCAGGGTCCCGATTTGAACAAACTTGAATCTGACCCACCTAGAGATGTTGTATACCAAATATGAAAGGATTCAGATTCCAACATTTTGGGAGTCGGAACCGGACCCAAAATTTTCAGGCTAAATATTTGGGTTTTTTTCGTTTCAAAATTGAACAAAACGCATAAAAAATCCCAAACAATTTTTTTCTCTAAAATTGTGGTCAAAATTTTCTATGTCCGAACCAGGCTCAAAATTTTCAACCCAGGGACTCAATTTAAACAATCTTGAATCTGACCCCTCCTTAGAGATGAGGCATACCAAATGTTAAAGGATTCTGACTGGTGGATCTGAAGAAAAATATTTTTAAAGAATTTTTCTCATATTGCACTAAGTTAAAATTCAGGCTCCCATAGGGAACCCAAATATTAACCGAGAAACTCGATTTGAACAAACCTGAATCTGCCCCCCCCCCTCCCCCTAGAGATAATGTATACCAATTATGAGAGGATTCCAGGGTTCCCCCAGAATATTGAAAACAAAATTCAAGGACTTTTAAGGACCTTTTTGAAGAAAATTCAAGGATATTCAAGGACGGTCTCGAGGCTGAAACGTCCTAAGGCCAAAATGTCCCAATGGCAATACCTCCTTTACAATAAGTAGTCAATTGTACCTCAATTTACTACTTATTGTTTGTCAAGCAAACAGGTGCGCACATTTTCATCACTGTGGCAACTGTTTCATCTGCTATGAAAGCCCTCATTTCAGTCACATCTGTATCCACCAAAGATTGGGCAAGTGCGAATGGTTTCATGTTTGGGTTTTTTTCAAAGTATTGTTTGGCATTTAAATTTGTTTGCGAAGTGCACAGTTCAATAAAATCATTGTCAAAAAATTTACTGAAAATGTCCAACTCACGCTCCTTGCCATCCACAGAAAACTGAATGCTCGTGGGCTCGTCAAATGTTTTTAACCATGGGTGGTGGAACGAATCCCCCAAATTCAATGTTTTGTCAACATGAACACACGTGCTTGATTGATCAGCTGATTCGCCGGCATTTACATTTTCTTCCAAATTGCTTTCACACGACTCGAATTCGTCTTGACGAGCCTTCATTGATATTTCTTATGAAAGAATATCCAGGAAAACCGTCCTCATCCAAATCAGAATCCTCAATAATGTCATACAAAGTTGATAAATTATTTTCAATTGATGACACCATTTTCCAAACAAAGTCGAACTGGGATGTTTTGTCCCCCTGTCGGACAAAGTATTGGAACATGTGCGTTACTTTATAAGGAAACTCATGACGATTTTGGTGGAAATCAAAAGGTTTTCATTGGTTGTTAAACATAATTTGACCAGGGAAGCCCACCTCTGTACTAATAAACATGAGCCGACCGAGTGCTAAGAGTTAATTAATATTAATAACACCTACTTGTTTGGACTTGTCAACAAATTTATTCGTTCCTTTTCGAACCGCTATTATGCTTGTGACAAAGCGGCGATCAAATTCAAGGACATTCAAGGACCTTTTACTGATATACCTCGTTTTCAAGGACTTTCAAGGCCTTGAAAATAGCGTTTCAAATTCAAGGACATTCCAGGTTTTCAAGGACCCGCGGCTACCCTGGGATTCTGACTAGTGAATCTGAAGAAGAAGATTTTTAAAGAATATTCCACGCATTGCACAAATTAAAATTTGGGCTCAAATATAAGCCCAGCGACTCGATTTGAACAAATTTGAATCTGACCCCCCTATCGATGTTATATACCAAACATGAAAGAATTCTGAGTGGTCGATCTGAAGAAGAAGATTTTTAAAGAAATTTCCTCAAATTCCACCAAGTTAAACTTTGGGCGTCAATAGAGAGCCCAAATACTAACTCAGCGACCCGATTTGAATAAACTTGAATCTGAACCCCCTAGAGATGTCGTATACCAAATATGAAAGCATTCTGACCAGTGCATCTGAAGAAGAAGATTTTAAAAGAAATTTTCTCATATTGCACTAAGTTAAAATTCAGGCTCCCATAGGGAACCCAAATATTAACCGAGAACCTCGATTTGAACAGACTTGAATCTGGCCCCCCTAGAGATGATGTATACCAATATTAGAGGATTCTGACTGGTGAATCTGAAGAAGATTTTTAAAGAATATTCCACGTATTGCACAAAGTAAAAATTTGGGTTCCCATAGGGAGCCTAAATATTAACCCAGCGACTAAATTTGAACAAACTTGAATCTGACCTCCCTATAGATGTTGTATACCAAACATGAAAAGATTCTGAGTGGCCAATCTGAAGAAGAAGATTTTTAAAGAAATTTCCTCAAATTGCACCAAGTTAAACTTTGGGCTCCAATAGAAAGCCCAAATACTAACTCAGGGACCCGATTTGAACAAACTCGAATTTGACCCCCATAGAGATGTTGTATACCAAATACGAAAGCATTCTCACTGATGGATCTGAAGAAGAAGATTTCTAAAGAAATTTCCTCAAATTGCACCAAGTTAAACTTTGGGCTCCAATAGAGAGACCAAATCTTAACTCAGGGACAGGGACTCGATTTGAACAAACTTGAATCTGACTCCCTAGAGATGTTGTATAACAAATATGAAAAGATTTTGACTGGTGGATCTGAAGAAGAAGATTTTTTTTTAATTCTGGTGCCCCCTGTGGGCATGGCAAGGCAAGTTTATTTATACAAACTTGAATTGACATATGATAAGGACCATGCACACAAAATTTGGTTGAATTTGGTCAAGTAGTTTGTGAGGAGAAGTCGATAATGTAAAGTTCACGACGGACAACGACAGACGAGGACGACGACGGATGGCAAGTGATAAGTTACGCTCCCTTTGGTAAGCTAAAAACTCGTAGTTCGTGTAAATATTATTTAATAAATAACACTGCAGAATATACCGGGTACATGTACATATGGCTATCATAACATTAACATTTTCATGAGTATTGAAACGAAATTTCCACGATTCATTTCATGGTACAGTTGAGGCGACACTCAAAATGTGGGCAAGAAGGGAATTAACTCGTGGACTGATCGAAATACACACATTATTGCAAAGACGAAACGAAAATTGCCGGAAAGTGGGAACGCAGAGAGGAAAAAATTCTATAGCTTTCTCTATAAGCGCAAGCTGATTGCAGTTGAGGAGCAGTACTATGCTGGAGCAATAGTAGGAATTGACGACCCAACAACCAGAGTTTGTTGAAACCATAAAATTCGGGCAGAATCCTAGAAATACCCAAACATTTCCGGAAACTTTGCCCCCCCCATTTAAGACCTGTAGCGAAATGTCCCCTACTGACTTCTATTGACTTGTGTTGCTCACTTTTGAGCTAAGGCATGGAAAACCAGGCTTTAAATTAGTAACTCACTTTTGAGCTAAGGAAATTAGTAAAGTTGAACACTGAATAGTGAAACAACAAGCGGCTAGATGGAAGGACAGACTTGGATACCTACTTTTACTTAATAGAGAAAATAGAGAAAATAATTTAGTGAATTATTGAATTTGAATTGAAGAGAAATCAGAGAGAACATTTTAATGTATAAAATTAAGCAATAAATTGTGCATAGTTTAGAAGTGCACTACAGTGACACTGGTGTTTATAAATTATATCTATAAACATCAGTGTTAATTCCTCCATTGTTTTGTTTTATTGTAACTGAGTGTTAGTTCAAGCGGTCAGAACACTGAGTATGGTGTTTTGGAGGTAAATTAATTGGAATTTTTCTATTGGTTGAAATACTCTCTGAAATTGTATATAAGCAGGAGTTTTGGACCAGATCAGGCAGTGTGCAGCGGACGCGGCACCTCATTCGCAGCCAAGCAGCGATAACTAACGCAACTAAGTAGCGTACTTATTCCAGTCCAATACTCTTAGACTATTAGACTATATAGAAGGTAAGACTTATTTCTTAATGGAAACTTAGGTATGGGTCCTTCTCGCCGCGTCCATGGGTAACAAGGGGCTGTGCCAGTTAGACAAGTAAAGGTCAGTGTTAATCTTATCTTACATATAAACTTAAGATTTATCTCTTATTCTCGGTATTGTTATTGACGAGAAAGTCTTTGTAATTAAGAAAGTCTTGTAATTGAGAAATTCTTTGTAATTAATTTTCATTTGCATATCTTAAAGTATATAAAAGAAATTTAAACATATCTTATTGTCTTATTTTTCTGTTCCTGTAGAGAAGAACCTGGTAAGAAAAGTCGCGGCTCTAAGACTCTTGTCTTGGGGTACACAACAGTCCTCCTTCGGGTAACTAGACCATAGCTTACAAAAACGTTGTGGCCCAGGTATTAACCCCTATGCTACATCAGTTTTATTGGTGCTCGTGATTCTCTCTTGCAGGATAGAAAATCTTAAGACATTTTGACCATTTCTTAAGATACTCTTAGAAAGTTTGCCTACTTCTTATTACTGTCTTAAGATTGGGTTAAAAAAATTATGGATCAAAAGTCAAGAGAAGAATACCAGGCCATAATTGAACGCCTAAACCATGAGCTTAAAGAAGCAAATGAACACTTCTTAGGGGAGTTTTCGGCTCAAAAGGGCTACTATGAAGGCAAGCTCCAAGAGCTGAAAACTGAAGCCTCTACGGCTCAGAATGAGTTCGGTGCAAAACAGGCCCAATATATAATAGAGCTGGAAGAGCTCAAAAGGACAGCCCCCCAAATGCAAGGCAGTCAAGAGCTCCAGGCTCTGCAACTGTTGGGCCAGTCACAGGAAAAGGCTAATCAAATTGCCAAACAGAACGTGGCAGCATCCAGTACCCAGGCACTGAATGCTTCCGTAGTCATGTTTGACGGAGTCAGACGGAATTTTAAAACATGGATAAAGAGCATAGAAAAATATGCTAAAATAACTAATCAATCTGGCAAAAAGGTCAAATTAATGGCCGCTCAAACATCAATTCCTGTGGTATATCTGACTACATTTTGAGGCGTCTGGAGGAAAAACCTGATGAAAGTTGGGAAGAATTTAAGGGAGAGCTAAGGAAAAGATATGCGGAGATAACAGATACAGCAATGGCTGCTGCCCATTTAAGGCAGATTAAACAAGGCCGGGGAGAGACGATAGCCCTTTTTGCCGATCGTCTCCTAGATCTGGCCCGTGATGCATATCAAAGTAGGTTGAATAATCCTGATGTCCAACAGCAGTTGGTGGATTATTTCTGTGATGGCATCCATAAAAAGGAGATAAAAATGAAATTGTTAAGAAAACATCCTCCTACCCTGGATGAAGCCTGTACTTGGGCTATGTTCGAAGACACCTTGGCTCATCGTTACAAAGTTAGGTTCGGGAGTGGACCTTTGTCAGAACAGTCATTACCTGATGGTGGTGTCGGTTTTGATAACGATAATGGTGAAGAACCAATGGAGATAGACACTCATAAACGTAAAGGTCACACAAATCGAATAAACTTGGCACAGCCCGCTGCTACACCGGGTAGAAATTCAAATAGGTCTAGCGGAATAAAAACGTCTAAGACTTGTCACCGATGTGGTAAGGTAGGCCACATTCAGAAATACTGTAGAGTGAATTTAAACTCCAAAGCCTCCAGATGAATGGGGTCTCATTTGGAGAGAGAAATAAAAAGGTGACCCCTGAAAAACAAATAAAAAAATGTTGTTTTAATTGTGGTAGCCCCCACCATAGAATACGTGACTGCAGGGTTAAGTCACGGGTTATTCCCTTGACCAATAGACAAGTTAAAAAGAACACTTGTAAGTTTAGTAGAAATAATAAAAATAATACACCTAGTAGACAAGTTAAAAAGAATACTTGTAAAAATGGTGATTGTGGGTCAAGGTCAAAGAATAAAGAAGGATTCGTAAGGAAGGATGTCCATAGTCAATTGTCTCAAAAGGATCCTGGAAGAAAGATCCAGACTGAAACCACCCAAAGTAAAGGAATAAGAAATAAACAAAATAAAGGAGTAAAAACTAAAGTTGTGGGTAGTTTCTCAAATAATATTTCATGTCTCAATAGTGTACTGCTCAATGTTGAAAAACAAAAAGTGAGGGCTCTCATTGATACTGGAGCCCAGGTCTCTTGCATAAGCACAAAGTTCTGGAAAAACCTTAAACGTAGACCAAGGTTAATGGGTGAAAAGAAATCCCTTGGAGAAATCATGGGTATAACTGGAGATATTGCTAAGCCCCGTGGTTTTGTAAAATTGGAAATTGAAATTTCTGGTATTAAATTGATGCAACAATTCTACGTGCTTGATCAGATGCACCGTAGTATGATTTTGGGAGTTGATTGGATTAATAAAAATAGTGTTAGACTTTATTATGATCTGCAAAAGTTAAGATTGCAGGATAGATTAATACCTATGGTAAGAGATATTCATGTGTCATCCTTAACTAGGTTGATTAATGAGGTTCACCTGAAACCACAAAGTGTTTGTGTCTGCAATACTAAAACAGCAAATTCAAAAGGTGTATTTAAAACAAAATATTTGCAGCATCAAGGTATACAGGAAGGTTTTATCGCTGAGCAACCTGGCCTTCTTGTTAGCAATGCAGTGGTAAATAATGGTGTTGACATGATACCTGTCATGATAGTCAACAATACTGATAAACACCACACACTAAAAAGAGGTTGTGTGATTGGAAAAGTTGAACCATTGATGGATAACAGAGTCACTTCTGTGGAAGAAGTGTTTAAAAGTTCAAAAACAGATAAAGATAGAATTGATTTAAACACTGAAAATATTGATGTTCCTGATGATAAATTAGATGTAGTTAAAAAGATATTGACTAAACATAAAGACTTATTTGCTAAAACCGATAAAGATTTAACATCAACAAATACAACTAAGATGAATATAGATACTGGAAATAGTAAGCCAATTAAAATGAGAGGCTATAGGGTTCCATTGTTGAAACGTAAAATAATGGACGATGCAATTGATGATATGCTCAAGGCAGGCATTATTCGAAAAATCTCAGTCATCTTGGAGCTTTCCGTGCCTTCTTGTCGATAAGAAAGACGGTTCGAAACGCTTCTGTGTCGATTTTCGTAAATTAAACCAGGTAACCAAGCTAGTATCTTTTCCGTTACCTTTGATAGATGATGTGTTTACGTTCCTGAATGGGGCAAGATACTTTACGACCTTAGATCTTAAGAGTGGTTACTGGCAAGTGCCCATTGACGAAGCAGACAAACCTAAGACAGCTTTTACCTGTCATAAGGGATTGTTTGAGTTCAATGTAATGCCGTTTGGTTTGGTAAATGCGCCTTCTCATTTTCAAAACCTCATGAATATAGTCTTAGAAGGCATGAGCGACTACTCCCTGGCATATTTAGACGATATTTTGATTTTTAGTAAAAGTGAAGCAGAACATAAACAACATCTTGAAAATATTTTTAATCGTCTAAGAGAGCATCGTTTGAAGTTGAATCTGAAGAAGTGCTCTTTCTTTCAAAATGAAACCAACTATCTTGGTTTCACTATTTCAAAAGATGGAATAAAACCAGATTCTCAAAAGGTGGAAAAAATCAGACAAATTGAGCCACCAACCTCTGTCAAAGAAGTCCGAAGCTTTGTAGGCATGATCTCGTACTATCGACGCTTCATACCAAATTTCAGTGAAATAGCCGAACCGATTGTAAATCTAACAAGAAAATACTCAAGGTTTATTTGGTCAGATGAGTGCCAAAGGAGTTTTGAGTATCTCAAGGAAAGCCTTGCGGTGGTCGCTCATCTTTCATATCCAAACCCAAACGAGGAGTACATATTATACACAGATGCCAGTAACTCATGTATAGGTGCCGTTTTGGTACAACCATGTAGAGGGGAAGGTCAATTAGAAGGCATCCCTGATGAAAAACCCATTATGTTCTTATCCCATAAATTGAGTGACACACAGACAAGATGGTCTGTAATTGAAAAAGAAGCATATGCCATTAATTACTCTCTGGAAAAGTTGAATCATTATTTGCAGGGAGCAAATTTCAAAATTAAAACTGACCATAAACCGTTGCAATATATTTTTGATGCTCCTATGCAAAACAAAAAGGTCCAAAGATGGGCTTTAAATATGTCAGGTTATAATTGTAAAATTGAATACCTTCCTGGCACTAGTAATACCTGCGCTGACTTACTGTCAAGATTGCCTCACTCCGAGCACTGCATGACCCACCAAGATAGTGAGTCGGAAGTAGATATTACAGATAAGACCTACCAAGTTGGAGTCTTAAATAGTAATAAATTTAGTCCCAGAGAGTTTGTGGATGTTCGAAAATTCAAGGAAAAGAACTCTGAGATACAGGCGATTGGGTTACCTGGGTTTAATGTGATAGAGGAACAAAAGAAAGATACCAAAATACAAGATATTATAAAGAAATATAAGGGAAAAGATACGCCAGTGAGCATTAGTAGTAAATATTTAATGATAAATGAGATATTGTATTATATAAGTGACTCAAATGGTGAACCTCGTGTCAGATTGTATATCCCCGAACACTTAAAAACAGAAGTATTAAAACAATATCATGATAAATTAGGTCACATGGGGATTGATAAAGTATACAATAGCATAAGTCGAAAGTACTTTTGGAGTAATTTGTATAAGGATATATATGCATACATTGATAAATGTTTAGATTGTAAATCCAGAAATTTAAAGAAATTACACCTGCCAGTTCAAGAGATGGATATGCCTCCCTATCCTTTTGCTAAGGTTGCTCTTGATGTAAGTGGTCCCTATCCAACTAGTCTGTCAGGAAATAAATACATTATTACTTTTATCGACATGTACAGTGGCTGGCCTGAAGCATTTCCAACTAGTGATAAATCAGCCCAAACTGTAGCAAACCTGTTGCTTGATCAAATTATTACCCGTTTTGGATGTCCCTTAGCCTTATTAACTGATAATGGCAGTGAAAATGTTAATGCAGTAATGAAGGATTTGTTGAAAGAACTGAACATTCAGCACATCACAACATCATACTACCATCCTCAAGCAAATGGTAAAGTAGAATGTTTTCATAGAACACTCCACGACATTCTATCTAAATTATCGGGCAAAGATTTAGACACATGGGATTTATTTATAAATCAGGCCCTGGCTGCCATAAGGTTTCATGGTAATGAATCCACAGGATTCTCGCCATATTATCTTGTGCATGCCAGAGAAGCAGTTCTTCCCTTGGACAACATCCTAAGACCAAGGAGAAAGTATCTTGGGGAAGAACCACATAAGATTGCACTTCAAGAGATGCATAAGGCCTTTCGGGCCCAACAAGCAAAACAGGCAAAAAGAGCAGCTAAACAGCAGCGTCTAAATGATAAAAAGTGCAAACAGACAGACTATAAGGTAGGAGACACAGTCTTTTATAAGGATGGAACAAAGAAGGGTAAATTAGAAAGAAAATGGGAATACCCTTACAAAATATTTGAAAAGACGGGTCCCGTTAGTTACAAAATTCGTGACCAATTAACAGGCAGGTTAATTAAAGCTCATGCTGAAAATTTGAGGTTGGCACCCCAAGATTGGGAGGTGCCAGAGATTGATAGACAATTGAGAAATACTGTGCTTGCAGTGCCTAATGAGACACATGACGGCAGTAGTGAAAGTTCAAGTTGGGACTCGGAGGATGACGAGCCACTTGCAACTTTCATCAAAAGTAAACGCCATGTCCGCTTGAACTCCTCCTCGGAAGACGATATACCCTTGGCTGAACTAAGAGGTCGTCTTCGGGAGGCGGAGCGGTTAGATAAAACAGTTGAATCTGATGAGGAGATGCATGTGGATTCTGTAGTCCAGCATCCGCAATCCACTGCTAAACAGGACATAATGAGGCTACTTGCTACTATCAGAACCACTCTTAATGCCAATGACACAGAATAAGTAATCACATAGCAGGAATTGTTAAAAAGCAACTTTTTAAGTAGCTATATGACATTCGTCCAGCTCACAATGATTACTTTAATTTCAGGAATATGGCAGAGATTACACTAACCGTATCCGATTCAGAGATGGAGATGTTAGACTTGGGTCCAGCAGAGGAACCGGTGGATCAACCACAGCCAAGTGCAGTGGAGAGGCCACAGCCCTCGACATCTGGGCTCAGTACAGGAGAAGGTAATTTGGAGTCGGATGCGGTGGATTTAAGGTGGATACAAGGTGGCATGGCCTGTCCTGTTACCACATGTCCGTCCTCAAAGAAGTTTTCAGGCCATAGCCACCTTAAAGAGCATTGGAATAAGTTCCATGAACAGCATATCGATTTGTATTGCTGTATACACTGTAAACGCCGATTTACTAGGCGTACAGTGGCGTACAGACATCAGCGGGAGCGTCATGGTCATACTGCTGAGTCACAACGCTCAGAATTGACCACTCAAAGGGTGGTTAATACCAAATTTATCCACCCTGGTGGGGCTATGTTACCCACCAAAGAGGTTGCTGGAGGTCGCTTGAGGGCTCGAGAGGAAGCTCAAGCCAAAAGGAGAGCCATTAATCCCATACCAGAGAGGCCGGGTATCACCAATCCACGTGATGAAGTTATGACAGTCATGGTGGATAACGATGATGTCAGAGTAGTAACTCACACTGAAGCTACGTGGTTGCCGGGAAGTGCCGGACCGGCTAGAGAATACAGAGTACAAAATCAGGATTTTTCACACTTTAAATGTTTCGATTAATTAATGGTCTCTCCTTGTTTTTATTGTTAGTGTGGGTTGTAGGGCAAAATTTTTAATTTTCTCTTGGGTTGTGGTTTTAGTAACCCGAACGATTAGTACGTTTTCCAAAATTGCTTGAACCCCAAGATAATTGACTCCTGTTTGAAATTTGGGTCGAGTGATGTGGAGTGATGCTTTTCTGTAGGATACCTACGATTTTATTAGTGTTGTTTGTCTCCATGGATTCCGGATTTTACTTAACACGACTAACACTGGAATCCCTGGATGCATATGTCTATTTGTTTGGTAGGCTCTGGCCAGGCTCTGCCATGCAAAACATTCAAAATTATTTGAATATATCACTCACACCCGATTCATTTTTCTTTTTCAGGAACCATGATTTTCACCATGCTAGTTATCTTGTTCCTGGTGAGCGGTGCACCCGCTGGGAAAGTTACCATAAATGATAATGTGATCTTTACAAAAGTCAAAGATATTTATATGGTCAAATCCGACTGGACCATTAGTTTTGTGATTGACTTGCAACCCTTTGATACATACCTCCAATATATTTTTGATCAAATTCAGTTTTTAAAATCTGATCTTGGTGTGATGCAAGACTTGCTTCTTGATGGTGCAGCCGCACCCACCCAACATAATAGTATACAATGGAATGTGATGACCATTTTGGACAAATTATCCACAGAAATCGACTTTGTTCTGAATACTACTCATAGTATATTTGCGGATTATGTTGATTATAAACACTTAAATGGTATCCGAGCACGTCGGTCTGTGCTACCCTTTATTGGAGAAGGTCTTAGCTTTCTTTTTGGTACAGTCTCTGAGTCTGATTTGGAAACTATCCGTAGTAATGTTGGAAGGCTTTTTCGCAACCAAGCTAAATTACAGCATGTGCTTAAAGAGAGTTTTACTATTATTAATATTACACAGACTCATGTACAAGAAAATAGACATTCAATCCTTTCCCTAATTGAGACAGTGTCTCAATTGGCGAAACGACTTGATACAGTATTGAATAATCATGAAAAACGTATCACCTATCTTGAATTGTATGTATCTCTCTATAGTGAGATTGATTTATTATTAACTCAGGTGCGTTTAATGCTACATGATGCTCAACGTTATTTATTGCAACTTCATTCTCAAATCAATACTCTATCTGATTTACGTTTAACACCCGATATAGTTGGACCCAAACAGTTAACTTCGATTTTGCTTGAGTTAGGTGATCATCTTGATCACTTTACGAGGTTACCATTGGATCCTCGGGAAGATATTTGGCAGTATTATCATTTGTTAAATACTACAGCTATTCTAAGTACACATGCTCTTGTTATTTTGGTTAAGGTACCATTAGTAAATGTTCAATTGCAGTTCGAGATATATACCGTTTTGTCATTACCGGTTCCGCTTATGAATGCTACTACCCATTCTCCTCATCTCATGGTTACATATAAATTGGAGTCCGATGTGCTGATCATAACAAAAGATCGTACTAAATTTGTACCGAGTGTTGGACACACACAGTGTGTTGATGATCCTCGTTTGTTTTGCCCTCTTGTAGGTGCCATTCGAACTATACACCCAAATGATAACTGCCTAATTGCGTTATTTGTTCGCGATCGAGCTCACCTACCTGATGTATGTCAACGAGAAGTCTTGACCCAGCTAACGTTGCCTCATGCGACGTATATTGGGCACGGCATCTGGTATGTTAGTACTACAAAGCCTCTTCGTTTTACTGTGACATGTCCTAATCGTAGGAATTCTTTTACCAAACGTGTTCGTCCGCCCATTGGGTTTCTCTCTTTACGACCCCTGTGTATCGCATCCAGTGGCAGTTTGCAACTTAATAGTTATTATCACGGTGTCGACTCAAATTATCATCATATCTTAAATTCCAATCTTTTAATACCTTTTCCGAATATATCTCGAGCACTTTGGCAACCCGTTCTTCATAAAATACATATCCTTCATGATCAAACACTGCCTTCGAATCTACGGGAAGTTGCGCGCCTTCCTATGGATTCCCTTGTGGCCGAACTTGATCGGATGGATGGTCCACCTATGTCTTTTACTATTCCTAAATGGCTTTATGCTTTTGGTGCTATCATTTTAATTGTTTTTCTCCTATATGTTATCCGTTGTTTTCGAAAGCAAAAACATATTGTTTTTCGCAATTTTGTGCTACGGAAACTTCGGTCACGTAAACATGAGCAACTTACCGATCATTCCCCTCCTGCCAGTCCTGTTGATTTCTCCGTACCGTCGTTTACCTCTACTTCCCGACCTTCTCTTTATCCGCGTGTTTCTTTTAATCCGCTTACGCAGTCGATTGATATTGAACAGCCTACTGGGGCCGCTCATTCTCGTGGACCGATTGTTTCCGACATTCTTGCATCCCCTCCTGACTCCCATGCTGATGTTCCTCGTGGCGCGGTCACCAATGATTGACATTGACCACGTTCTCTTGTGGACACTTATTTCTCCTTCCTTGTATATTTGTGTATATTCTTTTGTTTTTGAAATTTTCCTTCGTTAAATTTCTTGTGTTGTGGGGCGTGGGAATCGATTCGATTTTTTTTTACGGCACAGCTTCCGACTTGCGATTTTGATTTTGCCTTCCATGCAATTTTAAATCTGTTTAAAGTCAGTGGACATTTTGCTTGTACCCTCCTTTTCTCATGAGATTTTCCTTGTGGAAAATCTTTTGGGTGAGGGACGAGTGTAGCGAAATGTCCCCTACTGACTTCTATTGACTTGTGTTGCTCACTTTTGAGCTAAGGCATGGAAAACCAGGCTTGAAATTAGTAACTCACTTTTGAGCTAAGGAAATTAGTAAAGTTGAACACTGAATAGTGAAACAACAAGCGGCTAGATGGAAGGACAGACTTGGATACCTACTTTTACTTAATAGAGAAAATAGAGAAAATAATTTAGTGAATTATTGAATTTGAATTGAAGAGAAATCAGAGAGAACATTTTAATGTATAAAATTAAGCAATAAATTGTGCATAGTTTAGAAGTGCACTACAGTGACACTGGTGTTTATAAATTATATCTATAAACATCAGTGTTAATTCCTCCATTGTTTTGTTTTATTGTAACTGAGTGTTAGTTCAAGCGGTCAGAACACTGAGTATGGTGTTTTGGAGGTAAATTAATTGGAATTTTTCTATTGGTTGAAATACTCTCTGAAATTGTATATAAGCAGGAGTTTTGGACCAGATCAGGCAGTGTGCAGTGGACGCGGCACCTCATTCGCAGCCAAGCAGCGATAACTAACGCAACTAAGTAGCGTACTTATTCCAGTCCAATACTCTTAGACTATTAGACTATATAGAAGGTAAGACTTATTTCTTAATGGAAACTTAGGTATGGGTCCTTCTCGCCGCGTCCATGGGTAACAAGGGGTTGTGCCAGTTAGACAAGTAAAGGTCAGTGTTAATCTTATCTTACATATAAACTTAAGATTTATCTCTTATTCTCGGTATTGTTATTGACGAGAAAGTCTTTGTAATTAAGAAAGTCTTGTAATTGAGAAATTCTTTGTAATTAATTTTCATTTGCATATCTTAAAGTATATAAAAGAAATTTAAACATATCTTATTGTCTTATTTTTCTGTTCCTGTAGAGAAGAACCTGGTAAGAAACGTCGCGGCTCTAAGACTCTTGTCTTGGGGTACACAACAGTCCTCCTTCGGGTAACTAGACCATAGCTTACAAAAACGTTGTGGCCCAGGTATTAACCCCTATGCTACAAGACCCCCATGTGTCTATGTGTAACAGAGCTTCTTTTCAGTGTTGGATTTGGATTCATGTTTTATCCGAGTTCCGAAATGGCAAGCAGAAAAGCAACAATCAGGCCTAGCCACTATCTTATAAGGTACAAAGAAGACAGCACGCTGCAAATTTGAATCCCGAGGTTTTTCACAGAAACCCAGTGGATTGAAACTGGGAAAGAATATACAGTTTATACAGTTTAGTGGGGAACTACAACAAAGACTGCCACCACTGCAGAAGTGAGTATTATTTCATATTCACAGTCTCTTTCTCTCTCTCTGCATCTGTGATTGTGAGTGTGGGCGAGGGCATGTGTGTGTGTGTGAACTGGTATATACACCCGGTAGAGTGCGTTAGTCTGTTCACAACAGAATGAGTTGATACTTTGAAAGGCTGAGGAGCGATCTTAGTCCTTTTCATAGCATAAAAAGCCTTGCAAACAAAATTATTGAATGACTATTTTTTTCATTTTCTGCGTCAAAACATAGCTACATGTAATGACTCACCATTGGAACGAACTGACTCATCATTGGAATGCATTCATTCCAATGAGGCGTCATAAGCTATGTTTCTGATGCAAAAAATAAAAAAGATAATTAGAATTGAATGGTAATTTTTGTGAAGCGCTCTGGTCGGTTTTGGCCGTTACGTTTGTGTAAAGAGTTAAAAAGATGAGGTGCTGCTAAGAGGTCAAATTTGAGCAAGAAAACTAACCAGGATTAGCCCAACGAGAACAGAAGACCACACAATATAAAAACCTTTTCCCGAAAAATCAATGATGTGGTCATAAGCCATGCTTGGAAGAAAAATGACGTTTTCAGTATTACGTGGCCGAATGAGGTCCATTTGTTGGGTAAGAAAAACTTTTCAGGGATCTATATTGTCTATATGGGTCACAAATCTAATGAGCTAGTCGATCGCTGAGTGGGTCGGTAAGTTGTGAAGTAGGTCAGTCAATCATCGAATGCAGATGGCCGGCAAGTCGTAATACGGGCCAGCCGAGCCGAAATTTTGCTGGGCTGAATTTCGATGTGGGTCCACCACTGATTTAAATGTGTCCAGTAAGAACGATCTGTGACAGATCATTCTGTTTGGGCACGTTTTATGATTTTGGATCAGTTGATGGTGGCCGAGCCGAAATTTTGCTGGGCTGAATTTCGATGTGGGTCCACCACTGATTTAAATGTGTCCAGTAAGAATGATCTGTGACAGATCATTCTGTTTGGGCACGTTTTATGATTTTGGATCAGTTGATGGTGGATTATTCATAATTAACCTTCTGAAGTCCGATGTCAAAATATCAAAATAAGATTGAACTAGGAATACAACCAATTCAATGTTTTTTGACAGAGCGCTATGAGCTCTGCCAACAAGATTGAATTGGTTGAATTCCCAGCCCAGTCTGTATAGGTCAATTATAATGTTTTAAATTATTACAGTAAAGTGGGTATAATTCAGTAACTTCATAAACTTTTCGTGATTTCACAGGTTTTGGATGCTGGCTCTTGGGAGCAAATGAGAAAACGACTCCAACAGGAAGAGCAATGCCCAGATACATGTACCTCTTATCACTCTATCTCTGACAGCGCATGTTCAGCGCAACTATCAACACCATCAGGTCTGCGCAGTCCTACACCTCCACCATCACCCCCAGTAAAATGACGGAGGAAAAACAACCTTTCAAAGAGTCCGCACAAAACACAAAAAAGGTGAATATATTAATAATTAAGAGAAATGTTCCCTGTAATCTGAGTTTTTTATTCCATTTATTATTCCATAAAACCAGTCAAAGTGCATGATCAATCAATTGACTGTCCAATACAGGCATCAAAGTTCGGTCCCTTTAGCATTACACTTTTGCAGCATTCAGATGTGTTCTAAGCATGTTTTGAGCTTCAGTCGATTGTATTTTGTTGTTGAAATATGAGATCCTCTTACCACTTGATGACTTCCCACTGAACAGTTTTAGGCACATTGCCCGATGCTTTGCCATCCATTTCTGAACTACTGGTACAACTTTCAACAGATGATCAATAAAGTTGTTACACACGTCTGTTGTGAGTTTTTCGTTCCAAAATTCATTTGAGTATGCCTTCAACTCCTCTTTTGTCATTGGATTCTTCCTGACGACGTACACTTTCAACATGCCAAACCATTTCTATCGAGTTTAAGTCCGGACTCTCTGTAAAAATTAATGGCTTACATCAATACTGGTATTTCACACACGGGCACAACATACCCTCTGTACTACGGCTATAATCTGTCCTTCCTCCACCCCGGGGTGATGAGGGGCAGTATATAGCCGTACATAGTCTAGTATGTACACCTAGACCCCTGTCAGAGAGGTCAGTCCCCACTCAGGGGTCAATTTAATCTTTTAAAATTGAATAGTAGTTTAGTAACTTTGATAAATTTTTATTAGCATTTCCTTTTATTTATGTTTTTGTCATATGAAATTGATTAGCCATAGTTAAAAAATATTGATTCGAAAACCACTATGCGAATCCAGTTTAATGGAGCCCTGTCTCTAATGACCAGGAAATGCTAGCCGGGGCCCCATAATAGAATATAAATATAAACGTTAAAGGTTTAAATTTATATTCTATTGTGGGGGCACAATAGCAACCATCCAAAATTGCCATCGAATATTTTTTTTGTTGATTTCTCATGTTGTGTCGAGTACCTGTATGGAAGAATCCCCTACAAAATACCTGTGAATTGGTCTAATTGAGGTCTCTGGTACAAATTTACCTCAAAGAGCATTGCTTATATATTTTGACTGGGAATTTAGGGGTCCCAGCAATTCAGACTTAGGGGTGGGATTTGATTTCAATATTATGTTGATCGTTAGGCAAAATGAAAGTTTCTAGAAACTGACAACTTTCGAGTCGGGTAATTTTGTCGAGTAGTTTGGGAATAAGCAAACATATTTTTAAAAAAAATTACTGCCTAAGATATTATAAGAAAAGCAATGTCTTGCCGGCTGGCCACTTCCACCAATTGATGCCCTTCTTCTCCATAAAATCTTTTGCATACTTGGTGGTGTGTTTGGGATCATTATCCTGGACAAATCGATACCCGTCGGGAAAGTCGCTTCTGATGGTTGGCAGTAACACTCTTTTCAGAATTATGTTTGTAAAAAATCTCTTTTCCATTATCCCTTCAAAGATAAATAAAGGAGTCTTTCCTTTTCGGCTTATACCACCCCACAAGTGAACTTTCAGTGGGTGTTTAGGGCGGCAGAAGTTGGAAGCTATGCTGTCAGAAGGTCTATAACATACAAGCTTATTATCATGTAGTTGAATGGAGGTCTCATCCGTAAATATAACGTTGTCAAAGAGTTCGTCATTTGCAATCAGTTCTGCACAAAATCCGTTTTGGAACACTTTATTCTTGTCGTTTACAAGTTGACAATATCTCGGCTTCGTTGCTGTCCACCCGGCAGCCCGAATAGTTTTGAAAACAGTAGATTTCGACACACAAATATTTACATCAGAAAGTCTTTTTCTTATTTCTGTGGCTGATAGAGTTGGGTTATTCTTAAATAGGTCAGCAATAAGTGCTAGATTGTTTTCAGTAAGTTTTTTGAACTGTCTGTTGTGTCTCTAAAGTCTGCACTGTTTCAAAAGTTCCAATCTGAAATTGCCTGATTACATATCTAACATGTTTTATAGTCACAGCTTTGTTCTCTTCTTCTTTCAATAATTTCACAATCACACAAGGTTTCCAACCATTCCAGTGTTTATTGATGACAACAATTTTTGTCGGTGATTTAAAACACTTGACTGTCCCATTCTGAAAGTACTCGTAAAATGTGCCAAAGAACATACAATTAAGTTGAAATACCATAGATTGGGGAGATTCTAAAAAATGCCCTGTACAAGACATAACCAATCAATAAACAATGTGTGTGGCAACAAACACAGTTGCCGATTGCATAGCAGGATGTAAAATGTATTGCACCAATTGGCAACTTGGCAGAAGACAACAGGTAGTTAAGGAAAGGGATCTAAAAATAGATTCTTTATCTGATCTTGTACTTTTATACATCATTGTTAATAATGCATACTTTTTCCCAATTAGGAAATGGTTTGTTTGTGGAGGGGGGGGGGGGGGCAGTTATTTGTGTGTTTCTGTGACTGGGCACGGGACTGGTATTGTGATCCGTTAAAACTGACGTATTGTTGTTTTTTTTATTGACAGGCTACAGCCAAAGCCCTAGCATTAAGTGCGTTGACTGGTCGGATGACTCTACTGATACTTTCACTCAACTACCTCTGCAACAATCGCATACTGCATCAACACCACAGTCATCGCAGCCCCTTACCTCTCCAGGAAACATGACTCAAGTGATGGTTCTTGGTCTTTCACCAAAATCAATAACTCATCAACTTGTGATAGCCTCTCCAATGAAAGTAGCCTCTCCAGTGAAAGCAAGTAGTATGCCAACTCCAACAAAAAGACCCCCAGCACTGATGCCTGTTGGGTATTTAGAAACGTCCTCCAATATTGCTAAAACATTAACACTTTTGGAAACTCCAACAGGCAGTACAAAGATGCCAACTCCAACAAAGACATCCAGCACTGACGCCTGTTGGGTATTTAGAAAGATCACCCAATACGGCAAATGCATCAACACTTTTTGAAACCCCAACAGGCAGTTTAAGGGGGCAAAATATTGTGTGTTCGAGAAAGCATTCGATGCGAGAAAAGAAATTGGACTGTTTATCCAAAAGAATAGACAATGTGGAACTGGTTGTACGGAACAACAATCAGATATTGAACAAAATTTTAAATTATACAAAAATGCTTCTGCCCTCTGGACAGCCAATTCATTCACAGTTTCCATCTGATGAGCCTCCAGTGCAACCAGAGCCGCTACACGAAGACCAATTCAGCGACCCATTCAGCGACATTCCACCACCATATCATTACATGGTTGCTGAACTTCAGCAACTGGACAAACATTCATCTTGCCCAGGCAACTTTGCCCAAAACTTGTGTGAGAGGCTGTTCAATGAACTTTACGGGCAAGAATGACTACAGGAAAAATACTTGTACTTTGGAGGAGGCGTTTTGGGAAACAAGGAGCTGGACTCCATTAAAAAAACATACCTGGAAAGATATGTTTTATATCTTTACCCAGGCCTGAAAGACAGGACAGTTTGGAAAGTCAGGATAGCCCCCAAAATCAATGAATCCTTGAGGCGTCCTATTAAAAAAACCCAAGACAATCTCTGAAAACCAAGCAGTGAATACATGTACTTTGGATTTAGGATAAAAAGGTGTTATGATTCCAAGAAGCCTTTGAACTGCAGTTCCTACAGTTTGTTTTTAGAGGAATGTTTTATTTTTCAAATTAAAAATGTATCTGTTTGTATATATATATGTACTTTCTGTCTATATTTCTTGTGTGTAAGAAAAGGCAGCCAAAATCTCTCAACGTTTGCTCACTTTTTGCAAAAGGAAAAATAAAAATTAAAAGTCCCCCCTCCCTCACTGATTTGAAAAAACTGTCTGAGAAACTATTAATTTAATTGGATGGTTGCTGCTGTGCGCCCATAATAGAATATAAATGTAAACCTTTAACGTTTATATTTATATTCTATTATGATTGCGCTAGCGTTTCCCTGACAGTGGGGACTGACCACGACAGGGGGCTAGGTGTATATATACTAGTCCGTAAAACGGCTATATACTGCCCCTCCACCACCTCAGGGCTCAAGCCCCTGGGTGAAGGAGAGGCAGTATATAGCCGTATTACAGAGGCCAAGTTATGCAACATTGGGGGTGGGGTGGGGTGGGAGAGGGACTAGGTATATACTTTTGTGTAAGACGGTTATCTGGGTTGATACAGAGGCCACAGTGCAGCCAAACATCTTTACAAGCGCTTACCATGCTCCGAGGCCCACTCAACTGCTGCCCTTTCAAGGAATTGTTTGCCAGAATGTTACCCCACCTTAGGCTCACAGAATAGATCTGAACAGCTAGGGCACGCTGGGCACCTGATCGTAGTCTTGTACAACTTCCATCTCGATTCATTAGTTATTGGATGGAAATTTACGACACCCAGGCCTCCTTTTGCATGTGCAGCAGGCCTCCCTGCTGCACTTGCAAAAGGAGGCCTGGGTGTCGTAAATTCATCAATTCTATTTCGAATGAATTTATGACACCCAGGCCTCATTTTGCATGTGTAACAGGCCTACCAGCTGCACATACAAAAGGAGGCCTGGGTGTCGTAAATTCATCAATTTTATTTCTAAATTAGAACATATTCATTTATCTTCCTGAGTGAAGTGCCCTGCCTTGCAGAGCACCTGATCCTGATATCCGTATGGGGCCATGTGGTGATATATATGCAGGGCAATATGCGCTGACAGTAGGAGAGAATGATGATCCCCCCCCCCCCCCCTTCAATATTTTCCTGCATTTACGGGCCTGGATAAGTGAAACAGTTTATAGTGGCTATTCCACAACTTTTGACTCGTACTGTATATGTTGTAGTACATGCACAATAATATCCCATTTTTACATTATGTTTTCTGTATGTTAAAGCATTTCATGTGAATAGTAACGATCATGATTTTTGTTTATAAATAAAACCAAAAAGGCTTGTACGTGTTTTATTATTTGTTATACATTTTAATTTCGAATGTGTTTAAGAAACATTGTCATGTTAAGCCACTTCAAACACGTGTTCAACAAAAATATATTAATATATGAAAAACAAGAATGAGCGGGGTTTTCTTGTCCATTGTTTTCGACTTTTTTCGATGGACATTTCCCATTAGTTACAACTATTCAGAATAATCTTTCTCGCGTATATTCACCCAAAACAACCACATGTCAATGACGTCTCTATTTGGGGAGGTTTTCCTCAGTTTCCAGTCTTGTTCATCTGTCCTTGATGGTGTTGATGTTAAGTGTTCATAAGGCAAGATATTATTGATTTTTTTGGAGCAGGAGAACAGATTTGTCTTGTGAATCGTCAGTTAATAAAATATCCGTCATCAAAATAAGTCTGTGACAGTGATCTCCATATTCCATATTCCGTGCCTTGAACACAGTGTTGACTATCGACTTTACCATTCAGATGATGTAGACAAGTATGCACCCGTCTTCTGTTTGTCATGAGTAGTTTATAAAATTATAAATTTCATAAACCATCTGTCTATATTATAAATAGAAAATAAAAAAAATTGCACTCAATAACAAGGTATTATGAAGGCTCCTTTTATTTTCGCTAACTGGCACCACACCACTGGCTCAGCCGGTGGAGAGGATTAAAACTTAATCCGACCAACGTCATAAACGCGACAGTGCATCATCGTTTATTAGCTTGTCCACCCAAGTCAACCGCGGCCAGCCGGTGGACAATTAATTATAAGTACACTGGCGACATCCGTGTTTCCACCGGCCCATTGGGTGATGCTTCCGGTGTCAGTCCACTCAAAGGGTGTCAGAGTACCATTACACTCTGTGCGTACTGTATTTTATACAATTGAATGAGAGAGTCCTATATAAAGTATTCAACCATAATAAATTGAAGCCATGTCAAAGTGAATATATCCCAAGATGGTTGAGGTTACGAAAAGGAAAACAGTGTAGAAAATAGAAAAAAAATAATACAGACCTAATAAAGTGAAGAGACTTTAAAGGGGCAAATTACTTTTATGTTATGTGTTTAAATTGAAGTATAGATGAAGGAAAAAATGTTATGTATCCACTATGAATTGAAGGAAAAAATGTTATGTGTCCACTATGAATTGAAGTATCGATGAACCCAAATTAAAATGATGATTTTGTTTTCAGAATGATGGAAACTGTAAGCAGAGGCAGATTATATAGATGCCAAAGATGCCCTTACGGGTGAGAAAAAACAAAAGTTACAAACCATTTTGTGGCCAGGCATTTAGCAGTGGAAGAAGCCCCCTACAGCTGCTCTCTATGCGGATACAAAGCTACATCTGAAAAGCTATTCAATAAACATGCTGGGTCGTATCCCATACACAAAGAAAAAGTGCAAAAGTTTTTATCAATGGGAGTAACCTTAAACGAGGTGGGCTATAAGAGGGTGGCATCCATGCCATATGTAATTAAGGAGGGGATAGACATTATCAGGGAAAGCAAAGAAGAATCACAAAAGGTTTGGTCCCAAAAAAAGAAAGACGTGAAAAGTGTTGTTACTAAAATCCCCAACACACCTACAATTGAAGAAACCCCAATTTTATCCTTCAATGATTTTGACATTGCTTTTAATGAGGATAACAACTTTTTGAAATAGCTTTTGCAACCTCTAAATTTAAATCAAAACTTTGATAGTTGTGCCTCTCTAGAACCTGAAAGAAACATTGAAATAAAAACTTGTGCTGATACACATGGGGATGTCATGGAAGCAATTAGAATGAAAGAGTCAATGACTCTGTAGCTCAACTTGGATATGACAGGAATTAGTACTTGCTGTGACCAAGACAACTGAATAATGAATATGACAGGAATTAGTATTTGTTTTGGCCCAGTCAACAATAATAAAAGAATTACAAGGTGACTGTAATGGACTACAGATTAAGACCAATCATTGTAGATTATTATTTTTGTGTGGAAATTTTCAGTCCCAAACAAAATATTTTCAGACTAAAATTTTTTCTTCTTCTTCTTAAAATTGACCAAAATGCATCAAAACACAAAAAACTAATTTCCGGATTTTGGTCCAAAATTTTCCAAGTCCCACCCGGACCCCAAATTTTCAGTGTAAAAAAAATTTTTTTTTTTTGTCTTAAAATTGACCAAAACGCATAAAAAACCAAAAAACTAATTTCCGGATTTTGGTCCAAAATTTTCAAAGTCCCACCCGGACCCCTAATTTGCATAATTTATTCACGAGAAAAACTCTGTATTATATGTAATGTATCCCATGGTACTAAACATTCATACAAAAATTTATTCAAATCAGATCTTTCATTTGGAAGTTCTGCGCAAAAATCTGATTGCACTTAATTTTGAACAAAATGGCTGCTAGCGGCCATCTTGAATTTCAGACTGGACCCAAAAACACTCCTTCTCGTCCCACAGTGATAACAAAGGTACCCAAGAAGTTTCGTGAAGATCGGTTCATAAATACGGCCTCTAGCCCGAGCCGTATTGGGATTTGCACTCACAGTGCTGAAAGTAACACTAAATAAATCAAAGTTAGCCTAATTTGCATAATTTACGCACAAGAAAAAAACCTGTAATATATGTAATGTATCCCATGGTACTAAACATTCATACAAAAAATTATTCAAATCAGAGCTTTCATATGGAAGTTCTGTACAAAAAACAGATTTCGGTATCGTCAGTACAAAATGGCTGCTAGCAGCCATCTGGAATTTGGGACTGCACCCAAAAACACTCGTTCTCGTCCCACGGTCATAACAAAGGTACCCAAGAAGTTTCGTAAAGATTGGTTCATAAATACGGCCTCTAGCCCGAGCCATAGCAGCTTGGCACTTACAGCTCTGAAAGTAACACTAAATAAATCAAAGTTAGTCTAATTTGCATAATTTACGCACGAGAAAAAAACCCGTATTATATGTGATGTATCCCATTGTACTATACATTTATACAAAACTTTATTCAAATCAGAACTTTCATACAGAAGTTCTGTACAAAAAACTGATTTTTGCATCATCGGTACAAAATGGCCGCTGGCAGCCATTTTGAATTTCGGACCACACCTAAAAACACTTGTTCCCGTCCCAGGGTCATAACAAAGGTACACAAGAATTTCGTAAAGATCGGTTCATAAATACGACCTCTAGCCCGAGCCATAGCCAATTGTTGACGTACGGACAGACGGACAGACAGATGGACGACGGGCCATGACAATAGCTCAAATTTGACTTCGTCAAAGTTGAGCTAAAAATGAAAGAGGCAGAAATTAGTGAACTTAAACATGAAGTAACTGCATTAAAAACACAATTAGAAACATTTCAGAAACGGTTTGAAGCAAAAACAAATTTAGTGGTAGGACGCTGTTTCTCAATAAGACCGTGCATTGCGGTCGCCACGGAATAAATTTGAAATATTCGGGAGCAAAGCAAAACATTTCAAATATTACAACAGATATATTCAAGGGGTATTTGCCACAACTGAAAAATCCAATATTCTGAATAAATATTTTAGATTTTTCTCTGCAGATAACCTCAAATTGTAACATTCGTTACTGTCGCTTTTTGAAAATGTTTAATAAGAATGAATATCTAACACGATATGTCGCCATATAGCAAATAGTTTTATTATTTCTTGAAAGCTTTACGCTGGGTGAATGTGTTTGTCTCTTATAAAATCTACATCAGAGTATTTTATTCATAGAGATGACGAGTTTATGCTTGTCGCCAGGTTCGGAGTAACATACGTTGTTAATATTTATTTTATTACTTTAGCAAGACTAATAACGGGCTAGGTCCTTATAACCAGGCTACTGATAAGCTCAACGTTCATAATTAATGATTGGATTTATGCACAAGTATTGTTGTATCACCAGCGCCAATGTTCGCAATCGAATATACTATGGACCTCTGGGTTATGGATAAGAATGTAACATTCGTTACCACATTTTTTTTAATATAATGAATAACTACAGCTCTTTTCGTAAACTTGGTTAACTGGCGTGAGTTTACTGAGTTAGAGTTTGGCATCTAAAGTCTTCGTGCACGTTTTATTTCGGTTGTTACAGTATTGGTCTTCTATAATTGTAACACGAGTTACCGAAACATACGTTATTGTACATGCTTAGAATATTTACGAAACTAACCAATTAAATTGTTTACAGCTCAGCACACGTCTCTCACGTGGTGTTTGAAGTTTGTTTCCAGGATTTTAATCAGTTTTTAAGGAAGGCGTTGTTATAAAGAAAAACAGTTCAGGTGAGCACTTATGTTTTAATAGTATGCAAAACAAAGTTCTTCTTTCAGCTGTACGTTATGTGTGGTTTTGAGCAAGGTGAGTATGCAAATAGTGCCGAATACAAATAAGATTAATGTATCGCCCAATTTCGGTGTACAAGAGGCCCAAAATGTGTGAAACATGCATTACCAGAAGTAACGTATGTTTCCTTCTTCAAACTGTACTTTAGTTTCTTGTAGCACGCGATTTGCAGTGGACAGCGGTGTCCAGTCTATTCGTTTACAAAGTCTGATAGCCAATAGACAACATTCACATATCTTTTTATTATTATGGTGTTGTTTGTGCTGTTATGGGGACTGTTGTAAAGTGTGGTGTTGTATTGACAAAAAATAATTTAGGTCAGCGTCGAGTTGCTCTTACACTCCCGTGGTAGTTTGTGATGAGGCAGAACGGGTTTTTGCTTTGAAGCTTTAATTTAATAATCTCCATACACACTTGTTTGTATTGATGTGTTCCGTTCAACATGTTGGTTATACTATGTTTTGTTCCTGTAACGAATGTTTTTGAAGCCAGTAGCGTATGTTTCCCTTCACTTACATGTTTTTCTTCTCTTTTTTAGAGTCAAAAATGGTATATAGTAGGGCAGAAATACAAAAGAGGTACAGAGAAAGAAAGAAAGAAAGAAAGGGAAGGTGATGTGTACCGAGAGAAAGAAAGGCAGAGACAAAAAAGAAACTATGTTCCAGTAGCATGTCTGAGTAGAAGTGCGTGGAAATCAAGAAACGAGTGGATCAAGCACCGCGTTAGAAAGTACAGACTGAATAAAGTGTTAGCTGCAAGAGTAGGTGATGATGATACAATGGACCAGATTACAAGCTGTTATGACACACAATCCACACCGACAGAGCCATTGATAGTCCGTCTCCCTAATCGGTGAAACGGTCCTAGAAAACGGGTATCAAAAGCGTTGTCCAGAGCACACAAACAACTAAAATCTGTGAAATCCGACAATGAACGTTTGCATCGTAAACTCAAGACTTTGCAGCGCAATGTGCAAAGACAAAACAAGAACCAAGCAAAAACTCTTACACCAAGAAAAAAGATGGAGAACATGCTTAAGAAAGCCTGTATTAGTCACGCAGCTGCAGCAAAAATAAGAAAGCAACTACTACTTGGTAATGTACTCCTCGAACAAATCCGTTCAAAAGCTGTAAAAAAAGATTTGAGCTCAAAATCAAGAATTTACAGCACAACAGCAGGCAAAGTTCTAAAAAAATACAAATGCATCCAGCACCTTTGTGCTGAAACGAGTGCAAATCGAAACAGGGTATCAACTGCGATCAGAGAAGGGGTTGATTTCTCCGCGAAACGGCGTCGCAGAATTGTGGAGCAATTGCGTGAGAGTGTAGTTCATTTTTTGAAATGGGAAGATAATTGCAGGATGCTACCTGGTAAGAAAGACTGTGTTAAAACTCAAAATGAGAATATTCAGAAATGCATCCTTACTGACTACATGGGAAACTTGTATGATAAATATCAATCTGAAAACCCAGAAATTAAAATTTCTTTTTCATCATTTTGCAGAATAAGGCCAAGAAATGTTCTTTTAACCAACTTTTTAACAAGAAATGCATGTTTATGTACGAAGCACCAAAATATTGCTCTCAAACTCAGAATGTTTTGCCAGGAAGGGATAAATGTTCCCAGTGATCCAGATGCGTTTCTCAAAACTGATACACTGATTCAGACAGACCAGCTGCCACGTGTTGTGACCTTTTCTATGTGGAAACGAGTGACTCTAGAAAATAATAAAATAAAAATGAAAATCATCCAAGTGGAGAAACCTAATGATCAGTTTATGACGGATTGGCAAAATGAACGCAAAATGTTTAGAGCTCACGCAGAAAGGGTAAAATCGCAGTACTCACAAATTAAACTTCTGAAACAAAACTTACCCCCGAACGAAATAATATTGCAGATGGACTTTTCAGAAAATTATAGCTGCAAAAGTGCAAACGAGGTTCAAAGTGCATATTGGAACCAATCACAAGTAACATTACACCGAATTGTCATGTATTTCAGGCACAATGATACTTGTGAACTTATTCATAAAAGTTTTGTTGCAGTTTCCGATGAACTTTCACATGCTTCGAGCACTGTACTTTTCATTCTCGATAAGTTTTAGGAGCTAGAAATACCTGGTTGTGATGAGGTACTGTATGTTCATTACTGGACAGACAGTCCCACTAGCCAGTACCGAAATCGGTATATTTCCCACACAATTGAATATCACGAAGAACAATATGGCTGTAAAGCTACTTGGAATTATTTTGAGGCAGGGCATGGCAAAGGGCCATGCGATGGTTTGGGTGGTACTACAAAACGTTTGGCCGATGATGCAGTAAGATGTGGGAAAGCCGTCATACAAGATACCGACGACTTTTTTGATTGGGCAAAGAAATCTAGTATGAAAGAAGTTGAGTTCTTCTTTGTTTCAAAAGCAGATTGTGAACGTAAAGCAAACGACATGCAAATGAAAGTTTACCCCCCAATCAAAGGGACACTTAAACTGCACGCAGTAACTGTCGATGATAAAAAATCACTTGATTACGAGAGACACGTCCTGCTATTGCGAAATGTGTCTCACTGAATACAAATGCGAGTCGTGGGCTAGAGTTAAACATAACCCTTTAAGAAAAGTACCCCCTGTCCAGGAAGATGCTGGCAGCACAAGTGCACCAGCAAGTAGGCCTAACCTTCCCTCAGTGGGAGAGTTTGTGGTTGCTCTGTATGATGATGATTGGTTTGTCGGGGAGGTAAAGGATACAGATAGTGCCGATGCTGAAATTGAGGTTTCTTTTATGGAAAAACGTAAAAGCATGTTTCAGTGGCCACAAAGGGTTGATATGTTATGGGTAAAGGTAGAAAATGTCCTCTGCACAGTAACTACTCCCCGGGCATCGGGTAAAAGCCAAAGAATGTTTGTACTTTCACGCGAAGACCGTGAAACGGTCTTGAGGTTGTATGACCAAATATAGCAATTAGTTGGGTTTTTGATTGAAAGACTCATCCATATACTTTAATTACTCATGTATTAAATGCAAAAAGTTCTTGCGAAAGTTTTCTTTATATTTGATGCACCTTCACATGCACATTCTAGCAAATGAACTGTTAACGTTCCCTTGTAAAAAGTACCACGGTACAGCATGATATTGTCCCAAAACACCGTGATATATCAGGATAATGTCCTTGTTTTCCAAGGTATTTTGTGACAATACCTTGATGTACATTGGCAATTTTTATAAATCAAGAATTAAAGTTATCGTCACTATGACTTTGATTTCGGGACGCTATAATAAATACCTGTCCATTTCCGACTTTAATGTCCAGTTCAGGAGGTTTAACCCCAACTGCAGGTATTAAATAGTGTTCGGAAAACATATTCGCAGTAAAAACACTTTGCAGACCAAAATGTTACGAAATGTGATTGTTGTGGCGTTCCAGTAACATGCGTTACATTTATAACTCGGAGTAAACATTTGAGTGCATTGGTGTATTGTCGGTTTAACATTTTTATTTTAGATTTTGTAGTTCATATGCGGGCTAAGAACATAAATATATTTAAGTTCGTGGTTACATTGTCAGAATTTTAAAAGAACAGGGACCTGTTCGTGTTTTGTTGTAATACACGTTACCGTACATGGCATTTTGTTTATGCGTTCATGTTTAAACGTTCAAAGATTATTGAATCACAGTTTCATATATTAGAAATAGCTTATATTGGTAAATGAAGGGGTTAATTACTGCAAAAGGACATGTCTCGTGCAATGCATTTAAGATCGGTTGCCTCCGTAGTTTTTGTAACATCCGATACATTTTCGCTCGAGAGAGAAAGATAGTATGGTTTGATTTTGCCTTGATGTTGGGTATTCAACCTGAATGATTTTTTATTCCACTGAGTGTCAGTTGTTGTATTGATTCTAAAAACTTTCATTAAAACATTATTTCCCTGTTTAAAAAGTCTTGTTGATGCCATTCCTAGCCAGAATGTAATATGTTGTAATATTTCTGAATTTAATCCCATTTGTGACCAGCATATTCAAAATACACAAACCTTCAATTGTCCAAACAAACATTTTTACGTTTATTTGTAAAATCTAAGCTTGCTGTTGGTAGCCATAATAATGGAATATTTAGAAAGGTTTGCAAAGTTAGCGTGGCATGTATACCATACATGACATCATAACGAATGTTACCGAGGCACCATTCGGCAAAAATGGCTACCTATGTCGTACATGTGGTTCAAATACATACACTGATATGATGATGCCAATATTTCTTTGACACTAAGCTTTCACCCACCAGAGTTATACGGTCAAATTAAACGTTAAAATTAACCAGCTTGTTTGATGCCCTATGCACGTTCTTATTGAGAAACAGCGAGGAGCGCTAGTAAATGCCACAGATGTGATTGGCAAGCAAGAAAAGATGTTGTGCAAACTTTTAAAAAAAGACATGACAAAACCTTCATCTTCATGCATTAAATGTAACAACAATCTCAAAGATGAAGAGGAAAAGTGTGCCAGAGGGTGAAACTGCATGGGAATATTCAACAAAGAAAAACTATATAAACATTAAGAAAAGCAAATCAACATTCAGGGTAGGACCAAAAACAGTGTGGAAAGACTTGTTTTCAGACCCGTTAAAACTAAAAGGCAAAGCAAATGAAGAATAAACATTTTGGGGTAAACCCAAGTAAAAAAAAAAAAATTTATATACTAATATAGTCTAAATTTCAAATAAAACTTTAAAATAAAATGCTTAATAAATTTAATTACTTTCTCTTTCAGGAAATTCTTCCGGCAAGTGTTATCATTTCCTCAATTTGGCACAAATTCTGCAGTTGTTGTTTGAAATTCCTCACAGTCAAAATTGTATATAATAGGGTTTTGTGGGGACACAAAAGCTTGGGGGGGGGGGGAGGGGGTAGTGTGACAGTCAGGACTGTCATTCATCCCATCTCTATAAAGTATATGTTCAATGTTACGCATTTCGGTGTGTAGGCCAAGTGTCCGTATCTTTTGGGTAATCGTCATTCATTGCAATCATTAAAATCTTACAGGCAAGGTGTCTACATGTGTGACTGCTCTGTTTTAATCAGTTTATTCCATATTCACACCAGTTAAACTTAAATCCCGATGAAGAAGTTCCATAAGCTTGTAAATTATCATATTATTTCACCATCGTAAAGCACATTTCTTTTGAATCTCGGACATGTTTTGCAATGTATTGTGGGATTGGGAAATGTCTGACCTATTTCTAGTTCACCTGTACTGTCTTGACAGTCTTGTATTTACAGGTATATTTCACCAACTTGTTACATTTTAAAAGTTAATCTTGGTGTAATTTATTTGAATTCGGGAGGTATTGCTGCTGGGTTATACCAACATTAGTATTTGCCCTGTTCAAGCGACTTTTGTAGTGTTGACGTTCCTTCGTGTGCTGAATTTCTGCCAGATTCTGCAGGGGTCAAAGTGCCGCCATTGCAGAGTTTGACAGATTTTACGTCACCGGCGGAATTTTAATGCTATAAAAGCAGAAGGCAGATTTTAATCGGGGCTGATATTCCATGGGGAAGTGGCAAATCTGTGGAGGATCATTTCTCGCGTTGTAAATGTAAAACACTTATATTTTTTCCATTTAGTTTCTTTTGTTGGTATTATGAAGTCTAAGAGGCACTCATAATATTTTATTTTTATTTTTAATGATGTCGGCTGGATAATGATAGCCAAGGCCAAGCTTATGGAGGCAGAGGTAGTGGCTTAATATTATCGTTTTTTTTATTTATATTTGGAGTATTTTATTTTTGTTTTTCTGCCAAGCGGCATGTTTTAATTATTTGTATACAAAAACTTTTATAATTTTTCACCTGACCCCTTGAGATTGAATTATTTTTAGTTTGGAAGTATTATATCTGAGGTTTGTAGGACCCCATCCCATATTTCATTTTTGGAACCAGAAGCACATAGCTAAAGTAGCCAGTGTTTACTAAATTTCAAAACACTAAAGCTAAAATAGTTTTTATTATAAATCCCCCCCCCCCCCGCCACTTATTTTACTAGTCCTATACTTCACCCCTATTGTTTGTATTCAGCAGTTAGGCTTATTGGAACACATAGCTAAAGTAGCCAGTGTTCATTGTAGTTAAGTATTTTATCTGGTAATAATTAATGGTACATTATTATTCCCCTATTCCATGTGTTAAAAATATAAATAATCATACAAGTTGCATATGCCTATGATAATGCTGCCCAAGTACTTACTTGTCAGTTATTAATCCAAGTATTTATTTAAAATATGTGATAGATCCAACTATGTTTAGTATTGTTTACTCATGTCTACCATTAGGAAATACCTGGCAAGTTGTATATTGGTTGGCCGAGGCTGCACTTTTAAATGTGCAAAGTACAACTGTACAAGTACCCCTGGCCCTTTTATTAGTATGTCACAGTCAGTTGACAAATTTATAAAATAACTATCAATGGTATGCGGTGTGTGAGTGAATAATAAATTTACAATAGTGTAGCTATACAATAAAACTTCAGATTGTTGCTACACACATTAAGGAAATAGAAAGTAGAGGGATACAAAAATATATTTCTTGAGCACTGTTTCAGCCATTAGAAAGTGAACCTCAATTTTACAATTCTAGATATGATAACCCATACTCTGTTCTGTAATTCTCTTGCTCACCTTAGTTTGATGTGCAACATTTTGTTGAAGGGATCCCTTTTGGGGTTCTCTTCAGCAGAGTGCTGCACCTCAAACTACAGTGATGAGGGAAATGTGTATCATAAGCTTGTAATTTTTGAGTTATAGAATAAACAGCTGTGCCATGAGCGCATGATACTGTGTGTATGCCGTTATTAATTAAAAGAGCGAAGCATACAATATATGAGTATACATGTGTACTAAGCATTTTCAAGTTATTGTTCGACATGTAGAAATTGCTTATATTTTGACGAACAAAGTCCCATAACTCTGGAATGACATACTGGACGGAGACACAAATAGAAAGGGAGAGTCCTTCCATCAACATATACTTGCCACCAAAAAATCATAAAAATTGCTCAAAGTCCGATGTGGAAAATTGCCTATATTTTGACGAATCTAGTCCCATAACTCTGGAATGACAAATCAAGACAGCGACACAAATCGAAAGGGAGATTCCTTCCATCAACATATACTTGCAACCAAAAAATCAGGAAAATTGCTCTAAGCATTTTCAAGTTATTGTTTGAATGTGGGAAAATTGCTTATATTTTGACAAATAAAGTCCCATAACTCTGGAATGACATATTAGACGGCGGCACAAATACAAAGGGAGATTCCTTCCATCAACATATACTTGCCACCAAAAAATCATGAAAATTGCTCCCGAGCATTTTCAAGTTATTGTCAGACATGTGGAAAATTGCTTATATTTTGATGAATAATTCCGACTGCTGGATCTGAAGAAGAAGATTTTTAAAGAAAATTCCTCATTTTGAACTAAGTTATAATTCGGGATCCCACAGTGAGCCCAAATATGAACCCAGGGACCTGGCTTGAACAAACTTCAATCTCAACCCCCTAAGGATGCTGCATTCCAAATGTCAAAACATTCTGACTGCTGTATTTGAAGATTTTTAAAGAATATTCCTCCTACTGCACAAATTTAAACATTTGGGCTCCCATAGAGAGCCCAGATATGGACCCAGGGATTTGATTTCAATAAATATGTGAAACAATCTTCCAAAGATGTTATATGTGAAATCTGAAAGCTTTTGGAACACTGGTTTGGGAGAAGAATAGTCTTAAATGTTTTTCCCATTGCCCAGTTAAAAAAATGCTGACTCAGCATTTGTTCAAAGTCCCGAAAAAGTACCCCATGATAAAACCGATAGCAAATTTTCTGGACCATTCCATTCTGTTGGTCCTAAGGAAGCTTCACACGAAATAAGAATTTTCAGTGCCATGTAGTTTTGGAGATATGGGCGTTTGAATTTTTTTCTATTTTTAGCTCCTGCAGTTCCCATGGGGCCATGTGAAAATTTCTTTTGGCATAAAATAAGTACTTATCACCCAATAAGGCCTCATATCAAATTTGGTTCAAATCAGCCTCTCGGTTTGGAAAATATAAATTTTGGGCAGGGCGAAAATTCTTGCCCCTCCCATTGCAATGGCAAATATAGCCCCACAAAGTTCTCTTGAACAAATCTGAGTCTACACCTCAAAAGGAAGCTGCTCACCAAATATCAAGTCTCTGCAACTGCTGGTTAATGAGATTAAGATTTTTTAAGATTTAGGTATACTTTTTGGACGTGGCCCTACTGAGGGGCAGGGCAACTTGATTTGAGCAAAATCAAAACAATCATCTCAAATTTCACTTAAATCGGTTCAGCGGTTTTGGAGGAGAAGATGCAAACACCTTGTTCACTGACGACGGATGGTGAGTGATCACTAAAGCTCACCCTGACTAAAAGTCAGTTAAGCTAATGACGAGCAAACATTTGCTGCCAATTTGCCACAAGGGACAAGAAGGGATGTAAGCACATTTGCTGCTGCCATGAAAAGAAGATTTGGAGATCATATGTTAGCAGAAACATATAGAGCTAAATTACAAAATCTCACATCAATCTAAATTAAAACATAACTTACTGTTATCACATGGCATGTGAATATTTACAACAAGCAGAATCAATGCAAAAAACAAGATTATAACACTAGAATTGTTGAGACTAAATATAAACCTGGAGGTCTAGTTTATCAAGAGAAATCCTTGTTGGAAAAAGTTTATGTCTCCTTGGATTGGTCCATATCTTGTAACAGAATGCATTAGTCCAGCATTGTATAAAATTGTTAATAAACAGCTGCGCCATGAGCGCATGATACGCTGTTATTAATTACAAGAGAGAACCACACAATATGAGTATACATGTGTACTTGTCAGGTTACATATACTTGCCACCAAAAAATCATGAAAATTGCTCAAAGTCCAACATGTGGAAAATTGTCTATATTTTGATGAATAAAGTCCCATAACTCTGGAATGACAAATCGGACAGCGACACATTCCTTCTATCAACATATACTTGCAACCAAAAAATCATGAAAATTGCTCTAAGCATTTTCAAGTTATTGTTCGACATGTGAAAAATAAAGTCCCATAACTCTGGAATGAAAATCGAACGGCGACACCAACTGAAAGGGAGCTTCCTTCCATCATCATAAACCACCTACCAAAAAATCGTGAAAATCTCTCGAAGCATTCTCGAGTTATCGTACGACGTGTAAAAAATCAACAATTTTCTGACTAATAAAGTCCCATAACTCTGGAATGACTAATCGAACGGCGACACTAAACGAAAGGGAGCTTCCCTCCATCGATATACACCACCTACCCAAAAATCACGAAAATCTCTCAGAGCGTTCTTGAGTTATCGTACGACGTGTAAAAAATCAACAATTTTCTAAGTAATAAAGTCCCATAACTCTGGAATGACTAATCAAACGGCGACACTAAACGAAAGGGAGCTTCCCTCCATCGATATACACCACCTACCCAAAAATCACAAAAATCTCTCAAAGCGTTCTTGAGTTATCGTACGACATGTGACCGGACGGACAGATGGACGGCATGACGGACAGCGGTATACCATAATACGACCCGTTTTTTCAAAACGGGCGTATAAAAATGGCAAACTAACAATAAGGCATCATCACAGGCTGAAACCATATACATCACCTACTGTACCAAATTGGATTGAAGAAGGTAGGAAAAATTTGTTAAAGGAATAATACATTAGTTTGGAGGTGACATGACTAGGATAGTTGGATGGGCGGACTAACAGATTTTTCCTTTCTTACAGTAAAATTGAAAATGAACAAACAAACAGTGGCCGAGTCTATGAATTTAGAAAATGTTCGTACCGTGGAGGTAAAAAAATCATGCCCCACTAGAAATGGTGCCCTTCTATTGTCAGTTATGTGAGTTTCATGCCTCAAAACAAATATCTCTAGAGTAACACTGTATGGGATATGTCCCACATTTGAAAAGAAACGAAACATTTTTGACACTTGCCAAAAAACTTCTTGAATAACTAATTTTTTTCATTTTTTGTCTCAAAAACATTGCTTATGACCCCTCGTTGGACATAACCTACATAACCTATAAAAAATAATGAAAATTAATTGGCGATTTTTTAGAATTGTGCCGGCCGGTTTTGGCCGTTGTGTTTGGTAAAGAGTTAAATGATGAGAGTTATTTTCGGCAAGCAGAGAAGTCTTACAATGTGATCTGGGCAGGAGAAAATTTGGATTTAAAAGTGGTAGGCAAAGAAGAGTCGCGACAAGAGTAGAGGAAAAGAGAAAAGCAATAAAAACATTATTGAAGTCGCAATGAAAGAGAGTGGGTTGTGTGTGAGAGAGAGTGAATGGGGGTTGAAAAATGAGTGGTGTTGGAGGAGCGAAAGAGTGATCATAATGTAAATGAAAGTGTCAATGACACTGTAGCTGAACTTGACAAACTTGAAATGGTAAATTTGAAGATCACTGATTCCAATGTTATTTGGTGAAACTTCAGCATAACAGCACTGTGTGTGCCAGTGTCAGAGCAATCCATGCGTTTTAAATGTAAACTGTACGGCTGGCTGAAGGAAGAATGTTGATACACAAATGCAGTAAGTTCGGAGGTCATTGTAAATGGCAACTTTTTTCACAGAAATGAAACTACACGGAGAGGTTTTGCCTAATGAGCATGCCGAGTCGAAAAACAATCCTACGATAAATATGCCCTGTAGGTCATGTCAAAAAAGAATGTAAATGTACAAATGCAATAGATTCAAAGATTGCTGCTCACAGCCACAGTTTTTGATAGAAATGAAAAGAAAATTAATAGCTCCTATCTCTGTCACCCCAAATAAGCATATGAAGTTTCAAAATAACCTGATAATGAATGCAGACTCTAAGGCATACCAAAAGAAGATGTTAATGTACAAATGCATTAAATTTAACGGTCCTGGCTGGTGGCAATGGTCTTTTTATCTTTTTTACGGAAATTTATAAATATACCCTGAAGAGAGTGCAAAAGGAATAAGTGGCTACAAAAATGTCTAAAGGCTAACACCAATAATTTTTCATGGAAATGAAAAGAAATCAACAGCTAATATCCATAAGCCACCCAGAACATGCATATACCAAGTTTCAAGCGATCCTATCATAAATGTGGCCTGTAGGGAATGCCAGAGGAATATAGTGATGCCTGACTAGACTAAGTTCAATGGTTGTTGCCAACAGCATCTATTTTTGATGGAAATGGAAGAAAATTGACAGTTCCCATCTCGAGGTCACCCCAAACAAGCACACCAGGTTTCAAACTGATCCGATTATAAATGAGCTCAGCCTCAACATTTTTTGACGGGAATGGAAGATAATTGATAGCTCCCATCCAGAGGTAACCCCTAACAAGCATACCACGTTTCAAACTTATCTGACTATAAATGTTCCGTGTTGAGTGTGCCAAAGGGAAATATTGAGGTCTGACTAAACTAAGTTCAAAGGTCATTGCCAGCAGCAACCTTTTTTGCAGTAAATGGAAGAAAATCAATAGCTCCCATCTAGATGTCACTCCAAATAAGCATACCAGGTTTCAAAGAAATCCGATTATAAATGTGCCCTGTAGGGTGTGCCAAAGTAAATATTGAGGTCTGACTAAACTAAGTTCAAAGTTTCAAGTGATCCTATCATAAATGTGGCCTGTAGGGAATGCCAGAGGAATATAGTGATGCCTGACTAGACTAAGTTCAATGGTTGTTGCCAACGGCAACTATTTTTGACGGAAATGGAAGAAAATTGACAGTTCCCATCTAGAGGTCACCCCAAACAAGCATACCAGGTTTCAAACTGATCTGATTATAAATGAGCTCTGCTGGGTGCGCCAAAGTGAAATATTGCATACATAACTAAGTTCATTGAAGGTCGTTGCCAGCATCAATATTTTTTGATGGAAATGGAAGGAAATTGATAGCTCCCATCTGGAGGTCACCCCAAACAAGCATACCAAGTTTCAAATTTATCCAATCATAAATGTGCCCTGCAGGGTGTGCCAAAGGGAAATATTGATGTATAAGTGCATTAAGTTCATCAAAGATCATTGTCAGCGGCAACATTTTTTGACAGAAATGGAAGATAATCGATAGCTCCCATCTAGAGGTAACCCCAAATAAGCATATCAAGTTTCAAACCAATCTGATCATAAATGTGTCCTGTAGGGTTTGCCAAAGGAATATACTGATGCCTGACTAAACTAAGTTAAAAGCTTGTTGCCAGCAGCAACATTTTTTGCCGGAAATGGAAGAAAGTCAATAGCTCCATCTAGAGGTCACCACAAATAAGAATACCAGGTTTCAAAGAAATCCGATTATAAATGTGCAAAGGAAAATATTGCGGTCTGAGTAAACTAAGTTCAAAGGCCCTTGCCAGCAGCAAAATTTTTTGACGGAAATTGAAGAGAATCGATAGCTCCCATCTAGAGGTCACCCCAAACAAGCATAACAAGTTTCAAAGCGATCTGATCATAAATGCGACCTGTGCTGTGTGCCAAAGGAAATTGTGGATGTACATATGTACGTATGCCCAGACGTAGTATGTACGTATGAATGCACATACAGTGACGGACAAGAAGTGACGGCAATAGCTCAGCTGCTTGGCTTTGTCAAGTTGTCAAGTTGAGCTAATAATAATAATAATAATAACGCAAATAATAATGTACATGTAAATGTTACCAGTGTGAACGAAATTGTGCCTGAAGAGTTTTTTGTACCAGATCATAATGAGTATGTGATTGAGTGGGAGTTGTTGTGTGGGATTGAGGTGAGTGTTAGTGAGCCAGAGGTGACTGAGGTGAGTGAAATGAGTGTTAGTGAGCCAGAGGTGATTGAGGTGAGTGAAGTGAGTGTTAGTGAGCCAGAGGTGATTGAGGGGCAAGTAAAGAGTGTGGGAATGCAAATGGAGGATGATAGAATCAAGGAGTTTGAGGGGAAAGTGAGGAGTTTGGAAAGGAGTTTGGAAGAGTCATGAAAGGAAGTGAAAAAGCGGAGGGAGAAAGAGAACAGAGAGCTAGTGTTTGGTGTTAGATGTGGAAGTGCGCTGGATGGGTTTGATTGTATGTGGAAGGAGGTGAAAGATGGAAGGACAAGAGAGAGGTTTGCAGCACCAAAGTTGAAGAGTGTAGAAGAGTGTAGCTGTTAGGGTAGGCAAGAATGAGAGAATGTGGAGTAAGATTGCAGAAGAGGCATGAAAGAGGTATATATAGAGGATGTGAGAAGGAAAGGATACTGATTTTAAATTTTATATGTTTCAATTATTAATATTTTTCATAAAGTTTATTTTTAATTCTTACATTTGGTGATAATTTCAATGTCCGTATTCGTGTCCTTCACTCTAATTAACAGAAATTTATTCATTATTCTATTATCTAATCAGTTCATTATTTTAATCTAAACTTTCATAGTCCATACCACTTTATCACATTCATTATTGTATAATTTATCCAATTTTGTAATTTGTAGCAAAATTATTTGGTCCATCTCTCAAAAAGCGCATTTCGGGAACGAAATGAATTTTTAGAAACGGGGGCTGTGATGTGAATTTTTGTTAGTACATGTACTAGCATTAATCATTACATAAAACAAGAGGCCCCAGGGGGCCTGAGGGCGCTCACCTGACATGGTAGTCTAAATATCAAACCAGGGACTTGACTTGAATAAGCTGCATACACCCCTCCTAAGAAAAGCATATACCAACTAGATGAAGCGATTGTGCCCACACAATACACAGGATTTTCCTTCTATTTTCAGTTCCTGCACTTTAACGTCCCAAAATTGAGATAAACACATAAAAAACAGATTTTTTTCCCAAACAAAACACTTTCAGCCTAAATTTTTTTCTTCTTCTTAAAACGCATAAAAAACGCTAAAACTAATTTCCGGATTTTGGTCCAAAATTTTCTAAGTCCCACCCGGACCACAAATTTTGGGTGTAAAAAAAAAATGGTTTTTTTGTCTTAAAATTGACAGAAACACATAAAAAACAAAAAAATTATGGATTTTGGTCCAAAATTTTCGAAGTCCCACCCGGACCCCAAATATTCAGGGTAAAAAAAAAATTTTTTTTTTTTGTCTTAAAACTGACCGAAATGCAGAAAAAACAAAAACAAAAATTTCTGGATTTTGGTCCAAAATTTTCGAAGTCCCACCCGGACCCAAAATTTTCGGAGTAAAAAAAAAAATTTCTTTTTGTCTTAGAATTGACAGAAACGCATAAAAAACAAAAAAAAAAAATTTACGGATTTTGGTCCAAAATTTTCTACGTCCCACTGGACCCCAAATTTTCAGGGTAAAAAAAAAAATTTTTTTTGTCTTAAAATTGACAGAAACGCATAAAAAACAAAAAAACAAAAATTCCAGATTTTGGTCCCAAATTTTCTAAATCCCACCCGGACCCCAAATTTTCAGGGTAAAAATTTTTTTTTTTTTTGTCTTAAAATTGACAGAAATGCATAAAAAACAAAAAAAAAAAATTTCCGGATTTTGGTTCAAAATTTTCAAAAGTCCCACCCGGACCCCAAATTTTCAGGGGGAAACATTTTTTTTTTTTTTGTTTTAATTTTTTTTTTTTTTGTCTTAAAATTGACAGAAATAAATGAAAAACAAAAAAAAAAAAACGCATAAAAAACGAAAAAAAATTTTTTTCGGATTTTGGTCCAAAATTTTCTAAGTCCCACCCGGACCCCAAATTTTCAGGGTAAAAAATTTTTTTTTTTTTTTTTTGTCTTAAAATTGACAGAAATGCATAAAAAACAAAAAAAAAATTTTGGTCGGATTTTGGTCCAAAAAGTCCCACCCGGACACCAAATTTTCAGGGTAAAAAAAAAAATTTTTTTTGTCTTAAAATTGACAGAAATGCATAAAAAACAAAAAAAAAAAAAAAAATTTTTTTTCGGATTTTGGTCCAAAATTTTTTTTTTTTTTTTTTGTCTTAATTTTTTTTTTTTTTGTCTTAAAATTGACAGAAATAAATGAAAAACAAAAAAAAAAAAAATTCCGGATTTTGGTCCAAAATTTTCTAAGTCCCACCCGGACCCCAAATTTTCAGGGGAAAAATTTTATTTTTTTTTTTTTTTGTCTTAAAATTGACAGAAATGCATAAAAAACAGAAATTTTTTTTTTTCGGATTTCAGTCCAAAATTTTCTAAGTCCCACCCGGACCCCAAATTTTCAGGGGAAAAAAAAAAAAAATTTTTTGTCTTAAAATTGACCAAAACACAGAAAAAACAAAAAAAATTTTTTTTTTGGGATTTTGGTCCAAAATTTTCTAAGTCCCACCCGGACCCCAAATTTTCAGGGTAAAAAAAAAAAATTTTTTTGTCTTAAAATTGACCAAAACGCATAAAAAACGAAAAAAAATTTTTTTTCGGATTTTGGTCCAAAATTTTCTAAGTCCCACCCGGACCCCAAATTTTCAGGGGAATAATTTTTTTTTTTTTTTTTTGTCTTAAAATTGACAGAAATGCATAAAAAACAAAAAAAAAAATTTTTCGGATTTTGGTCCAAAATTTTCTAACTCCCACCCGGACACCAAATTTTCAGGGTAAAAAAAAAATTTTTTTGCATAAAAAAAAAAAAAACAAAAAAAAATTTTTTTCGGATTTTGGTCCAAAATTTTCTTAGTCCCACCCGGACCCCAAATTTTCAGAGAAGAAAAAAAATAATTTTTTTGGTCTTAGGTGAGCTAAAAAAATATAAAAAATATACTAAATATTATCATGTCGATTCAATTAATTACACTTTACCCCTTTATCCATGTAGGCTATTTAAGTGTTGCTTATTCTGAAGTGGTGTAATATTGCAGCGAATAAGCAACCTCCTGTGTGAGAGTTATTTTAACCCTTTATGTCCCCTGTCCCATTGTCCCCATGTATTGTGTATCTCTGTCCAATGACAGTATGTGGTGTGGCCACAGATGAAGAATGCAGATTAAAGAATTAAACAGATCTGAAGTGTATTTATCTGTGAAAGAATAACCCTTTATTTTGTGGCATTCTCCAAGGTATGTGAAAACCTGAACCCATGTCCTGAAAGTCTACTTCCGGGGTTATAGCACACTGCATGCTGCTTTTTGGAAATGGTGTCAGTTAATTTATAGAAGCTCTTGGATTTTTGTCCCCAGTCCATAGGGAATCTTAGGTCATGTTTGTGGGTAATTATCTTAATGGGTAAAGTCCATGATCGCCACAGTATGACAAAGAACAGCCAAAGGTGTACATGCCGACATGTGCTGTGGATTATATTGAACTGTATCATAATGCTGATTTGTGTGACAAAGAACAGCTGAAGGTGTACATGTTGATTACATTGAACTTCATCATACATTGATTTGTCTGATAAAGAACTGCCGAAAGTGTACATGCTGTGTTTTGTGAACTATAATAGCACTGCATCATACATGCAGATCAGATTCAAGTTTTTTTCAAAGCATATCCCTCGGATAATATCTGGGCTCTATACGGAAGCCCGAATTTTAACTTAGTGCAATATGAGGAAATTTCTTTAAAATTCTCCTTCTTCAGATCTACCTGTCAGAATCATTTCATATTTAGTATACAACATTTCTACAGGGCTCAGATTTATGTTTGTTCAAATCGAGTCTGTAGGTTAATATTTGGGAACCCTATGGGAGCCCAACTTTGAACTCAGTCTAAGATGTTCTTCAGATCTGCCAGTGAAAATCTTTGGATGTTTTGTATACTTCGTCCTCAGGTCGGAAGCAGGTCTGTCCAAATCAATTCTCTGGGTTCATGTTTGGGCTTCTTATGAAAGCTCAAAGTTTAACATTGGCAATATGAGGAACAGTCTTTTACAATTACCCTCATACATCCTTAAGGGGGCAAATATTTGTGTTTGTTCAAATCCATTTATTAATGTTTTCCCATCAATTATCCTCTTGAAATAACAGTGACATAACCCTTGTAAGTTTGGCAGTGCTTGTCTACAGCTGGTAGAATTTGACCCATATAGCAAGATCCTATATTAATCATCTGATATGGACAACAGAGTTAGGAATACTTTCATGACTTCATTCATCTGTAGTGTTGACGAGCCAAGACTAGGCGAATGTGACCCAAAATACTTTTTTGAACCACTTTGCCAGGTGAGCGATTAGGCCACTTGAGGCCTTTTGTTTATTAGGGTTGTTCTGCACTTTCAACAGCCATGGTCATATTGTGTTAGGTACATGTAGTTTCACAGGTTGAGGAACCGGAGTACCTGGAGGGGACCACCAGAAAATGGTGAGTAACTAACAGACCCACTGAACGACTATTACATCTTAAAACATCATGCAGTCACAACATACCAACACACTAAGTAGTGTCTTAAATTGGCACATGCTTCTGTGCAGAATCCTTATGTATCAATTTTTACCACCACCGAATAACTGGAAATAAAAATAAGGCACCTGCCTCTGTTACAGAGTCAGATTCAGACTGGCAGTCCTGGCATTCTTAACAAGAGGCCCCAGGGGGCCTGAGGGCACTCACCTGACATGGTAGCCTAAATATCAACCCAGAGAATTGATTTCAACAAGTTGCATCTGCTCCTCCTAAGAAAAGCTTATACCAAATATCCAAAGATTCTGACCAGTGGATCTAAAAAAAAAAGAAGATTTTTAAAGAATATTCCTCATATTGAACTAAGTTATAATTTGGGCTCCCACAGGGAGCCCATATATGAACCCAGGGACTTGGCTTTAACATACTTGAATCTCACCCCCCTGCACACTAAATATCAAAACATTCGGACTGCTGGATCTGAAGAAGAAGATTTATAAAGAAAATTCCTCATTTTGAACTAAGTTACAATTCAGGCTCCAACAGTGAGTCCAAATATGGACCTAGGGACATGGCTTGAACAAACTTGAATCTCACCCCATTAAGGATGCTGCATACCAAATATCAAAACATTCCGACAGCTGGATCTGAAGAAGATTTTTACAGAAAATTCCTCATTTTGAACTAAGTTATAATTCGGGCTACCACAGCGAGCCCAAATATGAACCCAGGGACTTGGCTTGAACAAACTTGAATCTCACCCCTAAGCATGGTGCATACCCAATATCAAAAGATTCTGCCTGCTGGATCTTGAGAAGAAGATTTTCAAAGAAATTTGCCTGAAATGCACTAAGTTCAAAAGATTCTGCCTGCTGGATCTTGAGAAGATTTTCAAAGAAATTTGCCTGAAATGCACTAAGTTCAAATCCTCATATTGAACTAAGTTATAATTCGGGCTCCCACAGGGAGCCCATATATGAACTCAGGGATTTGGCTTTAACATACTTGAATCTCACCCCCCTGCACACTAAATATCAAAACATTCCGACTGCTGGATCTGAAGAAGAAGATTTATAAAGAAAATTCCTCATTTTGAACTAAGTTACAATTCGAGCTCCAACAGTGAGTCCAAATATGGACCTAGGGACATGGCTTGAACAAACTTGAATCTCACCCCACTAAGGATGCTGCATACCAAATATCAAAACATTCCGACAGCTGGATCTGAAGAAGATTTTTACAGAAAATTCCTCATTTTGAACTAAGTTATAATTCGGGCTACCACAGCGAGCCCAAATATGAACCCAGGGACTTGGCTTGAACAAACTTGAATCTCACCCCTAAGCATGGTGCATACCCAATATCAAAAGATTCTGCCTGCTGGATCTTGAGAAGAAGATTTTCAAAGAAATTTGCCTGAAATGCACTAAGTTCAAAAGATTCTGCCTGCTGGATCTTGAGAAGATTTTCAAAGAAATTTGCCTGAAATGCACTAAGTTCAAATCCTCATATTGAACTAAGTTATAATTCGGGCTCCCACAGGGAGCCCATATATGAACCCAGGGATTTGGCTTTAACATACTTGAATCTCACCCCCCCTGCACACTAAATATCAAAACATTCCGACTGCTGGATCTGAAGAAGAAGATTTATAAAGAAAATTCCTCATTTTGAACTAAGTTACAATTCGAGCTCCAACAGTGAGTCCAAATATGGACCTAGGGACATGGCTTGAACAAACTTGAATCTCACCCCACTAAGGATGCTGCATACCAAATATCAAAACATTCCGACTGCTGGATCTGAAGAAGATTTTTACAGAAAATTCCTCATTTTGAACTAAGTTATAATTCGGGCTACCACAGTGAGCCCAAATATGAACCCAGGGACTTGGCTTGAACAAACTTGAATCTCACCCCCTAAGCATGATGCATACCCAATATCAAAAGATTCTGCCTGCTGGATCTTGAGAAGAAGATTTTCAAAGAAATTTGCCTGAAATGCACTAAGTTCAAATTTGGGCTCCTATACTGAGCCCAAATATAAATCCAGGGGGCCGATTTGAACAAACTTGAATCAGACCCACCCCACAATGTTGCATACCAAATATCAAAGGATTCTGCCTCCTGGATCTGGAGAAGATTTTTGAAGAAATTTGCCTGAAATGCACTTAGTTCGAATTCGAGCTTCTATAGTGAGCCCAAATATGAATCTAGGGAGCTGATTTGAACAAACTTGAATCAGATCCACCCCACAATGTTGCATACCAAATATTAAAAGATTCTGCCTGCTGGATCTGGAGAAGATTTTTTAAGAAATTTGCCTGAAATGCACTAAGTTCGAAATCGGGCTCCTATACTGAGCCCAAATATGAACCCAGGGGGCCGATTTGAACAAACTTGAATCAGATACACCCTACAATGTTGCATACCAAATATCAAAAGATTCTGCCTGCTGGATCTGGAGAAGAAGATTTTTTAAGAAATTTGCCTGAAATGCACTAAGTTCAAATTCAAGCTTCTATAGTGAGCCCAAATATGAATCTAGGGAGCCGATTTGAACAAACTTGAATCAGATCCACCCCACAATGTTGCATACCAAATATCAAAAGATTCTGCCTGCTGGATCTGGAGAAGAAGATTTTTTAATCTTTTCCCCATTGCCTACAGTGTTAAAAAGTGCTGACTCAGCACTTTTTCAAAGTCCTGAAAAAAGTACCTTGTGATCAAACCGATAGGGATTTTTTTTAACCATTCTATTCTACAGGATAAAAGTAAGCTTTTTACAAAATAAGAATTCTCTGTGCCGTGTAGTTTTGGAGATATGGCAGTTTTAAGGTTTTTCCTATTTTTAGCTCCCGAGGTTCCCATGGGGCAAAGAGAAAAAATTTTTTTGCATCCATCAACTACTTATGACCCATTATCATCTCATATCAAATTTGGTTCAAATTGACCTTACGATTCTGAAAATAGAAATGCGGACAATAAGCATAAACAGGACACACACCCATCGCCATACATTTTAATCAAAATGATCATAAAATGTTTGATGTACGCGACCACATTATACAGGTATTAAACTCCAACCCGGAAGGACCAAATGCGACGGAACAGCACTGTACAATTGAAATACACTGGATATTCACATTAAGAATGGTACGACCACTCAGTCTGAACAGAAAGGACTTTTAATAAGTGGTTTATGTCAATGTTTTTTATTTTCTCACTTTCTGTTCAAAACGCCACCTGCCCGGCTTTGAGGGTTAAAATTGACCGACTCATAACGTCACAATATAGCGACGTAATCACTGTTTCAACTGAGGAGAGACTGTTACATATTTACCACTCTTGAATTATGGCCCTATTCAGATGCGATGATTGTAACAAAACATATGCCTTTAGACAAGGCTAAGAGAGACACATCAAGGTATACCTCGCAACACACAAAATAAAGATACAAGAAATGTTGTCAAGAGGGGAAACGGTAATAGAAAAAGAATTTTTAAAGGGAAATCATCCAGTCAATGTTAATCATCATTTAATGCAGCTATCTCAATTACAATCAGAAAAGGTGTGGGAGGGCAGAAAAGATATAGACCAGAAACTAAAACCCAAAGAATCAAGATATCATACAGAAAGCTTTGGCGGAAAGTGGAGTAGAAAACATTTTAAACCAGATAATGCCACAAGAAGAAGAAACCTCAGAATTTTCAATGGAATATATGGAAGAAAATAGCCACAATGACAAACTACATGTATGTGACACAGACAACCAAGCAACACAGCCTACTGTAAGGGAAGAAGGAACACAACTTCAAGTTCAACCAGTCAACTTATCCAAGGAACCCCAAACAGAGCCCTGGGATTTAAGAATAGTAGTGGAGAAGCAATACACAGAAGCAAATATTACAGATGACACTGACAGCTCTCTAGATTTCATATATAGTGATTCTGAAGATGACGAAAATGACCAGACAGAGTCCCACACACAAAGTTACAATAATCAAGAACCTGAATGGGCAACTTCAACTCTGACCAACACTATGGACAATTTTTGTACAACGATATCCTGTGTAACAGAGGCCTTGAAGCTGAATGCCAAACAGATTTCCATAATGGACAAAAGTATTACTGCTATAAAAGAAGTTGCAGGTGGATTTACACAGCAGCTTGAATGCTTATCTGCTAGTGTCAAATCATTGAATGAAAATGTGGGAAGGAATACTAAGGCAAGTAGGGATTTGGAACTGGTACTTCTACAGAACCGCTCGAAGGAAACCAGGGAGAGAATTTCATCAGTGATTGCCAGAGTACCCATGAAAGACATTTCCAGAGATTCTGAAAGTGAAAACAGAAGAAGACACACAGAAAAGCCTTATTACAGATGTCACCAGAAGCATTGAATTTAAAGTTAAAAAAAACAAAAACAATAATAATTAAAATTTGGCTTATTGTGTCACACTGAATTGATTTATTATCAGTCCTGGTAATAATAGTAAGCTATGCTCGCTATTCTCATAACTTGGAAGAAATCAATTGTGCTGTCAGAAGAGGAAATGTCTCCCACTTAAAACAAAAATTTATTGTCTTTCTTTTGCTGATGAGCTAGTACATTTGTTAATGGTAATGCAGCATTGCACATTGCCATTGCTAAATTGGGCTGGAATATCAATCTAAGAAGGTTAAACAAAACAAATTTTAACACATTTATCTACAATTTTAAAACGCATTTATTTGCTTAAATTTCATCATTTTGAATGATTGCACTTCGAAGTGAAATGCAACTCTTCAAATTATTTCCCCTTGCCTAGTGGTTTGGTCGTCGCTGTTTTGGCATTATAAAAAAATCACCTTTTGTCAACCTACGGTTTGATGATTGTGTTCGTGAGGACACTGAACACATTTGGCAGAGGGTAGTGTGACGAAACACCCCTAACTGTTGGCTTTCGTTTTTATAAATGGATCTTCTGAATGCGAAGTTTGTAACTACAATAAGCCTGTTTTATTTATGTTGCATTTGGTAACCTGTATTCACTGTTGCATACAACCTGGCTTTTTGTAGGTCATCTTTCCATCTCCGCAATGGAGTGAAATTATTGACATTAATGAACTCACCTTGCAACAACTTCCCAGCACAACATTCTATATATATTCATCCATTACTATCCAAATTAGAAACAATTCATTCGAAAAATAGTAATTTTATTCCGTAAATGCACATATCATGCCCCGCCCAGTTTTCGATAGCGTCCAGTTTTTGATAAATCCCGTTGTCGTGATTTTATACGTAAACCACGGTATTTACAAACAAAGAAACATCACAGCTCTCGACGATTTGAAAGAGAAAGGAAATGTTGAGAAATCTAGTAAGTATACATTTATCTTATTCATCACTTTAAAAAGTACTAAACATAGATCATTCTGGTGTATTTATTTATTAAAAATTACAATAAGGTCAGAAATAAGATGATGGGAGGCGTGGTGGCTCAGTAGGTAGAGGTGCAGGCTGCAAGCCGAGAGGTCCTCGGTTCGAATCCCACCTGCGGCAACCGCATTGTGTCCTTGGGCAAGACACTTCACCCCCATTGCCCACATGGGGGCATGGTGACGCTGTGTACTAAGGCGTACTGCACGTCAATGGTGCACCTGTCTTCAACCAATGCTAACCCTGCTCGTGTGGAGTTAGTATGTTGGGGAGCTGACAGTTGCTCACTGTTGCTCGGTGGTTCTCTTAGGGTACTCCAGCTTCCTCCACCCGTAAAACTGTCATGGTCATGATTAGCCATTGTGCAGAAATATGTGACCTTAAACACCAATAAATAATAATAATAAATAAACTAGAAACTGTTTTAGCACACTACCCCTTCCTTTCTATTTAATGCACTGCAAATTATATATACATGAATAATATTGACAATCATGCCAAATATCTAAGGTCTAGGTCAAAAGACAAAAAAGTTCTGGTCCGGACGAAGTTTCCCTTAAAAAAGCAGATAAATCTGACCTTCAGGTCAAAGGTCAAGGTCACATGAACGTCACTATGGTACACGACACACTGGCTCATGGTGATACATCCACATGCCAAATATCTAAGGTCTAGGTCAAAAGACAAATTAAAGTACATAAATTTGACCTTGAGGTCAAGGTCACATGAAGGTCATGGTGACATGTAGTATCATTGTGATACATCCACATGTCAAACATCTAAGTCCTAGGTCAAAAAAACAAAAAAGTTCTGATCTGGACAATTATTCCCTATTTGAAGTACATAAATTTGACCTTGAGGTCAGAGGTCAAGGTCACATGCAGTTGATCAAGGTAGCGGACATGCGGTTTCATGGTGACACATCCACATGTCAAAAAAAAAAAAATTCTGGTCTGGATAATTACTCCCTATTTAAAGTACATAAATTTGACCTTGAGGTCAAGGTCACATGAAGGTCATGATGACATGTGGTCTCATTGTGATACATCCACATGTCAATCATCTAAGTCCTAGGTCAAAAAACAAAAAAAAATTCTGGTCTGGACAATTACTCCCTATTTGAAGTACATAAATTTGACCTTGAGGTTAAGGTCACATGAAGGTCACAATGGTATGCGACACACCGGCTCATGGTGATACATCCACATGCCAAATATCTAAGACCTGGCTCAAAAGACAAACAAGTTTTGGTCTGGACAAAGTTTCCTTGAAAAAAGCACAAATCTGACCTTCAGATCAAAGGTCAAGGTCACATGAAGGTCACAATGGTACGCTACACACTGGCTCATGGTGATACATCCACATGCCAAATATCTAAAGCCTGACTCGAAATACAAAAAAGTTCTGGTCCAGACAGTTTCCCTTAAAAAAGCGCATAAATCTGACCTTCAGGTCAAAGGTCAAGGTCACATGAAGGTCACTATGGTACACTGCACACCGGTTCATGGTGATACATCCACATGCCAAGTATCTAAGGTGTAGGTCAAAAGACAAAAAAGTTATGGCCCGGACAAAGTTTGTGATGTTTCCCTAAAACAAGAGGCCCCACGGGGCCTGAAGCGCTCATCTTGTAAAGAACACAATTTAAACAGAGTCCAAGAATGAGTCTACATCAAGCAAGCCATCTCCATAGGCTACACTGTCAATCTTTGAGTCCCTCAGGAGTGACAAAAATAATCTGGGCATCATGCCTTTTCTTCAGTTGATCATAAAGTAAAATGTAGAGCTATGAAGCCCCTTGATACAACCTATGTGGATTAATCTTAGTACCTCTAGAGGGTACTGAATACAAAATTTTTAATTCTTCAGCAAAATGGCCAATTCTGGCTCCCATAAAGAGCCCAAATATTAACCCAGGCTCTTGATTTGAACACAGTTAAATCTGACTTCCCTAGAGATGTTGTGTACCGAATATGAAAACATTCTGACTGTTGGATCTGAAGAAGAGAAATTGTAAAGAAATTTCTTCGAATTGCACTAAGTTCAAATTTGGGCTACCATAACAAGCCCAAATATTAACCTATGGATTCGATTTGAACAAACTTGAATCTGACCCCCCCCCCCCCCCCCCCCCCCCCTAGAGATGTTGTATACCAAATGTGAAAGCATTCTGACAAGTGAATCTGAAGAAGAAGATTTTTGAAGAAATTCCCTCATATTGTACTAAGTTAAATTTCATGTTCCCATATGGAGCCCAAATATCAACCTAGGCACTCGAATTGAACAACCTGGAATCTGACCCCCCTAGAGATGTTGTATACCAAATATAAAAGCATTCCGACTGGTGGATCTGAAGAAGAAGATTTTTAAAAAAATTTCCTCATATTGCACTAAGTAAAAATTTGGGCTACCATAGTGAGCCCAAATATATACCTAGGGATCTGATTTGAACAAACTTGAATCTGAGCCCCATAGAGATGTTGCATACCAAATAACAAAGCATTCTGACTGGTGGATCTGAAGAAGAAGATTTTTTTAAATTACCCTCCATATTGAACAAAGATAAAATTTGGGCTTCCATAGGAAGCCCAAATATTAACCTAGGGACTTTGTTTGAACAATCTAGAATTTGAAACTCATAACAATGATGTATACCAAATATTAAAAGATTCTGACTGGTGGTTCTGAAGAAGAAGATTTTTAAAGAATATTCCCCATATTACCCTATGTTAAAACTTCGGGCTCCTGTAGAGAGCCCAAATATGAACCAATGACCTTTATTTCAACAAACTTTTATCTGACCCCCCTCCCCTCCCCCCCCCCCCCATGAATGCTGTATACCAAATATCAAAAGATTGTGATGATTGGTTCTGGAGAAAAGATTTTTAAAAAATTTTGCAAATATGCTGACTCAGCATTTTTTCGATGCCCATTACAGAACACCCTGACATAACCGATGGCAATTTTATTTTTTTTCACCATTCAGTTCTACTGGTCATAAGGATACTTCATACCAAATAAAAGCTCTCTGTTCCGTGGAGTTTGGGAAATATGGGCGTTTGAAAATATTTCTATTTTTAGCTCCCAGGGTCCCCATGGGGAAGCAGGATTTTTTTTTTGCATGGGTCAAGTACTTATGACCCAATACTACCACAAACCAAATTTGGTTCATACCGGACCATCAGTTCAGAAAATAGAAATTTTGGGCAGGGCCAAAAATCTTACCCCTCCTATTACAAAGCCAAATATCACTTCACGAACTTCGTTTGAACAAACTTGATTCTACACCTCATATGGAAGCTCCATAGCAAATATCAAGTCATTGTACACACTGGTTCTTGAGAAGATTTTAAAAAATATTTTGGAGCATTTTCCCCCACTCCCTCCCTATGGGGCTGGGCTTGCTGAGTTGAACAAAAATGAAATGCCCCTTTAGGACCATCACTCACACAAACTTTCACTTGAATTGGCCCAGTGGCTTTGGAGGAGAAGACCAAAACATGGTGTTGACGGACGATGGACGGAGAGCGATGAGATTAGCTCAGCTTGACTTTGTCAAGATGAGCTAAAAACACATAAATCTGACCTTCAGGTCAAAGGTCAAGGTCACATGAAGGTTACTATGGTACACTGCACACCGGCTCATGGTGATACATCCACATGCCAAGTATTTAAGGTGTAGGTCAAAAGACAAAAAAGTTATGGCCCGGACAAAGTTTGTATGAGAAGAAGAGAAGAAGAAGAATATGCACTAAAACAATATGTCTCCCTTCTGGGAAGGGGAGACATAATAATAAGATGATATGCAAGGTAAACGTTACTTGGGGAGGATCTGTCAGAAGTCAGACGACGAACATGATAATGTAAACAAAGAGAAGGTAGCGTAACATGATCATGATTGACGTGTGTGGTACCACGCCCCCTGTTCAATTTTTTTTCAAACTACGGAAGCTGAGAGGTGCAATCGATTTGATGTGATTTTATGAACACTGTTTTTAAAAACTATGCGACAATGCAAATTGCCAATTATTTGAAATGCAAATAAGGAAAACACACCCAATACTACACATGTGTGTACATGTATGTGTGACAAGTGTGTATATGTGTCTGTGTGTATGTATGTTTTAACATGTGTCATACCACTAAACTACTATGGATGGATGTGAATTTTAGGGAGTGGGGGCATGTGTTTTTGTGTATGTATGCATAGGTATGGTGAATATTTACAGGTGTGTGTGTGTGTGGTGGTGTAGGCCTAAGTGTGTCTGTAGGGCTGTATGCAGAAGTAGGGATATTTGTGTGTGGCGTGTATTTGTGTATGTATGGGTAGGTATGTTGCAGTTAAATGTTGTTTTTCTGTATCTTTACCCTAGAAAGAAGAAGACATATTGGCAATATGAAACCACTCAAATGGAGGCAGCTATTAGGGTCGTACGGGATGGTTTAAGTGTACACAGGGCTTCCATTAATTACCAAATTCCACTTACAACATTAAGGGATCGTGTTGAGGGAAGAGTGGGCAAAAATATAGCAAGATCAGGACCAACGTCAATGTTCACGATAGCCAAAGAGAAAGATATGTTTGACAACATTGTTGCAATGTCTGAAATTGGTTATAGGTATACCAGCAGAGACTTTCGGGTGACAGCCACAGATCTTGCTAGATTTATTGGAAAATCTGATGGAAATTCAATTTTATTGGAAAATCTGATGGAAATTCAATTTTAAGTGAAAAGTGGCTTCGCAATTTCATGAAGAGGTGGCCAAACTTTGAAGCCGAGGAAACTTTCTGTTGTCCATGCCAAATCGACCAGCGAAGAATCTATCCATGCATATTTTATTCGCCTGAAAGAAATTCTCAACAAATATAAATTTATGGACCACCCTGAAAAGATATATAATGTAGATGAAGCAGGGGTCAGCAGGTTTCCCGCCTCACTAGTAAACATTGTTCAAAACATTCATGTGGGCTTCGGTGTTGTTTTCCAGTCTCACCAGTGGAGTAAAATGAAACACTGGGAGTCGGAGGCCTCATGCAGAGCCTTGCAAATTATGCATGTTGGTTTCGGTGTAAGAAGTAGTCTAGGACTATTCATGGGCTGACAGGCATCAGCTAAGGGATGGGGGGCAGTTGATTCGCTCATCCTTGGGTTGAAACCTGTTAGCCATCGTCTAATCAATTTCATATTATATGGAAGTCATCATCCATTTCATCTGTATGACTCATTTTCATTCATGTTGTCTTGGGTGTAAAGTCCTATGTATTGTTTTGTCTTGTCTTGTGGGGTATAGTGTGGAATGAATGAGTAAAATGTAAATGAACTACAGAGAATATTTTAAAGAAAAAATTTTTGTACCTACGATGGAAGTTAATAAATTTTCATTGCATTTAAATAATTTGTTTAACTAATTTATTGTAGACTCTGTCTACTGGTGTCGCTATCCTGATAATATTTACGCTTGTGGGGTTTGATCAAAAGCAAAAGAAGGCCCTTATTGATAAAGCTGACACTTGGGTCTCAGCATAATCATAGGTGCACATGTGGTCATGCTGGGGTTGATTGGAATTTTGATAGCTCTTTGGTTCTATTTGTCAAAATATTCCCTGGCCTGACCCTTTCATATTATATTCAATCATTGTGAGAGAAAATGTTAAAAAGTAAATTTAATCCTCTCTTCGTTTGCTGGAGATGAGCCTTAAGCTAGCACTGTCCCTTGAATTTTTACATTTTCCCTTTTATGGCAAATGCCACACGGTTATCTCCCTTGATAGGTTCAAGCAATTCCCATGTGTGAAATTAGTGCTGTCTGTAAATATTTACTTATACCCAGCACTGTAAATTTAGAATGTTCTGTAAATTTTTATCTTAGTAACTGGTGGGTCTGGTGGACAGTCGTGGCGTGTGTGACAACTATCCATTGTTATTCATGCTAGGTCTGGCCCACAGCTTTACCGTTACATTTTTGGTGTCTTGGAAGTGGGATTCAGTTACATTTAATTGAATCCAGTGGTGCGAGCACACGCTTATCTTGTGATGTTTTGTTTATTGTTGTTGTAATATTGTACTCAGATTGCTAAACCAAAATTTGATAATGGAGAGGAGAAGTAAAAGAGAAGCTCAAAATAAAATGATGTTGGGTAGCTCTAATGTAAGTGATGATAGGGCTCCTCCGAGTGATGTCTTAGATATTGAGGGTTTCCCTACTTTTACTGATGATAATGATGAGGGAGAGATAATGAATGAAATGTTGGATCATGAAAATGATGATGCCCTTAACCCTTAAGCCCCCATATAGCCCCAAACCGCCACTTTTATATTGCATTGAAGCAGGTTCTCCCTTGTGTAATCTTTTTTATTACTCTTGTGTGTAGACTGAATTTTTCCTGGCAGTGGTTCTACATCACTGCTGGCTGCCTGTATAGGCAGCCAGCAGTGATGTAGAACCACTGCCAAGTCATCAATAACTATGTAAGCAGAAAAAGGCCATAAATACTTTAAAATTAATCCGAGGACTTAAGGGTTAAATCAATTAGAACAAGCCGAGCGGGATACTCGACATGTACGATAACAATGTGATGAGCAGCTGGCAAAGGAAGATGCTAACCCTGGCCATGCAAAAAGGACAATAGTCGAGAATGATTCATTGAAAAAGGTCTCATTAGTTATTAATGATGTAATGATGAAAGCGGTGAGGGAGATGTCTGATAATGTGGCAGAAAGTGTGCAGATGATGTTGCACGGTGTGGTTTCTAGTTTGTTGTCACCAACAGTCTCAATGGACCTCTTATTAGAGCACAAAGATGCAAGGACCGAGAGAGTGAATGTAAGACAGGAGGTCGGAAAGGGGTATCTGAATGATGACGACCCCGGTGATGTTTGTGGAAAAGAAGTCTATCGTGAACCAAGCCCAAGTGTGTGTTGTGATGCCTCTCGAGTGATGAATCCAAATTCACACATGAATGCAAAACTCTCATTTTTCACCGGAAAAGAACAATGGAAGGTGTGGTTTAATCGTTTTAACGCTGTTGCTAGTAGGAAAAATTGGTCAGATAGCATGAAGCTGGATGAGCTCCTCCCCTGGTTGCCTTATTGGGTATTGATATCCTTCAGAATGAAGTCGAAGGTCCTGCAGATTTATTATTAAGTAAAGGTATAATTTATTTGAATGGTACCCCAATAAGATGCATTCAAGTTGGAGTTCCTGGTAGAATTGGTCGAGTAACAGCAGCTAATCATTATTACATACCACCACGTACTGAAACCATTATTGACATTTTTATTGAAAGAAAAGATACTGGCAGAAGTGTTGATGAAGCCATCATAGAACCTGCAGAAACATTCACTGAGAGATATCCACTGTTGATGGCAAGCAGTCTCACAAGTCTTGATAATTGTACTCATAAAGTTAGCCTTATGAACCCCATGTCAACTGAAATATCCATCAACCAGGATCTTGTAGTGGGCTATGCAGAAGAGCTTACCCAGAAACCTATAGAAGTATTGCCCTGTGAAGATCGTACAGAACTGGAATGCCAAAACTCCATAAGGGGTATTAAAACTTGTAAAGGTTTTAGGATGGAAAATCTACCAAAACAGCAAGTTTTAACTGAAGATCTAGAGGTATTGAGTAATAAACCAGTACCAGATCATCTTAAAACTTTGTATGAAGAAGCCATCTTGAATTGTAAGGAAAAGGAGGCACTGAAAGTTCAAAAATTACTCCCTGACTTTCAGGATGTTTTCCCCAAAGATGATGATGACCCAGGGCGAAATAATTTAGCAGAACATGGTACTGACACAGGTGACATGCCACCCATCAAACAGTTGCCTAGGAGGGTTCCTATATGGCCTATGCTGGTGAGCCAGAAAAGACGATTATAATAAACTATTAGAGCAAGATGTCATACAGAAGTCAAGATCACCTTGGGCATCGCCGATTGTGCTGGTTCCAAAGAAATCAGGCAAACTTAGGCTCTGTGTCGATTACAGAAGGGTAAATGCCATAACAAAAATTGACACCTTTGCTTTATCAAGAATAAGAGATTGTTAAGATGCTGTGGCTGGGTCAAGCTTATTTTCGAGATTTGATCTTACATCAGGCTATCATCAGATTCCTGTAAAAAAAGAAGACATACCAAAAACAGCTTTTGTCACCAAGTATGGACTATTCGAGTATAAGATGATGCCTTTCGGTCTCTGTAATGTGGCTCCCTGTTTTCAAAGAGCTATGGAACTTGCCCTACAAGGACTTCAGTGGCAAACATGCCTAATTTACATTGATGATTTTGTGGTATTTGGGAAAAACTATGATGAACACCTAGCATGAGTAGGAGAAGTGCTTATGCGATTGAAAGATGCAGGTTTGAAGTTGAAACCAAATAAGTGTGCTCTACTGCAAGAATAGGTATCATTTCTTGGTCATGTGTTTTCTAAGGACGGTGTCCTGCCTAACCTAGAAAATGTATCCAAAATACTAGAGTGTATACCAAAGACAGTTAAGGAAATCAGACAAGTAATTGGCATGGGTAGTTATTATAGAAGGTTTATAAAAGATTTTGCCAAGCTAGTAAGACCGATGGTAGAGCTGACTAAAAAAGGTGTGAAATTCAATTGGAGCGAGAAGTGCCAAAGCTCTTTCGAGGAGCTTAAAAGAGCACCGACTAGTCCCGATATAATGGCATATCCAAAAGATGAAGGGGAATTCATTCTAGACTGTGGCGCCAGCAATGAAAGCATTGGGAGTGTTTTGAGCCAAGTCCAAGAGGGCAAAGAGCGGGTCATAGCATATGCTAGTAGAACACTGAATAAAGCTGAGAAAAATTATTGTGTCACTGATAAAGAGCTTTTGGCTCTTAGATATTTTATTGAGTATTTCTGCCAGTACTTATTAGGAAGAAAATTTGAAGTGAGAACTGACCATCAGGCTCTCATTTGGCTGTTTACTTTGAAAGAAGCAAAAGGGCGAGTGGCTAGGTGGATTGAAATCCTGTCGGCTTATGATTTCTCAGTCACTTATGGAACTGGAACTAAACATGGCAATGTAGATGCTATGTCAAGATGTCCCAACCCCTGGAACTGTCAGTGTGCTGAAGTTGACATGATGGAAGTACTGAGGTGTGGGCCATGTGCAAAGTGCAAAAGAAGAACAGGAGAGATGTTACAAGAGGCAGAGAAATGGACCAAAACAAAACCCTTAGAACAAAATTCTTCAAACCCTACCACTCGTGTGGCTAAAACTCAAGTTACATTAGAACCACAGTACAGTAATTTGTCAAGTGAAGTTAAAATTGAAAATAGAGATACGCTAGTTGCAGAAAACCCTTTACCACTTGATGGGAAATATTCGATTACCCAAATAAGAATGATGCAAGAAAGGGATGAAGATATCCAGCCAATCTTCAAAGCAAAACTGAAGGGTGATCGACCACCTCACTCAGATGTAACTGCCTCAAGTCCAGCCACGTGCCATTATTGGAATATCTAGGGCTCACTAGAAATAAAGAATGGAGTGTTGTTTAAACGTTATTACAAGCATGATGGAACAGACTCACGGTTACAGCTAATTGTACCAAAAGGGTTAAGAAAAGAAGTCATGTACCAGATGCACAACACTATTCTCTCAGGCCATCTGGGTGGTAAAAAGACCATTGGGAAAACTTTACTGCACTTTTATTGGTTTGAATTACGAACTGATGTTAAAAATTGGGTTATGAAGTGTAACGAGTGTGAAGCAATCAAGCCATCAGTGCGAAAAAATAAAGCCCCACTTGGAAGAATGAATGCTGGTGCTCCACTAGACCGACTTGCCACCGACATACTTGGACCACTTCCACATACTCCTAGATGCCACAAGTACATTTTACTTGTTACCGACCATTTCATGAAATGGGTGGAAATTTTCCCTGTACCAGATCAGTCAGCTGAAAAAATTTAAATGAAGTGATTGGAAGATTTGGATGTCCACTGAGTTTACATTCTGACCTGGGTTGGAATTATGAACGTGATGTCTTTAAAGAATTATGTGACTTGATGGAGATAAGAAAGACGAGAACTTGTCCAAGGAATCCTAAATGCAATGGCCAAGCAGAACGCTTCAATAAAACACTTGTTAGAATGATCAAAGCTTACCTAGAAGGAGAACAGACTGACTGGGATTTGAATTTAGGCTGTTCAGCAGCTGCATACATGGCTACTCCTCATGAGAGTACAGGGATGTTCCCAAACTTGATGATGCTTGGGGGGGTAAGTACGACTACCTGCAGAATTGATGTTCAATTTGAACAGATGTGTGTCTGAGGAAGTGTGTAGCTCTTACAGTGAATATGTTGATCATTTGAGAGAAAGATTATATTCAGAACATTCAGTTGCAAGAGACCATCTCAATAGGACTGCCCACAGACAAAAAGATGTGTATGATGTGAATACTAAGTTAGTCAAATATGAAATGGGAGACCCTGTGTGGCTGTTGAAATGAACAAAGTAGGTGTTTGTCCCAAATTACAACCTATGTATGTTGGTCCAGGGGTTGTGTTGAAGAGAATATCTGATCTAAATTATTTAATACAGATGAGTAAGAATGCCAAGAGTAAAGTGGTCAATCATAACAAAGTGAAACCTTATAGAGGTGACAAGCTACCCATATGGATAAGAACAGTAGTGAAAGCTTATAATAAAAGGGTGCCTTAATTTAGCAGACAGAACATGTATCACACTTAACATCTATATACATGCACTATGTCAAGTGTGGGAAGATGACTCGATCCAATCATACATTCTAAAAGATGTATCCCTTTGTTTTCAGAAAACCAAACATGGCAAATCAACAGATAAATAGGGGCAGAAAATATTCTTATAGCCAATGCAAGTTCAGCGGCGAGAAGGCCAAAACAGTGAATCATTTCCTTGCTAAGCATATTAAGCCGGAACAGGCACCTTACCATTGCACTTTGTGTGGTTACAAACCATTAACGGAAAAACTATTTGATATAGCGGGGGAGGAATTCGCTAGAATTGTGCACTTGGTGATACCTTCCTGAAATTTGGCATGATGTAAGGGTAGGCATCAGAGATTTCAAAATCGATCGGCTACAAGTTGGCACCATCCTCTAGCCACCACTAGCAGCGAAATCCAAAATGGCCGCCAAGCGGATCGAAAAAAAGCTATTTTCGCCGATCGCACAACTGAAGCTCCAAACCTAACACCATACATGTGCTGTAATTGATGTGAATGATGGAGTGAAGCCCTTGGAACAAGTTGGGGGGAAGATTAATGGATAATGGGATCAGAATTTCCGTCGATGTGTGCGTCTGTGTGTCTGACTGTCAGTATGATCGTCCGTCCGTAGATAAATTAGTGTTGAATGTTTCTCGGGAATGCAATGGTCAAATGAACATGGTATGAGAGATTCCTGTCAACACATGAACAAGGGTACTCGATAGTATGCAGCAGTGGGGATACTTGGACATTTGATAATCCAATTAAAGTGACAGTCTATTCTCAACTTCCGGCATTTTCGATAGATTTATTTTCTAAGAAAATAAAACTATCAAATTTCTAGAGGAGTTCTGGTTCAATCTCAACACCATAGCGACACGTCTGCCAGCAAGGGCAGTGCTGGAATGAACTCGGGATGCATTAGTTCCCGTTGTTAATTATACAATGTTATCTTGCCAGTATAGAACATTGGCAAAATGGGACTAGAAGGGGTGAGTGTATGTTTGCAGTCATTCGAGGTACAGGAATATTTTTTGACTACAAGTAGTATTCTTCATTTTCGGCCAGTTAAGATGTGGTGTGTTCCAAGTCAGGATTAATGTTGCCGACACTTAATGCCCATCCCTCATGGTATGCTACTTTACCAGGGATATAGAGATATAGCCACCACTGGGAGCCAAAACATGACCTTTGATGTCGATGAGTGGTCGAAATGTTTTAGCGAATAACTTATCGAAATATGATCCGGTATGGCAATTTGATACCTTACGTTAGATTTATTAGATCAACTCAGGTATGGATTCATTGAGACATGAGTGCGCTACAAGATGAAGGATTTCCAAGTTGATTTGCTATGGAGTAGGAACTGACTAGTCACATGTGGCCTATGGCCAGAGAAAGACAAGGATACCATAGATGAACACACGGGTGAACGAAGGTATCAACTGTTGTACAGAGGCAAAATAGTTGGGGATATTGTATCATGCTATGCATGAATTAACACCGTCTTGTGCAGTAAATAACAGACTATTTTCCGAAATCTAAAACTGTATTCCTATACCCCGGACAATGTAGCAAGCCACATGGGATGAACATTTGTTAGCAAAATCAACTCAACTAGAAACATGACATGTGTTAACTGGCCGAAAATGGAAAAAAAAATACCAGAATAGGAGATGACTGGTCCTAACATGACAGTATACTACTCAATATTGTTACAACAGCCACCTTCACACTTACACAAAGGTGTGCACCTTAATCCAGCTTTCAAGCATTTGCAATTGCCCTTGCAGGCCTTGGCACAACTACAGTGGAGCATCAGTGCACATGCAGCACTTGCGTCTCCTAGGTGAGTCCAAAATGGGACCAGAATATTGAGACGTGGATTCCACTCCCATCCGTACTGTGATGGGTCTGGCACACATAAGTGTTTCTGCAGAGCACGATGCCAAATGAAAGATGACACAAGAATTACCCTTTTTACATGTTGATACAGAGCTGCTTTGGTGGGCGGGATGTTTTCCATAGACTTAAGGCCATGTGTGAACATATGCCGTCTCGCATCATTGACACGTGTACTGACACAACTGTTACTGTACATCTGTATGGTGAGTTTTTCGATATGCTGCATATGAGGGGAATCCTCTGAAAAGACTTGCGGATTCTCAGTCAATTCTATCATCATTTCAGTTGATGCGGGAAAATTCATCCATGCATTCCATCCTGTCTTCTTCCCAATGCCGAGCATGCTGGATGTTACATCACAACCTGTGAAGGCGTGGAAGAAAGTCAGGGCCTTACAGTAATCAGGTCCAAGTTGTGAAGCTATCTCATGAATTGGCATATCTTTATATGCCTTTCCAATTCCAAACCCAATCCACAGCTCACTGAGTCCAAGGTCACGGAATGTTGCGAAATGGTGCAAAGACAGAATGACGACATCAGAATCAACCGTGCGAAGAAAAGCTATTTTGTGACCTTGTGAGACTGCATGGTTGAGATGAAGCATCATGCGCGTGTCTGCTTCCTCGTGGTTCGATGGAGATATGTCACATAAGCTAACATCCTTATTGCATAGTACATATTCTCCTGATGTCGTTAACAACTGGTACTCGGATGTTGATGTTAATTTCAGCAGTTCAGCAGACAGGAACTTGAAAAATTCGTCTTTATTCTCACTAACTTTCAAGAATGCCTGCCAATTCTTCCCTTTAGGTAAAGGGACGTTCTCGGACACCCGTATCAACCTAACTGCTGTCTCACCGAGGCGTTTTGCTCGCGTCTGATTCTTCAAACTGCCTTCGGGGTAACAGTCATAGATCGCATCAACCCTTGTGGTGTTCGTGTTAATCAGAGATTCGATGTATGGCAATAATTGCAATCGAGCATATTCTCCAAACAGATCCGCTTTCTGTGGTTTGATTACATGGACTACAGCAGGCATATCCAAGATGACAACTGAAGCTTGTCTAGCTGCTGAATTCTTCCCTTGTGCAGGAATAGCTGGTAAACAATTGAGAATTTGAGATTTTGTCCCACTCCGTAGCTTACCTCTATCGGATAATGCTGGCGGATCACGTGCATTCTCGTGCATGAAAAACTCATCCATGTTTGAATCAGGCCGGGCTTGCAGTGAAACGAACATCTGGGTAACTATTGCGGCAGTTGCTTTACTTGACATGAGTTTGTCTCGGCCTTTGTCCAGGTTGGCTGGGGGTGGGTTAAGGAAGGTATATATATTTGCCTTGGGAATAACATCATTCAGGGGTACGGTGCATTCCACAAGCCTTTCCTTCAAGAAAGTGGAATATAAATGCTTGCCCCTTTCGGGTAATGACCGTAAACTCTTACTAACTTCGGGGTCCATATATTCACCAGTATCTAATGTCACCAGCTGACCACTAGTTTCATCATAAGGGTTGATAATGAGTCCCTGATTCACCAGATCGAGGAGAGATTTCAATTGATTCAGAAATTTTTTCTGCTCTGATACCGAACTTTCCGGGTGTTCCGTGTTATCTGATGATGTTGTGTGGAAACTTGCATATTCATACTCATCTATAACACGCAGAACTTCTGACCTTGAAAGCTCAATAACGACTTTCTCTTCAGCCTGGCCATAGAGACCTTTTGGACCACTGTCTTCTTTGAGTAGTTGGATACTATGTTCTTGGCTCTGATCTAAACCCATCATACTGAACTTCCTCTCACTACGCTGGACCACAAAATGGCCTTCCATGAATTTGTTGTGGATTGAAGGATGCCGCCTGGGTAGCTGAGACATGTCTCTCAGAAATACGGGGACCCACCGACAATAATTTGTATGTCCTAGGGCAAAAAAGTAACTGCACAACTCATCGATAGAACACAGTGTACCAGGCCAGTTACCGATTCGTTGGTTCCGAACGAATTGACAGCTTGTCAAGAGAAAGTTCCGAACGATTTCACCCCAATAGCGCGCAGTTGGAGATTGTGAAAGAATCCTCTGTTCCCACATTTCAAATGACTCATGGGGCCCAGTCTGCTGACAGTAAATCTCATAAGCATTCTTTCTGAGGATCTCAAGCCAAGCTAGAGTGAGAAGATATGCCTGTCGCGTCCTCTTGACATGTTTCCCACCAAGTAGGGATGATGCTACACCGGGTGTGAATATCTTTGCGAGGTGAAACATTCGCTCCCAACCAGAACCACCCATAAGCTTACCACCAGCTTCTTGGGTGCACATTTCAAGATGCAGGAATCCAATCATACACACCATTCGATCCTCACCTATCTCCTCTGGGAACAGCCATTGACATTTTTTCTGCCTGGCATACAACGGACAGTCACCTTCAATGACAGGTATCTGGCCGGGGTTTACGAAAGCAGTAGCTTCCCTGACCACATACATAGCATGCTTCTGCATACTGAGTGAGTCCGCTTTCTGCTCACTGAAAACAGGGAATACCCCAATAACTGCACGAGGTTTGACATTGTCTTGATCTTCATGTTTTGAAAAGAAGCCTGAAAAGGTCACAGGGACTTCATCAAGCTGCCAGCTGCCATCAACCTTCCCTTTATTGCTGATCTGTGACACATGAGACAACCAGTCATTCTCTCCCACGTTCAAATCTGCATATTCATTGGGCCGTACATTACATTCATCTGGAGATTCAAGCCTGATGTCCCCACCAAAGTCTTCAACGAAAGGAACAAATGCATAGTCGTCTGGGAGTTCAATTTGTGTGTCTTCTGGAACATCTAAACTCAGTGGTGGGGGATCAGTACCCACATTGTCCCTGCTCAGTTGACCAATGAGTGTGATGGACGTACCATGCATATCAGATCTACCAGATACATCAATGTTATCAGTGGTTCCTATCGAGAAAACATTACGTTTGCAGTTAGCTGGGACTACAACACCTTCGTTCTTGAACCGCAGTGAAACAGCTCTCGCGAAACTCCTGCGAACATCCATTACGCGATCATAAGAGACAGAGAGTCCCATTTGATGAAAATCTCTGATAAGATTTTTCATACGATCATGGGCATGCAACTTCAAACCCACATAAAGAGGCATTGGAGTTTCTCTGTCACGTCTCTGGTGAACATTTTGTGCATGTTCGGAGCGTTTCGCTGAATTGCTGATCAACATCTGTGAAATAGTACAAGCCACTCGAGTCTTGGCATTAACAGTCTCATCATCGCCTAAGTTCTGTATACTACATGTGCCCTCAAGTAGAACTCTAAGAAGAGTCAGGAGTGAGTTGGGTACAGGCTCGCTCAAGCAATAAGATGAAAATGATCCCGTGAAAGGAGCTTGAGATATGAGTATGTGTTTACGCAGAAGAAGACCCACATCAACTATCTTTTTTGCCTCTTCCTCAGACACTATACGAGTTAAAGATTCGGACAACAAGGAGCCAACTCGAAACCTACTTGAAATAAACACATCTCTACCCTGTGTGAAGGCGTCCCAGCCATCGCCCAATTTCTGCAACAAATGTTCTTTGAATCGAGTGGAATGTATTTCTTCACTAAGCCAATCAGAACCGACTTGCTTCATCCTCCGACTGTACAGATTCTTGAGATCGACAAGCTTCATCGCGGAATCGTTGTGTTCAACAAATGTTATGAGCTCTGCCATAACGAGAGGGTCATAGGGCAGGCCTGACGCGGAATGTTCGGCGTTCTTCGACTTTTTAGATTTAGCCGCTCGTGCTTCATTGGCAAGCTTACAATAACAGGTTTTGTGATAGTAAAGATCACTAGCAGCGGAATCAAATGCTGCATTGACCCGAGAAAAAACAACCCAGTTCTCGGCTTCCTTTGCCATAATTTTGAGTTTATTGTTATCAGACATTGATCTGCAAATAGGCTCACTGCTGTCACCTTCGCGTTTGTGACAATAAACACACTGGGGCAGTTTCCTGTCACAGCCAGATTCAAAACTTGTCCGTGTTCTTTTAGGACTCAGCGTGGAGCAGGATGCCACTGCCTCATTTCGCTCTCGCTTGTGTAGCACGCGCTGTACGATGTGAGTCCGAATACTGTCACGGCATGTCTTATGATATATTGCCTTATTCGTCAACAGTGACATCGACATACACTCATCACTCTCTCTCATCAAACAATCAATGGTCAAATTATATGGAAGCTCAACGCCATTATCTAGGAAGCGCGTTATGTCTTCCTCAATAGCTTTATAGGCGTCATGAAAACGAGATTCTCTATACGGACGCATCAATTTCTTGGAACTGTCTTGCTGGCAAAAGCAACAACGTTCCCAGTCAGTACTAGTCCGTACACGAAGAGGATTCTCACTCATTCTGTGAATGATTTTTGTGAACAATCGCGTTCTCGAATTAATTTCGACAGACAAATCAGAATTGCTTGCGGAATTACGCCAAACAAGAGATTGTATGGCAAAGAGACTGCTTCATAAAGAGCGTTGTTTCTCCGGGATCAGCGTCATTCAGGTTTGCCTGAATGACGCTGATCCCGGAGAAACAACGCTTTTTTCAAGTTCCAAGAAATTGATGCGTCCGTATAGAGAATCTCGTTTTATTCTACATCATCTCCCACGTCTGTTTCCAACACGTGCGTGGATCAGAGTTCACTTTCGCGCCCTTACAATCGGATGTATAGTCGGTAGACCGTCGAAAAGGAGGTTCCCTTCAGCCGCTGGCGGCCATTTTGGATTGTGCCGCTACTGGTCGCCACCGGTCGGTGTCAACTTGTAGCCGATCGTTTTTGAGAACCTCATAGCCTACACTAACAGTGTGCCAAATTTCAAGAAGGTATCACCAAGTGCACAATTCACCTGTATGTGACGAATTCCTCCCCCGCTAATAAACACAATGAAACATTTCCCATACACAAAGAAAAAAGAAAAAAATTTAAATCAATGGGTGGGGTCCTTGAAGAAGATAAATATAAAAAAATAGCGAATAATCCATACGAGGTAACTGAAGGTAGAGACATAATTAAGGAAAGCCGTGAGGACTCACAAAAAGCCTGGATTGAATGGAAAAAACTGAAAAGTGTGATAAGTGATGAAAAAAATAAAGATGCCAGTGTGTTAGGGGACCTGGTCCAAGTAAAAGAAATTGATTTCAATTCCTTTAATCTTTCTAGTGAAGATAATGACTTTTTAAAAGACTTAATAAAGCCTTTGAATCTAGAAAATGATGAATTTAATTTGGAAAATCACATAGCTGATAAAGATGAAAGGGTAGTAGAATTGAAACATGTTAATACAAATTCATGTAGTTCCTTCGCTGAAACAGAACAAAATGTCCAAATCTCAGAGTTAAAAACCGAATTAACCAATCTTAACACCACTAGCCCAGTTCCAACAAATTTTTGAAGCAAAAATAGGATTGGTGACTGAAATTTTTATCAGTGCTACAGAAGTCATGACCCGTCAAGAGAAAACAATTAATGAATTATTGTTAGGCCTAAAAAAAATAAAAATATGTTTCTCAGGCCCTCCCACATGGTCCTTTTGGCTGCCGCATGCTCTCTTTTTATAACCAATGTAAACTTGAAAAAATAAAAATTAAATGGTTTATGTGTGATATTTTACCAAAGTTAAAAAAATTGATAAATTTGTCCCTTGAGTGCAAGATGGCTTTGCAATGCTTTAGCATTGCAAAGCCTTCTTGCTCTCGAGGGACGAAATACACCACCACCCATGCTATTCTGTAGATTATGAGGCCTAAAACATAAACCAAAAACATGAACTTTTGATGGCAAAGAAATAATTACAGAAATAAAAAATAAAATAAAAAAAACACTCGCCCGCATGCAATTTTACAAATGATGGCCTGAGAAACAGAAGATCTACTTGGTGGGGGCCTTACAAAAGAAAACTGAACATAAGTCAAACAAAAAAAGTGCTTGTGAAACTTCTTCTGCAATGGAAGAGAAAAACAAGAGGAAGGGAAATACAGACACTGTGAAAGCCAAAATATAAAAAATTGGACCCAAAGTGGCCTGGAAAGACTTGTTTTCAGAACCATTAAAGCTTAAAAATAAAATGGTGGAAGAATAGACGTGTTGATTGGGGCAATCCTGAATCCAAATATTTTGTGTATATGTTCAACAAAGTGGTATTTAAATCAGTTTAAATCAATTTTTTTATTAAAGTTATTGTAGGTTGCATGCATTTAGGTGCACTTGTGGTGGTGCCAAGGCTGGTATTCAAAATTTTCAATTGAAATTTAAATTTAAGAAATTTTCTGTTATTGGGAGCTGATTCGTTGTACTTGGCTATTCGGACCAGCATTGTCATCTCAAAAAGTGGTAATCTGTGTGCCTGAAGTTTTCATTTCTAGTAAATATTTGAAAAAAAATTTAAGACCTGAATCGTAATAGTAAATGTTAAAAGATTTAAAAAAAAAATTTTTTCTAGTAATTCATGTAAGTTACCTTAAGTTGTAACTTGTATTTTGTGACGACACAAAAATGTTTTAGGAAGGGGGTAGTGTGACGGTGGTGGCCGTCATATAGTATTGCTTGCATGTTTTATTGTGATCTCCGGTAACAGTAACATGTTTAATGTGTAATGCTACAATGCAAAGCATTTCAGTAATTCGGCGAACTGGCCGAGTCTTTTCGGTAACTCGATGTTTGCGGAGTTAAGAGTGAAATTCTTTAAACAACGTGTCCACCTGTGTAACTGCGTCACTTTAATCACCGAATGACATGCACTATTGAGAGGGTGTAGACATCATGAAGATGCACTTGCATACCAAGTATGGTGTCATTCCATAAAGTATTTTAGGAGTTATGGTGTTTTTTTAACTTGTTGGTGACAGACCGACAGACTGACATTGCCACACATACAGCTGCTCGTTGCAGCTAAAAACTTCAGCTTTGGATATCTAGGCATTTGCAAACGGTTCATAAGAATGAAGTGAGAGTTGCAGCTGTAATGGGTGCAAGTAAACAAGTAAAGCAAAAAGGACTTTTCAAATTACACTTGGATGATGATTACCAATAAGACCAAGCACAGCACATTCAGCTTTATATTCTTACACTGAATTTTTACCATGTCTACTATCTAAAGAGTTCCTGTTGAAAAATGAACTCTGGGCTGGTACACATTTTTTCTGACTGATCTCAGATGCAAAAGGACAGCTCTCTTTTTGGCCCCAAAAGTCAGGATTATTATTTCGAGGACCATCATAGAATACCAAGGATGTGGATGAAAAATTTATGAAATCTGTCCTCAGCACTATGGTTCCTAGTAATATATCGTTGATTCCAAGAAATTATAAGATTATTCTCAAAGATAGAGAAAATCTATTTTTCGAAACATGGAAAGCAACAAAAACAGTATTTCAGCCAAGAGATGAGAATACTGCTTTAGTGTTTGGAATCTGATATTATTGCGTTCACGCAATACTAACAAAGCAACTTTGTTGAAAAAACATGATGGTTATTTGGGAGATTTTCTTAAACCTGTCAAAATTATGATCACATAGTTGCAGCTGCACAAGCACTTGCACAGGTGGAAAATAAGGATAAAATGATATCTTTTAACCCTTTACCTAACATGAAAAGCAGATGACACTTGCAAAAAAAATTCTTGGGACTAATTTTTTTTTAAATTTTTTAACTAATTTTTTTTTAATTTTTTGTCTCAAAAACATGAGTTATGACCCCCTCATTGGAATGAGCTCAAAGAGCTCATTCCAATGAGGGGTCATAACCTATGTTTTTGAAATAGAAATGCTACAATAGACAAGACCAGATCACTGTAAGAACCTGGTAGTAATGATGGGTGGTTTTCATATCCAACTTAACTTTGCCAAGACTGTTGGAAAACATATTGAGGACACTGGGTTAAAAGATATACTAGCGGAAAGCGGAGTGTATGGTGATACCACAGCTGGTAATATTCTGAAAGGAAAGGGTTGGAATAGGGTTTTCCGAGCTCATAAACTTATGTTTGAGGCACTCTGGATTGCGCTTTGGCCAAAGGTTATGTCCTGGGCAGAGGATAATGATTATGATATAGATATTGATAATATCGAGAAATTGAGAAGTGAAATTGAAGAAGCTGTAACAGATGACAACAAAGATGAATTATGTGAACAATTGGTAACGTTAACGACTGAATGTGAGAAAATCAGCGGAGTTCTAAAATTGTTTGATGACGTTATGAAAGAAAATCCAGGAGTGAGATTGTGGAGGCAGTATATGGATTTGGTTTCTATTGTTCTTCGCTTCATTCGTGCCACAAGAGATGGAAACTGGGACCTTTACCTCTCTGCTGTATGTCAAATGCTTCCATGGTTTGCGGTGTATGATCACACTCATTAAACACGGTGGTGTGCAGTGTTTCTTGCCGATATGCAACAGTTGAAGGATACAGCGCCTGAAGTATTGTCAGATTTTGTGAAAGGAGAATTCATAGTGAAAGAAAGAGATGTAAGGTTTAATCAGATTCCAGATGACCAGGCATTAGAGCATTGCAACAAAACAGGAAAGGTGTCAGGAGGTTTAGTTGGTATTACCAGAGTTGAGTCTGCATTTAACAGATGGAGTCTAACATATAACGAAAGGACAGGGATATCGGAAGAAACTCGAAAAATGTTCGGACTAGTTCACGATGACGAAGATGATGAAGTCGTCCATAAAGAATGTGGTGCAGAGAGAATAAAACGTGATAATGATGATGTACTTAAGATTCATGAACAGTTAGAAAGGTATCAAGTGTTTTATCAACCAAATACAGATGAGTTAATAGGTTTGACAACAGGGGATGTAGCAACTGATGATATTAAGAATGACCTAATGAATGCAGAAGAAAATGGAAAAGTAAAGCTAAACGAGTTTGTTAAAGAAAGATTGAAAGAAAGATAGATTTTCATGATACTCTGAAAAAGAAAAACTCAAAAACAACGGCTAACTTATACAAAGAGAGTGTACGATTGAGTGCAGAGAGAAAGAATTTTAAATCAGACAGGGAACTATTTAGGAGAGTTATTGTGTCAATGGAAGCAGGGAGAGATATTGATATAATGGATATGCTGCAGAAAGAAGTCCATGATGTACCCCTATCCTTAGTAACAACATCGGGTAGTTTACCACCAACTAACAAATCTCAACTGATGGAGATACTCGCCAATGAAGCCATCCAGAAAAAGGCTCCAGAAAAAGGAGTTAGGATTTGCACTTTGATAGATTGTATGGCATAACAGCATTGGAAAACCACAGAATGCTCAAACTTTTGGTGACTTAGCGGATTGTTTGGGAGCAAGCGTAAGGTATTATTTTAGGAATAGTGATAGAGTAGATGTTGTTTGATCGATATCTTCAACATTCTATTAAATCGGGGACTAGAAAGAAGAAGACTGGAAAGAATAAACCAATTTGACAAGTAATTCAGAATAGAGATGGAAAGTAGCCTGAAAATTGGAAAAGTTTTATAAGTATGGGTGAAAATAAAGTTGACCTGGCTAGTTGTTTATCGTCTGAGTTGAGCAAGATGGAAGTACCAAATGAGAAGGAGTTAGTGCTCAGTGGTGGATTTGAGGATCCCATTGTTGCATTCTCAAGTACCGGTCATGATTTATCAAATCTTTATGCAAATGATGAAGAGGCAGATACAAGAATTTTACTACATGCCAAAGAAGCAGAAGAATTGGGTTATTATCAGACAATAATCCTTTGTAGAGATACAGATGTTTTTGTAATGCTCTTGGGTTTTATTACACAATTTAGCAAGGCGGTTTGGATGAATGCTGGAACAAACAAAAAACCCAAATTCATAGGGGTTCATAAAATAGAAATGTCAGAAGAAATGCGTTCAAGTTTGTTAGCATTTCATGCACTGACAGGTTGTGATTCAAGCCAGTTTGCTGGCATAAGTAAAAAGTCAGCATGGAAAGTGTTCAAGGAAAATTCCAAGCTACTTAGCAATTTAGGAATTAATGATATTGTCAGTGAAGCTGTGTTATCAAATGTAGAGCAGTTTGTTTGTAAAATGTATCAACCATCTACAAAAGTTAAATCTGTTCATCAACTCTGGTGTCATATGTTTCGTCAATGCAAGTCCAATGTTGACAGGTTACCACCAACAAGGGACACTCTAATTCTTCACATTAAACGTGCCAATTATCAGGCACCGGTATGGCATATGTGTTTTGATCCTCAGCAAAACTTACCATCAGCTCTGGTTAGTGGTTTGGAAGTTAAAGATAGGAATTTAATTCCTATATTTATGACAGTGGAACCTTGCAATAGAGCAAATGTTATTGTAAAAGTGTGTAAATGCAAAGAATCAGGTGATCAGTGTGGAACACGTCGCTGTGCTTGTGTAAAAAAACGGCTCTGTTGTACAGGGGCCTGCGGATGTGAAACATCTTGGTGTAAAAACCCTCTGAATGATCGAGATGACTAATGTTTGAAGAAGCACATAACAACTAAACTGAGTCAGGCTAGGTATGTTTCCACCTTGGCTTTTTCACGTTAGTGACAATATGGTCGCCAAATCCAAGATGGCCACCAAAATATATAATTAAAATATTAAAATTCAATAACAAATCAACTACTAAATATTTGGAGTTGGTATATTGCATGTTGTGAAGTAATTAAAGTTTAAAAAATATCTTAATCGTTACTTTTAATTACCGGTACACCCCCACAAGAAGAGTACACGTAAAAACAATTTCACTATAAAACAAATTGAGAAAATATCAGAGATGAGATCAGGTGTTCGGTAAATGGTGATCATCGCCTGCCTCAACACTATGCTGTGAATAATAGATTAAAGACCGCCAGTGAATATCTTAATACAATTAATTTGGCGCCATCTTGGATTACAGCGGCCATATTGAATTTAACAAATTATGTTGTGTACACGACAAATTAGTATACATTACTACAACTTGCAAAATACCAACTCTAAATGTTAAATAATAGTAGATTTATTATTGAATTATTAATATTTAAAATATTTAATTTGGCGGCCATCTTGGATTATAGCCACCATATTGAAATTTACAACTACGATTTAAACATTTAGAGTTGGTATATTGCATATTGTTAACTAATTATTTATAATACTAATTCTTGTGTTGAACAGTAGATTTATTATCGATTTTTTAAATTTAAAATATTTAATTTGGTGGCCATCTTGGATTATAGCGGCCATATTGAATTTGTACAACTATGATTTGTACACCAAAAATTAGTATAAATAATTACTTCACAACATGCAATATACCAACTCCAAATATTTAGTAGTTATTGAATTTTAATATTTTAATTATATATTTTGGTGGCCATCTTGAATTTGGCAGCCATATTGTCACTAAAGTGAAAAAGCCAAGGTGGAAACATACCTAGCCTGACTCAGTACATATAGGGCAATAGGATCCACCATGTTTCCTGCTTTTAACAAAAATGTTTAGGGGGTGTCACATATATTGAGTGTGCCCCTAGACTACTAGGCCTTTTCTAACCTTCTTTCTTCTTTTGTAGTATGCCTAAAGCCAAAAGGAAGACACGAGGCACCTCTAGGACAGCCTACCCAAATAGTTCAGCAGTACCCAGACAGACCAGGCGTACCCAGCTTAGGGATGGGCTATCCCATCTGTTTGACGTACCACCAACCACCACCAGCTCCGAGGACACTGCACCACCACTCAGCAACAATGTCGTCGAGTTGACGATCCCTCAAAATTTGTCATCCTCTGCAACGCAAGCCTTGATCCAGCAACTGCAAGCGACCATAAACTATTTGACAGCCACTCAGGAACAGATTCCACAGCAACCGACCGCACCTTCACAATCAACCAGCACTGGTGGCAGTGGCCAGTCTTCCAGACCTCAAGGTAACCAGACACAGGCTAGTTTTTCTCTTGGACAAATTCCACCTATACCAACCTTTCGACAGGGCTTTCAGGATGGTGACCAGCCTGGAAATGCCAACATGCACGACATAACCAGTCCACTACTGGAGCAGGGACCGGCCATTGCCCAGCCACTTGTGTCAGCCGCTCTCCCTTTAGATGGGCATGTTAGTCTCCCTCTTAAAAAGAAAATCTGGGCTGAGGAATTTGTGGAATTTTCCTTGTTGCTCCCCTTTCAGACTGAAAGCACTCAATATACCATGACGTTGAATGCTTCCGGCTCCAATGAATTTCCTGCCTTACAATGCATTCCCAAGGCTCCAAGGCAGATAACCTCCATTATCCAGTGGCTGTCCGCTTTTGAAATTTTCATGGTCATCTATCTTGAAATATTCCCTGATAGGGCAGCCCAATTGTTGAAATACCAGTCTCTCATCAGGTCTCTAGCAGCTGACAAAGGAGACTGGTCCTTTTATGACCGTCAGTTTAGAATCCTTCACCAGTCCAATTCCAACCTCAGTTGGGATTTGATACAGGTTGAGCTCTTTGTTAGAGTCAATAAACCAACTGTGCCACAACAAAGGGGTCAGCCTGCTCCTTCTGGCTTTGGGAAAGGTTTTTCTGGAAGACAACTTCAAGTCCGTAAGGCATTAATTTCCCAAGGGTTTTTGCTTTCGGTACCACAAAGGGGCCACTTGCAATAGCAATTGTAATTTCAACCACACGTTTTCAGTGCGACAAAGAGCATCCCTTTCTGTATTGCCCCTCACGGGGGGAATTCTACAATAAACCAAACCGTAACAGAGGCCAAAGATATCCTCCCCGCCCAGCTGCCACCCGCACACAAAATACTGCAAAGTAATGTACCAACCACACCAGTCAACATCCATGTGTTGCAGTATTTGCTTCAGAGATATGGTAGGGCTGAGTCTGCCTGTTTGATCGAGGGTTTTTCACATGGATTTCGTCTTCAGTGCAACCTTACAACACCGCATTTGAAGAGTCCTAATCTCCAGTCCACTTCTGACTACCCTCATGTTATTGATTTGCACATTCAAAAAGAGCTCTCTGCCAGTCGCATTGCTGGTCCTTTTGCGTCGCCACCTTTGCAAAATTTCCATGTATCACCGTTAGGTGTTGTTCCAAAAAAGGCTTCAGGCCAGTATCGGGTAATCCACCATCTTTCTTTTCCTGAGGGTCAATCCGTTAATGACGGCTTGTCACTGGAACTGGCCTCAGTTCACTACGCTTCTATTCAGGACGCTATAGCCGTCATTAAATGATTGGGCTCAGGATGTTTTTTTAGCCAAAACTGACATCAAGTCAGCATTTCTACTCAACCCAATTCATAGCTCTGACCATCACCTACTTGGCTTTCAATGGAAGGACTCATTTTACTTTGATAGATGCTTGCCCATGAGTTGTTCATCCTCATGTAAAATTTTTGAATCATTTAGCACTGCCTTACAGTGGATTGCAATTCACAAATGCCACATCCCTCACATGGTCCATGTTATGGATGACTTTTTGATTATCACAAGGACTAAGTCTGCATGTTCGGCTGCTTTATCACTATTTTTAGAATTATGTCGTAATTTAGCCATTCCGATAGCTGATGACAAGACAGAAGAACCATCCACAGTCATGCAATTCCTGGGTATTGAGCTTGATACATTGACTGCTGAAGCGCGGCTCCCAGTTGATAAACTTCAAAAATGTTGTTCAGAAATAGATGTCCTGTTAGCCTCGAAGAAGGCCTCTTTGCGTGAATTGCAGTCCATAATAAGCACCCTCAATTTTGCTTGTTCGGCGATTTTACCCGGGGGTGTTTTTCTGCATCGCCTGATTCATCTGACAATAGATGTCAAGAAACCACATCATCGCATTCGAATCACCAGAGAGGTGAAAAAGATTTGCGATTGTGGCTCGTTCTCTTACATTCCTTCAATGGGAAAACCTTTTTCTTGGATGAACTTTGGCTCTCTGATGCACATCTTCAACTTTTTACCGATGCTTCCACAACTCAGGGTTTTGCAGCAATATTCAGCAAGTCTTGGCTTTGTTCCAAATGGTCTACCCCAGCTAAGCAACTGAACATAGCCACGTTGGAGTTGTATCCGATTGTTCTGGTGATACAAATTTGGGGCGCGAACTTTTGGAACAAGAGAATAGTAATTCACTCTGATAATGAAGCTGTTGTGTCCATTATCAACAAGCAGTCATCCAAAGATGTTCACTTGTTGCTCTTGGTGCGCAGACTTGTTCTTCTCACTTTGCAGTTAAATATCCTTTTGAAAGCTGTGCACATACCGGGAAAGGATAACCTTTTAGCAGATCTCCTTTCTCGGTTGCCGGTCTCAGAATTCAGATGAAGAGCACCATGGGCCAATGCAATGCCACCCAACATTCCACTGGAGCTGAGCACAGACAACTGGCTCAAACTGTCAATCACCTGATTCACCATTCATTGGCTACCACCACGACAGCTAGCTATCAGCGCGTTTGGACGATGTTTCAGCATTGTTGTGAGAACAATTCACTACCCAGTACCTAACCGTTCTCTGCGGGAGTGCTATGCCTTTTTATTGCTCATTTATTCCATTCAAAGTATAGTACTTCGACTGTTCGTTCATTCCTGTCAGCCATTGGCTTTTACCATAAAATTCGCAATTTGGCCGACCCTTCAGAGTTTTTATATTCAAAAGTTGTTGGATGGCTATCAAAGGCTTCTCCCATCTTTGGACTGTAGGATGCCGATCACCTTATCTTTGTTACTCCGTTTATTGCGAGCAGTCCCCCTTTGTTGTAATAGTTATTATCGTCAAATTCTATGCCAGGCTATGTTTTCCACAGCCTTTCATGCCTTTGCCCGCATTGGAGAACTTTGTTTAACATCAGGTGCTCATCTTAAAAATGTGCTACAACTTTTGGACATACACTTATCTGATGGTCAGATTTCAATTTCCTTCCACCATTTTAAGCACCATATTCCTGGTCATCCACATGTCATACTTATTAATCAACAGCCTGGTAATTCTTTCTGTCCGGAGCATTTGATGCAACAATTTTTACGATTACAAGGAAACTCACCAGGTCCATTATTTGCATACCCAGATGGTTCCGTGGTCCCACGACATGAATTCGACACACTATTAAAGTCAGTTTTAAATTTTTGTCAATTAAATGTGTCTTTTTATACAGGACATAGCTTTCGAATTGGGGCAGCTACACTTGCTGCTGAAATTGGGTTCACCGATGCACAAATTCGCATGATGGGCCGCTGGAAGTCAGATGCCTTAAAAAATATATTCGTCCACCCTCCCTCCTCAGTTAGATTGTTTGGAAGCTAGCAATGGCGCTTCCATCTTTTATTTTGCATTCAACACCTTAGGTGTTATTACCATTTTAATTCAGGGGTTGGCAATGGCACTTCTGCATACTACTTCAACTTCCACCATGTTCATACCAACTGTTAGGTTTAGTCTGGTTACCTCGAGTGCTCTGCAGTCTCCTTGTGCATCTATTCTCACACTATTAATACATGTAAGTTGGGGATTGGCAACGGCATCCCCTTGCTCACTATTGACTTGTCATAAATAATTGCTTTGGGGTTGGCAATGGCACGCCTACATGCTTTGCCCACAGTGTCTTGCTGGCATTGGGAGCATTTTGATCAGGGTTTTCTGTTTAATATTACATATCTGAGAAGGGCGCATGATCTTTTTCGCCATTGGATTATCCATCCTCTTTTGTATCATGGGTCTTGAGAAGAAGTGCACTAAGACGTATTCTCGCCCATTGCCATGCGGCATGCGTAATTATTAGCACACATTTCTGGGGTTAGCAATGGCACCCCATCTTCACAGGTTTAGGAGCCTATTTGTACCTTGCTGAGTGATATCGGCACCCATTTATTTAGTAGGCAATCAACCCACTCAATCTGGACTCATATGTGGATGGACATCTGTGGGTTCTTATACTTAAGTACACTTCTTCCCAGAGACATTCTCACTTGTGTTGCATATTCCTATAATTTTAATCAACATTTATTCAATTTTGTTTGTGTTTGCAGAGAAAGCAAAGTGATCATTTCGACAGTCATTCTGTATAGGCATTTATATGATGATCGCTGGAGCCTTTGTTTCAATGTCCATCCGTGCCGCTTACACTTTTCCCTTCTCTTTGTGGGTGTATGCCGTCTGACGGCATTGTGGTGGTTTACACCCACTTTGCAAAGTGGAAATTGTTTTTAACCCTTTACCCAACGCAGACGATATCAAAATTTATTAATTTAAATATTGTTTTTTAATTTTTTTCGAAAAATTTCAACAAAACCATATCATGTGACCCCTCATTGGAACGAGCTCGTTCCAATGAGGGGTCACATGATATGGTTTTGTTGAAATTTTTAGAAAAATAATATTTTTTTCAGTTGCTGAATCTGCATATTACGTGGGCGGATGCGGGCGATTCATTGGGTAAAGGGTTAACAGTATTAAATGTTATGTATATAATTTATCTAGTTTCTGTTTTGTCCAAATATAGTTATCTTATATCTATTAATTACCAGCTAATAATAACCATATATTAAATAATATGATTTTTAATAAAATGGTAACTTATGTTGCCCGCTCTGGAATTTCATCTTCTGTTTTATTCTGTTATTACCCTGACTGGTTGAAGCATAAATACAATTTATAAAGTAAAGAGATTTATGCTTCTTCCAGTGGGTTTTTGATAAATTAGTTCATGGTAAAGTGATTAGATTTCATATCTGGTGTTTCCTGGTAAATTTCACATCTGGTTAGCCTGCAGCAGAGCGAGTCATGACGAAATGAATCCGTGAAATATTTTTGACCAATCAGACGACTGGTCAGTCAGAAGAATTCCGAAGATAGCGTCTTTCAGGGAGAACCAACATTCCTTTGTTCTCAAAGTATACGTATACATAATTTTATTCATCAGACCAGACATTTTTCACACCCACCCTCCCACCCGGTATACATACATCTCATAGCAAACTGCTCCGGTTATCATGTCAGTTTGCATTCAGCTTTATCCATCTGCTGGTCTGATTCCATGCTTTTCCAGAGTTTTTTCTCCACCCAAGTGGTTTTACCTCTGGTTTTTACTGCAGGAATATTGGTTTATACCCGCTTTGGCGGTTTACACCCACTTTGCGAAGTGGAAATTGTTTTTAACAGTATTAAACGTTATGTATATAATTTATCTAGTTTCTGTTTTGTCCAAATATAGTTATCTTATATCTATTAATTACCAGCTAATAATAATCATATATTAAATAATATGATTTTTAATAAAACTTGTGTTACCCGTTCTGGAATTTCATCTTCTGTTTTATTCTGTTATTACCCTCACTGGTTGAAGCATAAAGCTATTTTGTAGCATAGTTATTCCAATTCATTGGAAGGGGGTGGGGGGAGAATAAAATATTGATAATTTCCATCAGTTATCACAGTATGTCTCGTGTGACATAATAATGAATATGAAAAAAATTTAATTGTTAAAAAACAAGAAAGGGTTGGAATTTCAATGAATTTAGATGATGTATCTGTTGTATTCCTTGAATTTCAATCCTTTTTTGTTTGATTAATTTGAAGTTGGCCCTGACCTTGGAAATCAGAGTGTGTTCATTCAGATTATTTTCAGTTGTTAGATGTATTGAAAACAGCTTGAATGAATGCACTCTAAATACCTCGACACCAACAAGGAGTTCAGTCACTTCACATTTTGGTATGTCATTTTACAACCTTGTGTTGATGCTTTTGAAAACTTAAGAGCATCAACACATGAGGATATATAAAAAAATGGGCCGAAAAGCAGTCCTGGAAAAGAGACGGGTGCGATTACAATTGCTCCCGTCAACACTTGTGATTTCTGTTTTACGAGAGCTAAAAAATGCACTCGCTGAAAAATATTGTGGAGCACTAATATATACTGTGAGGGCAAATAAATGTGTTAATTTGAGAAAGTTGCATATGGTGGCACATTACTGTCATAATTCATCAATTCCTTATACATTTAACCCTTTGAACACTAGTGGTATCTGCCATGCCAGTTCAATGGCAGCAATCAGAAGAGCCCATATTCATTATATGGGGTAGACCAATCAATATTTTCAACGTGCAACCTCGGGGCTGCACGTTGAAAATACTGATTGGTCTACCCCACACATTTACTGAACAGCCATCCCATTTAATGACATTATGACGTATCATGTTCCTGGCTGGAAATGCGGTCCGCTCGGTTCAAAGGGTTAAGGTTTCTGGTGTTTGGTGTCAGTATTCCCTCAAAAATTCATATACTAACATTTTACGGGTGCAATTTACTCCTGTCTCTGATTTCGCGGGAGCTTAAAGCTGCACCTGTCAATTTTGTTCATTTCCAGCACTGCCGAAAAATGTTTTAAAGTTAACCTAGCTGCCAAGTATTTTTTGCCACATCAAGCCATGGTTGAATGTGATGAAAAATGTCCTCAAAATATAACTCAGTGGATTAATGCTAAAATAAATATTTAAATTTAATAGGGAAAAAATGGTTAAAAGGGTATGGATTAGGCTTTCATTGAGAACTAGTGATTTGTTGACTTGGACAGGAATACCTGCCATCAGCATGCAAAGAGTTAACCCCTTTAAAAACCCTATGTAACCCCAAACCACCGTTATCAATCCCTATTATCAATCATATTGCTATTGCTTTGATGCAAGTGCTTTCAAATGTAATCTACCCTGATAACTTCATGTATAGACTAAATTTGACCCTTTTTCATTTTTCTGTAGGATGGGGGGGGGGGGGGGGGGGGGGAGGTTCTTCAGTTTTTGCAGATGTAAAGTTTTGTTTTTTTTATCTCCGAGCTGCCATAAAATTATTTTTCAATTTTTTTCAGCTGACTCGAGTGTGTATCCAGAATGGGGTGGAGAGTAGGAGGGATATATGCCCTCCGCCCCCCCCCCCCCCCCCCCCCCCAAAAAAAAAAATGAAAGTGTCAATGACACTGTAGCTTAACTTGAGTGTTGTGTTTGATGAAAAGGATAATGTTCAATGTTTATGAAAGGATTATGAAATAAGACAAGAATTGTGATATTTGGGAATATGTTCATTTCTGTTCCCTGTGTGCTATGTTTATGATAAAAACAAGAGGCCCCACGTGGCCTTAATCGCTCACCTGACAAAGTGACTCTAAGAAGTATTTTAGGTCACCTTCACCATGTCATGCCTCATCAACATTAACTGGTTGAGTGATAGATTTTGTTTGAAGTTCAACATTCGTTACCTAAAATTAGTTTTATTTAAAATCGTTGGTGTGTGGCCAATCTCCAATGATTTTTAATAAAGCAAATTTATCTCTGCAGACAAACTGGTTTAGCATGAAGCACAAACAAGGAATGTGAAGAGATAGCCTTGGACATCTCTCCCCAACTGTGGATATCTTCCATGTGCTACATGTATATATTTGCATGCAAGAAAACAAAAATTTTCACAAATTTTCCAAAATATTAGTTTTTTTTATCATCATTGAACAAGCTCAAACAGCTTATTCCAATAGGGGTATGGGAAGATCAGGTATATTTTTGAGACAGAAATGTGAATATATAAATAATGGTGTTTTTTTGTGAATGATGCTGGAGAATTTTGCGTAAAGATATGGTAAATGGTTTGTTCTAGATACAGAATGATGCAAAAGTATTTAAATTTGATTAGGCAAGTTGTTCCTATAATGCATTTAAAAATTGAAGTAACTGTTTTTTTGCTGACAAACTTTTAGATGTGTGTGTGTGTGTTTGTGTGTGTGTGTGTGTGTGTGTGTGTGTTTGTGTGTGTGTGTGTGTGGGGGGGGGGGGGGGTAAGAGTGTTCTTGCAAACAAAATTCCTGAATAAATGGAAAATTTTATTTTTTGTGTGAAAGACATAGTGCGTGAATGTTGATTGGAACAAGCATAGAGAGCTCATTTTAATGTGAAGTCATAAAGCTGTGTTTTACGTACGAAATTCTGGAATAACAAAAAAAATTGCTTTTTTGACTCAAAAAGCATGGTGTGCGACCTCTCATTGGAATGAGCTCAAAAAGCTCATCCCAATGGGGTATTTACAAGCGATAAGTACATGTATGTTTAAGAGACAAAAATTAAAATTTGAATAGCGATTTTTGCGAAGAATGCTGACAAGTTTTGGCAGTTATGCTGGTAAAAAGGTAAGATATGGAAAGTGGTTGTTTTTAGAGGCGACATTTAATTAAGGGGAATTAACCCTTGATTACTGAGGTAACTTCAAAAAGTACTGAAATTTCATGAAGCAATGTGAATAACAGACAACAGTTGCCTAAAAATTTCATGAATAACTAAAATTTTTATTCCTTTGTCTCGAAAACATGGCATATGACCTTTGTTGGAATGAGCTGAATGCGTGTGTTCCAATGAGGGGTCATAAAATTTGAACGGAGATTTGTGTGAATAATGCATTAGTACTGCTAGATTTGGGTAAACGGTTCACCCTGGATACCACCCCTTCTATAGTAGATCTTTTCTGCAAATTTTGTCTAAGATTCTATCAACTTTACAAATAAATACGTTCATGAATCACAATCAGATCCACCCCACAATGTTGCATACCAAATATCAAAAGATTCTGCCTGCTGGATCTGGAGAAGAAGATTTTTTAAGAAATATGCCTGAAATGCACTAAGTTAAAATTTGGGCTCCTATACGGAGCTCAAATATAAACCCAGGGGGCCGATTTGAACAAACTTGAATCAGATCCACCCCACAATGTTGCTTACCAAATATGAAAAGATTCTGAAGCTGGATCTGGAGAAGAAGATTTTTTAAGAAATTTGCCTGAAATGCACTAAGTTCGAATTCGAGCTTCTATAGTGAGCCCAAATATGAAACTAGGAAGCCGATTTGAACAAACTTGAATCAGATCCACCCCACAATGTTGCATACCAAATATCAAAAGATTCTGCCTGCTGGATCTGGAGAAGAAGATTTTTTAATAAATTTGCCCGAAATGCACTAAGTGCGAATTCGGGCTTCTATATTAAGCCCAAATATGAATCCAGGGGGCCGATTTGAACAAACTTGAATCAGATCCACCCCGCAATGTTGCATACCAAATATCAAAAGATTCTGCCTGCTGGATCTGGAGAAGAAGATTTTTGAAGAAATTTGCCCGAAATGCACTAAGTTTGAATTCGAGCTTCTATAGTGAGCCCAAATATGAATTCAGGGGGCCGATTTGAACAAACTTGAATCAGATCCACCCCGCAATGTTGCATACCAAATATCAAAAGATTCTGCCTGCTGGATCTGGAGAAGATGATTTTTTAAGAAATTTGCCTGAAATGCACTAAGTTCGAATTCGAGCTTCTATAGTGAGCCCAAATATGAATCTAGGAAGCCGATTTGAACAAACTTGAATCAGATCCACCCCACAATGTTGCATACCAAATATCAAAAGATTCTGCCTGCTGGATCTGGAGAAGAAGATTTTTTAATAAATTTGCCCGAAATGCACTAAGTGCGAATTCGGGCTTCTATATTAAGCCCAAATATGAATCCAGGGGGCCGATTTGAACAAACTTGAATCGGATCCACCCCGCAATGTTGCATACCAAATATCAAAAGATTCTGCCTGCTGGATCTGGAGAAGAAGATTTTTGAAGAAATTTGCCCGAAATGCAGTAAGTTTGAATTCGAGCTTCTATAGTGAGCCCAAATATGAATCCAGGGGGCCGATTTGAACAAACTTGAATCAGATCCACCCCGCAATGTTGCATACCAAATATCAAAAGATTCTGCCTGCTGGATCTGGAGAAGATGATTTTTTAAGAAATTTGCCTGAAATGCACTAAGTTCGAATTCGAGCTTCTATAGTGAGCCCAAATATGAATCTAGGAAGCCGATTTGAACAAACTTGAATCAGATCCACCCCACAATGTTGCATACCAAATATCAAAAGATTCTGCCTGCTGGATCTGGAGAAGAAGATTTTTTAATAAATTTGCCCGAAATGCACTAAGTGCGAATTCGGGCTTCTATATTAAGCCCAAATATGAATCCAGGGGGCCGATTTGAACAAACTTGAATCAGATCCACCCCGCAATGTTGCATACCAAATATCAAAAGATTCTGCCTGCTGGATCTGGAGAAGAAGATTTTTGAAGAAATTTGCCCGAAATGCAATAAGTTTGAATTCGAGCTTCTATAGTGAGCCCAAATATGAATCCAGGGGGCCGATTTGAACAAACTTGAATCAGATCCACCCCGCAATGTTGCATACCAAATATCAAAAGATTCTGCCAGCTGGATCTGGAGAAGATGATTTTTTAAGAAATTTGCCTGAAATGCACTAAGTTCGAATTCGAGCTTCTATGGTAAGCTCAAATATGAATCTAGGGAGCCGATTTAAACAAATTTGCATCAGATCCATCCCACAATGTTGCATACCAAATATCAAAAGATTCTGCCTGCTGGATCTGGAGAAGAAAATTTTTTAAGAAATTTGCCTGAAATGCACTAAGTTCGAATTCGAGCTTCTATAGTGAGCCCAAATATGAATCTAGGAAGCCGATTTGAACAAACTTGAATCAGATCCACCCCACAATGTTGCATACCAAATATCAAAAGATTCTGTCTGCTGGATCTGGAGAAGAAGATTTTTTAATAAATTTGCTTGAAATGCACTAAGTTCAAATTTGGGCTCCTATACTGAGCCCAAATATAAACCCAGGGGGCCGATTTGAACAAACTTGAATCAGATCCATCCTACAATGTTGCATACCAAATATCAAAAGATTCTGCCTGCTGGATCTGGAGAAGAAGATTTTTTAAGAAATTTGCCTGAAATGCACTAAGTTCGAAATCGGGCTCCTATACTGAGCCCAAATATTAACCCAGGGGGCCGATTTGAACAATCTTGAATCAGATCCACCCCACAATGTTGCTTACCAAATATGAAAAGATTCTGCCTGCTGGATCTGGAGAAGAAGATTTTTTAAGAAATTTGCCTGAAATGCACTAAGTTCGAATTCGGGCTTCTATAGTAAGCCCAAATATGTATCCAGGGTGCCGATTTGAACAAACTTGAATCAGATCTACCCCGCAACGTTGCATACCAAATATCAAAAGATTCTGCCTGCTGGATCTGGAGAAGAAGATTTTTGAAGAAATTTGCCTGAAATGCACTAAATTCGATTTCAAGCTCCTATAGTGAGCCCAAATATGAATCTAGGGAGCCAATTTGAACAAACTTGAATCAGATCCACCCTACAATGTTGCATACCAAATATCAAAAGATTCTGCCTGCTGGATCTGGAGAAGAAGATTTTCAAAGAAATTTGCCTGAAATGCAGTAAGTTCAAATTTGGGCTCCTATACTGAGCCCAAATATAAACTCAGGGGGCCGATTTGAACAAACTTGAATCAGATCCACCCCACAATGTTGCATACCAAATATCAAAAGATTCTGCCTGCTGGATCTGGAGAAGAAGATTTTTTAAGAAATTTGCCTGAAATGCACTAAGTTCGAAATCGGGCTCCTATACTGAGCCCAAATATGAACCCAGGGGGCCGATTTGAACAAACTTGAATCAGATCCACCCTACAATGTTGCATACCAAATATCAAAAGATTCTGCCTGCTGGATCTGGAGAAGAAGATTTTTTAATGTTTTTCCCATTGCCTACAGTGTTAATAAGTGCTGACTCAGCACTTTTTCAAAGTCCCGAAACTGTACCCTATGATAAAACCGATGGCAATTTTTTTTTACCAATCCTTTCTGTTGGTCCTAAGGAAGCTGCACACCAAATAAAAATTCTCAGTGCCGTGCAGTTTTGGAGATATGGGAGTTTTAAATTTTTTCTATTTTTAGCTCCTGCGGTTCCCACGGGGCTGCGGGAAAATTTTTTTTTGCATAAATCAAGTACTCATGACCCAATAAGCCCTCACATAAAATTTGGTTCAAATCAGCCTCTCGGTTTGGAAAATAGAAATTTTGGGCGGGGCAAAAAATTTTGCCCCTCTCATAACAACGCCAAGTATAGCCCCACAAACTTCTCTTGAACAAATCTGAGTCTACACCTCAAAAGGAAGCTGCACACCAAATATCAAGTCTCTGCTACTGCTGGTTCATGAGAAGAAGATTTACAAAGATTTTGGTGCCCCTTGGGGGCGTGGCACCACCCAGGAGGAGGGGCAACTTCATTTGAACAAATCTGAATTGGCATTAGGTAATAAACATTTAGCCAACATTTGAATAAAATTGGGCTAGTGGTTTAGGAGGAGAAGTCGATAATGTAAAGTTAACGCCGGACGACGACGACGACGACGGACGACGGACGACGACCGACCACGACGGACGGAAAGTGATTAGTAAAGCTCCCCTTGAGCTTCGCTCAGGTGAGCTAATAATATGAGGTGTACACTGTACTAAAGATCTGAGGGGTGGGTTAATATGACCTCACAGTTAATATATGTGGCCCTCACAGTTAACATATATCAACACAAGAGGCCCCAGGGGGCCTGAGGGCGCTCACCTGACATGGTAGCCTACATATCAACCCAGAGAATTGATTTCCACAAGTTGCATCTGCTCCTCTTAAGAAAAGCTGAAACCAAATATCCAAATATTCTGACCAGTGGATCTAAAAAAAAGATTTTTAAAGAATATTCCTCATATTGAACTAAGTCATAATTCGGGCTCCCACAGGGAGCCCATATATGAACCCAGGGACTTGGCTTTAACAAACCTGAATCTCACACCCCTAAGGATTCTGCACATCAAATATCAAAACACTCCGACTGCTGGATCTGAAGAAGAAGATTTTTAAAGAAAATTCCTCATTTTGAACCAAGTTACAAATCGAGCTCCCACAATCAGCCCAAATATGGACCTAGGGACATGGCTTGAACAAACTTGAATCTTACCCCCCTAAGGATGCTGCATAAAAAATATCAAAAGTATTCATCTGCTGGATCTGAAGATTTTTAAAGAAAATTCCTCATTTTGAACTAAGTTGTCATTCAGGCTCCCATAGTGAGCCCAAATATGAACCAAGGGACTTGGCTTGAACAAACTTGAATCTCAGCCCCATAAGGTTGCTCCATGCCAAATATCAAAATGTTCCAACTGCTGAATCTGAAGAAGAAGATTTTTAAAGAAAAATTCCTCATATTGACTAAGTTATAATTTGGGCTCCCACAGGGAGCCCAAATATGGACCCATGGACTTGGCTTTAACACACTTGAATCCCCCCCTCCCCTCCAAGGATGCTACTCACCACATATCAAACCATTCCGACTGCTGGATCTGAAGAAGAAGATTTTTTAAGAAAATTCCACATTTCGAACAAAGTTACAATTCAAGCTCCCACAGTGAGCCCAAATATGGACCTAGGGACATGGCTTGAACAAACTTGAATCTCACCCCCCTAAGGATGCTGCATACCAAATATCATAAGACTCTGCCTGCTGGATCTTGAGAAGAAGATTTTCAAAGAAATTTGCCTGAAATGCACTAAGTTCGAATTTGGGCTTCTATAGTGAGCCCAAATATGAATCCAGGTGGCCGATTTGAACAAACTGGAATCAGATCCACCCCACAATGTTGCACACTAAATATCAAAAGATTCTGCCTGCAGGATCTGGAGAAGAAGATTTTTTAAGAAATTTGCCTGAAATGCACTAAGTTCGAATTCGAGCTTCTATAGTGAGCCCAAATATGAATCTAGGGAGCCGATTTGAACAAAATAGAATCAGATCCACCCCACAATGTTGCATACCAAATATCAAAAGATTCTGCCTGCTGGATCTGGAGAAGAAGATTTTTGAAGAAATTTGCCTGAAATGCACTAAGTTCGAATTCGAGCTTCTATAGTGAGCCCAAATATGAATCTAGGGAGCCGATTTGAACAAAATAGAATCAGATCCACCCCACAATGTTGCATACCAAATATCAAAAGATTCTGCCTGCTGGATCTGGGGAAGAAGATGTTTTAAGAAATTTGCCTGAAAATCACTAAGTTCAAATTTGGGCTCCTATACTGAGCCCAAATATAAATCCAGGGAGCCGATTTGAACAAACTTGAATCAGATCCACCCCACAATGTTGCATACCCAATATGAAAAGATTCTGCCTGCTGGATCTTGAGAAGAAGATTTTCAAAGAAATTTGCCTGAAATGCACTAAGTTCAAATTTGGGCTCCTATACTGAGCCCAAATATAAACCCAAGGGGCCGATTAGAACAAACTTGAATCAGATCCACCCCACAATGTTGCATACCAAATATTAAAAGATTCTGCCAGCTGGATCTGGAGAAGAAGATTTTCAAAGAAATTTGCCTGAAATGCACTAAGTTCGAATTTGGGCTTCTATAGTGAGCCCAAATATGAATCCAAGTGGCCGATTTGAACAAACTGGAATCAGATCCACCCCACAATGTTGCATACCAAATATCAAAAGATTCTGCCTGCAGGATCTGGAGAAGAAGATTTTTGAAGAAATTTGCCTGAAATGCACTAAGTTCGAATTCGAGCTTCTATAGTGAGCCCAAATATGAATCTAGGGAGCCGATTTGAACAAAATAGAATCAGATCCACCCCACAATGTTGCATACCAAATATCAAAAGATTCTGCCTGCTGGATCTGGAGAAGAAGATTTTTGAAGAAATTTGCCTGAAATGCACTAAGTTCGAATTCGAGCTTCTATAGTGAGCCCAAATATGAATCTAGGGAGCCGATTTGAACAAAATAGAATCAGATCCACCCCACAATGTTGCATACCAAATATCAAAAGATTCTGCCTGCTGGATCTGGAGAAGAAGATTTTTGAAGAAATTTGCCTGAAATGCACTAAGTTCGAATTCGAGCTTCTATAGTGAGCCCAAATATGAATCTAGGGAGCCGATTTGAACAAAATAGAATCAGATCCACCCCACAATGTTGCATACCAAATATCAAAAGATTCTGCCTGCTGGATCTGGGGAAGAAGATGTTTTAAGAAATTTGCCTGAAAATCACTAAGTTCAAATTTGGGCTCCTATACTGAGCCCAAATATAAACCCAGGGAGCCGATTTGAACAAACTTGAATCAGATCCACCCCACAATGTTGCATACCCAATATGAAAAGATTCTGCCTGCTGGATCTTGAGAAGAAGATTTTCAAAGAAATTTGCCTGAAATGCACTAAGTTCAAATTTGGGCTCCTATACTGAGCCCAAATATAAACCCAAGGGGCCGATTTGAACAAACTTGAATCAGATCCACCCCACAATGTTGCATACCAAATATTAAAAGATTCTGCCAGCTGGATCTGGAGAAGAAGATTTTCAAAGAAATTTTGCCTGAAATGCAGTAAGTTCAAATTTGGGCTCCTATACTGAGCCCAAATTTAAACCCAAGGGGCCGATTTGAACAAACTTGAATCAGATCCACCCCACAATGTTGCATACCAAATATCAAAAGATTCTGCCTGCTGGATCTGAAGAAGAAGATTTTTTAAGAAATTTGCCTGAAATGCACTAAGTTCGAACTCGGGCTCCTATACTGAGCCCAAATATGAACCCAGGGGGCCGATTTGAACAAACTTGAATCAGATCCACCCTCCAATGTTGCATACCAAATATCAAAAGATTCTGCCTGCTGGATCTGGAGAAGAAGATTTTTTAATGTTTTTCCCATTGCCCACAGTGTTAAAAAGTGCTGAACCCTATGATAAAACCGATGGCAATTTTTTTTTACCAATTCTTTCTGTTGGTCTTAAGGAAGCTTCACACCAAATAAAAATTCTCGGTGCCGTGCAGTTTTGGAGATATGGGCGTTTTCATTTTTTTCTATTTTTAGCTCCTGCGGTTCCCATGGGGCTACGGGAAAAAAAAAATCAGCATAAATTAGGTACTTATGACCCAATAAGCCCTCACATAAAATTTGATTCAAATCAGCCTCTCGGTTTGGAAAATAGAAATTTTGGGCGGGGCCAAAAATTTTGCCCCTCCCATAACGACGCCAAGTATAGCCCCACAAATTTCTCTTGAACAAATCTGAGTCTACACCTCAAAAGGAAGCTGCACACCAAATATCAAGTCTCTGCTACTGCTGGTTCATGAGAAGAAGATTTTTTAAGATTTCAGCACACTTTTTGGGTGTGGCCCTACCCACGGGCGAGGCAACTTGATTTGAACAAAATCAAATTGCGATGTCATAACAAACTATTATCTCAAATATCAATTAAATTGGTTCAGCGGTTTGGGAGGAGAAGACGCAAACACCATGTTCACGGACGACGGGCGCCAGACGAGGACGACGGACGGTGAGTGATCACTATAGCTCTCCTGACTGAAAGTCAGGTGAGCTAAAAATTACAATGAAATTATTCCCAAATGAGTCATCCTATCAAGTTACATTAAAATCCCTTCATAAATATGGCCTGTAGACTGTGCTAAAGGTTTTTGGGCTTCGGGCCCCTGTAGCCGTCAGTTTCCCAATTGCGTCCAAAGGGGACGTTCTCATCTAGGCATTATATGGAGTCAACCTAACAAGTTACAATGAAATCCTTCCATAAATACGACCTACAGACATGCTAAAGGTTTTTGGGCTCGGGCAGCCATCAAGGCTGAATGATCGTGACCAAAAGGGGACGTTCTCATCTGGACACTATTTGGAGTCATCCTACCAAGCTACAATAAAATCCCTTCATAATTATGACCTGTAGACTGTTCTAAAGGTTTTCGAGCTTTGGGCCCCTGAAGCCGTCACAGTTGCCCACTCATGTCCAAAAGGGGACGTTCTCATCTAGACATTATATGAAGTCAACCTACCAAGTTACAATGAAATCCCTTCATAAATATGACCTTAGACTGTGCTAAAGGTTTTCGGGCTTCGGACTCGGGCAGCCATCATGGTTGAATGATCGCAATCAAAGGGGACAATCTCATCTGGGCATCATCTGGAATGATCCTATGAAGTTACAATGAAATCCCTTCATAAATATGGCCTGTAGACTGTGCTCAAGGTTTTTGGGCTTCGGGCATTGTAGCCAACACAGCTGACCAATTACGACCAAAAGGGGATGTCATCATCTAGGCATTATATGGAGTCAACCTAGTAGGTTACAATGAAATCCTTCCATAAATATGACCTTTTACCTATGCTAAAGGTTTTTGGGCTCGGGCACCCATCAAGGCTGAATGATTGCGATCAAAAGGGGACGTTCTCATCTAGACATTATTTGGAGTCATCCTACCAAGTTACAATGAAATCCCCTCATAAATATGACCTGTAGACTGTGCTAAAGGTTTTTGGGCTTCGGGCACCTTTAGCCGTCACAGTTGCCCAATCATGTCCAAAAGGGGACGTTCTCATCTAGACACTATATGAAGTTAACCTACCAAGTTACAATGAAATCCCTTCATAAATATGACCTGTAGACTGTGCTGAAGGTTTTCGGGCTTCGGGCTCGGGCAGCCATCATGGGTGAATGATCGCACGTTCTCATCTAGACATTATATGAAGTTAACCTACCAAGTTACAATGAAATCCCTTCATAAATATGACCTGTAGACTGTGCTAAAGGTTTTCGGGCTTCGGGCTTGGGCAGCCATCATGGGTGAATGATCGCAACCATAGGGGACAATCTCATCTGAGCATCATGTGGAGTGATCCTAAGAAGTTACAATGAAATCCCTTCATAAATATGACCTGTAGACTGTGCTCAAGGTTTTCGGGCACTTGTAGCCATCACAACTGACCAATCACGGCCGAAAGGGGATGTCATCATCTAGGCATTATATGGAGTCAACCTAACAGGTTACAATGAAATCCTTCCATAAATATGACCTTTTGCCTATGCTAAAGGTTTTTGGGCTCGGGCACCCATCAAGGCTGCATGATCGCGATCAAAATGGGACGTTCTCATCTAGACATTATTTGGAGTCATCCTGCCAAGTTACAATGAAATCATTTCATAAATATGACCTCTAGACTGTGCTAAAGGTTTTCGGGCTTCGGGCTCCTGTAGCCGTCACAGTTGCCCAATCACGTCCAAAGGGGGACTTTCTCATCTTGACATTGTATGAAGTCAACCCACCAAGTTACAATGAAATTCCTCAATAAATATGACCTGTAGACTGTGCTAAAGGTTTTCGGGTTTTAGGCTCGGGCAGTCGTCACGGTTGGCAGATCATGCCCAAATGGGGAAATTCGCATCTAGACATCATAAGGAGTCATCCTACCAAGTTACAATGAAATCCCTCCACATTAAACATGACCTGCAGACTGTGCTAAAAGTTTTTGGGTTTCGGGCTTGGGCAGCCATCACGTTTGATAGATCATGCCCAAAAGGGGACGTTCTCATCTAGGCACTATACAGAGGCATCTTACCAAGTAACAATGAAATCCCTTCATAAATACGACCTGTAGACTGTGCTAATGGTTTTCGGGTTTTGGGCTCGGGCAGCCATACTGGTTGCCCGATAGCGACCAAAAGGGGACGTTCTCATCTAGACATGACCCCAAACCTGCATATGAAATTTCGTGACGATCAGACAAGAACTGCGGGGTGTAGCCCGTGCTAAAGGGAACGTGAACAGACGTCACAGACTCACAGACTAAGAGACTTCCGCACGCGTGATGGCAATAGCTTATCTTGACTATGTCAAGTTAAGCTAAAAATGTGTGTGTGTGTGTGTGTGTGTGTGTGTGAGAGAGAGTGCGTGAGAGAGAGAGAGGGATTGTTTTTGGTGGTTTCAGGGGACTATATTCTGTCCTCAGACCTTGACTGTGGGGACGATTTCAGTATGGGGACTTTCTCTCATGGCCCATAAACATTAACGGTATATATCTCTGGCTTATGACAATAGTCGAGACCAGCCATTCTCAATTTTGTGTGGTTTTTATGTCTATCTCTCAATCATGTTACGAACTTGTGTGGAAAATACACCCTGTTGGAGATTTTTCACTTTCTTGAATTTGCTACAAATGCAGTAAGAGTAATATCCCTTGGATTGATCCGCTTCAGTTTTACTTCCACGGATGCGTGTACACTCTAAACAGGCGCCATTGTTATCTTGACCTGTAAGTTTTTAGCGCGTTTATTACAAAATTCTTTCACAGTGTTATTACGAGTTTTTATCTCAGAAATATCATGACTGAATAACCATTTGGAAATTGTTTTGCTTGGGAATTAGCGTTTCAGTATGTTTTCCATACCCGTCCTCAGATGATTTGGGATTAGGTAGTACGGTGATTGTGCAATTTATGGAAATGTACCTAGTGCCGGTGTGGTATCGTCAAGGTTTACTGATGTTTCGATCTTGGGCGTTTCGGCCGAAACGTCCTGGGTATAGGGCAGAAATGCCTCGGGGGTTTTACTGAATTTTTTTTTATAATATTTCAATTTTTTGTAACATAATTTCCCTCATGTTGGTGGTCACCAAAAGTTGTCTTTGAATTAAAAACAATAACTTACTTTTATTGAAAGTCAATTTATTTGTTTTAATCCGTAACAATCCTTGAATAAAGTTGAATAAAGTGGGAGTTTATTTAATGTTCACTCGTGTTCAAGGCTCATTGAAATGAATAAAATACAAGATTTTTTTCCAGCAAGTAGTGTTTTGACGAAAAAAACAAGAAAAGTACAACAGTGCTGTGCAAAAAAAGGGCGATGATAAAATGCCAGTGCAGTTTTTGCTGAAAAGACCATCTTTAAAATAATAAGACTGAATATTGTAGCGAAATGTCCCCTACTGACTTCTATTGACTTGTGTTGCTCACTTTTGAGCTAAGGCATGGAAAACCAGGCTTGAAATTAGTAACTCACTTTTGAGCTAAGGAAATTAGTAAAGTTGAACACTGAATAGTGAAACAACAAGCGGCTAGATGGAAGGACAGACTTGGATACCTACTTTTACTTAATAGAGAAAATAGAGAAAATAATTTAGTGAATTATTGAATTTGAATTGAAGAGAAATCAGAGAGAACATTTTAATGTATAAAATTAAGCAATAAATTGTGCATAGTTTAGAAGTGCACTACAGTGACACTGGTGTTTATAAATTATATCTATAAACATCAGTGTTAATTCCTCCATTGTTTTGTTTTATTGTAACTGAGTGTTAGTTCAAGCGGTCAGAACACTGAGTATGGTGTTTTGGAGGTAAATTAATTGGAATTTTTCTATTGGTTGAAATACTCTCTGAAATTGTATATAAGCAGGAGTTTTGGACCAGATCAGGCAGTGTGCAGCGGACGCGGCACCTCATTCGCAGCCAAGCAGCGATAACTAACGCAACTAAGTAGCATACTTATTCCAGTCCAATACTCTTAGACTATTAGACTATATAGAAGGTAAGACTTATTTCTTAATGGAAACTTAGGTATGGGTCCTTCTCGCCGCGTCCATGGGTAACAAGGGGCTGTGCCAGTTAGACAAGTAAAGGTCAGTGTTAATCTTATCTTACATATAAACTTAAGATTTATCTCTTATTCTCGGTATTGTTATTGACGAGAAAGTCTTTGTAATTAAGAAAGTCTTGTAATTGAGAAATTCTTTGTAATTAATTTTCATTTGCATATCTTAAAGTATATAAAAGAAATTTAAACATATCTTATTGTCTTATTTTTCTGTTCCTGTAGAGAAGAACCTGGTAAGAAAAGTCGCGGCTCTAAGACTCTTGTCTTGGGGTACACAACAGTCCTCCTTCGGGTAACTAGACCATAGCTTACAAAAACGTTGTGGCCCAGGTATTAACCCCTATGCTACAATATTACAAATGTAGTTTCATGTAAAACATTAATCATTATGTTGAGGAAAAATCTGAGGAATAATTAATTTAAACATGAACAGATCAATTTGAAAACAAATCAAAAGATATTTGATTCTCGGTCAATATATTGTGGAAAACAATGAAGATGTCAGTTTTATTTACCTGTTACTAGGTGGGTGGTTTGGCTGCTATAGATGTAACATAACATAACCAGCAACTACTTTGCTTACATTTACAAAGTATCATTATTCAAATTTAATCAAAATGTGACCAGTAGTTAGTCCACTGCCAAGAGGCCGCTTCGGTCACTAGGGAAGTCATGTATCGCATGATTGACCTGCCTATTTCTATTTGCAATGCGCCTTCGTCCTTTATAAAAATACACAGCTGTAAGTGGGCGTTGATACCAGTCTTTGGACATTGTTTGACACTTCTGATTAAAAGTTACTGATGAGTTGTTTGTATGTGTTGGTTGAGCACTCTTGATATGCTATCTTTGTCGACTTCTGATCTACCGGTGACAATGGGTTCAGACATTTTGTGTTTTTTCGAGGAGACTTCTGATCTACCGATGGAATATGTATATAAGATAGAGGTTCGAGAGGTCGAGTCACTGTCAAATCACAAACAACTGTGTATCCTTGCATGCAGTGTGGAGGTGAAGTTCTGTTATTTATTTAGGTATTTTGTTGTTGTTTTTTTTTTGGGGGGGGGGGGGGGTCATTTGGAATTCCCGAAGGATAACCAGATACATCATACCTCATAATCACATACAGCATCCTATCTCCCAGAAGTTCGATGGATGACTCCCGGTTCTGCAAAACTAAACTGTTGGTGCTTTCTCAGCTCTTTTTTGTAACCGCTATGGTCAATATACCGAGGCCGCTAGTAAACCGGCGTTTCTGTTTGGTTTTCTTCTTCTGCTTGAGTTGTATTAATTATACCTATTGCCGACAAAGTAATAAAGTCTTTCTATTCTATTTGAACTGCCTGTTGTTAGTCAATTATTCCCTAATCCATATTTAACAGTTTGTGAATAGAGAATTATCTTATTGGACAGAATAGATAATAGAGGATACTGAGGTGTTAATTAAACAAAAATTTTCCAAAAACATCCTAATCACCTCTATTACCTATCTTGCCAAGTTAATTCCTTTCAGTATGGACTGTTAATATAGAAGGCCGAAACGTCCAGGGCCGAAACGTCTCGAGGTCGAAACGCCCTAAGGCCAAAACGTCCCAATACCATCGGAAATAGTATTGGTAGTACTGGTATGTTCGGATAAACTTAGCAAGGTTATTTTTTTTATTTTTATTATTTGGCTATTTATTTTTTGTGGATTAATTAGGTTGATATAGATTTACTGTGTCGGCTTATTTCAAATTATTTGCTTAAAACAATTAGACCTTATCAGCGATCATAATGCGCAAAACTCTTCCGGGAATCACCACACTTGGAAACATAAACACGAATGGTTAAACGACGGACCGAGTTGGAACACGTGAACAGCGAACCGCATACTAACGTGCACTTGAAAAGTGAAAGTGATAATAATTAATTGTCCGACCAAGGCATCTTAGGTTTGTTTGTCGAACAGCGCACTTTGAAAACAATACATGTATATATTTACAAGCAATTTAGTTGATGGGGAAAAACTTGAGAATTTTTTACAAATTATGCATCACAAACGTCAACAATCAACACTGTCGAATTACCACAGAAACCAGCACAAACCACACGATAGCATTCTAATATGCTTTCGACGCTTGCAACTCCGAGGATTTCCAGGTAATTGATACTGGCGGTCAAGATTACGCAATGATTGCGTTTGGCAGGATAGGTGCCTGCATAATATTTCACTCAGCTTTTCTTTGAAATTAAAATTGAATAGTGAACTTAAGGTGCTATAACAGTAATGGAATTCAGTTTACTTTCAAATTCCGAAGTCTGATATTCCATAAATATAAATGAAATATACACAAATTATACATCATAATGAAAGTTATGATGCATAGCATACCAAAAATATATTTGTTCACCTCTCAATGGTGACAGCTGGCATCAGTGGTTCCTGGAAGTCTGCAATCGTATTCGTACAAGAACTGGCTATCAAATAATATTTCACGAGAACATCTTCTGGTCAAATATACTAAATATATCCAAGAACAACACTTGGGCACCAAAATACTTCCAAACGCCGTGACAGAGCTGTATTGAGATAAATGCCAAACCGTGTCGATTTGTTTACATTCTGTGGCAGACTTCGCCACGATTGTGTGGCTTCCGGTTTTGCAAAGTCAACGGGGCAAACATGCATAAGAACAACGCCTTTAAAATGAAAGAATGGGACGGATCGTCGTCAATCTACCTGTGGTCATGATACGGAGATCGCACAGCTACCACATTATTCATTGTGTGTCATAACACTTGTTTGAAATCCTGAGATTTATGCAAGTACTTTGTGTTTACATTCCGATGTATCATGTGACAAAATTTTTTTTTTGGAGCATGGACAGCCTCCTCACGAAAAAATGCAAGCAGTGCTGGAATTTCTGCAAACATAGTCTTCACGCTGCATTGTGATGTGTTTCGAATTCCAAGGATTGTTCTCAACGATATGAAGCATATTTAGCCACCATTTGTTTTCATGAAATGTTATTTGATTGTCGGTTCTCGTACGAATACGATCGCAGACTTCCAGGAATTTTTCCAGGAACCACTGATGCCAGTTATCATCACTGAGAGGTCAACCAATATATTTTTGGTATGCTATGCATCATAACCTTCATTATGATGCATCATTTGTGTACATTTCATTCATATTGGTGGAATATCAGACTCCGGAATTTCAGAGTTAACTGAATTCCATTACTATTATAGCACCTTAAAATGTTTATATTATGTGTACCATAAACAAGTTCCCTTTCTCTGAACCCTGATATAACAAAATGTAGTAACCAGTGCCTGGGGTGAAAGTCTTTTAAAACATAGGTATAAGTGGTTGTCTGACCTCGAATTTATACTTGTGTTGATGTCGTAATATGATCACAGATCTTTAAAGAGACCTTAAACCATAATAAATAAGGAAATAACACCGGATGGTTATTCACATATTGTTAAAAGGAATTACATAGCATTAGAGCCATTAGTAAATAGTGGTATATCCTGAACATTGAGCATATATTAATATACTCAAATATAAGTAACCTAAAATCGAGGATGATAATCACACTCCTCAGATTAATCACACTCCTGGAGTTAATCCCAGGAGTGTGATAAATCACACTCCTCGATTTTCCACACGGCCATGCCTGCTTATTAAGCCCTACTAGTACATCCGTGAGTGACATTTTCAGCCGGGTCGAGTTTTATTCATTCGACATCCTCACACAAACACAACGAAAATGATATGAACTAGACAAGTCTATTCACACTCGCGGTTTGCGCCCTCTTCTACCAGGGGTCACTCACTGAAACTATTCAAGAAACAATGTAGAACGACAAAGAGACTGCACTCATTCTCCAACAGAATTATTGATCAATGGAATAGTATTCCACTGATCAATAATTCTGTTGGAGAATGAGTGCAGTCTCTTTAATAGCTTATCAAATTCTACAGTCATTGCAAATTCTCTCAATGCTTTCAAATCGGCTCTTAAATAAGGAAGACTGGAACCAATATAAATTTGAATTTTGTCTGTTCCTGCTGAATTGAGGCTACTTAAACCCAAGAGTACATATGATGAATCCATACTTTTTGCGCAACCCTTATAAGTATAAAAATTAGTCCGCTTAATGAAAAAGACTATCAAGCGATTCATGAGAAGTGAATACTACACGTAGCACCATTTCACAATGAGGGGTCTTTAGAAGCCATTTGCTTATTTTCTGACCCACAGACAGAGGTACAGAAAAGTAAAATTTCCATCAACTTTCCACATTTTAAAATTTCATTTTGAGATTTTAAAATGGCGGGAAGTTGATGGAAATTTTACTTTCCGTCATTTTTGTGTGAGGATGTCAAATGAATAAAACCCAACCCTACTGGAAATGCCACGCACGGATGTAAATAAATAGTTAATCGATCGAAAACAATCTGTTGAAAAGTCCCGCGACAGATTTATATTCCTACTTTCGCATTTGGACACTGGTTGTAACTCCCGTAACTATGAGCCCTGTCAATCAAAAGTCGAAATATAAATTCTTGTACCATTGACTTAATTCCCAAGAGGAAATAACCATGGATAATCTCAAATCAAAATTTGAGTAAATCAAGCAACAGAGTGGGGAGGGTTAAGCACTACAAAGTCCAAACATATTATATTTGGATATTTTATTTTTAATTTCCTTGCACTGTAAATAATACATGGTAGTTTTTGCGGTAAAAGTACCGGCAACTGGATTAGAGCTGTCATGATTAATCGATTGTTGATCGGTCATGGCGAAATGGATTAGTATTTTTCGTTGTCGAATGATCGGTAAATTATATCCCATTTTAGACGTTTAATAATTAAAAGAAAATATGTTGAAAAAACTATTGTTTCTAAAGGTAAAGAGTTAAGAACATCGATGTTAAACCCCAAGAAGCTATTGGAAGCATTTGTCTTTCAGGTACATTCATCAAAGCTTTGATGTTCTGAACTTTTGAACCGTCACTCAGTGTAATAATCAAGACCGGTCGGCAGTTGCAAAGTTCGCAACTGCCGATCGGTCTTGATTATTACACTGACGGTTCAAAAGTTCAGAACATCAAAGCTTTGAATGTAACTAAAAGAGGATCGTCTTCGTTGTTTACTTGAGGTAGGTCAACTGACTTCAACTTCATTTTTATCGACTTCAAAGAGAAAGAGATGGGGGTCATCTAGGTACGATCAATCGATTATCATCGATTATTTGCGATTTGAGGTCACATATTTCTGCACAATGGCTAATCATGACAACAGTTTTACGGGTGGAGGAAGCCGGAGTACCCGGAGAGAACCACCGAGCAACGGTGAGCAACTGTCAGCTCCCCAACATACTAACTCCACACAAGCATGGGTAGCATTGGTAGAAGACAGGTGCACCATCGATGTGCAGTACGCCTTAGTGCACAACGTCACCGTGCCCCCACAGGGCAATGGGGGTGAAGTGTCTTGCCCAAGGACACAACGCGGTTGCCGCAGGTGGGATTCGAACCAAGGACCTCTCGGTTTGCAGCCTGCACCTCTACCTACTGAGCCACCGCACCCCCCAAAGAGTTAAACAGATTTCAAAGCAATTAATATATAGCCTGGCTTTATCAGCAATGAACATGTTTGGGAATCTGTTTTTAAGGTTGCAAATCTAAATATATCAACAAGGGACATGGTTTGTAATCTGTTTTTTAAGGTTGCAAATCTAAATATATTTTCTGTTCTCTATTTTGGCAATGGTGCCTGAAGTGTTCGCAGAAAATAACCTGCCCTGAAGTATGTCATCTGTGCTAATATATACAGCTAAGGAATTGGCAAAGGATAAAATATGAAAGTGTCAATGACACTGTAGCTCAACTTGTCAAGACATGTACATGCATAGTATGTGACACAGCAATGACAAACATCTAGTTAATGACCTGATAACAAAGGTACATATAAAGTATTGTAACGGTCTGTACATAAATACTGACCGTAGCCTGTAACAAATGTACAGGTAAAGTATTGTAAAGGTGGGTGACAGTCAGATGTTAAACTAGAAAAGAAATCTTTGAGTCCCAGAGTGGGTCTGACTGAACCCCAAAATATGTGTTCTCATAGCACAGTGATAACAAAGGCACCCCAAAACACACTCATTCCTGTCCCAAGGTGAAAACAAAGGTACCCAAGAAGTTTCGTGAAGATCAGTTCATAAATACGAGCTGTATAGAAGTAGTGACAAATGAAAGTGTCAATGACACTGTAGCTCAACTTGTCAAGACATGTACATGTACAGTATGTGACACAGCAATGACAAACATCTAGGTAATGACCTGATAAAGGTACATATAAAGTATTGTAACGGTCTGTACATAAATACTGACCGTAGCCTGTAACAAATGTATAGGTAAAGTATTGTAAAGGTGGGGGACAGTCAGATGCTAAACTAGAAAAGAAATCTTTGAGTCCCAGAGTGGGTCTTACTGAACCCCCAAAATATTTGTTCTCATAGCACAGTGACAACAAAGGCACCCCAAAACACACTCATTCCTGTCCCAAGGTGAAAACAAAGGTACCCTAGAAGTCTCATGAAGATCAGTTCATAAATACGAGCTGTATAGAAGTTGTGACAAAATACTGATTGGACCTAATTTCGGTATAAAATGGCCACTGCAGCCATCTTGAATTTTGGACTGCACTCAGAAAAACTCGTTCTCGTCCCAAGGTGATAACAAAGGTACCCAAGAAGTTTCGCAAAGATCGGTTGATAAATACAGCCTTGACATGTGCACTTACAGCGTATAAGTAGCACTAAATAAATCAAAATTCATCTAATTTGCATTATTTCTGCACGAGAAAAAAACCATACTGTATGTGATGTACTCCATTTTACTAAACATTCATACAAAAATTTATTCAAATCAGAACTTTCATACAGAAGTTCTGTACAAAAGACTGATTGCACTAATTTGGGTACAAAATGGCTGCTGGTGGCCATCTTGAATTTCGGACCACACCCCAAAACACTCGTTCTCATCCCACGGTGATAACAAGGGTACCCAAGAAGTTTCGTAAAGATCGGTTCATAAATACGGCCTCTAGCCTGAGCCGTATAGAAGTTGTATAGAAGTTGTGTACAAAAAACTGATATAGACCTAATTTCGGTACAAAATGGCCACTGGCAGCCATCTTGAATTTTGGACCACACTCAGAAACACTCGTTCTCATCCCAAGGTGATAACAGAGGTACCCAAGAAGTTTTGTGAAGATCGGCTGATAAATACAGCCTCTAACCCGAGCCGTATTGACATGTGTACTTACTGTGTGTAAGTAGCACTGAAAAAATCAATGTTCATCTAATTTGCATAATTTTTGCACGAGAAAAAAACCTGTATTATATGTGATGTATCCCATGGTACTAAACATTCACACAAAAATTTTTCAAATCAGTGCTTTCATATGGAAGTTCTGTGCAAAAATCTGATTGCACCTAATTTTGAACAAAATGGCTGCCATCGGCCATCTTGAATTTCGGAACGCACCCAAAAACACTCTCGTTCTCGTCCCACGGTGATACCAAAGATATCCAAGAAGTTTCGTAAAGATCGGTTCATAAATATGGCCTCCAGCCCGAGCCGTATTGGCATTTGCACTTTCAGTGCTGAAATTAACACTAAATACATCAAAGTTAGTCTAATTTGCATAATTTAAGTACGAGAAAAAAAATGTATTATATGTGATGTATCCCATGGTACTAAACATTCATACAAAAAATTATTCAAATCAGCGCTTTCATATGGAAGTTCTGCGCAAAAATCTGATTTCACCTAAGTCTGTACAAAATGGCCACCAGCGGCCAACTTGAATTTCGGATCGGACCCCAAAACACTCGTTCTCATCCCACGGTCATAACAAAGGTACCCAAGAAGTTTCGTAAAGATCGGTTCATAAATACGGCCTCTAGCCGGAGCCGTATTGAATTGTTGACGGACAGACGGAAGACTGGCCATGGCATAAGCTCAAATTTGGCTTCGCCAAAGTTGAGCTAATGATATTTAAAATAATAAATTTTGATATCGTCTGCGTTGGGTAAAGGGTTAAATCTTCCAATCAATGAAGGAATAAGGCTGTTTCAATACAGTTACAAACAAAATTTGCCACTTTTTATTATATATTTTGTAAAAAAAAACTTTCATTGCAAAGAACTGTCTCTCTCGAAACACTTTTTAAATTAGTAACAAGGTGTTGTCACAATGAATACATTATAGCTGTTTACTGAATGCGAATTTATGTGTCGCCTTGTGCTTTCTGCATTTCATTCCAATCATAACTCGAGATTAAGAGAAGGTTACTTAAGAATGTACTCTTTAAAACACGAATTTGTGTTTTGTGAATTTATGATGTCAAGATATCTTCTACTCATCATTTCGTGCCACCGACTTGATTCATAATATTATCAGTTGTACTTGGAGTGAGCCTGTTCAGAGGAACATATTGTGCCAAGATCATGTATACTCTACAAAAAATGTGCTGATAAAATTGCAAAACGAGAAGCAAGGATGTTTTGAGAGGATGTAATTATTTATTTATATATTGGTGTTTAATTTCACATATTTTTGCACAATGGCTCATCATGACCACAACAACTCAAGACCAGGGGTGGGGTTAATAAGCCATGTTGCCCATTTTAGAGAGGGTTTGCACCTCCCAAACATTGGTGACTGGGTCCTATTTTACCAGTAAAATAGAGCCTGTGTAGTACCGCAGTGAACAGGCTCTGCTTCACTTCCCGGGAGTTCCCGCGGGGAGAGAGGATGTAATAAATCAGCTTTTAGAGGAAGCAAATGATGGTATTACTAACACAGGAGCGATACACCGTGGACGTCAAAGCTTGGAAACAAATCCAGAACGTCTTACTGGCAAGCACTTTATAACGATGAACAGTGATGAAAAATACTGTATTGTCTGTTCTGACTTAGAAACCAGGCTAGAAAGAAAACCAACTCGCCATCATTGCAAATCGTGTTGCATTCCTTGTGTGCTGTACCTTGTTTTGAGCTTTTTCCATCAAAAATGGACAACAAACAGGCAGCAGCAGAAATTATTTATAAATTGTGATAACAGTTACCAACAACACTAACTCAAACATATAAATATCAGTACTGACGACTTATAAAATTGTTCTCCAAATAAAAACAATTTCTGCAAAAGCACTTTGAAAGATTAATAAAATGTGCTCATTTTCGTGTCTAAAGAGTTTATTTCATGAAATATGCATATATACAGTAGAAATATAAAAAATAATATTGATATATATTATATAAGAAATAAAGTAAAAATTACAATTAAAATTAGTATAACTAAGAAAGACAGAAAATAAGTTCTTTTACAAAATCCAAGATGGCCTCCATGGTCATGTGCCCTCTTATGACCCCAAATGACCTTAAGACATTTAAGAAATTATCTCATGCAAATGTGTTCCAAGTAAAAATAAAGTTAATAGACCCCAGGATATAGTACTTCTAATATATATACATTGATTATTGCATTATTTCAAAGAATTAATTGGCGGGGAGTAGTGTTCAACTGGTGATCGGAACCGGCCACCACAATCGGCCGATTGTGGGCAATCAGATGACAACAGCAACGGCTCCTGGAATATCGGTTCAACCGATTGTTGCCAAGCATTTTGAGATGATTTATTAACCACATATTATTCTCTTCTGCAATTTGTTTAATTGTTAATGTAAAATGATACCATTCAATAAAGTTGAGAAACAACCACAATGTGTATTCTTAATCTCTCTAGGCGCCCCGTTACGGGACATACAAGTTAAAAACAACATGCAAAGCTTACAACTGGGCAAAATTGCTAGTTCAAACCGGAAAAGTGACGGTTACACTCCACTGACTCAGTCAGAAGTAAAATTACCAGTCGCACGCACTTGGGCGGTAAACGTGGCTCTGAGAGCCACGTTTACCGCCCAAGTGTGCGCGACTGGTAATTTTATTTCGACCCCAGTCAACGAAGTTTAACAACGAAAAATGTTCAGTTTAATGTAGTTCTTTCGAGCCTCGACTTGTCCTAGTGCACGGTATTACAATCAGAATGGGCATCGGAATCGCCCAATTGTGAGCTCAAATAACCAGTAATCGGTCAACGACCATTTTTGGTAATCGGTTGAACACTAGCGGGGAGTACATATGCACTGAATGGATACTTGGCAGTGAAAAAAATTTTCAAATCAGCGCTTTCATATGGAAGTTCTGTGCAAAAATCTGATTGCACCTACTTTTGAACAAAATGGCTGCCATCGGCCATCTTGAATTTCGGACTGCACCCCAAAACACTCGTTCTCGTCCCACGGTGAAACCAAACGTACCCAAGAAGTTTTGTAAAGATCGGTTCATAAATATGGCCTCCAGCCTGGGCCGTATTGGCATTTGCACTTTCAGCGCTGAAATTAACACTAAATACATCAAAGTTAGTCTAATTTGCATAATTTACGTACGAGAAAAAAAACCTGTATTATATGTGATGTATCCCATGGTACTAAACATTCATACAAAAAATTATTCAAATCAGCGCTTTCATATGGAAGTTCTGCGCAAAAATCTGATTTCACCTAAGTCTGTACAAAATGGCCACCAGCGGCCAACTTGAATTTCGGATCGGACCCCAAAACACTTGTTCTCGTCCCACGGTCATAACAAAGGGACCCAAGAAGTTTCGTAAATATCGGTTCATAAATACGGCCTCTAGCCCGAGCCGTATTGAATTGTTGACGGACAGACGGACGACTGGCCATGGCATAAGCTCAAATTTGGCTTCGCCAAAGTTGAGCTAATGATATTTAAAATAATAAATTTTGATATCGTCTGCGTTGGGTAAAGGGTTAAATCTTCCAATCATTGAAGGAATAAGGCTGTTTCAATACAGTTACAAACAAAATTTGCCACTTTTTATTATATATTTTGTAAAAAAAAACTTTCATTGCAAAGAACTGTCTCTCTCGAAACACTTTTTAAATTAGGAACAAGGTGTTGTCACAATGAATACATTATAGCTGTTTACTGAATGCGAATTTATGTGTCGCCTTGTGCTTTCTGCATTTCATTCCAATCATAACTCGAGATTAAGAGAAGGTTACTTAAGAATGTACTCTTTAAAACACGAATTTGTGTTTTGTGAATTTATGATGTCAAGATATCTTCTACTCATCATTTCGTGCCACCGACTTGATTCATAATATTATCAGTTGTACTTGGAGTGAGCCTGTTCAGAGGAACATATTGTGCCAAGATCATGTATACTCTACAAAAAATGTGCTGATAAAATTGCAAAACGAGAAGCAAGGATGTTTCGAGAGGATGTAATTATTTATTTATATATTGGCGTTTAATTTCACATATTTTTGCACAATGGCTCATTATGACCACAACATGAGTATCAACTCAAGACCAGGGGTGGGGTTAATAAGCCATGTTGCCCATTTTAGAGAGGGTTTGCACCTCCCAAACATTGGTGACTGGGTCCTATTTTACCAGTAAAATAGGGCCTGTGTACCGCAGTGAACAGGCTCTGCTTCACTTCCCGGGAGTTCCCACGGGGAGAGAGGATGTAATAAATCAGCTTTTAGAGGAAGCAAATGATGGTATTACTAACACAGGAGTGATACACCGTGGACGTCAAAGCTTGGAAACAAATCCAGAACGTCTTACTGGCAAGCACTTTATAACGATGAACAGTGATGAAAAATACTGTATTGTCTGTTCTGACTTAGAAACCAGGCTAGAAAGAAAACCAACTCGCCATCATTGCAAATCGTGTGGCATTGCCTTGTGTGCTGTACCTTGTTTTGAGCTTTTTCCATCAAAAATGGACAACAAACAGGCAGCAGCAGAAATTTATTTATAAATTGTGATAACAGTTACCAACAACACTAACTCAAACATATAAATACCAGTATTGACGACTTATAAAATTGTTCTCCAAATAAAAACAATTTCTGCAAAAGCACTTTGAAAGATTAATAAAATGTGCTCATTTTCAGGTGTCTAAAGAGTTTATTTCATGAAATATGCATATATACAGTAGAAATATAAAAAATAATATTGATATATATTATATAAGAAATAAAGTAAAAATTACAATTAAAATTAGTATAACTTGGAAAGATAGAGAATAAGTTCTTTTATAAAAATCCAAGATGGCCTCCATGGTCATGTGCACTCTTATGACCCCAAATGACCTTAAGACATTTAAGAAATTATCTCATGCAAATGTGTTCCAAGTTTCATAAAAATAAAGTTAATAGACCCAGGATATAGTACTTCTAATATATATACATTGATTATTGCATTATTTCAATGAACTAATTGGCGGGGAGTACATATGCACTGAATGGATACTTGGCAGTGAAAGAGTTAAACATATTATTATTATTATTTATTGGTGTTTAAGGTGACATATTTCTGCACAATGGCTAATCATGACGACAGTTTTACGGGTGGAGGAAGCCGGAGTACCCGAAGAGAACCACCGAGCAACTGTCAGCTCCCCAACATACTAAATCCATACAAGCATTGGTAGCATTGGTTGAAGACAGGTGCACCATCGATGTGCAGTACGCCTTAGTGCACAACGTCACCGTGCCCCCACAGGGCAATGTGGGTGAAGTGTCTTGCCCAAGGACACAACGCGGTTGCCGCAGGTGTGATTCGAACTGAGGACCTCTCAGCTTGCAGCCTGCACCTCTACCTACTGAGCCACCGTGCCCCCCCCAAAGTTTTAAACAGATTTCAAAGCAATTAATATATAGCCTGGCTTTATCAACAATGAACATGTTTGGTAATCTGTTTTTTAAGGTTGCAAATCTAAATATATTTTCTGTTCTCTATTTTGGCAATGGTGCCTGAAGTGTTACTAGAAAATAACCTGCCCTGAAGTATGTCATCTGTGCCAATATATACAGCTAAGGAATTAGCAAAGGATAAAAAAAAATGTTAGTCAGGACTGCACTAATGCATCATATCCTATGATTTATGGCCTGGCTGAGACTGTTCATGATAAAATTGTAGAAAATATACACTAACATCCTTTTTCTTTAACCCTTTGAAACTGTGGGGCTGCTTTTCCAGCCCAGGAACTTGATACGTGATAATTTCATTAAGTAGGGTGGCTGTTAAGTGAATGTGAGGGTAATATAGACCAATAAACATTTTCAACGCCAAGGATGCACGTTGAAAATATTAATTGGTCTACCTCAAAATATTGAATACTGCTGTCATTGAACTGACACGGAAAATACCACTAGGGTTTAAAGGGTTAAACATTAATGAGTATGAGCAGCAACCATAAGTATCTAAAGTGTCTCAAGGAAGAGCTTACATTTTTAGGACTTTGAAGATGTAGAAAAGTTTTGCCCTTCAGGTCCAGCAGTTTCAAATTGACCTCAGACTGACTTCTTTTGCAAATGAGTGTGCAGATACATGGTGGACATATACAGAAAGATACAGGCATGTGAATGGGTGCACGAGTGCAAGCGCAGAAGAATAAAATGAGAGGCCACAGGCCTCGTTTTTTTTATCTTTCCGTAATGACACAAGTGCCATATTGATTAACCCAGTCACACGAAGAAAAAACCCAATTATTAGAAGGACACTCAGCAAGCAATTCATTTGACAACTATCAACAAAAAGAGCACATTTTATCGCCAACCAAATTGGCGAGGGGAACCTGTATTACTATTTCGTCCCCTGAGTTCCAATGTGTTCTATGTGCTTTAGTGACATTGGAACTCAGGGGATGAATATTGCTAGCCATTCAAATTGTAATTGTGTTGCACGATTTGTAGATAATTCAAGTGAAATTTTGCTTCCAATTAAAAGTAGTCAGTCAATGATTTCTGTTCTGCACATATGTGCGGAACAGATTTTCATTTTCCACAAGGTTTAGTGTTGCTGTAGATGGTGATTACATAGAACAGGTGTGTAATAAAAAGATTTCTGCAACTGATAAATATGGTGAACTATGCAAGATAGTTGTTGCTGAGAATGTTTCACGGCCCTCATGTAGAATCACCGTTTAATCCCGGCCCTTATGTAGAATCACCATTTAATCACAGTCCTTATGTAGAATCACCATTTAATCCCGTACCTTAATTCCTAGCTAATCATCATTAAACTAATTTAATGAAACTTGAAATTGTGAGATTGTACAAAGACAAACTTTCAGCTGTCTCAATAGGCAGACACTTTTTAGATAGGGGGAAACACTTTACTAGACAAGCAATTCCGTTACTATCATTTACACACAAGTATCGAAATACAGATTTTGACATACACATCACTTAAGGTTCAGAACATTTAGAAACGCCTAAATTCAAATTCATCGCAAAATGAGACTTGGACTTTATTAACCCTTTACCCAACCTAACTGCCAACACTCGCCAGCTCTATTCACAAAAATCCCCAATTTTCATTATCTTGTTCATTTTATGTCTCAAAAACATAGCTTGTGACCCCTCATAGGAACGAGCTCCAATGAGCGGTCATAAGCTTTGTTTTTGGTGCAAAAAAAAAAAGAACAAAATTCGTTGTTCAAGAATTTTATTTGCAACAGTCGAGTGCCTTTCGTGTTAGGTAAAGTGTTAAGCAATGCCTTGAGGACCAACTATTGCATCAGAACAAGAGTTTCGGAAACGACTAGAAAGTAGAGGGGTGCCTCTTTGTTACACAACAGCAAGAAAAAAATAACTTTTTCGTCAGGTACAACATGGGAGTCATCCATCAGTGAGAGTGTTGAACAACAAAGGTAATTTACCTTAAAATTAAGTTTTTTAACTAACGAAGATTGGAAAGAAAATAAGGGCCATTTCGCTCAAAAGTTCAGCCTCAGGTGATTGTTTGTCATCGAAAAAGCATGTGTTGTTTGTTGACTTTTGTCACTGTTGACATGTTTTATTTATTTTTTTTAGTATTTTTTACAATTCTACATTTTAAATTAAACCCTGTTAAGCGTGTTTTGCAAAAAAAGGTACGGGTCCCAAAACATTCCGATGAAATTGAAGCTGGAAAGCCTCAGCCTGCTACGGGAACAAAATTCCGAAATCTAGAAAACGCACGTGGCCAGCTGGAAATTTTGGGAATATGGGCAGAGCTTTCAGCCAACAACCAAGACACTCAAATAAATGTGTTTGGTAACTTTTTGAGTGTTTTACTATTTGAAATTATGGTGAATTGCAAGTCAAATTATTTCAGTAGTTGATTCATTTCTGTTACGAGAAGAAATTTGAATTTGCTTGCACAAGGCACCTTGGAAGGCAGTTTATTTTTGTCACCGTTTTTGACAAGTCATCGACTGGAAAATCCTAACACTAGCCAATCGACATCCAGTATTTTTGATAGACTGGAATTTCCTCTATTTAAATATGCATGAAACTTTTGCATCCATTTATGGGTTAAAAAGTTATGCGAGATCAAAGTTTTCCTTCAAAAAATAAATCATGACCTAATTGAAAAATTCCAAAGTATCATGGACCGTTGTGAAGGTGAGAATATGATCTTTAAAATGATGGTACTCACGTTTTCCTGTGAAAAATATCTCCCAGTCGACAGCACCTTGAAAGCCGGTTGAAAAAAAGTTACAAAGATTTTTTTTGACTTGAAAATACGCATTTTGTTTCGACTTTGACGTCGTCGTTCTTTGTAAATAATTTGCGTATCGATGTCATCCAATTCATTTTAGGTCGGATGTGAACCCGTGAATAACCAACACCTTTTATCTGGTGCAAATATTTAAAAATAAATGAATAAGAGATGTTTGAAAAAGGCGTATATTTGCTATTTTTTATGCAAATCAGAACACTGCGCAACGCTGTCGTGACGTTCCTACAAAGGGTCTCACTAAATACCGAATCTGACTTGACATACCTAATCTGACCAATTGAATATATTTTTCAATTGATAAAATTTTAAATGAAGCATTTTGGTGGTATTTGAGGCTGAAAATTGTCATTTTTGTGAATGACAAAAGGCTTCCTACTGCCTGTGGGTGGTGGCACCGGCAGATAGGGGGGGGGGGGGGGGGGCACACATACAGGGACTGGGGGCATAGCCAGGATCTCAGATGGGGGGACTAAAGTTGGGGGGGTAGTCTTTGTAAGACTGACTAGGGCCTTCCCCCTACTATCGGCCCTCGGCTGATAGTGGGGGGGGGGGGAGGGGGGAGGGGGGGGAGGCCAGATGTCACAGTCTTACAAACAGACTGGAGGAGGGTATTTTTGCAGAGTGTTAAGGAGGTCCCCTCACTGGTAAAATTTTTAAAATAATCTATTAAATGAAGAATTTGGGTGGCATTTGAGGCTGGAAACTGTCTTTTTTTTGTGAATGAGAAAATGCTTCCCACTGCAGTTGGGTGTTGGCACAGGCAGATGTGGGTGCGAAGGGACAGATGCAGGTTTTTTCAGAGGGGGGGGGGGGGGGGATTATTATTATCTTTTGTGAATGACAAAAGGCTTCCTACTGTGGGTGGGTGCACCCACATGGTGGCACAGGCATATTTGTGTGTGTGTTGGAGGGGAGAGGAGGGGGGGGGGGGGGGGCACATGCAGATTATATTATCAAATTAAAATTGTTTCCAGACCTTTATTGCTTATAAATTCATCAAAGTATACTGCCACATCATTGGATGAATTTTAGATTTGGAAAATTTTGGTGGAAATATCCCCAAAATACAAAATTGAAAATTCCTCACACACTGACCGGCATGTATTCAGTACACTATGAGTACCCAGTTAGGGATGGACAAATTGGAAGTTTGCACAACGCAAAAAAGGTTATCAAGCTTGATGTTTGGAAAACCATTTTGATCTGAGATAACGCTTACATGCACAAGAGTATTGTTCATTTAATTTTAGAGGAGTGAATATGGGTTATCTCAGAGAAATTAAGATAACCTTTGGAGGAAACTAACCGAGGGTTATGCAATTTGTCCATCCCTGCCAGTTTATAACACATTTTTAGCTGAACTTTTCATTTTGTTTTTTTATACCCCCGTTTTATTTATGGTCAGTGTTCAGTGAAATTTTTTTAACATGTACTGCTGGTGTTTTATGTTTCATAAGACCGGAACCATTTGCTTGAGAACATCAAGCTGACCCAAGAAGAAATTAAGGCTGCCTTAACATCCAACAAAGAACCCAAAGAAAAGGTCTTCATCAAGGAAAAATACGGAGAAGGGTTTGTAGTATTTCACCATTCTACTCTATACAAAAAATGAAACAGTGTAGTTCCAAAATCTTTCATCTGTACCGACAGGTCTGCTCTTAAATTACTATGCTGAACTGAGAACCGTAAAGGACGAATCCAAAGGACATTCATGTTATTTTTAATCAAATCGGCATCACCAGAAAATAATCGGTCCCCATCGATTATCCTCTTTTTTTTTTAAACACAACTGAATTCAGTTGCAGTAATTTTGCTGAGTTGTCAACAGAAATGAAAAATCTGCAGAATACAACTCACTGTTTTGATGGATTGACACTCAACTGTTTGTATGAATTCATTTGTCATATCAGATCACCAAAATGCTGCGATTATGTTTGTTTGCAACATTTTCACAATCACATCGGCTTCATAATTCATAATAGTATTAAAATAGCACATATGTGGCAAGAAATGAGAGCAGCAATATAACTATAGGGCACTTTGTTTCCTGGAAACACTGGAAACAATTATACTTTGCTCATGTATTATCGCCTGGTAACAATTCTGCTCAAGTATTATCAGTATTATCATCAAGTAACAATATTTGGTATTGCAATTGTTTAGAATGTTTAAATTCTGCAAGTACTAACATTTTTGGAAACAGTGGAAACGGTGGAAACAATATTTAGAAAATGTTTAAATCCTGCAAATACCAGGGGGGGGGGGGGGGGGGGGGTGTTGGAAAAAATTTGCAAAACTCTGATGCCGGGTAGGTGGGTGGTCAAGGAGGACAAAAAAATAAAATTTCCGATGCTTGCAAAATTTTTCCTCAGACACTTCTGGCCAAAATTGTATACCATAATCAGTTATGTATCATTCAAGAACCAATAAAAAGACACTCAAGTTATCAGGGGGTATCTACCATGGGTTATATACGATTATAAAACTGTTATTGCAGCTGAGCTATGATTCGGCTTATAGTGATACAATGTATGACATATTGAATAATGCAAGTTAAAATGCATCACTAATTGCAATTATCAAACACTGCACTCTAAGGATAAGTTAGCTTGAGGGTGTTCTGTTGGATTAAATTTCTAATATGTTCACCCTGGTGAGATCGGCTAGCTTAGATGGGGAGCAAAGACAATTATGTGAAGTCAGGAACAGCTACAGATTTCAGCTGCAGGAACAATTCTGTACAACGATGTATCCAGACCTATTACGAAAACACCAATGACTCTTATTGTCATTGTAGGAAGTATGTAACACAGAAACTACTAAATATTGAACCTGATTGAACCGCTAATTTATTTCAAACACATCTGAGAACACAGGTGTCAACAAAATCATGTACCAGACCTTCTAGGGCTGGACTTAAAATAAGTAATAAATCGCCTCCCCACCAACCCAGCCATGCCCACCCAAACCTTCGTCAAAAAAATAAACAAATACATAAATGACTAAACTCATTGCTTTTTGCATACACATGCCGTGGAACCTCTCTCGAGACCAACATTTTTGCCAGACAAAAGGGGTCTTTCAGACAGGTAGTCTGTCTTGAAAGCCCACTTTTGTCTGGCCGAAATGGTATGTTGCCCTGTGTTGTCCACATAAAACACGCTCTAGCACAAAAGAGGTGGTTCCTCAAAAAGGTGGTCTCTCAAGAGAAGTTCCACTATATATATGAATGGAGCATGCAATGGGTTCTGATGGGTTGAGTAATTTATGATATTTAACCCTTTACCTAACATTCTTTTGTAAAATACCAAAAAAATAAAAATTCTCATATAACCATTACTGTTCAATAAGGTTACTTGAAATAAACACATGTATGGCTAACATTAGAACTGGTTTGAAGAGTCAGTTCTAATGTTATCCATATTTGTGTGGCTTTATTGTGGGATATATTTGGATATATAATCCACTTTGAATGTTGTTGGTTTATTTTGGTTACATTTATTGTGGCCACTATTAGTGCTGGGCGGTTTGCCGATATACCGACTTAGCCGGTTTGAAAAGCAATACCGTTAGTGATATCGTCTTGTTTTCAAAAAAACGAAATATCGCGAACGTCATTGGCAACCACCCATCATTTGATGAAAAGGTGAAAAACTTTGTGAATACGTCTCTGTATTGCCATATAATGGCAAGCTGTTTGTGAGAAAGTCGAAAATTACTTCACTCAGGTTTTTTTTTACCGATGACGGCGATGAGAGAGGTTGAATCCGGCCCCATAGGCCATTCCCAATCAAAAATAGTCACTTTCCCCCCCAATTTGCTCCCAAACATTCCCAATTATCTCTGGTTTGGAATTCATTTCTGTGTGACCACTGACCAGTCGCTTATTTTTAAGTGACAAGGACCGAATGTTTGGCAGTGAGCTTCACGATGTGATTGCGAATGTTTCCGTACGATGTAATTCACTTGTTGTTTTGAAAACGTTTTGACGGTGGTCTCCTGGATGTCGGTGTTAAAATTAGCTCCCTTGATGTGCAGCAATGATAACTAAACGACTCACTGTGTGTGGGTCAAACTGTCCAAAGTGACAAAATGCGCTGCTCTCAACTTAGTCTCAAGCAAAACTACCCATGACCGGTACCTAAATTTCGTCACCGACCAGTTTTGTACCGATTTTTTGATTCCGTTAATATATCGCCGTACGCAGCCAAATTGGTCAGAAATAATCAAGGACAGTGCAATGGATAACTGGTTTGAACACAAATTTGAAACTGATCAGGTGACTCAGGTCGGAGTGAAGGAATACGCACTGTCCGACCATTCCGTTGTTGCTCATTACTGATGTGTCTAAAATTTGTATTGAAACCCATTATCCATTTCACAGTCCTTGTCTGTTCCAATTTCCAAAGTTGTTTATGCGCGATTTTCAAATTCCATTTAAATTTTTGTGACTTGCACCTATCTGGCAATAATCATGGCTGACAGTGACACAAACAAAGTGAACTTTATTGATAAAAAGAAGATAAAGTCAGCAGTTTGGACATTTTTTGGGTTTAAGAGCCGTGATGATCATGATAAGGAGGGTGCGGTGAACTTTGATGTCCCGACCTGTAAGATTTGCAGGAAGCAAGTCGGCGCCAAAGGTGGGAATACATCCAATCTGTACAACCACCTGAAAAATCACCACCCGGTTGAATACGCAGAAGTTGCGTCAAAAATGGACAAGAAAGGACCCATATCTTCAATGGGGCAAGGGGGGAGGTGACAAAGAAACGACACAGACACACACGCAACAGACAATCTCAGGAAGCTTTTTGAAAGGGCGTTCATACGAAAGGAATGGCAAACGCTGGAACCAGCTGACAAATGCAGTAACGCAATGTATTGCTCGAGATATGCTGCCAATATACACGGTCGAAAAACAGGGGTTTAAAGCGATGCTCTCTGAATTTGATAGTCGATATGAATTACCCAGTCGAAAGTACTTTTCTGGAGAATCCATTCCCAAGTTATATAATAAAACCAGAGAACAGGTAACTGCCAGTATATCTGATGCAATTTTTTTTGCGGGTACAACAGACATGTGGTCCAGCAACACATCAGAGCCATACATGAGTTTCACGGTCCATTACATCGACTCTGACTGGATATTACAGAACAGGTGTTTGGAAACATTATTTACACCTGAGGACCACACAGGAGAAATTCTGGCTGATGGTCTCAAAGACGTCCTGACCTCGTGGGGTTTAGAAGAAAATAAGTTGGTCGCAATTACATCGGACAATGGCAGTAATATAATTAAGGCAGTTGAGCTTAATGGTTGGCAACGGATGTCTTGTTTTGGCCATCGGTTACATTTGGCAGTGGGAAAAGGGCTGGCTAACGACAAGAGACTTGACAGGGCTACCAGTGTGGCTAAATGTATCATAGCCCATTTTAACCACTCTTGGAAGAAGAAGCGTGACCTTCATACGGCCCAAGAAGAAATTGGACTGCCAATTCATTCCTTGGTAACAGACTGCGACACCCGTTGGGGTTCAAAGCAAAAGATGATTGAACGAATTCTTGAACAGGAAAAGGCAATTACAAAAGTCCTTAGTTCTGACCGCAAAGCCCTCCATCTTATTCCAAAGTGGCAGGACATTGATGTATTAGAGTCTGTAAACGCAGCATTGAGCCCCTTAGCCGATTTTACTGACATACTTTCGGGTGAGAAGCATATTACCATTTCCTACATAAAACCTGTGCTACATCTACTGGAACATGACATCCTTAAGGTGGAAGAGACGGATAGTCAGCTAACTTCAGACATAAAATCAAAAGCCATTGCTTATTTGAAATCAAAATACTCAGATACGAACATTCTTGGAACCATCGAGAAAGCCACCTTTATGGACCCACGCTTTAAGAGTAAGTTCGTGGATGATTTGCCAACAGTGAAGTTGGAAATTGAAAAGGACGCACTCAAGATAAGCTCACAGAATAACATTTGCGTTAATTCCTTTAACTCAATTCTATCTGCTGACAAACCTGGTTGCAGCGGTGATGGCGAAGTGCAGCCACCAAAAAAGAAAAAAAAGTCTCTTAGCGACTTCTTTAAGTCTGACTCAAAACCCAGTGCATCAAGTTCAAAATCTCATGCTGACAGCCAAAAGGACCGCGAATGCGCTCTTAAAAAGGAGATTGAGAACTATTTGCTTTTCCCCGCACTAGACCAGGAAGACAACCCCTTGTTGTGGTGGAAATCAAACCAACGCCTATTCCCAATGTTGTCGCCTGTTGCAAAGAAATACCTGTGTATTCCAGCAACTAGTTCAGCATCTGAGCGTGTGTTCAGTGCAGCAGGAAACGTGGTGACAAACAGACGAACGTGTCTGAATCCGGACAAAGTGAACATGTTGGTGTTTTTGGCAAAAATCTCCAATAACTCAGTAACTCATCAATGATCAATCCATTGGATCTGTTCTTAGTCTGCAGATTGTTGTTGTGTATCGCAGCCTTCCGAGGGAATCATTGACAATTTGACATTGACTGATTGAAAATACCCATTGCACCATGGCCGTATCAAATATTCAAGTCGTTAATCAGTAAATTGACAGACTGACAATAATCAGTTACCTAGAACGGCGTTCCAGGAGATCGAAACTTCCAATGTAGTTTTCCAAACCTTTATTCTCCGAATGAAATTCTTTACAGATTAAAATTATGATTAAAGTTCACACATTTTTGATTTAGGACTTGCAAAATCCTATCACCATATGTGGTCACAGTTGTCACTAGTCAGCACTCACTTCGGTACTAAACATGACTTAAGTTTTATGTGTAGTTTGTGTACACTGCATGACTACCGGCATATTCTCCGACTGGGAGGCGGGAGCCACCACATTGTTGTTGCTCCCGACAGTCCCCGGGCGGGAAATATGCCAGTAATCAGTGTACACATAAAATTGAATAATTTGTATTTTTGGTGCTGTACTACTGTACTGATTGCTGACTAGAGACTATTGTATTGACTGTTGAGTGACGAGTCAGTATTCAGAATGGTACTCCACTGGCACTAAATGGATGTATGCACTCTGGAGGCTGGCGGGGTAGTATTATAAAGTTCGTAACACTTGACTGTTCAGGGTAAACATACATGTATACTTGCCTCAATCATGAATGAGGACATACACTTTGGTCACCCACAAAGTGCACAAACCAGCCACAGTTCTCCAAAGAGAAAACCACATCACACACCTTTCCAGTTACGACCCAACTAACCCCCCACTCGCCCTCTACTTTCTCAGTCCTCACCTCCCACCATTCCCAAATGAATTCGTTTATGGCACCACGTCACAATCCCGTGATGGAAGGAAGAGGCGAGGAGCGTAGTTTGGGGTGCAAGAGCATAGTCATAGTGTCATGAAGGAGTGGGAACTTGGTGGGGGGGGGGGGGGGGGGGGCATAGAGAGTTTGGAGTATGCGTGTGTGTGGTGGGGGGGGGCTAATGCAGTGAGACGACACTACCGTCACTACGCTACTCTTCCAACTATTCCTTCCATCTTGGGGTGTGTGTGTTGGGGGGGGGGGGGGCAACAGACCTAATATCAAAGGTACGCGAGTCAGAGACTCAGCGTCAGAATCATCTTCAGATACTATAGATTCGGAATAATTGACTTCGTGATACCAAGACTGAATTAGCAGTTTTAACAGTACCATAAAATGGATCAATGCAACTTAATGTGGGTGACTTCGACAATGGGAGCAAATTTGGCAGGTAATTGATTATAGGAGAACTTCTTACATCTCTACACCCCCCCCCCCCCCCCCCCCCACGCAACTACCACACGCTAAGGTACTTATTGAAGTAACTTACATGCACGTGTACTTCATTGAAGTAGCTAACATTGTGGAAGTGGTGTGGGGGGGGGGGGGGGGGTCTGGATCCCGACTTGTTCTTGTCGGTCATCTTACTTGTCTGGAATGTGAGATTGTCTCTATTGCCCACGTCGTTAGCGGTCTCGCCAACAGCTTGAGATTCTGTTGTTTCTAGTCAAAACACTGACTGCTTTACCACCCTTTCTGGGGTCGTCAGTACACGGCATGCCAGCGGTCTCGCTGAGAGACAATAAATTTCTTACACCCCCCCCCCCCCCCCCCCCCCCCCCCTCCAGGCCATACCACTACTTACTACATGCTGGGCTACTTATTGAAGTAAATCATTTCTTTGAGGCAGCCCAGCTTGTAGAATTGGTGTAGCCGGTGGGGGGGGGGGGGGGGGGGGGGGGGGGGGGGGCTTCATCCTTATTCTCAAGTTCTTGTCAATCAGCTTACTTGTCAGGAATGTCCCAAGTCATTAGCGGTCTCGCCAACTGCTTGAGATGGATGCTGTTGTCCTCGGTCAAAACACTGATTAGCCTATCAGCCTTTTTCGGGTAGCCTGTAGGCTATGCGGCAGACCAACGATATCGTCGACAGACAGTATGCCCATAACCTTCCTTCCCCACGATTGCAGACATCACAGTGAAAGAATGTAAAATATGAACGCATTAATCTAAATTGCACTCAGTGTTACCATCGTGTTGATTTATTCGCTGTCTCCCCCCCCCCCCCCCTGCCGCCCACCCACCCCCCCACTCCTACATGCTTTTTTGTGTTCAGCTTGATTTTATTTGGAACAGTATGAGGGTATGGGCGAACCGCAAATGGCCGACAATTGCTGTCAATCAAATAATGTCTACGCCTTTGCATATGACGTCAAACTCGTGTTTGCAATTTACATTCAGCACTTGCGTTCAACGCTTGAATGCTTTGGAACTTGTGAAGTTATGTTGGGTGAAAAGAATTAAGTAATTAAAAAGACATGGGAATTAATGAAAATCATCCTCAATTGTTTATAAAATTTTAAAGGTCCTTCCATTGTTAAGTGTGACTTTGTAAATGAGACGTTTCACTGCCAGAAGACTTCGGGTGATTTGCAATTCAATTCATTTGGTGTTTCCCTCTAAGATAACATTCGTTGACCACGTGTGTTTATGCTTTCTCGTTGACTGAACACGAATCACCGATAATGATTATTCGGCTGATGCCCCATGGGTAAAAATGTTATGTTTTTGAGGTACAAGGTTAGGTTGTCGATTGGCATAATGAATAGCGGAAAAAAGGTTTCTATCCAATGACGGAAAGTTGGATTGGAAAGTGGCTGTCAGGTAATTGATTGATTAAAATAAACAAAAGTTAAGATGATGAAACTTTGAAACAACAGTCGCAGATGAAGGCAACGAAATATGGTAATTCAAAAGCCCTCAGTAGAACGTTTCTGCTGGGTAGTCAGTGTATTTCTGCACGCCAGTTTAGGCACCTTTGGATCACCGATCAGAATCGCGCATCAGTACACGTTTTAGGAATGCCATTGGTTTCTTATCAAGAATGTCCCTTGTTGGGGCAATCCTTTAACTTCAAGTTTGTCATTTGCTAAAATGACCGATCGGCGCCTTCCCCAAAAATATCGCGATAATATCGTGAACCGCGATATTGTTACGAAAATATCGCGGTTTTTATTTGGACCGATATCGCCCAGCACTAGCCACTATGTTAGGTAAGAGGTTAATGCCTCTACCTGAGTGTTACATGAAATTTACACAGATTGAAATACCTTTAGGAATGACTCAGAATGACCAGGCTGCATAGAGATTTTTTTTTTGCTACATCAACACCCTTCACTTTGATATTGAAGCATACTTTCTCATCCGCAATTATCTCTCTTCATGTCAGGCCATGCTGGTTCATGCATGTTGTCAAACAAATCAACAATTTGTATGATATTTTACAAAGCTCTCTGAACTCTGTCGAATACCATATATATTGTTGGTTTCTACAACATGTCTGAACACATGGAGAGATAACTATAGGTAAAAAGTCAATGATATGACATTCAAGAGTGTTAATGAATTACAATAGAACATGCCTTAAGAGACCGATGTCTTTGGAGACCATGTTTTATATGGACATACCCGGACATACCAGCTTTACTCTATATTTGATTTGTTATGGGAGACCATCTGCCTTAAGAGACCACTTTGGTCTGATAAAATGGATGTTCTTTCAAGACCTGTCCTACTGTACAAGGTCAATCACTCAATACTGTATGATAAAATTGGTTATGGTGGGAAGGATGATGAAGAAGCATGCATTTAGTGGGGGTGGGTGGTTCAGATAACCCCGGCAAAAAATTGTAAAACTGGAAAAAAATTACATGGGGTGGGTGGGTGAGTCCTCCGACTGGTCAAAAACCAAAAATCGGCATCGGTGTCTGCAATTTTTTTCCTAACCACCCCCCCCTCCCTGCAAATACTAACATTTTGCAAACAGTGGGAATGATGGAAACAGTGGAAATGGTCAGTGGGAATGGCAGAAATAGTGGAAACAATGGAAATGGTAGAAACAATATTTAGAAATGTTTAAACCCTGCAAGTACTAAAATTTTTGTAAATAGTGGAAGAAACATTGGAAATGTGGGAAAATGTAGAAAACAGTGGGAAATTGTGGAGACAGTGGCAGCTGCGGGAAATGCTGAAAATGTCCGATTGAATGCTCCAAGTCCCCTCCTTTCAATAATAAATATAGTTTTACTCATTCCGGATTAATTTTTCAGAGTTTTTTTCTGAAATAATTCTTCATTTTCCCACTTTTTTTTATTACATGCAGCAGTGATAATTTTATGTAGACAAATATTGCATTATGTCACTCATTTCAATAAATTATTTTGTTTTTTATTGAAGTATTGTAGGTGTCACTCTGATATTACATGGAAATTAAAACAATATAGTTAAGCTCCACCCCCATAGCTGTGTATGGCATGAAAACTTAAACCATACTTTAGCTCCACTGCAACCTTAATTCAAAGAAGTTATATGTGACCTGACACCTTAATTAGCCATGCCCACAATTGAACATTTAACAATCATTGCCAGTCAGTTTATTTCTATCTTGCTAAATGCATTTTATTTTCTAAGACAATATCTGAACCAAAAAAATGTTGTTTGGTATGAAAAGAGTATCCGACAGACACCAAAAAAGAAATCCGTAAATGCAGATATAATGATCCAGTAGACTCACCTCACAAAAAAATAGGCCGATGAAAATAGGCACAACTAGTAGAAAGCTGTATGACAGAGGGCCACCACGGATGCCGACATTATGTACACCATACATGGTATGGGTACATATAGAAATGGATTGGAGGAGTGTCTAATTTGATGGATAAAGGGTTAATATCTCTGGATCAAATTATCAGATTCACCTAAAAAACTATACAGCACAGCACATCAGTAACCTGAATACATATATAAAGTAACATGACAATCGGATTGATATTTTTTGAGTTATCTCATGCCAAAGGGATTGGAGGAATTTTCAATTTGAAGGATAAAGGGTTAATATCTCAGGATGAAATTATCAGATTTACACCAAAACCTATACAGCTCGGCACATCAGTAACCTGAACACAAATATAAAGTAACTTGACAATCCAAGCAATATTTTTCAAGTTATCGAATGCCAAAGGGATTGGAGGAATTTTCAATTTGAAGGATAATAAAATCTCAGGATCAAATTATCAGATTTACACCAAAAACTATACAGCTCGGCACATCAGTAACCTGAACACAAATATAAAGTAACTTGACAATCCAAGCAATATTTTTCAAGTTATCGAATGCCAAAGAAATGGGTACGGATGCCGGATGGACGGACAGACAGACAGACAGATGGACAAACGACGGATGGCCACCCCGGATGCCGGCATTATGTGCACCATACATAGTATGGGTACACATAAAAATAACCTTTTTCAATTTTAACCAATGAGAAAAGAGAAAGCATCCAGTTTGTGTGCGGTATTACAACATGGCTGCGCACATGGAATTTTATAATACTCAAATTCATTATTGTCGTTGATATGTTTGACGCACTGGGCAAGTTGGATCGTAAATTATAGCAAAACGCGCATGTGGTACATGGTGGGGTTTGTGTGAAATCAATTTCAAACCGTCCCTCAATTCGTCCATGGATTTGGCCATTACAGTTTCACACAGACCATTGAAAAAATGGCCTGAGGGATCTCTTCCTGAGCCCATCACATTTTCAGACAGTATATTTGTTGGAAAAGGTAAGCTTCAAGATTTACCTTATTTATTGGTGTTTAACGTCATTGTCAGTATCTCGGCTAAAATCTACTTTTTACATTCTTCTATCTATAGATCCTGCCTCTAACATCTAGAGCTCTATGAAAGAAATCTAATCTAAAAAAATGTTACTTTCTTTTAGGGCCAGCTAATACCTTTGGTCGATGGTATTCCAGGTGTGGAACTAACACAAGATGTAAAGTCAAAGGCCATCTTATTATCAGATGGGAAGCCAGAGAAATTGGAGCATTCTTTGATGGATACTTTCTTTACCCAAGAACAGCAAACAAATGGTTCCGCCCTTGGATAGAGGTCGGCGTACAACAGTGGTGAGAGGACAACTCAACTGGATTCTCACATACTTGCAGCTATTAACTGATAGAGTGCTGGAAGCCCATATTAGGGCTTTATTCTGAAGTGCAGGTACAGCAACTTGAAGGCTTATATTCTGTGGATATGCTTTATATTATCTTTGAAGTGATATTATTTAGTCTGCAAGGGTTTGATTGTTACAATGTATGGGAGAGTGCCCACAGGCACTCTCCCATAAATTGTAACAACGTAAAGATTATGTACCAGATTTTATGACCAAAAATAATTTAGCACAAAGTGTAAGTGAATGCATGTACTCAAATATCAGTGAATGAAACCTAAAAATCGGTACCGTGGTTTAAGAAGCACAGAACCCACCAGTAACAAAATAAAGGTACTGTCCACGAGCAGTTATGGGAACCTTTATGAAGTTTTTCCAAATCCAAATTTTTTTATATCATTCATACCTTTTTAGGTTTCAGGCCTGTCTTCCTCCAAGAGAACACAACATGTATTCAATGGTATGCTTGGATGCGGCATAATACAGTTGTTCAAAAACTGATTTTCAATTTTCACCATATATTTAAGACGGGCTCGTCATTTTATCATATTTAAAACATAATTCTCAGATACACAATTTATTTATTTATTGGGGTTTAAGGTCACATATTTCTGCACAATGACTAATCATGACTGCAACACGGATATAAAGTCAAGTCCAGCCAAGCATGTTGCCCATTTTAGAGGACTTCCACCCCAGGCAATGGTTACCAGGTCCTATTTTACCAGTAAAACAGAGCCTGTTTACCACAGTAAACAAGCACTGCTTCACTTCCTGGGGTTCCCACAGGGACAGATACACAATAAAATGACTTGTGATAATGTTACGGATAAAAAAGAACATCTGCATGTTTCTCCACTGAACCAATCACATTGATTTCAGCTGGAGAGTCTCGCACTTGACTCATAGATTAAGAGGAATCTCTGGTGGCTTTCCCACATGAAACTGTCACGTTGTAAATCCTCAAAACGTTATTGGTTGAAATGTCCAATATGACCTAAGTGTGCAAATGGTACGTGTGTTTTCCCACTTCAACTTGTTTCCAGATGTGATCTTCATGTACACAGCATTTCTTTGCTATTACAATGATGATTGTAAACTAACAAGAAAATCATGTGAGCATTTCTTAAAAAAACAAAACAAATGTTTCAAGGTCTTTAGTGACAGATTGGGTGTGTAACAAAATTTCAGTTCGTTCATTTTGCTTCCATGGTACCTACACACTACCGGTAATGCTTGTTACCATAAAATCTTGACACTTCATGTACTAATAAAATGTCATTATTATGTTCTTTCTGACATTGCGTGAACTGAGTTTAATTCTTTGCAAAAATAACATGCTGTTCAACCAAGAAAATAGAATAACATTAAACTACTTAACTCAGGTCATGCTGGCCTGGTATAAGGGCTGCACAGAATTTTGATGTTCCGCGGTAATATGTTATTCCAAATGGTAGAATTGAAATATTGTCACTGAACAAATTATTAGCTATGGGTATATCATGAGTTTTTGTATTGAGGCACTGATCAAGTGTCAGGATTTCATGGTAACGATCGTTACCGGTAGCATGTCGGTACCAAGGAAGCAAAATGACAGAACCAAATTTTCATTACCCACCCAATCAGTCACTAAAAACCTTGGAACATTTGTGACTAAACTTCTATTAACAATGACAATAAGTCGTGTTGGCAAACGTTATCGTTTTCACAACTTCAGGACTTGGGAGTGCAAGGCTAGTTTGAGCAATTCGAACTGCAACATAAAACACTGCGTGCCCAGAACATTTTCTAAAGAAATTATCAAATTTATCACACCGGACACCAGTTCCTTCACCTGTGACATGCCTTTGCTTCCGTCATAAATTAGTCTACTAGCTGGTCCATTGTGGAAATTATAGAGAAAAAGACCACCTCATGATTCTTGTCAAGGTAAATTCATTATTGGGAAGTTGGCTTGACATTTGAGACAAAAGCATCCATGCAAAGGTGTTTTTAATATGCTTTTCAACAGAATCGGTTGTCACTTTGCTGTGAATATTTGTGTTTATTTCTGTCAGCTGCAGTTCAATTTTCATTCAAATAAAATTCTTGTGATTATTTTCTGTTAACATCAGAGTTAATTAATTTTTTACAATTTAATTTCCATCTAATTTCTTGCATGTACATGAACTTTTAAAAAGTTTAATTCCCTGTAGCCTCTAAGATTGCAGGTTGCAATGTCATATAATTATAACCCCCCCCCCCCCCCCCCCCCAGCCCCCAAATGTTGTTCGTTCATCCATCTGTCCGTAGACACAATTTTGTCCAAGCTTTTATTCCTACATTTTGCCATCAATTTTTTTAAAAAGTACCATGGGAACCTGTGCACTTGTGATTATGATGTCCGTCCCATTTTTCAAAATGGAGTTATCCCTCTGTTTCAAGTTAGAAAAGTGTTTAAACAGGCACATTTTGTCCGAGCTTTTATTCATACATTATCCAGTCAATGTTTTTGAAACTTGGCACAGATATTAAGTACCATGGGAACCTGTGCACCTGCGATTATAAAGGTCCATCCATTTTTTTTAGTGGAGTCACTGTCATTCCTCTTTTTCGACTTTGAATTTCTTTCAATATTGTATCCCAAAAAAGATTATTGGTGAGCAACTCAAATTAGTCTCAGTTTCTCCTATGTGTGCATCCAACTTACCTTTCTAGAGTATAACTTAGTGCATCACACCACAGACTGCCATGGGACGGGGGTATCCCACCTCTAGTTATTTCTAAGCTTGCCACATCTAGCTTGCGCAAGCTTGCGATGATTAGCTTGCTCAAGCTTGCCATGACTAGCTCGCGCAAGCTTGCCATGACTAGCTCGCGCAAGCTTGCAATGTTTCAATTGCAAGCTTAATACTAGCTTGCACAATCAATAAGATCGCAAGGTTAAGAGTGCAAGCTTATTAAGCAAGCAGGGCGAGCTTATTAAGCGTGCAGGGCGATCTTATTAAGCATGCAGAGCGATCTTATTAGCTCACCTGACTTTCAGTTAGGAGAGCTATAGTGATCACTCACCGTCCGTCATCCGTGAACATGGTGTTTGCGTCTTCTCCTCCCAAACCGCTGAACCAATTTAATTGATATTTGAGATAATAGTTTGTTATGACATCGCAATTTGCTTTTGTTCAAATCAAGTTGCCTCGCCCCTTGGTAAGGCCACGCTCAAAAAGTGTGCCTAAATCTTAAAAAATCTTCTTCTCATGAACCAGCAGTAGCAGAGACTTGATATTAAGTGTGCAGCTTCCTTTTGAGGTGTAGACTCAGATTTGTTCAAGAGAAGTTTGTGGGGCTATATTTGCCATTGTTATGGGAGGGGCAAGATTTTTTGCCACTCCCAAAATTTCTATTTTCCAAACCGAGAGGCAGATTTGAATCAAATTTGATATGAGGGCTTATTGGGTCATAAGTACTTAATTTATGCCCACATTTTTTTCCCCATCACCCCATGGGAACCGCAGGAGGGCGATTCTCTGAAATGGTGACATAAAGTGAAAAAAATAAATTTGAGATAAAAACAGGTTACTTATTGAATTTTTTTAAGGTGAGATATCAGGGTTCATGATTTCTGTGTCTGAAAAAGTTGATATTAGACCGAATCTCAGAAATTTTCTGAGTTATGGCTGGCTATGTATTTTTTCTCAAAAACACAACTTTTTTATGTTTGCAATCAATACTTCAAAACAAAGGGAATGTGACACAAATACTTGTTTTTTTCTATTAGTTTCTATCCATGTAATTAGACAGGTCATTAAAAGCTGAAACACCTATAATTCAATTCAGCATTTTGTCATTTCGTGGAAATTTCTACCCCACCATATCCCCAATGTCCCGTACAACACTTTTTTTTAATAAAAGTTTTGTGGCGAAAAGAAAAAAAGATTTTTTTATAAATGGCATTTAATATTTTCTTACTACATACTAAAGCAAAAGTAAAAGTGACATTGATTTATCCAGTAAGTGTTTTAATGTTACTTAGATATGGCCACTTTTTAAAATGTCTCGTACAACACTTTTTTTCCAAATTGAAGCAGTTGGCTTGTGTACTCCTATAGACATGCACAAGTCACTTTCTCAAGTAGATAGAAGATGTCAATAGCCTAAAAAGGTATAAAAATCTGTATAGCAATATGTATAAAGGACATAGACACACACATACAAACACTACCAAAACATATATAAGATTGGACGGATGAACAGACATACTGGACGAACAGACAGATGGAAGAATACATTCATTGTATACCCAAAATGCTTCTTTTGGAGGCAAGGAAAATAATAACTCTTGAAATTCTTCTAATTTAGAAGTAACTAGCTGGGGTACCCGACTTCGTTTGGGTTGAAGGGGGGGGAGGGACTTTGGGTTCAAGGTCAAGGTCATGCTGAACCCACCGTCACACTCAGCCCCACCCTTTGGGCGGGGCCTTTGATCGCTCTGATTTAAATAAAAGAAAAGAAAAAATTGGAACTGCTGGTGCCCCTCCACACCCCCACCCCGGCACTTTTTTAAACCGCACCATTAAATTCCTGATAAAAATCTACCCCTAGTAGACCCCTTTGAAAACCTATATCGTTGAAAAAAAAATTGGTCATAACTTTCGGTGCCCCCTCCACACCCACACCCTTGGTAGTTTTTTAAACTGACGAGGACCTCCACCATAAAAAAGTACCCCTAGTAGATCCATTTTGGGCACTCTGGATGGCCCCATATTCATTTCTATAGCGGACAGACAGACAGAGACAGACAGACAGACAGACAGACAGACATCCTAAAATATAGTATAGATAGTATTTTTGCCCTGGCAGTGAAATGGTTAAAATAAACTTTGATTTGGCAGTTAAAATGTTAACTGACACTTCATGGCATTTCTACACTGTAACAAGCAATGCAAGTGCTGACTGAATAATGTGCTGTGTGCTTCTGTTGGACTTCTACAAATTTTCTAGAACCATCTCTGTTAAATGGTTAAGACAAATTTTGATTTGGCAGTGAATTGTTAACTGACACTTCATGGCATTGCTACACTGTAACAAGCAATGCAAGTCCTGACTGAATGTGTTGTGTGCTTCTGTTGCTCTGGGTGTTCACTCAGACTGCTGCAAATTCTCTTGAACCACCTCAGTGATTTTGGCAATCAAATACTGCTAACATGGATACAAATTATTTTTATAAGAACTTAGATGTGAGTCTTCCATGGAAGACGTGTGTCGCCTGTTCTAAGTGGAAACGGGGCATAACTCGGGAAAAAATACAGCGGATCAAAAAATAAAATAGGCGGTGCACAATGCCATTATGTGATAAAGAATCACTGAAAGTTTCATCAAAATCCATTCATAGGTTAATAGCCCAAGAACATTAGGTTTCACTAGGGAAAAAAATCGGAGAAAGCTGATTTTTTCAGGGAATGTCGAGTACATGTCACTGAACGATTAGACAAAAGTCCCCTAAAATCCCAGTTGAGCTTTTTTTTTTCTACAGCCTTTTTTTCGAAAACGCGTTTGAAAAAAATAAAAAAAAATCGCACGAACTTTGTAACCTCGAATTGATCCAACTGTATTTTTTGTTTACGCGTATTTCGAGCTACATAATGTCTAATATACATTTACCTAGAGTAAAATGTGCATTCTGTGACAATTTCTGCGAAAAATTATTGAAAATTCACAAAAAAGTATCGGATTTACGCAAAAAATGACGATTTTCCTAACGGATTTGCCCAAAGGGTCGTAGTACAGAACGGGATGTTAGTTGGACAGACGATAAAAAATCCACCACCATTTGAAGACTTTTATCATTGCTTACAAAATAGACATTATGGAAGATCCCCTCTGCTTCTGGCCGAGTTCCCCTTTTGGCATAAAATTCGTCAGCATGAGAACTCAACTATTTTCGGGCTTGGGACCGAACAGACACGTCTGTGTCTGGCAGCGTTAGATCAATAAATAATATTTACAGAATGTACAAAAATCAATAAATAATATTTACAGAATGTACAAATCAATCAACATGGATTAAGTTACATTGACTATTATCAACGCTATATACAGAAATGACATGACCTATATACATATTATTCATCGAACTCAGAAATTTCCGACAGGACAGTGTTTCTGTGGTTGTTACAAGAATCCGAACTGCAATTACACAAACCTGAGCAAGAGAGTCCTGCCTTCTTACACCCACACCTTTTTGTACAAGCACTCTTGCAACCACAACTGATCAGATTCAGTAGGTTATCGGGGGCACATGGCTTTGTGGCTGCAGTCGGTACAAGAAGTCCATTGTCTAGCGACCACCCCCAATCCGTCGGAGGAAGCGAAGTGCCCAGCCATTGTTGGACCTGGAGATAACATCTGTAGACATGTTGTTGTGCAGCATCGCTGCTTGGTGGGAGTGAGGCTAGGTCGATGAGTTTATTCAGTTTAGATTTTGCTACATAACGCTTGTAAGTGACATATCTATATTGGTCGAGAGAGGAAACAGTTTTACTCCCGTATAAGATCAGGAGAAGTTGTTCCCCGGCAGCGGCTACTGCACTTGGTGTACTGTCATCCGCCAAAATTGTGTTGACATACTGTTGTGAGTCGCTAGTAACATCGGAGACAATTGTACTGAATACTTTCTTCTTACCAACTCGAAAGAGTGCAGAAGTAGTGTCACAACCACTTATAGAATGTGCTACAAGGAGGTTGCTTCTATGGTCACCCATTTTGGTTGCTATTTCACTAACTGAAACTAGTAAGTTTGGGGTAATGGAATACATCATGTGAATATTACATCCCGGTTGAACTCGAGAGGTAAGAATGACTAACAAGTCTGTGTCTGTTCCCACAACGACAACATTGTTGTCATCTTGAGCGATGTCAAGTGCAGTTTCGGCTATCAGTACATCAGCATCAGCCTCGGCCTGCTTGGACTGAATATTGATAGCAGATAGCTCCTGCATTAGAAGATCGATCAGTTGGGTTTTGTTCTTGGCATTTGCAAGGAAATCGGATTGGGGTGTGGTGGCTGGCAACTCGGGTGAGATATTGATATCAATGGAATACCTGTCTTTAGATCTACGGGCTTGTTCCATGCCCTTTGTCGACATTGTACAAGCATAACCATCAAAAACAACCACGACGTTCGCCCCAAAATGTCTCACTAGATAATTGGAATATGATGTACATATGTCCTTATATGACGACTGTTTAGGCCATACAACTGCCCTCAATAAAAATCCACCATCTACAACAAACAGAGAATGTTCTGGGATTTTAGTTTGCTCGGAACCGTATGTTTTGAGGATCTTACCGAGCGTGCTTTTCTGTGTCGTCCTCATTCCAGCAGAATCAAACAATGCTGGTGGTTTCGGGGCGAGTTCATATTTGAGATACTCTTCCATCTCTACTTGTGACTGAATAACACATGTGATGCGGTTGAACAGAATTGTGGAGTCAATCGCTACCTTACTTCCACGGACTTTGATGCTATTTGCCATGGATGCGAAAGACTTCACAGTGTCAACACGTCGTAGTTTGATGCTGTTGAACGTTTTGCTTACAACATTCGATACGCAACATTCACCAATTTTGCGCACTTGGTCACAGTTCACAGTTTCGTCGGCCACAAGCCCGGTCGCTATAGAGACTAATTGTAGTGGATCTCTATTCTGAAAGGGGGAATGCACTCTGAGCCAGTTCAATAATTTGGTGATATCATTGGCATCAGTCAATTGTGAACTTTGACGGAGATCCCGATGTTGTTCGCCATGACCAGTGTGAATATGAACACAATTTTCGAGAGCATTACATATCGGAAGGCAAAGAGGTAGTCCATGTACCCATTTCGCAACAGTGCTATCGGTTATATCCCTGCCTTGTGTGAGACCACCAGGGAGCTTGAACATTTTCATTAAACACTGCTCTATGGTCTGATCAGAATATATCCCGTCCCAGAATTTATCTGAGCGCCTTATGGTAAAGTAACCTTTCTCAGTGAACAACTTCAAATCATCCTGTTGCATTATTTCTGTTAGCTCATTCATCTGCTGCAAATAGAGATGAGAACTTTTTGCGTATGCAAAATGACCACCTGCGTGAAATACTGGAATCATATTGCGAACACAATATGTGTGGAGTTCCCAGTCGCCTGTGCGCTCTGCTCTCAAGAACAACTGGAGAAGACCTATTTGCTCGTAGTATTGTACCCAAAGCTTTCCTGTGCGTCCAACGGACGCATTCTGGAGCAGTTCGTGTAATTTTGACAGTAGATGGTTGACACTTTCTTGATTGACAGCGTCAGCTGTTGTACACCTCTGGCAAGTCCACAGAATATTTCATTGACTTCTGTGAAGTCTATGTTATCTAGTGTTCGGCTTTCATGAAACACAAGTTTTGTAATGGCAATTTGTGTTAGCCAATGGGCACGAACTGCTCTTGAATATGCATGACCACTGATCAAATGATGGATTGACCCACCAGCATAAACAGTCCCCCAAAGTTCATCCAAGCCGCTACCAGCCATGATCGAACCAGTTGCCCCTAAATATGACATAATCATATGGAAGCCGCCGAGTCTAACGAAAACATCAAGGGCGTGCACACATTACATGCCAATGCATCTTGAGTGTAGGCGAACACCACATTATGTGATTTAATCGAACATGGAAATTGAAACAATGATGCTATAATACGGTATTTGAATGAGAAAAGTCGATGCCGTTTGAATTTGAGTTTAGGGGGTATGGTTAATATTTCACACGTTTCACCAGTTCAGTATGGAATAAATGACTATTGTTATATATCATTATAAAGCCACTGCTTTTCTGCAATTTTTGATATATAATTTAACTCCCAAAGTAGTCGTAGATTTGATTTAATGGACGTTGTGTACCGTTGTGTGTATGAAAACAATAAATTTTTTTTCGTAATTTTGTACATTTTCGTGAATATTTCACCAATGAGTGTGAGGATTGGTACAAAGTTGGCATTTTCTGTTGGGGATATGTATTCTCAATATAATTCAGCACGATATTTATGATTCTCACCCTACTAAGGCGAATAAGAATGAGAAATATGGAGCTGAGTCGAATTTTTTTTATTTTTTTTTTTTTCATCAAAAAAACGCTATAACTAAAAAAGCTCAACTCGGATTCGCGGGGACTTTTCACACTTTATCCGCAATGTGTGTCCCGGAAACATATAAAAAAATCAGCTTTCTCCGATTTTTTTCCTTACTTTCTCATTTTTATGTCTAATGTGCCTGGACTATAAAGAGGAGTGGTGGATAAGAGAAAGTGTGACGCGGACGACGCAAGACGACAAAAGTAATCCCTATATGTCGCTCCCCACTTCGTGGGGCGGCGACACAAAAAAGAGCGATTAAGTAATGCAGAAAGAAGTAGACGGTATAGACAAAAACAGAAGGAGAAAGACCCTTTGTTTCTAGAAAAAGAGAGGGAAAGATTGCAAAAGCTAAGAGAAAAACAAGCATCTTACATTACTGAAGAAGAAACAAAAGAAAGTTTATATACCGGAAAATCAATGAGGATCGTTTGAAAAAAGTTCCGAAACAAGAATCATCAGAGACTGTTACGAGTCCTTATTCTAGCCAAAAGACCCGTGGAAAGGCAATATCTCGTTCTTTCAGATCACTGCCATCTTCGCCAAGGAAACGCATGACTGTGGTAACTGGATTAGCTGAAAGGGTTGGATTAAAATTGCAAAAGGAGTTAGATGGTGTTACTGATAGTTCCGAGAAAGCCCAAAGTGTTGTGTTTAAATTGGTTGAGGATTTCTTCTTTAAACCTGACATTTCTTACACTGCCCCTGGAATGAAGGATGAAATGACTGTTTGGATCAACGGACAAAAGTCAAAATTACGAAAGTACTATCTCACTATGTTCATAAGGGAGGCTCATGCTATTTTTCTTCAAACTAACCCAGATATAGATATCAGCTACTCCAAGTTTGCACGGCTGAGACCCCAAAATGTCCTGTTGTTGCATAACACTCCGTCAGATCAATGTCGTTGCCGAGTTCATGAGAATCTTTTCTGGAGATTAAAAGGACTTGGTATTAATTATTCGTCAACATCTTTTTGGGATCAAGTTTTGTGCAACCCGAGCCCTAACTCCATGTGTTGGCAATCAAAATGTGAGAATTGTTCTGGTGGCAAGAAATTCTCCATTGACATCAATGCTCATAAAATGGTTGTGTGGAAGGAATGGGAAGACGTTGCCAAACACTATGATGATGGGAAGAATTGTTCTGTTTTAAAGTTAGTTGTTCATGAAGAGAGTGCAGGATTTTTAATCGATTGTATTCGTCAGGACATGGATTCTGTATTGAGTCACATTAATACTAAGCGTATACAGGCGCAGGATTTTGATGATGACAAGAAAAACCCAAATATAAGAATTTTGCAGATGGATTTTGCTATGAATTACTCCTGCGAGTACCAGAATGAAGTGCAGAGTGCACTGTGGTCCCACAGTTCTGTCATGCTATACACTGCTGCTGTTACTGAGAAAAATAGTACCAAAACCCATCTTATTTGCTCTGACTCCAAAGATAAAACCAAGGACAGCATTTATACATTCATTGAAAGATTATATGAGGACATAATCATGTCTGACTCAGAAAACCCTCCAATGGAGGAAGTAATTTGGACTGACGGTCCATCATCGAGTTCAAAAAACGGTTTATGGTCAAAATTTTATCACTGTTGTCCAAGAAATATGGTAAAAAATTCTCATGGAAATTTTTCGCAACTAGTCATGGTAAGGGAGTAGTAGATGGTGTAGGTGGAAGGGCCAAAAGTCTCATCCGAACAGCTGTAATGAGTAAAGGGGATAAAGCCATAATTGTTCAGAACCCTAAAGACTTCTTTCATGCCATATCGAAGCTAATGCCAAGCAGTAAAGACCATTAAATTGATCAGGTTGAAATCGATAAAAAAATTTATTCAGATAAGCCTTGGGAAAATACGCTCAGCATACCAGGGATCAAACAAGCACATGTCATTAGCTTCGATATGGAATCTGAGAAAGTCTAGTTATGGAAGAATGCCTTAGAAGCTGATCCATTAATTGAGTTTGATTACTTTCATAAAGTAAGGCATGCTAAATTAGAAGCTGCTCTCGCCCAATCATCTAATATTCCGAGCAATACTTCATCTGACCATCCATCTAATTTCTGTTCTGGCGAATGGGTCCTTGTAAGTTATGATGGATCACTTTACCCAGGAGAAGTTACATGTATCAAAGGTGAAGATATTGAAGTGTCTCTTATGTATAAAAGCGGAGGGTTCTATAAATGGCCATCAGAGGTAGATAAAAATATTCTACAAATATTGTAACATTCTTAAGAAAATATCACCTCCATATGTTGTTGGTTCTAGAGGCCAATTTCTATTCAATGAAACATTTTGAAGTTAGAACTTGCAGGAGTTAGATAAATTTGTTTGAATGAATACACTTCAACTTGACTTCCTGAATCCTCTTCTGATTTCAAATAGATGTTCAATGAATTATTTTAATGAAAGTTAATTATAGAAGGTTGCTTTGTTCCACATAAAATTTGTATTGAAATTATATTTATCACATGACTCGTCTGTTTTGTTCACTTTAATACATTTGATATTTTGATTTCATATATAAATAATCAGTGATCAATAAAGCCTTCCGTCGATTTCATTGGTCAATTTCAAAACTAGACAATTTGATTGGCTGAACAAAATACAACTGGGCCACATTTTCATAATTTGCTTAATTAGAGTTGGGAGCTTTCATTGGCCAATTTCAAAACTGGACAATTTGATTGGCTGAACAAAATAAAACTAGGCCATATTTGCATAATTTGAGTTGGGAGAATTTTAGGGCCCTGCGAATCGGGAAATTTATGTTCGAATCGAATCTCGAATCGAATCGGGACTGATGTCGACATCGAATCGAATCTCGAATCGAATCGGGATAAATTCGAGAAATAACTATAACTGGCATTATCTTGTGCAGAGATGTTCGGAAAGCACTGCGAGAAGAGATCGTTGACATAACTTGACAACTTGGCGTTGTTTTAATTTTCTTTCTCGTTGAATGGCCATCCAGATGTTCACTTGGCCCGACAATAAATTCAAGACATAAATATGGACAAATTAAGGTGTTACTGCCCAGAGACATTCAAGACAAACCACTAAATTGAAACATGAGACTGAAAAGCACAAATGTAATACAAGTGGCACATTAATTCCCATGGGTTGAAGTCGGCTACAGCCGCTAACTTCATGTACATTAGCATGCCTAAATACATTATTGTAATGTTTGGTTGTTTTTGTATTATCGGAATTTGGGTCTTGTAGATTTCTGTCCGTTCTCAACTCAATAACACAGTATACATCAAAAGCAGCGAAGGCGTTAAACTGTGTTAGTTTCTGCATTAGTTAACTCGAATAGTGACGCAGTGCTCATTCACACAAATTGCTTTTACTTCATTCCAACTTCCAAGTACCAACTCCGAACAATGCAAAGAAACTACAGAGGTTTTCCTCCCACAGTTTTCTAACATAATAATGGGAGCGCTCCAGGCGACATGTCCCCATTATTGTGTTAGAAGATTCCGGGACTGGGAGCAGGCCTTAGGCCCATAGCTGGATATTTCGGTTGTATGGATTCCGCGAATAACTCTCACACGAATTCCTGGAAATCTATAAATAGCGAATTTGCGGTGTGTGGTTTTCCGGGAATCTGAAACTGAAAGTGAAACGACAGAATTTTGCAATGAATTTGACTATTTTCCTGATAGAAACATTAAAACTAGAAGAGTTCGCTCCTTATTTCAACCGATGTCGACATTGTCGAACACTGATTCATTTTCCTCGAAGCTTCGTTTGACTAACGAATCGGCAAACTATTCGAGATCGATATACGAATACCAAAGCGATGTCGACATCGAATCGAATACTCGAAGCTTCGCAGGGCCCTAGAGAATTTGCGTTATCTGTCCTATTTAGGGCAGGTTATATTGTATAACCCTTCACCTAACGTTACGGTCAAAACCGGCCAGCGCTATGAACGAAAATCGCCATTCAATTTTTTTTATATTTTCATTTTTTGCTTCCAAAACACAGGTTATGACCCACTCATTGGAACGAGCGCATCACGCTCGTTCCAGTGAGGGGTCATAACCTATGTTTTGGAAGTAAAAAATGAAAATTTATAGTTATACAAGGATGTTTTTTCCAAGTGTCGTCTGCAACTCACGTTAGGTAAAGGGTTCAAAAGTCATACTAAGTCGCTAATTTGTGCATGTGTATTTGTGTGTCATATGATAAATAGAATATGAAATGAGTGTCTTTCCCATATGATATTTATGAAACTCGTTCAAATTTTCCGTTTGGTCTCGCCAGAGGCTCGCCCAAACGGAAAATTCTTGGACTCGTTTCATAAACATCATATGGCAAAAACCCTCATTTCATATCCTCTATATATGAGTTTTGTTACTAGAAAAATGTCCCGTACAACACATTAGTTTTATTGTTTTTAGAACAAAATGATAAACTTTTTGGTAAATCATTATATATACAGGGGTTAGTATGGCCAATGTATAATTGTTGAAGGAAGAAAGAGAACTCTGACGTTGATAACTTAGTATGTAGCAGGGAATATATTGTAAAAATGTCCCGTACAACACACAAAGAATCGCCCTTGAGCAAAAAATAGAAAAAAATCAAAACGTCCATATCTCCAAAACTACTCAGCACTGAGAATTCTTATTTGGTGTGAAGCTTCCTTAGGACTAACAGAATGGAATGGTAAAAAAAAATTGCTATCGGTTTTATCATGGGGTACTTTTTGGGGACTTTGAAAAAGTGCTGAAACAGCATTGTGGGTAATGGGAAAAACATGTAAGACTACTTTTCTCTCAAACCACTGCTCCAAAAGCTTTCAAATTTCACATATAACATCTTTGGAAGATTGTTTCACATGTTTATTGAAATCAATTCCCTGGGTCCATATTTGGGCTCTCTGTGGGAGCCCAAATGTTTAAATTAGTGCAGTATGAGGAATATTCTTTAAAAATCTTCTTCAGATCTACCAATAAGAATCTTTTGATATTTGATATGCAGCATCATTAGGGAGGTGAAATTCAAGCTTGTTCAAGCCAAGTCCCTGGGACTTGGAAATTTGGGACCAAAATCCGGAATTTTTTTTTGGTTTTTTATGCGTTTCGGTAAATTTTAAGACAAATTTTTTTTTTTATTTTACACTGAAAATTTGGGGTCCGGGTGGACCAAAATCCGGAAATTAGTTTTTTTGTTTTTTATGCGTTTTAAGAAGAAAAAAAAATTTTAGGCAGAAAATATTTTGTTTGGGAAAAAAATCTGTTTTTTATGCGTTTATCTCAATTTTGCGACGTAAAAGTGCAGGAAGTGAAAATAGAAGGAAAATCCTGTGTATTGTGTGGGCACAATCACTTCATCTAGTTGGTATATGCTTTTCTTAGGAAGGGCATATGCAGCTTATTCAAGTCAAGTCCCTGGTTTGATATTTAGACTACCATGTCAGGTGAGCACCCTCAGGCCCCCTGGGGCCTCTTGTTTAGCGTGTACTGCGATCTTATTAAGCATGCACTGTGATCTTATTAACCGTGCACTGCGATCTTATTAAGCTTGCCATGTTAACTTTTACCACCTTTTGCAATCATAATTATAAGCTTGCATTGTTTCATTTGCAAGCTTGATACTATCTTATTTAAGACTGCAGTTGTAAGCTTGCAGTGTTAGCTTGCTGCAATCTTAAATTTCTGTAAGGGTCTTTCTCTGCAACATCACATCCAAAAGCATGTCTTCTGCTTCAGTCTATCCGTGTATTGAATGTGGTTTAGAGGTTCGACCCAGGGAACATTAACAGGGCTACCGACACATAGCATTTTCAACCCCATTTCAAATTGATATTTTGTGACAGTGTCGTCGCTGGTTCATCGATGGGACATTCAAGGTAAATATTTAACCATTATTATAATCTTTATTAATAAATTTAAATCTTGTATTACGTCTTAACTTCCGCTGTGAGTTGGCGATATTGAAATCTTGTTCATTTTTCTTTGATGAGTGTTATACAAATACATTAGTCTACTTAAATGCCTTTGTGGTTCGGCGATAAAAAAGAGAAGGTTAACTGTTACCAATACAAGTTGATACAGCACTAAGCTGACTTTTTTTCCACTACACTACCTCATTGTGTGCAATACTTCATTTCAGATTGTTGGTAAGCCATTTGGGCAGAATGCACAGCTGATGTCAATCAACTGTTTTGTGAAGGAAGGGATAAAAAGAAGCAATTCCCGCTGGTGTTTGCCCTTATGTCGAGACGACGAACATCTGATTACATTAAAGTTTTTGAAGCTATCCTTGAACGGGTGGACAAACCGATGGTTGAGACGTTTGTTATGGATTTTTGAAACAGGTGTGTTTGGAATACCTAGATATGATATAAAACATAACAAATCTCTCTCTCTCTCTCTGGGGTAAAAAGACCACTATGACGTAATTTTATTTGACTTTTTAGCTACTTTATATATTGTATTGTATATACTTTTTTCAGTTTTTAAAAAATGATGTGTCTTTTTTTTTTCTTTTTCCAGCAACCTGGCAAGCTGTCACGCAGTTGTTCCCCAGCAAAGAAATAAAGGGCTGCATTTTTCTTTGGTGCCAGGCCGTTTTCAGGAAAGTAGTAGACGTTGGGTCTTAAAACAGCATACAAAGAGAACAAACCTACTCAGCAGTACATACGCCAGTTTCTGGCACTACCTTTTCTGCCAGCAAATCATATCAGAGAGACTTTTGACAGCATCGTGTCACTAGCAAATACAGACAACCTAAAGGAATTTGTGACATACATCCAAACCCAGTGGATGGAGAACAGTATATTTGACATCCCGTCTTGGTGCATTTTTTACCATACTGTCAGAACAAACAACCACATTGAGCATAATAATAACAATATATCATTAAATATTAAATAATTAAATGTATATCATACAAAACAGTACAAATAATAATACAATGACAGGTATAAGTTCAGAAACATGGTTGTTTTTGGTATGGGAGGGTGGGGGTTGGGATCTGGTGGTAAAAAAGCTAATTTCTTTGTTCCTGTCTTTTAATTCATTTTTCTTCCACTTCCAATTCCAGCATGGCATCGTCGCATGAACGCCAAAGCAGGAATGAAATTGTCCTTCTACAAACTTGTTCCAGTCCTCCAGAAAGAATCAGAACATGTGAGAATCGAAATTGGTGCAAGAAACTTTGAGACGGACATCAGAGCCAAAATATACAGAAATCGATCAGAAGTTGGTCGAATTATGGAAGAAATACAGAGACCACACCATCAGAAAACAGACTTCCTTAGCCAATGTTCAACAATTTACAAACTTGGTAAAGCAAATTTAGGCCAGGGCATAAATGAATTTATGGGGAAACTACTGCCAGTTTGTTTGTGTCCCAACTGTACGCCCCACGGGATGATGCTCAGGTTTCGATCCAGTGACCCCCAGTTGACCAGTGGGTATTTTGGTTGTGTATAATCTTTTCCGGAATACGTTTACTACCCAGCACTGTGCAGGTTACAGCATTTCTGGGGAGTCTGACAATTTTTAGGAACAGACTCTAGTCCCTTTTTTAAGCTATCAATCCCAGAATCCGTACGAACCATTCCATTGGTGGCACCAAGTTCTTGATCAACAGGTTAGTGTGACTCCAAGCTTTTCAGCGGTGCCATCAAGTTCACAAAATTATTTCTGTTCGTTGTGTTTTTATTGTGTGCATTCGTTCGGACTTTCGTGGACTCATTCACGGATATTCGAAAGCTGTATCATTTGTCCCACACTGGGTTAAACTATGAAAATCCTTCTCATTGGGCACAGTTTTAGCAGACGTTTTCGTGATCACATGGATGCAAATTTCCCTCAATATCGGTCAAATTTTGGGGTCCCCGAATGCGATGTCCACTACTTAGGCCTGGGCGGGCTCACTATTCCCTTAGCCTACGAACGTAGTCAGGTGTCGTGGGTTTGTTTCATCCGGACATCGCCATGATCCAGCTTAGGGGGAACAACCTCGCTGCGTCTGCGGAGAATCCCGGAGAAATTGCTCGTCAAGTTTTTGAATTTGGTTCCGTGTTACATGATGCCTGCAACGTAAAACTGATTGTGTTTTTTTCGGAATTTTGGCGGAACGACCCCATCTACCTGACCAAATTAGATGAATTCAATGCCCGTTTAGAAAATCTATGCATTCGACCCGACTTTGCGATCTTCGGGAAAACATCGCCGGTTCAATCACTCTCCAGCCCCCTCTTCCTATGGGATGGCGTCCACTTAGAACTGCAGGGCACTATCCGTTTCTATTATAGTCTCCGCGCAGCACTAATGCATGCCACACACAGGTTTCACATCATCTCACAGCCATAACTTTCGCGGCTTTGCTCCTACCTGGGGATGACTTTCCCACGTCCGTCATTGTTGGAATACGTTTTATGTTCAAATTGTTTATTTTCAGCTTGATGTCCTGGTGGTACTGGTTTGGGGGCTTCGTGCCCGTTTTCAGTCTTTTGACAAGTTGTTATTCAGTTATTGGTGGGTTCACGTTTGCCCAGTCTTTGGAGTGTGCTGTTGGTGGGCTCAGTGCCTGTTTGTTTTTCCTGCCCCTATTAGGGTGATAGGGCTGCGTGCCCAGTTTTGTTGTTTCCCAGCACTCTTCTCCCTCCCTCAGCTGGCCCGTCCACCCGGTTTATGGGGGGGGGGGGGGGGGGGGGGGCATCCTTACTGAGTAAGCAGCAACTATTTGTTTTGTATTTTTTCCTCTCTTTTCCCTAAAATCTCATTCGCCTTTCCTATACTTGCAGATGGCTCTCAAGAAGCGTAAATCAGTTCATCACAGGGGCGTGCCTTCCAGACAGAGCCTGCGATGGGCTCTGCCTGTTTCTCAACACATAGGGGGTGACACACCCGTTTCCAGTGGACCGCTATCTCGGACGGATTTACCCTCTTCTGCCATGCCGCTTGGCTCTGACGCCTCCAGCCATGTTCCTTCAGCTACACTTACCGGCAGCCCTGTTCCAGGGGTTTCCATTTCACACTCTGTGCAGCATCAGGCAGTGCCTAGACCATACCCTACAGACATTGCTCCATCATCTCTCATTGCGACGGCCACCTCAGGGTCTCATCAGCCTACTAGGCGGCGCCTGATAGCACCAGTCCCATGGGCTACGCCTCCATTGTTGGAACCGCCTCACATATACAGTGCACGTGACGCTATTCCAGGGATTAATCTCAGCCAGGCTGCCGCTACAACAACAACCTCCAGTGCCAGCACTACACCACACTGCAGCTTGCAACCACCAGAGGTCAGCACCAGTTCTGGCAGGGAGCCTTCGTCCGTTACCTTGTCGCAGTTCCAGGGCTCCATCACCCGCCTAGCTCAGTCCGTTATTCGGTTGGAACAACAGAACCATGCTTTCTATCACAGCGGTGGAACCGACGAGTCACATCCAGCTCAACCTACAGAACTTCATCCTGAGATGCTCCAGTCTGTGCCAAACATCACTCTGCCTCAGTTGTCCAGTCAGCATGACCCGCTTTCTGCAGGTAATCATTTCCCTATCCTCGACGGTTACACACCGCCCTCTCCTCTGCAGGTCCCGGTGGATCCCTCCCTGCCTGTCTTTCACTCTTTGGCCACCCCACTTGATGCGTTTGTCCCATCTTCATTCAAGGATAAAATCTGGAATGACCAGTTTGTACACATGGCGGAACTTCTCAACAAGCAGAAGCCTGCCTTTTCAGTTGTCACCATAGCAACTCGGGATTCTGGTGCACCTGAGCTGTGCGTGCATCAGTCAGCCTCCACAATGCAATATCCTCAATTTGGACACCTGGCTCACAGCCTTTCACATCTTTGTTGCCATCTATGCTCAAAAACAACCACAGGAGGCACCTCACCTCATACGCTATGTTGCGAATATTAGGAACCTAGCTCAAAAAGGTTCTGATTGGTTCCAATATGATGAGCAATTTCGTGCACTGCGCGAAACGTGCAAACTCCCATGGAACATGATTCACTGGGAACTAATTGATCAGGTTGCCCCTCGTACCTCAAATTTCCGGCCTTCTTTGCGCAACAACCAATTTCGGAATGGCCGGGGGAACCCCAATTTTCGTGTCCCATCCGGAGTGTGTTTTCGGTATCACAAAGAGATCACCTGTCATAACAACTACCAATTCCCTCATAGGTGTTACATCTGTCAGCGGCTCCATCCAGCCTCCTCCTGTTGGTCTCAACGCTCCAATGGCAGCCCAGTCTCGAACTCCAGCCCCTCGGTCTCAGGCCCCACAAGCCAAGCCTCCTGGAAGCCCCAACATGCCCACACCCATCAAGCTGGAGCAGCTGGGAAAATATCTGCATAACCACTCAGTTCCAGGCAGTGCTTTCTTACTGGAGGGGTTTAGGGTTGGTTTTCGTCTTGGGTCTTTTGGGGTGGTTCTGGCGCAGTCACCACCCCAGAATCTTAAGTCTGCCCGGGACCACCCAGCAGTTGTGTCAACCAAATTAAAAGCCGAACTTCTCTTAGGCCGTATCGCTGGTCCTTTCTCTGCCATTCCCTTGCCAGATTTCCATCTCTCTCCTCTAGGTTTGGTTCTTAAGAAAACTCCAGGCTCCTCCCGTCTTATCCACCACCTTTCTTTTCCAAGGGGCTCCTCGGTGAACGATGGGATTCCCAGTGAGCACTCCATAGTGGCATATACCTCAGTAGAAGATGCCATCACCCACCTGAAACATTGGGGCCGTCATAGTTTCATGGTGAAGGTGGACATCAAGGATGCTTTTCGGCTTCTCCCCATCCATCCCCAGGACTTTCACCTGCTGGGGTTCACTTGGGCGGGCAACTATTACTATGATCGTTGCCTCGCCATGGGCAGTTCCTCCTCCAGTCAGCTCTTTGAGAAGTTTAGTTCAGCCCTAGAGACCATCTTGACGGCTTTGGTTCCTGCATCTGTGGTTCATTTTTCAGATGATTTTTTCCTAGCCCATCGGTCAGAAAAGGACTGCGCTCACGCCTTGGAGACATTTCAATCTCTCTTCCATGACATTGGGGTCCCATTAGCTGCTGACAAAACGGAGCGACCCACCCAATGCTTGGATTTCCTCGGCATACTTTGGATTCAAATAAAATGGAAGCCCGCCTTCCGCCTGTGAAGATTACCCAGGCACGTAGTCTCCTCCTCCAATATAAGGTTAGGAAAAAAGTCACACTTCAAGAGTTACAGAGCCTGATCGGCGTTCTCAATTTTGCTTGTTCGGTGGTCCTCCCAGTTTGTCCATTTCTCCGGCGACTGATTGATCTTACTAAGGGTGTATCACGGTCTACACATCGAATTCGGCTCACTTCAGCAGCACATCAAAACATGGATGCCTGGCTCCTTTTCCTGGACCATTTTAAAGGGGGAATCATTGTTTTTGCATGACCGGTGGTGCAATAATCAGAAAATTTCTTTGTACGCAGATGCTGCTTCCACCTTAGGTTTTGGGGCTATCTTTGGTTCTCGCTGGACGTACAGGGCCTGGCCCGACGACCTCCCACAGTGCCATATCTCAGTCCTTGAATTGTACCCCATTGTCCTGTCTTTAGCGCTTTGGGGCCCTCTGTTAGCCAATCACTGCATCCTGTTCCACACAGACAATGAAGCCCTGGTCCCAGTTCTCAACTTGGATCAGGATGTCTTCACATTTAAGGTTTGTGTTTACAATTCTTTTAATTACCTGAACATTATACGGCTAGAGGTACTCTAGGTCATAGGCGCCCCCCTTTTGGCAAAAATCATTCATGATTAGGTTATGGCTTCATTACCCAAGCATTACACGGCTAGGGGTACTCTAGATCATAGTATGTGTGGTGTTATCTGCGCCCCTTTTGGCAAAATCATTCGTAAATTAGGATAAGGCTTCAATTACCTGAGCATTACACGGCTGGAGGTACTCTAGGTCATAGATTGTGTATATGGATATTCAATATTTCTATAGGCTCAATAAACAAAATGGTCACTCAATGAGTAGCCCATTATCATCATATTCAGGCTTGTTATTTTGCCAAACATAGCTTCTCCCCAGGTTTAGGGTTGAAAGGTTCTTCATCGGCGTGGTTTCTTCCATAAAAGTAAAAATGAAATAATTCTTTAATCTAGTTATTGTTATACATGTATTTATTACTTTGACATTTTACTATCTTTGACATTTGACAGTTAATGTATTACTATATTTGACATTTGTATAGAATTACTTCCAAGTGACACAGTTCACAGCTTGATTGAGTACACCTCACACATAAAAGTGAGTGAAACGTATTTAATCAAGCTGTGAATGGTACTATTAAGAAAAGTATTTGTTCACCAATATCCATTCTGTATTTCTGTGTCAAAGATCTTGAAATTGTTGTAACACCATCTGTATTTCTGTGTCAGAGATCTTGAAATTGTTATAAAACCATCTGTATCAAAGATCTTGAAATTGTTGTTACTGTTAAAATCTTGAAATTGTTGTAAAAATATCTATATTTCTGTGACAAAGATCTTGAAACTTTTCGTAAAATGATTGGTTGAATACAGAATACATTCATTTTTCATTGTACTAGTCTTGTAGTTTTTCTCTTTTTTCCTGCTTCCTATCCATCCAAAAACTCGGGGCCGAATCTTCCTGTCCAAATTTTTTTTCCATTGTTTTTTTCTCAGCTTTTTCTCCATTCAATAACTGGGGCCGAATCTTCCCAGCCGAATTGTACTAGTCTTGTTGTTTTTCTGTTTATTCCCGCTTCCTATCTGTCCAAACACTCGGGGCCGAATCTTCCTGTCCAAATTTTTTTTCCACTGTTTTTTTTCAGCCTTTTCTCCATTCAATAACTGGAGCCGAATCTTCCTGGGGCCGAAAAAGACCGGGTCGAATCTTCCAGTTCCCACCAGAACAATACAAATTCCATTTTTGTGCAACAAATAAGGGCAATGTGACTAAGGATCTTCTTGAACTCATCTGTCAAGCTGGGTAAGTTATTATTGCTTTTTAACTGGTAGAGTGCTAGAAGCCACTATTAGGGCTTTAATATGAACAGCAGGTACCCCAGCCTCAACGTCTCATATTCTGTGGATGTACTTCATAATACCTTAGAAGTGAAATTACTTAGTGTATATGGGTATGCCTTGTTACTATTTATGAGAGAGAGCCACTTGGCACTCTCCCATAAATTGTAACAAGGCAAAGACACAAAAACGAATTTTGATGACCAAAAATAACTTAGCACTCTACCAGTTAATATATTTCTGTTTTGATACGATATGGTTTGTAATTTATTTATTTATTGGTGTTTAAGGTCACATATTCATGCACAATGGCCAATCGTGACCGCAACATGGACATCAAGTCAAGTTGTCAATCGTTTATACCCATGTTGCCCATTTTAGAGGCCTTCCACCCCAGCATTGGTGACTGGGTCCTATTTTACCAGTAAAACAGAACTTGTTTACCATACAGTAAACAAGCACTGCCTCACTTCCTGGGGTTCCCACGGGGGGATATGATTTGCAATAATAAGACACCTGGGAGTACAGATCCACCCACTCCACACATCCTCTTTTTTTCTTAATTATTTTTTTAGTAATTTGTATTGTTTATTCCTTAATTATATGCATTTTAATATAAAACAAAGTCTAGTTATAAATTTACAAAAACACCGGAACATATAACTTTTCCAAACACTTCAGATTTCATTCTGTGTCAAGTCAAACATTTCTATTTTATTCAGGTATATTAGCTCAAATACTTGAATAAAATAGATATTTTTCCATTGACAAAGAAAGAAATCTATAAAATTGGGAAAAGTACTATGCTCTTAGAGTTTTAAACATAAAAAAATGTATTTTACTCTTCCTGCTTTCATTTCTTGCATATGCGAGTTTTAAACTATATTTTCAGATGTCAACTTTTGTCATAGACACCCCGCAAATATTGCGACCATTTCTTATTTATTTATTGGTGTTTAAGTTCACTTTTCAGTAACTATGGGTAATGTAACCACAACAAAGATTTAAAGTAGCATACAGCCAATCGTTGCCCATTTAAGGGGACTTCCACTCCAGGCATAGGTGGCCAGGTCCTATTTTACCAGTAAAACAGACCTTGTTGACCTCAGCACTGTTGCAATTCTTGTGGTTCACTGGGGTGTGTGTGTGTGGGGGGGGGGGGGGTCATATCTTCAATGATGATGTAGTTGCAATTAGTGCTGGGCGGTATTTCGGTATACCGATTATAATCGGTATAATTTTCAATACCGTTACCGATACCGCCGAATAAAATCATAATCGGTATACCGAAAAGTCGGTTTTACCGCGGTGTGCGAACCACAGTTTGCTCGTCTCAATTTTCAGGAAGTAATTTTCCATTACTGGGATGGATTATCATTCGTTTTATTTCGGTGTTTTCCCTACCCATCGCCTTGTCCGCCTTCACAGACCTGGGAACATTTCCTTTTAAATTGCTCTAGTGGATTGTCTTGACAGTCACCACAAAAAGAAGGGTGAATAAATATTTATTTACATCGATTCTGAAACAAATTCACTTTTGAAGTGAGAAGACACATGTGTTATACAGGAAGCATGCGCACCGGGGTCACGTTGAACATTTTGACCAATGACATTGCTGGGATTTCAATCCAGGAAGTTTTGATTTGGATAACCCAAGGGATTCCCTATATTTTAATACGCGTACGTGAAAGTGATTGGCTATTTTCACACACTGACATGATAACAACATGTGGCCCTAAAAATAGTCAGGACAAAATGTGTCGTGTTTCAACCTCAACGCAAGGAACTTTATTGATTTAATTTCATCAAATAAATGAAAGTAATCTGTTTATGTGCCCATTGTCAAGACAAATACGATGGCACTTAGCCATTCCGCTATCACTATTACTTGAAAGACATTTTATTTTAGGTGTTTAGGTGTGCTAATTTTAGCACTCACAGATGACGTGATTAATTTTAAGGTGGGATGCTTTGATTGCTTTCGCATACAGTTTTCAGAATCTAAGCTTGGGCTACTGTGATTAGAAGACCCCCCCCCCCCCCCCCCCCACTCGCCTCCAAAATCAATCGTCATCAATATGGCCCGCAGCTGGTTTGGGTGAAATCCCAGCAGATGTTTCAGCCCTTATCATGCAGTGTTTCCGCTATGCCGAGAGGGGCATCCAGGTCTACTCGCCCCCGCATTTTTTCTGGGTCAACTCGCCCCATCCAGAGGGCGAGTTGACCCGAATTTGAGGGGCGAGTTCACCTGGGAAAAACTTTATTGAAGATATTTTTTTTGGGGGGGGGGGGGGGGGGGGGGTTTGTTTTGTTAAATCGCGCATTATAAACTGAAAAATGAAAATTAATATGAAAATAACTGAAGTACTTAGCATAATTTGTTTAATCATCATTTTAGTAAGGTAAGTGAAGGTTCGGCCCAGATAATCGAAAGTACAACACATTTGTTTTCTCCCACCACTGTTTTCCATCTTCCTAAGTTAAAAAAATATAGTAAAACCACTGTCTTTAACTGGGGGCAACTTGACCCGAGGCGACTTGACCCGGGGCGACTTGACTCGGGGGCAACTTGACCCGAGGGCGAGTTGACCCGTTCCTGCAGGGGGTCCCTTCAACGGCCCCATTCCCCTAGCTAATATTCCCCTGTTGAAAATACACACAGGTTATTCCTAACGTGCGAGAAGTCAAACAGAACAGTCTAACAGAGCTGAATTGTGAAATGATACCCACATCATAGCAGGCATTTTCCCTGACGTCAAATAAATCGGGGAACTCCAATAACTGATTGGGCAAACCAGTGATGGAACAAGTCTCAATATCCCCACATGGTGACGTATTCACATAGATTATCACAATGAAGAAGGCTTGTTTCTGTATCCCCACTTATCAGTGCATTTAAAAATAACCTTTTCAATTTTAACCAATGAGAAAGCACCCGGTTTGTGTGCGGTGTTACAACATGGCTACGTCCATGTACACAGTGATAGTTCCATAATATATTTGACGCACTGGAAAATTTGGATTGTTAAATTAATGACACAGTTCTAATAAAGGTTTTCATATTTAATTCTGAGCACTACACATTTTTATCTGTCGGAATTCAAACCGGGGGAAAAAAATTGCAGATGCATATGCGTTTTTGCCGATGCAAATTCAGTGCTGGACCCACGGCAATTGTTTTGAACTTTTGTTTTGCCGAGGCTATTTTACGAATTTCCAGGGCTGGTGTTCATAAATTTACCCTATGACCAAAACGGCCTTGTTTTTTTTTACCCCAGCGGAAACGCTGCCTTATGACACATTTTTGACGGACGTTTCGTGACTTTCGTCCCATACTAGGCGATACGTTGACGCATTACAGTTGAAAATAATCGGTATAACGGTATACCGCGGTATTTTTTTGTGAATACCGTGATATTTTTTTATCCCAATACCGCCCAGCACTAGTTGCAATATTAGTAATTTGGGACTTGGGCTATATCGTCCACTGGGTTATTTCAGGTCGCCCGAAAATAGCCACTGCCTTAAATGTTTTATTAAAAATCGTAAATCCTGATATGGTATGTTTTTACCATTATTGTCATTATACATATGAGGGGGCAAACAAGCCGGAGGTCAGAAAAAGACATGGTTAAATTAATTTGCTCATTTGGTAGCCAAGAGTATATTTAATAAAGAGAAATAGTAGTGAGTCTGCCTACTGACTTGTTTTTCTTAATTTGTTTAGATGACAGCGGTAACAGAAAAAAGAAAGTGGTCGAGACTACCGCCAGTCAGAAAAAAGCAACTCTGGCACCACGGATCGAGGCACAAAAACGTCTGGGGTGTGACATTTTAGCATTGCAGAAGCCATCTTCAACCAATTCAAATGAGATGGAGTCTGCCAAAACCTTCACCCAGTTATTGTCAGAAGCACACCAGCCACAACTTGAGGATTTGCCACCGGGATCAGAGGAGACAGCTGTTTCCTGGGTGACATCAGCTATTAATACTGTCCTCTGGGGTAGTTCTTTCACTTCACCAGGTATCATGGTGACCTCACTGACTTGCAAACCCCAGACACACAGCCCTGCAAAAATTGTGAATCTCTGCAACTGAAGATTAAAAGTTTAGAGACAGACTTGCAGAGGCTAAAGCATGAACTAAGACAAGAGAGAGAAGAAAAATGTCGAGGATTACAACTACCAACATGTTCACCAGAAAACTTAGCTTTTCTAGAAGCACTGACTGATGCTGTCAGAAATAGCTCCAATGAGGTAAATATAATTCAACTTCGTGATACATGTATGACAAAATTATCTTTATAGCTCACCTGAATAAAAAGTCCATGTGAGCTATTGCCATTACATGGCATCCATCCATTATCCACAAACTTTCACATTTTAACCCGGTTTTGACATAGAGCCAAATTACCAACTAACATACAAGACAGTGGGAAACTTATCCTCAATCCCTGAACACAATGTACCAAAAACAAATGCAAGATTTGCGCATTATTTCCTAAAGGCTCATGGTTTACTAGCAGTAAAACCTCCCATCGGTACCGGGGCCCATGCAGGACGAACTGCCTAACCCGGAACTGCATTTACATAATCACCTGCAAAATATGTAAAAAGCAGTATGTTGGAGAAACTAAATGCCACTTTAAACCCCGCATTAAAGAGCACATAGCTGATATTCAACACAAACGAGATACTTCAGTAGCCATACACTTAACAACTAGTGATGAACCGAAAATCAGAATCGGCAATCGGAACTGGCCAGTTCATCAGCCGATTATGACACCCGGCAGTTTCCGGTTATTCTATATTTAACACTGACTATTAAAAATCCCTTTGATATCTGGCCTTTTCAATAAAATTTCCCCATTAAAAATGTGTGTTGTGCATAGCAGAAAATTTAGGAATTTGCGGAGCAGAGATATTACGGAATTTACCAACTGCAAACGGTACGAGATCGCCACCATTTGCTGAAGATTGTAGAGCCCATGTAAACATTTGAGAAACACATCAAGGGAGGTAAGAAGATGAAAAAAGAACATTGAATGATACATTCTGATGTACGTGTAAACCATGCGTCATATGACTTCACAACACATATTAACATCAAAATTATTATTCAATTAAGAGACAAAGTATGTGTGCTCAGTATATTCCTGGTTAATACAGCCAAGTGTATTGTTTCCTTACACAAACCCGTATTAACACTATTTACCGGAATAAAACACAATCTTCACAAGAACAATATCATGTGTTTGTATCGTTAATAACAATCTTTTCCCCACACCCCAACAAAAATGCAAATATTATTTTGGCTAATACTGCCCAGCACTAAATATGCATACTCTGAAAACTTATGTTGTATTAAGCTTTCGAAATTGATGATTTATCAACGAAATTCTGAAGTATAACGGACACCAACAGATTTTCTTCAGTGTCCTACTTCAACCATCGGACCAGTAATCGGTTGATAGCAAGTTTTGATAATCGGTTCATCACTATTAACAACCACATGAATAAAATTACAGACCTTCAGTATCGTATCATACAGGTACTTAACTCCGACCCGGACCACCCAAACACGACCGAGAAAAGCCGTCACACTGAAATCAACTGGATTTTCAAATTAAAAATGCTCGAAACATTTGGCCTGAACAGGAAGGACTTTTAATTAAGTGTTTCTGTATTGTAAGTATTTTATTACTTCCTGTTCCCGACATAAACTGCGCTATGGAGCTACATTGTGACCACGTACTCACGTCACAAGGCAGTGTAACAAACTCTTTATGCGAGAGGACACTGTTGTTACGGCTAACCATTTCACAATGCTTTTCAAATGTCTTACCAGCCAGAAAACGTGTAAATATTGACAAGGCCTCCTCTACCAACACAACCGGACCACCCACAAAAATGAGGGTATAGTTAATTGTACAATTTGTAATAAGGCCTTTCGTTGTGCCAAATACCTCCACAAACACCTAACAAGAGTGTGCCACCAAAACCATCTCACACTCAACACACAGAATCCTACAAGCACAGAACCTCCGAGAGATCTACTGAGTGCAGCAATGAGAAAAATTTTTAACACGCCTGTAAACATCATGGCGGGAAAACATAACCAGTGCACACAAAAGGAACTAACAGACACTGAACTGAACCGTGACTATTCCACAGATATGGCAACCACCTCCATACCACCTAGACCTGAAGTTAATACATCAATAAGGTCACCAAATTGGGCGGATATGATTCGCTAAAAAAGACTGCATTTGCCAGACCAGGAAACTGTTGCATTTGCCACCACACTCGCCACACGACTGCAGTCATTTGCCAATGCATTCGCCAGACACCAAATATATATAATCCCTGGCTAATCAGAAAATTCCGCCTCTGACGAAGTTCAACTAAGAATGAAACCGGTTAGGCTAGCCAAGTAACAACACATTAGGGATAACTAGAACACTAGGCCCTCTCGGACTTTCATAGTCAGTTTAATTTGTTCATTATATTTCTTATTTAGTGATTTGCATTTGAGTGATGTTATAACCTTATTTAAATTGTGAATCAGTAGATTTCCTAGTTCTGTCTAATAGACTTACTGTGTGAATTGTGATTTCACACATTTGATTAAACCCAGAGCTGTATATTTTCTTTTGACTTCACTAGTTTAACAGAAATGGATCAGATACATTTGCAGGAATTATGAACTGAGAATATCCTGGCTATTTTGTCTTAAGAGATATAGTGGGGTGGTATGGGACCCAGTCATTTCAAGTTGATGCAAAAGTTTACTTTTGATATCAAACTGTTGGTTTGGGCCTAACTAACAATTTCAGTCCGAGTGGTCAGTGATCCGATAGGTATTGGGCATTTTGGGCATGTTTAGGAACGGTGCACTCTTTTAATTGATGGTAAAACACAAAAATAGGTATAACTTTGGACTGGATTATCCGATTTTACCAAATCTGGTATTGTTAGCTTTTAAATGAAAAGCTCTAACTATTGTAAAACACATTTTATCCTCCCAGGGAGCTGTTTGTTTATTTATTAGGGTTTACGGTCACAATTTCTGCACAATAGCCGATTGTGACCACAACACAGATATAAAGTCAAGTTTAACCCTTTACCCAACGTAACGGCCAAAACCGGCCAGGCGTCGTACGAATGTAACGGCCAGAACCGGCCAGCTGTCGTGCGAACGTAACGGCCAGAACCGGCCAGGCAAAAACGAAGTTCACTTCACTTTTCATTCCTCTCACTTTCAGGTTGTTTTTGCTATTATTTCCTCACAGTACATACATTGGACATTGAGCCACATATTTGTAGGTTTAATTTCTTTTATTTAATCAGCAAAAATGTGTGTGATTATTTAATAATCAATAAAAATACTACACTTGTTTGTTATTGTCTTTGTTGTTTTGAAAAAAAATGGCGTACGATAGCTTACAATTTCAGTCGACCTCGATGTTTCAATCTTTCTGATAAAAATTGTCCGGCCTAAATCAGGTCCGTTGGTCGATAAATGTGTTTCAACAGTCTTTTTAAAAGATTTTTTACTGTTTCCTTCATCAAAATTGGATATTTTTTAAGAAAATGTGATGTAGATGTCGAACCGTTCCTATTCACGAATACATAATTCATTTTTCGTTGCAATTCGTCAGATGGTTAAGATGAAAAAATAAGAAAAGACACGATATAGGCGCGGAGAAAAAAATAATTTATGAAACAAACAGTAGTTCAAACTATCCCAAATCATATCTAACCAAGGAAAAGTAACCAGCAAACTTCATGAAAACTTTTAATGAATGTCGCGAATCATAATAAGAAAATCTCGCCAACACACAAACTGGGACACTGACTCGCGTTCCAGAGAAACTTGGACGTGGTATGGAAACGTAAACGCGTCACAATTGTCTTTCGATGACAATGAGGCGGTCCAACATCGAATAAATAACCGTGCTAAAATTATTCCCGTTGACGCCTTCTTAGCTTATGGAATTCGTCTCATGATAGTTTTGAATAGGGTGGGAGTGGCTAAAAAGAATTTCTTGGAGGAATGACTGATTGCCGAGAAGAGGTCTGGACTTTTCGCCGGAAGGACAGTTCGCCGGAACTTAAAAATTTTAATTTGGACAGTTCGCCGAAACTACTTTTAAATTTTAAAAAAGACTTACCCCCGTCTTAAAATCAATTTAAAAGGTCCATTGAGGATCCAATTTTAACTTGAAATGAAAGTTTAACTGAAGATAGACCTAATGTTTTTTTTTCCCTGTTTTTCTGCCAAGCCAAAATGCCAATTAATACTAGCGGTACATTCTTCTTTTTGTACCGGCATGGCATATGACAGTGTTTTGAAACAAATTTAACCGGCATGGCATATGTCAGTGTTGTTACAACAAAAACATTTTCGGTCGATGGATGGTATTGTTGTTAGAAGGGGGGGGGGGGGGGGGGGGGTGGTGCGGGGGTCATTGCTTTCTTAAGGTTTGGTGAAATATTATTTATGCCCATAATTTCATTGCATTTGCACAAATCGTTCAACATGGATACATCTACTTCTATTGAATTTTGCATAATTTGTGAGAAATTAGTCAAACCACGTAATAATGTCATAACCTGTAATAAATGGAATCATCTTCGGCGAACTGTGTGGAAGATTTTGTCGAACTTTCCAAACTTTCGGCGAACTGTCCAAAAATCCGACAAACTACACCAACTTTGGCAAAGTGTCCAATACTCCGACGAAATATCCAACATCCCGACGAATTGTCCTAAATTTCCGGCGGACTGTCCAAAGTTTTGGCGAATTGTCCAAACTTTCGGCAAGTGTACAAAACGCAGACGAACTGTCTCAAATTCCGACGAACTGTCTTTCCTGCAAAAAGTCCAGGATTCGCCGAGAAGGAAAAACATTCGTCAATTTCGATCTGGGAAGATTCGGCCCAGGATCCTTTGTTTGTGATGATCATCGACTAATGTAAAGTAGAGCTGTTCGTCCCACTGACAAGGCTTGAGAGAAATGGGGGGGGGGGGGGGGGGGGGGGGGGGGGGGGGGGGTACTTCAATATTTTATACATGAGTCGAATTCCTACAAGTGATGATGGAGAGATTTTGAAGTTGAAACATTAGAATCACGAGAGAGGCGTGAGTTGTGCTGGGGTTGGGGTATGTGTATGTGTGTACTGTTTTCGGGAAGGAGTGGTGGGGGGGGGGGGGGGGGACAAAGAAATCCGCTGTGTTAGTTGTACACCACTTGCTCCATGTTCCCATAAAATATCTCACAAAGAAAAAAAGGTAAACTGCATAGACGTGAACAGCAGTTATGGTTCCAGGTCAACTCGTCCCCGCCAGTTTTCCCGAGTCAACTCGCCCCCGATCGGGGGGCGAGTTGACCCGCAGTTGAGGGGCGAGTTGACCCTGGAAAAAATTTTTTTTTGGGGGGGGGGGGGGGATAATTTTTTTTACAAAACTGGAGGAGGGGAAATTTGTTTTGGTTAAATTGCCGAGAAAAACTGAAAATTGAAACATAATAACTGAAGTACTTACCTTCAGAATTTTTAATCATCCTTTTAGAAAATCCAAGAATCAAAAACGCAAATCCTTTCATAGAATACCCATGGAATAACAGGGAGCACATAAACACAACATACTAACACCTTGAAGGCAGACGATACAGTGAGTGAATGAAAAACAAATCTACAGGGACCGAGTTGACACGAATTACTCAAACTGAATAGCGGTTCTTCAAAAACATCTTTGATGAATTATTTTTGGTGTTAACAGTCAAGATGTTTGTTTTTACAGTAATCACATACCAGTTGGTGTTTATTTGAGATTAATTGTGTGGCTGATTGCCTTTCATCATCATGTTTTCAAAAGTGTTGATTAGGCATAATTTTTATCAGCCGCCTGCCAAATGTTCGGAAATTTATTCACAAGCTTAAATATGTTTGTATAAATGTTATTAATTGTGATGCCTTTTCTCTCTATCTATAACTTTTCTATTCTCTCTATCTATAACTTTTCTATTCTCTCTATCTATAACTTTTCTATATGAACATTCTCAAATTTTCTTGCAACATTCTTATAAAGAAGACGCATGGAAATGGTAGACAAAGCGTAGGAGGAATTGGTGCAACCTTCCTTTCTGCAACATACACAAGAAACCACCAAACACTAGGCAAGGATTGAAACAAGGCTTGTCTGGCTGGGGACCAGTGTACATTTTATATAAATAAACATTTGAATAAAGATTTAACAGCCCTTTTAAGGGCTAGAGGGGTGTGTGTCTGTGAGAGGTTTGGGTTTTTTTTTGTTTTTTGTTTTGTTTTTTGTTTATTTTTTTTTTTGGGGGGGGGGGGGGGGGGGGTGAGGAGGTCATTTGGAATTCCCGAAGGATAACCAGATACCTCATGATCACATACGGCATCCTATCTCCCAGAAGGCTTGATGGATGACTCCCGGTTTTTCAAAACTAAACTGTTGAAGCTTTCTCCAATCCTTTTTTTGTAATCGCTATGGTCATATACCGGGGCCGCTACCAAGCCGGCGTTGCTGTTTGTTTTAGCTTAAACAATATTTATTAAAGAATTCGATATGTATACAATATTCAATAACAGTTAATGGAAGTAAACAAAATGTGAACAGCAAGCAATACAATTGTATACAAGTAGCGAGCAGACAAGTTACAGTTTGAGAGGGGGATCCGACAGAAAGCTTACAGCTTATGTAAATCTGTTTGGTTTTCTTTTCTCTTCTCCGTTAAATTTGCCATCGCACAATATTACATTCCGGTGGGAATCAAACCTCTACCTTCGCGGAGCTGGAACCGAATAGAGCCCATTCTCTAACAGTTTTAATGGATTGAGTATTGACAATCTAACACTCCAACGCAAACTGCCGGGAATTCTAACCGCGTGCATACCCCCCCAGACTCCATTTGATGCAATAGGAAACCTAGGCCTGTGTGATCCAAGTGAATAAAATAAGTTTAACCGGGTCGCAAGGGCTTTGTAAATTCTACATCGTCCCCTGCGCGCCTTCGGGCGCGCTAAAACCTTTCATTTCTTTTTCATTCATTCATCTTTTCCTGCACTCTTGTGTAACCAACTTTATATTGTAATTTATATTGCAAAATAATAAAATATATAGAAAAAATGACTTTAATAATATTGTTTGTACATAATAGATTATAGTATTAAATTAAAAAAAAAAATGCTGATATAACTAGAGTTAAGTTTTTTTAACTGGGGGCGACTTGACCCGTGGCGAGTTGACCCGGGGCGACTTGACCCGAGGGTGAGTTGACCCGAGGGTGAGTTGACCCGAGGGCGAGTTGACCCGTTCCCGCAGTTATCCCCTTACCCAACATCGCTTTATGAAAAAAAAAAATAAAATCTCTTCTTTTAGAAGACTTTCGATTACATGAAACAATGTACGCAAATCAATAGAACCGGCTGAGTCAGCGGTTCAAGGCAAGATACAAACGCTCCGTCTCGCTTGGTTTCACTAAGATGACCTCATGTGACACGCATTTAACTGCTGACGCCTCATTCAACCTCAAACAGTTTCCATAGCGTTTTTACTGTTATGTTGGGGAAAGGATAATGGGAGCAAGAAGGTGAGCATGAGAGCGGACAGTATGGGTCGCGAGCCGTTGGTCAAACTAACATATTAGCGCACCGATGGGCTGGGGGGGGGGGGGGGGGGCAAGGCAAGGAGGCAAGGTGGTTATCTTGAAGGGAGAAGGGCACAGATTTATATTGGGGGAACTAAAGGTGTGACGTAGTCTTGCTTCCCACCCTTGCCTAAGTTTACTACCCAAAATGTAGCCTCCCTTCACAATAAATTGAGGTTCAGACCAGGGCAGAAATTCTCGAAAATCAGAAAATCTGATCCTCGTATGATTCCAGAAAAATTCAATTAGGAACAGTAGAATAGTAAGTAGAAATGTCATTGTGATTTTTGCAAAAGTTTTGAAATTGTGACCCTGCAAGAAAACAGTTACCACCAATGTTTTTGAGTTTCCGTGATCCCCATTGGGAAGCATTTTGAATCGGCCAGTATCTTGAGCAGGCAGTGGCATTGCGATATGCAGACAGGGTACTTGAAATGCTTTGACCCCCTTGCAAATGCAAAAAGAAGTGTTGCTTGGCCTGGTCAAAAAATTAGAAGACGACAGTGAAGAAATAATTTACAATCACTTAATGTATTTTAGCTCATGTTAGGCCTAAATGGCTCCAGAAACTTCTCGGACCTTTCGCAGTGAAAGGTAATTAATAATTATGCATCCTACCTCTTACACCCATTGTCTATCTAGTCAGTGCATCTAATCTTGGAAGTCGCTACTTCGTCACCGAACTAGAGAATGCTAAACTAGTATGTTTCAGGTTTTGTGGACTTTAACAATCGCATCGACAACGAAGTTATCTACAGATCCATGTTCAACAGTTCAAAGTTTCAATGGGTTCTAAACCTGTACATCAACGATACCCCGGGAGAATCTTCATGACGTTGAAGTTGATGACGTAAATTTACAAAAGATAACTGGGTGATCCTGTCAGTTGTATTGCATGTACCCTCACCCTATGTTTTGAAATAGATTTGAATGTGCAGTGAAAAAGATTTGTGCAGTTATAAGTGTGTGTGTGTGTGGGGGGGGGGGGGGGGGGGGGGGGGGGAGGGGGGGTATAGATCAACGTCGCTTCCGACATTATGACTAAACACACCCTGGTAATAGATAGCATGGCATGATTAAAAAACGAGGCGCGCCAGGAATTTTTTCAAGTAGGGGTGGGGATGTGGGTAGGTGGGCGCACAGACAATATTTAAAGGGGGGGGGGGGGTGGGGCGAGCGGCGCAAAGCCACAATATGGACTATGTTGTTTGCCAAGTGTACTGTAGGCCTTGAAGGTACACATATAAGCTTAAGTAATAGCATGGAGTACTTACCCCTTCTATATGATAGTTTATTTGGCCTAGGGATACATGTATATCGTCCGACCCGAACATTTTGAAAAAAAAAAATCATTACTCAAGAATTGTTTCTGGAATGATTTTGCGTAACTAAGCAGACACTGAGAAATGACTTTACAACTTTTCAAGGTAGGGGGCACATGGAAATTTTGGAGGCACATGCCCTACCTACCCCCCCCCCCCCCCCCCACACACACACACACACACACACACACACTACACCCGTCCTCCCGTGGCTAGCCCACTTTTCAAAAGTGACTAAATAAATTATTTTTTAAAAGAATCACTATTGGGTATAAAGCGTAGTAATTGGAAAAATATTGGCCACAAATTCATTACACCCTCCTCGTTCCTGCAGTAATAAAGCGATAGCTACGTCCCTTTACTCAGGTAGGACATCCTGAGCAATTTTCTGACGTTTTATGAATCTCATATTTTTTGTTCAAATTTCTTTAATAAATATTTGAAAAATGGTGAAGGATAAAATTCATAGTTCCCTCCTTTATAAACGTAACACCATGTTGGACTTCGAGTTTTTTGGCGAGCATTAAAAAAACACTACATTGCCCTTTTAGGGCACTCCCGTTTTTTTGTTTCAACCCCTGACGAAACTGCTTGAAGAATGTTAAAGACTAATTTTTCTGTTCACTGCTTTACAACTTCATTATAAACTTAAAGAATTTTTCGAGGTACTTTATTAACCCTTTTTAACAACAAAACAATACAGGAAAACTAGCAAATCAGTGGCATCGCCATGATTTCAAAATTGTCTCTAGGAAGGAGGATGTTGCGGCGGAGCGAGATGAAAAGTGTGTGTGTGTAGTAGGAAAAAACGGGGTTGACCTGTTTTCGACCTCGGCATCTGCTGCGAATGCCAATGGGAGGGGGGGGGGGGTGGAAATGAGCTATCAAATTGAGCTCTCTGTTGAATTTTGGGGCCAAAATGCAGTCCATTTTTATTTCTCTCTCTCTCTCAGTCGAGAGAGAATGGGGGGGGGGGGGGGGGGGGGCTTTATACAAAAAGGCTGTTCAAGATAAGACGGCTTGATCTTGCGTGTTTGAATTGAGTCAAGTGAAGTAGCCCTATACTTGATGTCCTGATGGAGTGTTTCTTGTTCGAAAAAACAGCATAACTTTTCACCAGTTGTGCGAATATCGGGGGGGGGGGGGGGGGGGGGGGGGCACCAATTATCGTTCAGCCCCCCTACCCACCCCCCACACCCACGTGGGGTCGTCCCGTCTTGGAAATTTAAAAAAAATTAGATTTGGATTTTCTCTTGTGATTTGAGGTGTTACTCTGATCAGTGGAGAATGTAGAAAGTTAATGAATGAAATATGAATTCTTTCTACTTTGTTTTCTAGATTTTATGGTGGGTGGGGGAAGGTGCGAAATGAATTTATCTCTTCTTAGATGGAAGGAAGGGCTGCGAAACAAACGGACACTTGAATATATGCAGGAGATTTCTCAATAACATATTTTACTGTATTAAGAAGTTAAGTTTCTGTTTCAACCCCCGACGAAACTGCTTGAAGAATGTTAAAGACTAATTTTCTGTTAAAGACTAATTTT